>CM029619.1:23640175-24840175 GCA_017311315.1 Dendrocalamus latiflorus | reverse complement strand
GTTTTCATCTAGGGTGACAAGGCATAGGAAGTTCAATGTCAAATTTGGCCATAAACAAAGGAATTGGGTATAACTAGAATTTAAATCGAATTTAAGCTAGGTTTCAATAAAAATACGCATGCATAATAATTTTAAAAACAACATAAATAATTTAAATTACTGGGAGCAATATGATCAAAGGTGTAACTTGCCTTGCTCGAAGACTTGATGCTGCGAATCGTCAAAATCAAACTCTCCAGAATAGTCGTAGTCTACACGCGAAGAACCAAACAAAATAAACTCAAAAAATCCAAAAATTATAAAATATATATTGAGGAATAGATAATGATTTTATATGAATTTAGGAGAAATAATCAATGGATTCGGAGGTCGTATGAGGGAGAACAAATATCTGGAAGTTTTAGACATCACATGAAATGATAACAACATCCGAGAATTACTTTTTGAAAAGTATTATGTCGGTAGGCTGTGAGGTGCTGGCGAACAGGCAAAATAGGACCTTGGCAACTAGGCAAAGGTGGTGACATGGGTACGGCGACGAGGAACGGCGGCAATCACCAGCGGTGAGAGAAAAATGGCACTGACGGCATGGTAAAGACAACGGCAAGTTGGAGAGAGATAGTTCCGGGTATGTAATGTAGAGATGTAGGGTGAGCACGGGGTAGAACATGGTATGGTGAAGTTAGAAAAAATCATCGGCTAAGCTGAAAGTTGAACGGAGACGATAGAGAAAAAGGAAAAACTTAATATCTTGGTGCTCGGTGAAGCGAATCTAAAACCATTTAGAAGGTAGCTACCTGGGATGGTTTGGCACGATATGACGCGAACGGATTGGGGAAAACACCAACGGATAGATGGCGACACGAGATGCCATTGGCGGCCATGGCGAGGTGTCGGAGGCAAAAATTTGTGGAGGCTTTTTGGGGAAAAGGAAGGGAGCACGGCATGGAACGCGGTGAGGCAAGTCTAAGAAAAATTACGACATGGGCTAAAGCTTACCGGAGGCGACGAATCGACGTCGGGAGTCAAAAACGGTCATTTTCGCAGAAACCTCAATTCCTGACAATCGGCTCAATGAAAAATTAAATAAAATGGCAGAAAAATTTCTTAGAGGCTAGGACACGATATGACGCGAACAAAAATCAAAGCGCTCACCCAAAAAGGGGTGTACGCGCGAATGCACGATTTTTTGTGTCTGGCTCGACAAGGTCGACGAGGACTCGGGGAATCTTTAGGTGATGGCGATGGAAGCACGACGTAGAACGCGTCGAGGCAAACTCAACGGTGCAAACGGGTCGGCCAAAGGACATCGGATGGTGGCAGAACGCGACGGAGAAGACATTCAGCGACCGGTGGGTTGACATCGGCGTTTCGGGCGAATGAAGAGGAGTTAGTAGGTGGGGTTTGCGGCGAAACGAAGAGGAGAATGCGGGGAACACAATGCTCACCTCGGTTATGGTGGAACATGCACGGTCGGCTCGCAGCGAGGAGAGAAGCGACGGCGCGGTTTGGCCACGGTTGTCCGGCGATGCTCCAGCGAAGCTCCGGCGAAGGCGAGGGAAGCACCGCGTAGAACGTGCAACGACGAAGCCAGTGGTATGATCAAAAGTGGCGGAACTCCACTGTAGGCGGCACAAAAGGCCGAGGGACGATGCTCGGTTGACCAAAAAAATGGTGATTGCGGAGAGAAGGAAGGGAGAGAAGACTTGAGATTTTTTGGGGTGACTTAGGTTGAGGAGGGGCACCCGGTGCTCCCTTTTATAGGGGTGGAGGTGGACGGGATAGGGAGATCAACCGACGATGTCAATTAGAGCATCGGTTTCTTTTTTTTGTGTAAATGCACATGAAGGAGGAGAGGAACAGTTGGGAATGGAGGAGAATGGAAAAGAGCAAGTGAATGCACTTGATTGCACGAAAAATCGTTGAGAAATTCATAAGGATTCATGAGCTCCAAAAGCTTGTTCATGGCGGCCATGTTCTGGTGTAACGCTTGGCGAAGAAGATGAAGCGAGGAGAGAGAAAGCTGAAATAAATTAATATATTTTTCCCAAAAAATAATAAAATAAAATAAATTCAAAAAATTTAAGAAAATTCTACAAAAATCCTTGGAAAACGAAAATATCAAATAAAATAATTTCGGATTTAATTGAAGTATATTTTAGCCATTTAAAATATTTTTATTGTCTAAGATTTAATTTAATTCAAATAAATTCAATAAATCCAAAAATTGAAAGGAGGATAGAAATGGATAGATTAGAATTTTATAAGAATTTAGAATTTTGAATGGGTTCAATTGGAGTTTAAATGAAGAAATACTAGCTTTTGGAAGTTTGAAAGGAGAGAAAAAGAATAAATTGATTTTCTGGAATTATTTTTGAACTGAAAATTTGAATTATGACATCAGCAGGGGAAATGATTTTTGGTGGAATTATTTTTCTCTGGGAAAGACATTTATACGTCAAGGTGACGTCGGCAAGGATTTTGACTTCCTGACTGAATTATTTTTCACTAGAAAAAAGAGTTTTATTCACTGACAGATGGGACCGGCTTTTGTGGACTGGGTCCATGGACCAGGGAGAAGACTGAGGTGGCACGCGGTTGGCATAGCACTTGCGTGGCTCACAGTTACTGAGGTGGCGCACGGGGACTGAGGGCATCGGCGAATGGCGGCGCTGCTGGGGTCGGCGAGGGGTGCGCGAGAGGGAGGAGGACACAGGGAGTTCAGTGCACCTTGGGAATGTTCGATGGTGGACAGCGACGAGGATACAGGGGCGGCGGAGTGAGGGCGTTGGCGGCGGGGCTCTTCGGCGGTGGATTCGCTCAGTAGAGGGGCGGGGAATGCGCGCATAGGCCTGGCGAAGGTGGAGGTGACGAACGGCTGTCAGTTACACCGAAGTTAAGGTCGGCGCAAAGGCGCGTAAAGAGGGAGGTAAGCGGGGTTTAAAGTGGGGAAATGGTGGAGTTTGAATGCAGGAGTGATTAGGCTTTCAATTGTAGCAAATGCTCAGGCTAACGAGAAGAAACAGCCAAATTTAAGAGCTCGGGCGGGGCATCAATGGTGGCGGTGAAAGGTTAAGAGGGCAAGGAGAAAGAAGCTGACAGGCGAGGTTGGGCTGTCGGCAAGTGAGAAAAGAGAGGAGAAAGAGCAGGCGGTCGGATATGCGACACGTGGCGCATGGAGAAGATCAGGGCCATCGGATTGAAACGAAGGGGTAAGTGAAGGCGGGTGGCTGAGATTAAACTGGGCGAGGATGGATTGAATTAGGGAGCCGAGGAGAGAGGTTGAGAATTAAATTTGATTTAGATTTTCGAAAACATTAGGAAGGTTTAAAAATACTTAGAAAAAATATTTTCAACTTAAAGTTGGTCTTTTAATTTTTACAAAAATACTTTTTAGCTTTGAAATTGATTTTTAAAATCCTGAAAAACATAGAAAATCTAGATAAAAGCCAAATGCTTTTAAAATACTTAATTCAAAATAGAATTTTTATAGAAATTCAAAATACTCTTTATTTAATAATATTTTTAAGTTTTCAATTAAATTACTTTTAAGGAAAGTTTTTTAAAGCTAAAAACAGGCAAAATAAATTATCAGAAATTCAAGCAATCAAAGAACACTTGATTTTATTTTAAATTAAATTTTTTACTGAAAATTTTGAAATAAACAGCTGGGCTGTTACAATTGACACCAACACTAGTTGCCAGTCACCACCTATTTTGCTTGGTAAGAACTAGTAAAAATATGGTATAAGCTCGAGGGTGAGTGATTGTTGAACCTGCAGAACCTAGTAGTTGATTGGGAATTTTATACACTTGTATATTTTTTCTAGTTGAAACTAAAATGGCGAGTTCTTGGTCACAAGGGGAGAATAATAGGTCTAACGTTGAGGAGGATGCACCTCTCACACCTCACATGAAGGGAATCATGCAATTCTTTAAACGCTTGCTGAGTCAACAATCGGAGCATCTTGAGGGGGCTCTAGATTGTCTTGAGGGGCTCTAGATCACACCAATGTTGATCTTGCCACGATTGCTACACGTGTGGAGCAGCTAGAGAGAGTTCCACCCCCAGCTGTTGCCCCTATTGTTGCCGGCGTTGCACCTCTGCGCCATAACCCATCCGTTGCTCACCCATGGGCCGATAAGGTAGGAGATGAAGAGAGCCCATACATTGCTAATACGGAGTTTGAGGGTGGTTTGAATCCCAAAAATGATCGTTATCATCGGCAACGATGCTACAATCATTAAGGTATGGGAAGAAATCAACGTGAGTTACATGACCATAATGATGCATTTGGTAAAATTAAATCCACTATGCCTTCTTTTGCTGAAAAATATGATCCTGATGCTTATCTCACATGGGAGTTAAGCGTATAACAAAAATTTGCTTGTCATGAATTCCCTGAAGATAAGAAAGTTAGGGCTACTGCTAGTGAGTTTTCTGATTTTACCTCTATTTGGTGGAGAGAATATTCTCGAACTAATCAGAACATACCTAGAATGTGGAATTCTTTGAAGAGAGCAATGAGACATAGATTTTTACCTTCATATTATTCTCAAGAATTGCCTAATAAATTGCAATAATCAAAACAAGGCAATAGAATTGTCGAGGACTATTATCAAGAAATGCAAATTGGTTTGTTGTGTTGTGGGTTAGAGGAAACCGAGGAAGCTAAAATGGCTAGATTTCTAGGAGGATTAAACCATGAAATTCAAGACATCCTTGAATATAAAGAATACAATTCTATCACTTGTTTGTTTCATCTTGCTTGCAAAGCTGAAAGAGAGGTATAGGGTGGACATATGAGCACCAGAAGCAATTTTGGAGGATGTTTTGTAGGTCAGCCAATTCAACCTTTTGGCCGTGATGCACCCTCCTCGAGCCATGCATCTCCTATTGTCCCTCTAGTCCTGCACAAGTCCTTGATGCCAGCAAATCAGCAAAGGTGCAAGTCCCCACAAAAAGTCCTTCTTCTGTTGTTTCTACAGTGAGATGCCGAGATGTACAATGTCATCGTTGCAAAGGATTTGGACACTTGATGCGCGATTATCCAAGTCAGTGAGCTTTACTTATCAAGGATAATAGTGAGTATACATCAACTAGTGATATTAAGGAGGAACATGGTTTGGTTGCCACTAACAATGTAGGTGGTGAAATCAAGGAGGAAGAACAATTAGGCCATGAGACATCTGACAAGTACCAAAGCCTAGTTGCCTAGCGTGTGCTAAGTGCTCAAATGAAGCATGCCAAACAAAATTAACTCCACACCTTGTTTCAATCAAAATTCATCATCAAGGAACATTCATGTAGAGTCATCATCAATGGCGGATGTTGCAACAACCTTGCTAGCACAGACATGGTTGAGTAGCTTGGCTTGATCACAACTCAACACCCTCATCCTTACTACATTCAATGGTTCAATTCTTGTGGTAAGTTGAAGGTGACTAAACTTGTGCGAGTACATTTTTCTATTGGATCATATCATCATTATGTTGATTGTGATGTCGTACCTATGCAAGCATGCTCGTTATTGTTAGGTAGACCTTGGCAATATGACAGATATAGATCTAATCATTATTCTTTCACATATAAAGAGAACAAAATCACTTTGTTTCCAATGTCCCCTGCTGCCATATTAAAGGATGATTTAGAAAGAACTGAGACAACCAATCAGGAGAAGAGAAAATATGATCATAAGATTATAGCTCCAAGTGAAATCATAAATCTCTTAAAGATGAAGGAAAGCAATGCACGAGAGCGATCGATGGGCTTACTGGCCAATCGTTTCATGACGCGTGTGCTGCTTGACAAGGATAATATAATCCTCAAATTATTATGTCATTATATTTCCTTGAATATACCCCTTATTGTAAGAGATAAATATGGCAGGATGGACGTAAGCACTTCTACAACCATATAGTCATAAGACCTTCTACAACCACGTAGTCGTAAGTCCTACTGTGACTACCCATATAGAAGTACGTCCTTCCATGACCATATAGTCGTAAATTTTACTGCAACTATCTCATAGTCATAAATCTTTCTACAACCATGAGGTCGTAACTGCGACCATTCTGTGGTCATGGGAATTCCTACGATGAGTCTATCACCAATCGACTTATCTACAACAATGAACTATGCTATCAGTTCATCTAACAAGGTGGTTAGAACATGTGCTAGTCCACTAACTGCACACGATCTCCCTGACAACAACCTCTACACGGTGAACGATCTCTTGTGTCTCTCTGACAGCAACCTCTGTCAGGCGGTTATCATCCGAAGCGTCAAGGAGTCTTTCGGCGTAGGACAACTGCTGTCACTTCATTGGCTATTTAAAGGTTAACATCAAAGGGAGAGAGAAGAGAATTTGGTGAATCATTCACATAAGATAGCACTAGCCATTCGTGTAACTCTCTGTTGTAATCCACTTTCTTACAATTAGTAATCATACTGGACGTAGGGTATCTGTTCTCTTAGGAGAAGGCCTAAATCAGGATAAAGTTTCCCGTGTCTCTACTTCTCAGCTACTTATGCCATGTCTTCTAAGAGTTTCCCCGAATTCAAACAAATCATATGTAAGATCGATATTAAAATATCGACAGTTGGCGCCGTCCGTGGGGATTCTTCTTTCAAGACTCTGGTAATTTCCTTATCAGCAAGTTTCTTTTTTCCTCTATTGTCCTCATGGCAGATGAATGGAATGAGGAGAACTAGTTCGACTTGGCCGACTACGCGAGTATCGACATGGAGGCCTACTACGACTGTGAGCAGGTCTTGCTTGCTTCTGACGGTGAATGTCTCTCTAGAGATTCCTTCGGTGATCTCATAGATGATGCCGCCAGAAAGGCTGATGTGGGATCAAAATCCCCCACAACAGTATGCCCAATGGAGGACTCATCTCCCCAAGCGGCAAGGGTCAATCTGACCATGATTAGGGCTTGCAATGTGACGGTGGGTCCATCTCTAGGCGTTCGAGTTCCACGGCATCACCCCACGTAGTTTCATAGAGCCCCAAACTTTGTCGATCGAGATGCGCATCACCAGCTCCTAATGGCGACTCTTCGGACAACCCAACGAAGGCCATGGGCGGGTGCACTTCATGTTCATCTGCATTCTCACAGGGAGTAGATCAGGCTGGGGATAGTTATAACCCAGACTTCCCCTACCTAGCGAGGTTTACTCCAGGCCGCAATGCGCTCTCGCTGGATGATTCTTCAAGCGAGGGGCTCTCCATCAGAAGTGAAGATTCTAGACAGGAGGTTTTTACCCTGCCCTGAGATTCTCATCACCCTCTTGGAGGAAGACCTGAGGATGCTCCCCAGCGATCACACTTTCCCTCCTCTTATGGGGATGGTGACGAGACCTCCAGTGATGAGCCCAATTAGTACTCTGGTGAGCGTGGGAGAAATTTTAGAAATACTCGCTCTCCTCTGAGGCAGCCCCAATTTGCTTTAGGGGTCAAAGATCTTGAGACTGCTAGGCAAAGGTGACTTGCTGCCTAGGATACTTTGCCTAAGCGGGCCCTATACCAGTCCAAAGAGGCGCGGGAGCTTCAACGGATCAATGACTTGCTCGAGAACCCGACTCAAGAGCTTGCTCGGGCGCCAGGCTATGACCGCTTCACTGAAGATATTGCACAAATACTTCATGATGTGATGTCCCAACTTGATCAGCCTCGCTGACGTCCCTCTAAGACTCGACAAGGTACGACTGCATCTAGTCGTTCACGGAACTTGCCTTGCAGGAGTCGGTATGGTGACGAGGCATGTCGCACTCGCGATCACAATACCAGCTGATGGAGGGTGCCCCGGATTGCTTCGGATTGGCAAGTCAACGCTCGAACACTGCTTCGAGCAAGGAACCTGCAGCAGTAGATGGACAACAAGTGTCAACCCCGAGTGGATGAGATCTACTACAGGTTCGGTCCATCTACCGTCGGGCATCGCCGAGTGCATTCGCTTGGCAATGCTAACTACCTGTTTCCCTAGAGGAGACGACAGGAGATCGTTGTTGGATACCAAGCATTTATGCCCGAGCTCCGAGCAGTGTGCTAGCTAAAACGAGGAGCACGACTGAAGTGGCTATACATACAAATCCATTTACGGATATATATGCTCCGATTGGAACTGGAAGTTCCAGAACTGGTAGCTGGTATACCACCATAATGAAATTGCCCTTTCTTTTTAGTATTCGGATAGGATTTCTGTTGGCTTCATCCGGAGGCTCATGTAGTTTGTTTAGATGCATGCAATTGGTGAAACACTTTATTCAAACAAATGTAGAACTAGAATGGACGGTTTTGTGCTTATTACCGGTTCTTCCTCCCAAATCGAGACCCATTGTTTATAGGTCTAGGAATAGAGTAGTGGTTTTGACTGGTGAGCATAGAGAAATTTGATGGGTCTCAGAATCCCATTGAGTTCCTTCAGATTTACACAATCGCGGTTTGAGCAGTAGGAGGAGGCGAGCACATCATGATCAATTATCTTCTGACGGTGCTCGAAGGATCTGCTCAATCCTGGTTGCTCAACAAACCTTTCGAGTCGATCTACTTGTGTAGCACCTCTGTGACCTTTTGATAGCCAACATCCCGGGTACATACAATCGCCCTGGGAAGGAGCACGACTTGCATCGAATGCACCAAGGTAGCGATGAGGCCCTACGGTAATAAATCTGGCATTTTATTCAGGTTCAAAACTATATCCCGGAGGTCTATGACACTTCTATTATTAGAGCATTCAGATAGGGAGTGCACAATCGGAGGTTCACAGAGGACATCACCCTAAACCCTCCAACTACCATCACCGAGCTCTTCAGGATGGCCGATCGGTATGCAAATGCTGCCAAGGCAGTCAAATTTGGGTGGTGAAGAGACATGGACACTAAGGAAGATGACAAGCTCGATCTTGACATCCATGGCTTTTCGCTTCAATTCCTTGAGGGTTCTCGATGAGAGAGATCGGGAACACATCATGACGCAGATAGATTCGACGGAGATAGAACAAATTAATGGAGGAGGTGAGCTCCTTCTTCAGTTCTAGTGGTGGTGACTTTGTCTTCGGTGGATTTAGATGGCTACAGCTAGGGTTTTGAGGCAGCGGTTTAGGGTAGTGAGAATGGAAGAAGGCGGTGCTATGTATAGCCTTGACTAGGTTGGGCATCATGGCATGCACGCCAAGGAGACTGAGGCGGCAGTAGAATGCAACATAGGGACGATGGCCTGATAGGTGGGTCCCACTGTTCAGTGACAATGGCGAGCGTGCAAGAAAGTTGGGTTGGGAATTGGGCTGGAGTGCGGGCAGAGAGAGATAATGAGAGATGTGCCGACTGAGATTTGGCCTGAATCTTTTGCAGCATTTTTCAATAGCCTTTTCTTTCGGAGAATCGGAGTGGGTATTGAGGCATAAGACATTAAAGTATATCAAGGTGCTTTAGTCACATCAAATTGAGTAGGAAGCGGCTTGGGAACTAGAGTCTCACATGTGTGAGAAATATTTGAAGTTGTTCTCAACTGGTATGTGATGAAGTTTAATTTGAAGTTCAGTTTTGTCTCTCATGTAGAATTATTCAGTTTTGTCTCTCATGTAGAATTATTCAGTTTTGTCTCTCATGTAGAATTATGTAGTGTAGAATTCAGGGTTGAATTCTGTTAAGCGGGTAGAATGTAATATCTCAAAAATAGAATAGAAGGAGAAATAGGGGAGTTTTGTTCGAACTCTTGATCGAGTCGGTCATGCTTGGGTTTGGGCTATGTCTTATAAGGGGAGAGAGGGATGGGATGAAGTCATACCAACCCTAGCAGCCTCCCACTCGCGCTGTTGCCACACTAGGCTGCCACACACTGCACTGCCTTGCTGCACTGTGCTGCCCCTGTAGTAGCGCTACTACCGTGCCACTGCTATGTCACCATGCACTGCCACACTAGGCTGCCACACACTGCCATGGTCGCCACTGGTCGAAGGAAGGGGAAGGCGGCGACTGACCGGGTGTAAGGACAAGGATGCTAACTAGAGGGGGTGAATAGATATTTTAAATTTTCTTTGGCAAAAACCGAGTTTATGATGAAGAAGTGAAAAACAAATCAATTTTGCACAATTAAGGTCTAAATCACACCTAAGTGCGTCAACACTCTAATGTTAGGTCAAGGTTTGCAATCCTTTGGAAACAAGCACTCAATTCAATTCCTTTGAATATAAATTGCAAGGAAGTAAATTTGGCTAAAAAAAGCAAACCACAATTGACACATGATGTTTTACCGTGGAGTTTGAAAATTTGCCGATTTTTCCTACTTCACGTTGAGGTAAGTCCAAATGAATTGAACCAGTTCCACAAATTAAGACAACTACCTCAATTCCACTAGGGTTGCTTTTTCTCTACTCTGGAGATGGTGAGCACCATATCACTCACAACAAGTTGGGCCTTCTCACAAATTTCTTTGAGAATATCACCAGACCACCACGCCTCCAAAGTTATCTAGGAGTCGGCAACCTATAAGAGTAACAAGTTAGAGATGCCCACTTAAGTGAATCAAGTGTCAAAGCTCAAAGGACACAAAGTCCATCACGAATTGCAACACATGCAAAAGGTTCTTCCTCTCCAAGCTCACTAAGTGCAACATATACACATAAGAGGTGAGAGGACCTGCTCTTACCTCAAGGAAGAAGAATTGGGCACCAGCAACCTTGCCCAACCAGCCACAAGGAAGTATTTATACTGCACACCAAGAAACTAGCTGATGGACACTGTTTCTAGAAAAAATCAACCTAGATCGGTCAGATCGGCCTTCACAGCAATGGCTAGAAAACTAGCCATTGGAGATGGCCAGGTCTAGTCAAACCACAAGAATACCGGTCAGACAGCCAGACCAAAACTTAGAGAAACGTGGTTCTCTGGAAAAAGGCAACCGGCTAATAATACCCGGTTGAACTATGGGGTCAGTCAGAACACAACAAGGGCTTGTCAGACTAGTGATGCTAATCAGACTGCCAACTCATGGTTAGTCTAACCACCAACACCAGTTAAAATGCTAGCCTATTGTTGGTCTAACTGCCAGACCCAGTCAGACCTCCAACACAATGCCGGCCTGACGGTGTCACAAAGACAACACAAGTTAAGATGCATATACTCCAATCAATTTACAAAACACATACACAAATTGTAGTATTATGCAATCGAGGTCAAAAACATGATTCTCAATAAGTTGAAAAACACATTCACACACTTTAGAATCATGCCACAAAGATTAGGGACATGAACTTAAACCATTTGCAAGATGCATTCGCAAACTGAAGACACATGTTACAAAGATTATGTATAATCCTCAACCATTTGCAAAACACACTCGCAAATGATAGTATCACACTACAGAGAGATAGAGCAAACAAACAATATATCAACACATGACACACTTAAGCTACTAGTTAAGACCCCTCTTAATAGTATGGCAATCTACACTAGTAACCCGGTCTTTCACCAAACACCAAGACTGGCAAAATAACTAAGAAACACATCATTAGCCTATGCTAATTATACTTTTAATTTACCGTGAGCATCCTCTTGGAGCTTGATAACACACATCTTCACTTCAAATCTAAGTGTTTGACTTTAGTCATCAACACATGATAACCTTTGCTTGACTTGGTGACAATCAACATATGAAGTCGTCTCCAATCATCCACCACCATAGGACATTACCTATTCATTTATATTAAAAAATATTAGTCCCATACTATGATTTTTATTAATTACCAAAATATACCACTAACTCTTAATAGTTGGTCTAGATTCTTTACCGGGGGAAGAAGAAGAAGAACAGTTAGGAAAGAGGAGGAAGAAAGGGGAGTTCCACATTGGTGCTATCTTCATCGTGCCTACAAAAATGTTGGGTTGTAGGTAACCTCATCTCAAACCTTGTCTATCTATTTTAGGCCATGGTAGATTGGTTTTGAGGTTATGCTAGTTCTAGTCAGGAAGGAAGGGAGGTGTTGGAGATGAATTTTTGATACCATTGTTCATTAAGGTTTGATGTCTAGTATTGTGGGCGAGTTTTGGGATAGTTACATCCTATTTCATAACTTTAACATAATATGAATATTATAGAAAATTATTTCAAATTTCCAAAGAGTGTAAGAACACGGGATTTGGTTAAGTGCTTTAGAAGATATGGCCTTGGTTGGCTGCTGTCTAGAATTTGATCACTGTTAGACACAGTATTGTTAATATGCAGTTTAGGCCTAGTAGATGGCCAAATTAAATTATGAGCATAACTAAATATAGGTAAATATTTTTTTTTGTAGATTTCAGAAGTGGTATGGTTTATTATGTTAGAACAAGTAAATTAATATTTATAACATTATTAAATCCGATGTCTAGCAAAAGAACAGAACACTCTTTAGGGTTAAAAATGAGGGTGTAATGGATTAATTAGGGTGTTTGGCCAACCAAGAAAATGTAGAAATTTTTGTGTAGATTCCATAACTTATATGGTTTACCATGTTAGTGCCTCTGAGTCGAGAGTTATGGCATTTTCATTACTAGGACAATAGGGGAGGACTGCCCGATGGAGAGGGGACTATTAAATCAAGAAGCGTGTAGATGTGGTGTTGTTTATTTGATGTTATGTATTGCGGTGGTATGTTGTTGAGACTGGTATTTACTATAGGAGGTGTAACTTCGGGGTTCGTGTCATCTTCACATCAATCCATTCCATGTAGTTAAGAAAGGCAAGTGCATGGTAGATTGTTAACATTGGTTGTTTGCTCTTATTATTTCATGTTTGTAAAGTTCCTAACATGCTAGTTTATATGTTTACTCTTGCTTTCTATAATGTTCATATGATGATGGATTAAATGGTGTTGATGATAAATGAGTAATATTAATAAATGATTAATGTTGAGAGAACCATTGCATTTTGCATAATGAACATTGAAGATGAAAAGAGGTGACATGTGTGGGCGACCCATAAGAGTGGGAAGAGTAAGAACTACTATGGTAGGCACTCCATAAGAGTGGAGATGAGGTCCTCATATGAAAGAGGATGAGCTTGAGGTTCCCATACGAAAGAGGATGGCTTGAGATCTCCACATGAAAGAGGGCGGGCATGGGTGGACACTGACGAGTGTTATACTTTGCTATACTGGTATAAGCAAAAGAGTTGATAAGATATGTGCTTTACATTAATGAAAATACAGATGGAAATGAGATATTTGTAAATTGATATGAATACTTAATAACATGTTTTATTAACGTTTATTATTTCATTATGTGCTTGCTGAGTCGTGGACTCACCCTTACTTACATTGTTTTTAGGTGGTCAATGAAGGCTAGATGCATGGGGAAAATAGCTCATAATGAGACTATTAACTGAGTGGTAGAGATTAGGCAAAATCAATTTGCTGCTCAGAGCTGACAAAAGAGTTATGCTAAGGAGGCGGGAGTTGGAGTTTGTGGTGGACTATTAGGTTCTCTTGAAAGTAACTCCCACCAAGGGTATTGTGCAGTTTGGTATCAAAGAGAAGCTTAGCCTGAGATACGTTGGACCATTTCTGATCGTGGCACGAAATAGAAAGTTGGCTTATCTTTGGGACCTTCTTGAATCCATGCGTGGTGTGCATAATGTATTCCATGTTGAGGAAATATATTTGGGATTCCAAGCATGAGATACTGGTAGAGCCATTGACCATTGAGCAGGACCTTACCTTTGAGTCAGTGTATTGATGTTAGTAGTTTGTGAAAAATGGTTAAATATGATAATAGAGTTAGTGGTGACATTGTGGGCTCATCTCGAGTTGAGATGTTACATGGAGTCAGTAACCACACCAAATTTTTTAATAATAGTAATTAGTATTTCTAAAATAAAAAGGTAGGAAATGCAAAGTAGGAATCATAGAAGTAGGAAGAATGACGTTGAAGAGGGTGTGCGTAGGTGGATGCACTTGCAACCAACCGAAGGTTTATAGAGCGAATACAAAATGGGTAAATAGGTATCTAACACCTTTCGTGTTTGAATAGGATATGGGATGAGTAATATCCGTCCATATATATCCGTATGCCAAGTGATATTAGTAAGTCTATTGTGATTTCATTTAATAACAAGATAACAGATAGACGGATTATCGTATCTAAACAAATAGGAAATGCTGAGATACTACAGGAGTCACTGAACGGAGTGGCTTCTCAAGGTGGTTTCTATAAGGTATTTATAGGAGTCAGTGCAGGAGCTGATTTGAACGGAGTAATTTCTCAATACGAGTGACCTTTGTTCCCTCAATTTCTTTTGTAATCAGTCATAAGCCAAAAGCCATAGTACTTTTGAAAAGGACCGAAGTTGTGCTGGTGTTTGTTCCAATCTAATCTAGACTAATTAGTGGAACAATCATTAGTTTAGTTCCTCAAAACATGCAGTCGTTGGACCAACTGCATCGTACTGGTTCAATCTCAGGCTTCAAGATATTGGGCTGTACCGATCCAGTCGGCCGAGACACGTTCCAAAGGTTCAGTCGGCCTGAAAAGCCCAGTAACTCTATGCCGCGAATAATGAGTAGACCTCCCACGCTGAGTTGAACCGTAGGCCGTAGTCGCAACGCATCACCACCAGCCACCGGTCCCGGCTGCCTCGTCGGCCTTGCCAGTGGTCGACAGGCGAGGGCCCATTAATTTAAAAAAAAATAACTTTATATTTCTTCACGGTCTTCTATTATTTTTATTTCTACATCAAGTTGTTCTGGTTCTTGTTCTTCTCCGGCAGTTGCTCTTCTCGATTTTCTTTTCCCGTGATTGTTTGTTATGGACCGATTCACCAAGACAACAATAGCAACGTCTCAATTAGAGGCTTACGCCTGGCTGAAGTTGTGTAAAAATAAATCTACCTAGTTTTTGTTCCTGATAAAGAACACCAACACCAAGGCGTAGCTCTTCAATATTCATGCAGGCCATGGACATTTCTACTTTTCACTACCATGACCAGCAGTGATGTTGTTATTACCAAAAGATACAGTCTCCAAAGAGAAAGATAATAAAGTTCAACATGTTCGTCGACTCAAGGTCGATTTGATAGTAACAGATTGCTCACCAGGGATTCTCAATGTTAAAGTTAGGTCCTGTGCACTTTAATATTATATTGTTAATATAAAATGAGGGGATCTTTTATATAAAAAAACATGAATAACGAATAAACTCATGCCCGTCGCTGAACAAAAAAACAAGGTTACTTTGTCATCAGCGTGTCATTACTATGTGTCTAGAATAGATCAAGCCTCAAGAGATACAAAGTGGTAAGAATTTTTTTATTAACCAAAACCCTAATTGTGCTCTTCAAATGCCTAACCAAAACCTTGATTTACCAACATAGAATTGCATACGAGTTGATCCACGGCTGATGAAAGCATGATGCTGTAATAGGGAGAATATTATGTGAAGAAAAGCACATATATGTATATTTAGTTGGCGCGTCTACAAATTTAGGTAGACAAGTCAATGATTACACCTACATGCTTCTGTTCCAGATGTGGAATATACTTTTTACTCCCGGGTGTAATTACACCCACCTCTAATATACCACCTAAACAAACTTGAAATACTCCTTTATCACTTTAGGTATACTCATATACTAATTATAAGATACTCCAATGTGAACCACACGAAAAAATTGCAAGGAAGTCCATAGTTTTTAGCATATTTTATAAATACCTTTATATACGTACATAAAAAGGAGTATGTCAAAAAAATATGCATACCACCTCTGAAAAATTGTTCATAGCACCTATATAGTCTTAAATACTCGTATACTACACGTACATACTCTCCGTTACGCGAGATACTACCTATATTGTGAGATACGACATAGGGTGTAATTACATCCGGGAGTAGAAAAGAGGCTTCACATATATATACACACACACACGTGTATATATACACGTATATGTATATATACACGTATATGTATATATATACGTGTATATATACACATATATATACACATATATGTATATATATACGTGTATATATACATATACGTACATATATACATATACGTACATATATACATATACATACATATATACATATACATATACATACATACACGTATATACATACATATATACATATATATACATACATATATACATATATACATGTATATACATATATATATATATGTATATATATACATACATACATATATATACATACATACATATATATATATATATATATATATATATATATATATATACATATATATATATATATATATATATATATATATATATATACATATATATATATATATATATATATATATATATATATATATATATATATATATATATATATATATATATATATATATATATATATATATATATATTGTAAGATCAACTGCAAATTTACATGTAACGATTAAATGTACAATGGCAATCGAAGATTTTTCCTGCATGCACTAAGCTCGAGCTTTCTGTAGCCAAAGGTGGAAAGATTATCGTCCTAACCTGGCTAGCTAAGCCAAATTATCGCCATGAGCTGCATGCTTTGTAAGCACTCCGTGCGTATGATAGTGCCTGAGGGTAGCACAGTAGCACTCAAAGAATCGTATTCGTGATACATAGGAATGAAAACGGATTGAATACAGATTAAATAATATTAAAACCACATTCATATTCGTATTCATCAAATATGAATCTAACTATTTTCAAAAACGAATACGAATCAAATATTGTAACGAAAACGAATTCAAATCGAATATGTACTTAATACGGTCAGATCTGGATATTCTCATAACTTACGTAGTAATAAGATATTAATGATATTTTATTATCATATAATCACATTTAATCGTTCTAATTCATTTACATCACCTAAAAAAACATGAATTTACATTCAATTAAAAACTTGTCTAACTAATTAGTCATATATATATATATATATATATATATATATATATATATATATATATATATATATATATATATATATATATATATATATATATATATATATATATATATATATATATATATATATATATTGATATGGGTGCCTAGGCACCTGGGTGCATGAAACACTATATATATATATATATATATATATATATATATATATATATATATATATATATATATATATATATATATATATATAATTTTGTCGAATATACATATTACATGGCTTATTGGATCAACTAGCCTCATAGGCGCGGCGCCACGCCGCGCCAGCCACCGTGTGTACCGAAGTAAAAGAGGCGATAATCCGTGAAGAGTTTGTAAAAAAAAAATTTAAAAAAATCGAGGGCACATTTGTATTTTCGAAAAAATCAAAGGTCTTTTCCGTAAAAAACCGAGGGTCTGTACGTAATAAATGAGGACCCGTACGTAATTTAGAAAACCGCGGGGCGCTATCCTGCAAAAAATTCGGTGAAAAAAAACTGCAAGGGACCTTTTTGCGAGAAAAAAAGACCTATACGTAATTTTCGCAAAACCGGAGGAAAGTGCCTCGGCCGGCCGTACGCGAATTCGCTGGCCACGCGTCGGCCGGCCGAGCGTGGGGGGGGGGGGGGGCGACGTGGATAGCCTGGGGGGCCGGAATCCCCCAGGTTTGTATAGCTTGCTATGCGCCTGCTCAGTAGTCAGGTACATTACATCGATCATATAGCAACGTATATACATACAGACAGAAAAGGCCATCCATGGCTCTTATCAAAACCCAAAAGGTCTCAGGTGGCGAAACCAAACAAAATCCGGGGCTAGGGATTTGCCTCCCGTGTTTTCAGCCCACGCGGCTTCATGATTTGTCCGGCGTTTCAGCCGTTGGGCGGAGCACGCGTGCCGTCCCATATGGTGCACGCTTTTGTTTTGATTTTAGTTACATTATTTTCTAAATTGTATCTTCTAATTTATACTAAAACAAGTTTTCCTTTTTTTTTGATACATTACAAAATATTTAGCAAGTCTCTCTTATTTTTTTTTCAATATGAACGGAAATAGCTTTAAGCTACTAAATGGTCAAGTTTAATACATGCAACATGTCTGTATATAAGCAAGTGCTACAGGTTTTTGTAAAATACATCTATTTATATTGATAATTTCATAGAAATATAATTTTAGTGATTCTAATGGAATTGATCCCACAGGATTTTGATCCTAAGCACGTCACTACCAGAACGCATTAATTATTATTGATAACTAATCTTAAAATAGACGAGTGAGAACTAGCAGGTCCTCACTCATCAGTGATCACCAAAGATCACTAAATCATGCGTGTAGATGAATGAATTTTAACCTCTACAACATTGGTGATAGATAGCTTAATTCAGACACTGAAGTGAGAGATCGTTCTTTCACATATGGCAAGCCTTTGCAAAATTTGGCGACAGAAAGCTTTCACCATAGTCTTTCCAGTTGCCAAATACCAACCAAATGCAAAAGTCAAAAGACATGGAGCGTGGATTCGCGCCTGCTTTCGGTGCTATAGCCCATCACTATAATCCTTTCAAGCTATAATTAACTACTAGTCCCACTGTTAACCCCACCTTTTTCTTTTGTTAGTTGACTCGGGGTTGTCTTGCTAATTATTTGCTTCTGATGTAACAGTGACATCACGCAGCGTCACTGTGCAAAGAGGATAAGCCTGGGCTGGGCACCTTAGCCAGTTGGGTCATACATAGTTTTTGTGCTAGTCGACCTTATCGCCAAGCCCTTTCTTTGTTGCTCTGTTTATTTTAGATTTCCAGGATTGCTACTTTTAGGATGACCAAGAAATAGTATTTATCTTAGACAGGTTAAGATATCGATGAAGCAGGAAATAGAGATACTCTTTCTGTTAAAAATATAAGACACTTTCGGTATAATATGGTCTGCAATACGCAGACTTGACCATTAATTCCTATGGTACTATGTTGCAAAAACTACTACACTGTGGAAATACTTTTCATAACAAATATAATGGTGTTGTTAATTTTTATACTATTAATTTAAATAATTCTATATGTATTAGTAGTCCAAATTAAGAAAGTTCGACTACACAAATCCTAAAACACCATATATTTTTAATGGAGGGAGTATTACATAATATTTTCAACTTTACAAAAAGTTAATGGGCAGCAGAATTTCTCCATAATGATTAGAATAGAACTTTCAACATGATTATTCTTGTAAAATATCCTCTAAGTTTTAGCGGAGTTTTTTTCGTAATTTTTTTACGAAATAGCATGTTCCCTTAAATTTCACATTATTTGTTTTTTTGTACTATCTAGTTCTGTTAATCGAAAATAAGCTCACAACTAAAGTTATATGTAGTGCACCAATTGAATGTTAAAAAAAATTGATATTTCAATTGAGATGCTGAAGAAAATTATTATGTTTGGAACAGCTAGGTAGCATATGTATAACCAAATATATCAGGAAGCTCCATTGAGATACTGAAGATCACATCTTTAACTGGCTGTACTTCTCATGAGGAGCGAAGTTCTCCATTTATACTTCTAGAAAGAAACAGTTAGCTAGGTAATTGACCAGTAATGCTTCTGAAGCTAATGCATGCATGCCGATTTGGCAATGACGACAAGAGTCTTACGTCATTAGCAATGTTACACTAGAAGGATTCGAATTTTCTCCAACGGCCAAGGATAATCTTTAGATCTTGGTAGTGCCACATCGTTACATCTACATAGGGGTGGAAAATGATAACGGATAATTCGTTTTATCCGATATTTCTATTCGAGAAAACGCGAATGTGGTAAGCAAAATTCATATTCGAAAATGTTCATATTCGTATTCGAGAATATTAGTATCCGTATTTGAGAATATTCGTATTCGCATTCGTATTCGAGAATATTCGTATCCGTATTCGTATTCGAGACTATTTGATTTGTATTCGATCCGTTTCTAGAACCCATGAAAAATCTGTACGAATTTTGTGATTCAAAATTTGAATTTAGGTAGTTTAAAATCGGTAACCAGTCAAAAATCGGTGAAAAATCGGCGAAACCGCTAGGAATCTGTTTTATCCGACATTTGTATCCAAGAAAATCTGTATTCGAAAATATCCGTATTCATATTCAAGAATATTCGTATCCGTATTTGTGAATATTCGAATTCATTTTAAAAATATGGATTAGTATTCGTATTTGAGACTATTTGATCGTATCTGATCCGTTTTCACCCCTACATCTACATAGTAAACCCTACCAGTGCACGGTCTGAAATTTGAAATCGAAAGACTAAGTACACCTAAATATATTCTAATCCTTAATTGCAACATAACAAACATGGATACAAAACGTCTCCACCCAATTCAGTTCTCATCATGGTATACATATTTTTTCGCCGATCACAAGATTTCACTTTTTTTTATAGAAGAAACGAAACCATCAATCACTACCACAGAAAGAGTCATCATAGACGGTTCAAAACCATTATCATAAATAGTTTTTGAACTGTTTGAATTTATATATCTGTGATAACAGGTGGTTATCACAGACGGTTATCACAGACGGCTCTCAAACCATCTGTGATAAGTTACAACACATACGGTTTTTTCGGTTTTCTAAAAACCGTATGTGATATATCAGATATCACAGACGGTTCTTAAATATAGCCGTCTGTGATATATCAGATATCATAGACGGTTTCTAAACATAGCCGTTTGTGATATTTGATCATAGATGGCTAATACCAAAAACTGTCTATGATATGTCATATATCACAGACGATTTTTAAATATAGTCGTCTATGATATCTTACATATCACAGGCGGTTAATACCAAAAACTGTCTGTGATATGTCATATATCACAGATAGTTTGGTGTTACAAACTGTCTGTGGTAGCTATTTTAATAGCTAAATTATTTTCTGTTTTTAGGCTAGCCTCAGGAAATGTTAGCCATGCCCTCTGAAAATAAGCAAGCAGATCATATATATAGCACACGATAATCATTACGCAGATCTCACAAATGAATTGAACAACTAAATGCAGTACAATTGAATGGATTGTTTAATTAAGAAAATTGAGTGATTACAATTGTATCAAACATTTGAACATCTAATCATCATCGCCGAGGTTGAACTCTCCATTCCGGTGAATGACCTACACCATCAAGAATTCGGAGAGTCTTCCTCGAACTTCGACGAGTTTGTCAAGATCGAATATACTTTCATCGAATTCCACAACCTATCGCTAGGAGTGTTAAAGTTATATTTATATATATATATATATATATATATATATATATATATATATATATATATATATATAGTATAAATAATAGGAGCACCATGGTGTCTGGGCACCAAGCCTCCCTGCCTTTGGATTGCTTTTAGATGCGTGCTAGTGTGATTGAGACTTTCCATCCATAATTGATTAAGCATGCATGATATATTATATACCAATGCACTAGCACGCATCTAAAATCAATCCAAAAGCAGGGAGGTTTTATGCCCAGACACCATGGTGCCCCCATTTCAGCGTATATATATATATATATATATATATATATATATATATATATATTGATAATTACAAATTAATTATTGACAAGTTGACAAACATTTGGATCATTTGTCTTAGTGGCCATGATTTCCTACATATGCCGGCAAACATAGAATCCACACACGTTGCCCTGTAGCTGCTAGTGGCACTACAAAAATATAATTGCACATATAAGTATTGTCAGTTCTAGAGGCATTATTTCGAAGTGTGATATAGGATTATTGTGTTGTAGCGGGTAGCAGAAATCACGTCTAGTGTTGCACTGTGGCGCTGGATTTCTTATGTCTCCCTCCCCGGGCAACGTAAGTATTAAACGACCTAAATGGTTCTAAAAAGTTAGCCTCGACTATTGCAAAAAAGAGAAGACTAAAATAGAGTTGTGTATAGAAGAAATGAGTTTACCTATCAATTGCTTGTTGTACACGGGTGAAGTCGTGGTTGTTCCTAAGTTTGAAATATCCACCCACACTAATTTTTCTCTAAATATGTCAAAGACTTCTAGTTCGCTGTGGTGATGGAGACTCGTTGCCTTCTAAGTATCCCGCAGGTAGTCTAAAATGCTGCCACTACTTTCTTTGGTTGCAGAAGGACCCCATTCAGAGAGACCTCCGTAATGGTCATTCGACCCTCTGGCCTTTTTAATATTCCTCTACCATGCTTAGCTATCCTAGTCTTCGAAGCATCAGGCCCATTCTGATGTGACCACGTCACCAACACATACGACCATAGCGGCCAATATCAAGATTTAACTAAAGGTGAATTCGTTTCTTCAACTTCAACAATTTTAAATGAGAATATGATACTACCTAATGATGAAAATATATATATTTGTAGCACCACATCACTTTGGAACCAATTGAAGCAATGGTTCAAGTTGGACAGGTTTTGGAATCCAATTCGGCCTCCAGATCAATTCGGATTCAGCCTGACAGCCAACTTCAAATGTGCATAACTTTTTATCCAGAAGGCTTCACGGGGCCCGTGAGTACTCATTGGAAATCTCTTGGAGTCTACTTTCAGATGGATCTGGTCTGACCTCCAAATTCCATCTGAGCAGATCAGAAACTGCGAAACAAGTCACGTCACTTTTTCAGTCCGAGTCAAAGTGGGCCGAGGGCCTTGTAACTTAGGCTATTTGGGCCGGTACTGTTCATGTGAACAGTACGACGGTCGTGTGAACAGTAACCAAGAATAATACCACACCTTTTTTCATTAGATAAGTGCGGCTTCCCCCTTCCTTATTTAAGAAGGTCACACCCATTTAGTTTTCCTGGGGTTTTTCTTAAGAGATTATTCTGCTTAGCAGTTTCACCGCATTGTTCGGTTGAGGAACCCCAACTTGTGAACTTAATCTTTATTTGCAATACAATTTCAGATTGCATCTTGAACTCTCTTGCTTGTGTTCTCGATTTGCTTGCAGGATATAGCCTTCTTGGCGAGGTCAACCGTGTTCGACACGGTTGATAACCAACGGAGCAGTGGTGTAGTGATTGCGAGGGGTTCGATCTATTTTGGTCGGAGCCTTTGGATCATCAACGTCGAGTTCTCCACAATCGACTTATCAGTACCTCTCGGAAGATCGGGCCATCGTCACATTAGTTGGTATCAGAACAACGGTTGGCTGTAAGGTAATTTGTCCCTTTTAGATTGGTTTTTTATTTCCTATAGTCCAGAAAAAAAATTGCCCTACAAAAAGAGTTAATTTCCGCTGTCCAAACCCCATTGTGCCTTTCAATCTATTAGTTTTGGTTTGCTAAATTGAATTTGTGTCCGTCATAGCATTGTTTAGTTGCTGGTCATATCTTTGTTCCATTAAAAATCCAAACAAAAAAATTCCCACCCCAAACCCTAATTCTAATTCGGCTGATTTTTCCTTTCTATGTAGCCGCCACCAAAAACGCCATAACTTTTGATTCTGAGATTATTTTTGAGTGAGACCACCGCCATTAGATTAAAACATTCCTTATCCATCTATCTGTAAAATTTCACGTCGTTCCAGAAAGGCAGTTAAGAGATATATGCGGTGAAAGTTGACCCAATTATCTGTTTTCAATCTGCAACACTCAGTAGTTGTGATTTTTGTGCGAATTTCTGTGTCGGGTTTTGGATGTTGGCCCCAAAAGAAAATCTGTAGAAAAATCTGTCCGAAAACATATAAAAAAAGAATCAGTGACAAAGAGGCATCGGAAAAAAAAGTTACGGCCAAAATACCGACATGTTGTCCAGTGGACAGAAATCTTCAGTTTTCAGTTTTGGGTCAATCCTTGTGTTCTTCAATTCCAGATTGCATTGGATTGAATTATCTTGTATTTACCACTCGTACACATTGCCATACACTTGTTTTTAGCCTTCTTCCATTCTTGGTTGATCAGCAACATAGGCTAAGTGTTAGATACGAACTATAATTCAATTTTATGTAATTTCTGAAATTAACTGATTGTTCTCTATTGCTACATATCGAGCCTTCCAAGCTATACATTATACTAACCGAGTAGATCATGTCGAACCGTCCCTTGCAATCGCTATACACATCACTTGAGTCAAGTTATCACGAACCAGCCACCGGTTGCACCACTTGTTTGCATTGGTAAGAACTTGTAAGAGCTTGTAAGAGTTTGAGAGATGTGTGACTTGTTAAGCTCCACCACCTAGTAGTTGTAGGGATAATACATTGGTGTTGTCTTTTGTTTCTACTAACCATGGCAGGTGAGTTGTCTGATGAGCAAGAGTGTGTTGTAAAGGGAGAGCTCATGACGCTCTTGGATGAACAACGCGCTACCATTAATGAGGACATCGATAGGAAGCTTCAAGCTATGACAGATACATTGCAGCGCTCCATCAATAAGAGTATTGCAGCACTCACTGCACGCCTTAAAAGAATGGTGAATCAGTCACCAAACAATGGACGCGAGTATGACCACGATGCGGGCCAAAATTGTGAGGAGGGAGATGATAATGAGAGACAAAACCGCAATGCCGGTGCTGCATTTGCCGCCCAAGATGTATGCTCGAGACAAGCTTGTTCACCATGGGAGGTATATGATCATGATAGTACATCCGGTAAAACTAAAATCACTTTGCCATCTTTTTCTGGTAAATTTGATCCTGATGCTTATATTGACTGGGAGATAACTTTAGACAAAGAATTTGAATATTATGATTGGACTGATAGGCAAAAGATTAGAGCTGCCACTAGTGTTTTTATTGATGATGCAAGACTTTGGTGGAAGTATTTTGGTAGGCATGGTAGAGTGCCTTAAACTTGGAATGCATTAAAAAAACTTATGAGAGATGAATTTGTTCCTAAAAACCATGCTGATTATTTGCTAGCAAGATTGCAACGTTTAAAACAACGAAGTGGAACTGTAAGGGAATATTATCATGAATTTAAAATTTGTTTATTACGTTGTAGCTTAGAGGAACATGCTGAAGCTACAGAGAATAGATTCTTACGTGGGCTTAATAAAGAAATTCAGAACCTTCTTATTCACGAAGAATATAATTCTCTCCCTCATTTATTTATACTTGCTTGTAAGGTTGAAAGTCAGATTAAGGAGAAACTGAGAGTGCTTGATGATAAGAAACATGAGAACAAACCTGTGTTTGTGCCTTTTTCCGTGACTAACAACTTGCAGGTAGTTGAGAACCATGCCGAAGAGGAGCATGAGCTGATTGAGTCACTGAACCCATTGGTTGAGAATGAAGATAAGGAGATGGATGCACTTACATCATCTGAGGAGAGCCAAAAAGGTAAAGAACATGGAGCTATCATCGCTCACGGTACTGATTTGGTGCTACAACAAGAAATAGAGCAACCTTGTGAGTATATACCTGCTGTAGTTCAATCGTTTGATATTCCTTGTGTTGACTTAAATGAACCATGTGCTGATCTAAATTCTCATAATTTTGCACATGTCGAATTAATAACACATAAAGAAGTTTTGACTAAAATTTCTCCTACTAATTCATTGTGTTACATCATGTTGGATCTACCTATGAAATTGTTACATGCTATGGAGAAAGTTTCTGAACTTGCATGTTCGAAATTCTTGTTTAGTGTCTACACCTCTGGATATAAGTTTAATTTGATCGGAGATTATGGTGTGGAAAACCAATTTCTTGTATATCGAATATGCATAACTTGCGATCACATGGATGAATTGAAACTTGCTATTTGGGATAACAATTCTTGTATGCTGAATCATGTTCAATGTGAGAGGGAAGTAAAATTTAGTACTCATCTAATGCATATGTGTTCATCTCTTTTTGCACCATCTAGTATGGACAATCTGAATAAAGATGATGAATTATGGATGAACTTTGCTTGATTCTAAAAGTTGTAGTTTTGCCCATATGTGCCACCACTACAAGTTTACAACGTCAAAGATTTGAATTGCATAAATGCTTCACTTACATTTGCAAAACAAGTTGCAATAATTACCGTGTGAGAAATTTTGAATTGCTCATTAACATATATGATTACTCTTGGGTTAATAATACAATGAGTTTTTATTATCGCTGATGTTTTATAACATTAATTGTGCAACAACGAAGAACTGTTAAAACAGATGACACACACACACACATATATATATATATATACCATGCATACACCTTGGCTTCTTTGTTACCATATTTTTAGCTTATCAAAAGCCGAGGACGGCTTTGTTTGCAAGAAGGGAGGACGATAAGAACATGTACCCTATGGATACAACCATATTTGCTATACTTGTTGTTCCAATTACAAGAGCTCCTATGCATCACTTAGATTATGAGGTGAGCTCGTTTCAAAGAGATTTTACTTTATTTGATAAAGAACTTATGATATTACATAATGAGAGTTTGTTGCGTTTGTTATCATGTACCAAGATTTATGATTAAGATCATGCAATACGTGACACTACACATATGTTAAAACCGAGGACGGTTTTATGTCAAGAAGGGGAGGATGATGTGACCACGCCAACAACACATACGACCATAGCGGCCAATATCAAGATTGAACTAAAGGTGAATTCGTTTCTTCAACTTCAACATATTTTAAATGAGAATATGATGCTATCCAATGATGAAAAAATATATATTTGTAGCACCACATCACTTTGGAACCAATTGAAGCAAGGGTTCAAGTTGGACAGGTTTTGGAATCCAATTCGGCCTCCAGATCAATTCGGATTCAGCCTGACAGCCAACTTCAAATGTGCATAACTTTTTATCCAGAAGGCTTCACGGGGCCCGTGAGTACTCATTGGAAATCTCTTGGAGTCTACTTTCAGATGGATCTGGTCTGACCTCCAAACTCCATCTGAACAGATCAAAAACCGTGAAACAAGTCACGTCAGTTTTCCAGTCCGAGTCAAAGTGGGCTAAGGGACTTGTAACTTAGGCTATTTGGGCCGGTACTGTTCATGTGAACAGTACGACGGCCGTGTGAACAGTAACCATGAATAGTACTGCACCCCTTTTCATTAGATAAGTGCGGCTTCCCCCTTCCCTATTTAAGGAGGTCGCACCCCTTTAGTTTTCCTAGGGTTTTTCTTAAGAGATTATTCTGCTTAGCAATTTCACCGCATTGTTCGGTTGAGGAACCCCAACTTGTGAACTTAATTTTTTTTTGCAATACAATTTCAGATTGCATCTTGAACTCTCTTGCTTGTGTTCTCAATTCGCTTGCTGGAGATAGCCTTCTTGGCGAGGTCAACTGTGTTCGGCACAGTTGATAACCAACGGAGCAGTGGTGTAGTGATTGGGAGGGGTTCGATTTGTTTTGGTCGTAGCCTTTGTATCATCAATGTCGAGTTATCCACAATCGACTTATCAATATCTCTCGGAAGATCAGGCCATCGTCACATTACATTCTGTGACGACGACAATGTGCGGACGTCATTTCTCTTACAAAAAAAAACTAATTAAAATGAGCTACGAGCATAAACATTGGCACATGGTTAATTTTACGTACTTTTCTTACAAGAAGTAAGGAGAGGAGAGTCGGAGGAGGGGATATGTATTTCTCATCAACTATAAGACGAACATTAAAGCATCGTACACATTGGCTTGAAAAGGCATGAAGCAAAATAATTTTCTTCATGCCTTTTGAAGCTCACGTATATTGTGCTGTAATGTTCCTCTTGTACAACTACTACTCTGACTCACAGTGTTTCATGCCCCTTTTTTACCTAAACCAGTAACCCACCCATAGAACTAAGAAGAGAAGAGTCAGAGGAGGGGAGACAAGAACATAGTGGAAGCCAAAGGAGAGCGTGGACCACCAGGGACCTAGAAGGCTGACCGTGAGGACCATATGAAGGAGACATTTTCAGCAACGACAAGGAACCATCATCTACGTCTTCATTCGCATGAGGACCATGCCAAGACAACCCCTAACAATCTTAACACTTCCAGCCCAACACAAGTAGGCCCACCTTTCCTCCCACATCCATTTTCCTATTCCTTTTTGGGTTCCACATAACAAAGACACTAACAGATATAGACGGATGTAACACACATGAGGTAAAAAGTGGGGTTTGGGATCCATACCTTCAGGAGGGGAGGCGACGGGGAGGAGAGAACTCATGAACACATATTAACAGATATGGACGGATCTGTCACACATGAGGTAAAAAAGTGGGATTTGTGATCCATACCTTCGGGAGGAGAGGCAATAGGGAGGAGAGGCGGTGTTGGAATAAGAGGCGACGGGAACGAGAGGTGGCGTTGGGAGGAGAGGCAGCGTCAGGAGGAGAGGCGATGGGGCTACCACACAAGGTAAGGAAGGAGAGGACGGAGACGTTGGGTTCTCTGGTGACGGCGGTGGTGGGGGGACGAGGAGACGAAGGGGTGCGTGAGTGAGGAGTAAGAGCGCAAAACCTAGCAAGTGCCCTACTTATAGAAAAACTATCACAGACGGTTCCATAATGGAATAGTTTGTGATGTTGTAGTATATCACAAACTGTTCTATTATGGAACCGTATGTGATATTGTACCTTATCACAAATGGTTCTATCATATAACCGTCTGTGATGTTGTAGCATATAATAGATGGTCCTATTATGGAACCTTCTGTGATACATATATCATAGACGGTTTGTACCACTAAACCGCCTGTGATAGTTCCTTCTGTATACAACATATCAGGATTTTTGGCTAGCCTCAGGAAATGCTAGCCATGCCCCCTAAAAATAAGCAAGCAGATACAGTCATAGATGTAATTATTTCTAAATTACTGAATTAATTACAATGGAGTAATTACTTAATTGCATGCTGAGTTTCTTAATTACATTAGAATAATTTCTAAATAGGTGTTTGCCTTGTGGGATTATTCCACTTTGCTATTTTCCTTTTAAATAAAGTTCTTCATAATGATCAACATGTATATAGCTTGCTTCATCACTTGGTTCTTCCTCGAGCCTGATGCCGTCTTCGAATAGAGGCAACTCGTCAAATTACTTGTACTCTTCCTTCTTTTTCCATAAAAAACTACGTGGTACTTCTTATTTGCCAAGTCAATTACATCAAAAACTTGAATTACTTGCCTCGCTAGTACGAATGGTTTATCTTTATATCATATACGTTTGAGGTCCACAGTAGTGACATCATACTTATCGACCTTTACACCCTATGGGAGTTGGACCCAATCGCACCAAAAGAGAGGGTTCTTGAAAATTACGTAATCAAACTCCCAAATCTACTCTACAAGCTCGTAGTATGAGCTTGGGCCACTGGTACTGAACTACTCACAAAATGCATCTATGCGAATACCTTAGTTTTGGACAATGCTCTTTCTATCCTAATCTGTTGTATAAAATATGTACCTATTAATGTCGTATCCATGCCATGTCAAAATTATAAATTTTGGCCCTTTTGCCAACTATTGCAGTGTTTCACTTGATGACCTCCCAATGAGTCACACATTGAACCATTTGTTGAACCGATGGTTGTGCTGTCTCATGATCCAATCCTCCGACCAACCTGGATTCTCTTGGCGTAGCATGTCCTTATGCTCTTCAATATACATGGACACTGCAGTCATGTAACATCCTGAAAATTTAAATTTGAAAAGTGTGAGGCTTTTGAATTATTTTTGCAATATGTTGTATTTGAATTTGGAGTTTAAGGTATTCTTCTGAAATTTGGTTGGGATTCCAAAAAGTAAAATTTCAAGAAAGGAACAAACATGTTCAAATAATAGAGAATTAAAATTTAAAATACGAATCTGAAAAGATTATCTAGTATAAGGAGAAAGAAACCTGAGTTAAAAATATGAAATATCATTTCTGAAAATAATGGCATGAATAACAATGGAAGCAAGTAAATGAAATACCAACATATATGGACATATATATGTATATATACATATATATAAACATACATACCAAAATCCTGCACCTACAAAATTTAGTGGCCAGAATACATAAGTATAAAATTAGGTGAACAAGAGGGAGTGAATAAGACATGAATACCATATACACATCTACACAAATAAAAAACAAAAAAATGGAAAAGAAAGAGCCAGGCCGGCCGCCAATCCGGCCCAGCTCCTCCTCTCCCACTCCTCCCTCGCTGCGGCCGAGCGGCCCAGCCGCCCCGCGCGCGCGCTCCGCCAGCCCAGCCCGCTCCCTCGCCCTCCGCCAACTGTCACGCGGGCCCCGTCTCCACCCCGCGCCTTCTCTCACTGCCACGCGAGCCCCACGCGCCAGTCCTTCTCTTTCTCTGGCCAGCGGACCCGCCCGCGCCCAGTGCTTTCTTCCTCTCCTCTTTCTTCCTCCTGCTCCCGAGCGCCGCGCACAGCCTTCCTCCGCCCCGTGGCGCTCATGCGCTGGCATCGCTCCTGCCCGAGCAGTCCCGTCGCCCGGTTGGAGAGCCTGCGAGACCGCCGCCGCCCCTGATTTCACCGCCTCCGCCCCCGGTTTGGCACCACCGCCCACAGCATCCCTCTGCCCGGTCGCACTGCTCAGCCATGTGGCGAAAGTCTTCTGCCGCCCAGCGCGTGCGCAACGCAAAGCTGCAGCCAGCAGTGAAGCGTCGCACCCGAATCCCACCTCAGGACCTGCCTCACCTGCCCGGTCACTTCCGCCGCCTGCTCCGAAGCGACCGCATAGCCGCCCCGCCCGCTGCCAGCGCCAACCGGCCACCTATAAGAACCCCCGAAGACCCTCGTGGATTTCCCACTCCACGCACTCCCTCCCACCGCAGGCAATCGTGCTCCGAGCCTCTTAATCGCCGGTGAGCCACTTTCTTCCCCAACTCCGGCCGCCGGAGCTCCCCGTCGATTCAAACCACCCGAACCCAATTCCCTGCACCTGACCCACCTCCAGCTCCTCGCGAAGTCGCTCCCGGTCTCCCCCGAGCCTCCCGAAGGCCGTACACCGCCGGCATCGAGCCCCTCCCGAGCCCGCCGCCGCCGCACGTCGCCGACCCACTTCCGGTAATCCCCGGCCGCCGCCGACACCCCCATCACCTTCCCCGTGACGCAAGGATTCCATTTCGCCCCTCACCTGACTCGCTCTGGCCACCCCTCGCCGCCGGCGCCGCCGCCCGCACGCCGCCCCAACCTCCTCTGCTCTGCGCCTCTGCTGCACGCCTCAATTGGTTTTGCGTCCCACCCCCGTCAGGTAACACCCGTGGCTCGACTGGTTGCCACCTCGCACTCTTACTTGGCCCGCCCACGTTCGAACCCGGCTGGCCGCAATGTGTGGTTAGGAATTTTCAAAGTTTTTGCTAAACAACAACAGTAAAAGGAGGATTAAGGAAATTTTGGGAAGATTGACTATAATAAATGCAAATTAATTAGTATGTAAGTAAACCTAATTAATGTTCAGACAGGGTAGGTTAATGCTAGTGACAAGTAATTAGTGATTAATGACTTCCATAAATACAAATGATGGATTAGTACCAGACCCTTCCACTGACATGTGGGCCATAACCCGAATATAATAAAATAACCCTGGTTCCACCTGTCATAAGTACAACATATAAGAATTAAAAATAAGGAAACGAATTAAAAATACCAGTGGGACCCACCTGTCAAGATTTTCTATTTTATGGAATTTCACAGAACTGAGATTTTCAAATGGGCATAACTTATGTTAACTCCAAATTAAGTGAAACAGATTTCTAAATTTATCTAAATTCAAGATCTATCCAATGGAACTGAAACTAGAAATTTTAGAGCTCATATGAATTTTTGGTGAAAATTATGGACAATTTGGGAATAATCTAGGGAACACAATAAATTTATTTAGGATGTAAAATAAGGTTATTTAGCATGTAGTATCTGGTTATTTACTGCATGAGCAACTGACGTAGATTAAATATTTAATGGAGGTCTAATTATCAAATAAGGACATTAATAAGAAAATGTGGCTTTGGTTAAATACCCAAATTTAGTAAAAATACCCTTAAATATAATTAAGATGTATGTCCAGTAATTAACACGCTGTCATTAAATAAATCTTAGAGGTAGATTTTGTGAAGCAACAAATATTAAAAATATAACCCTACGTAACAAGCTTTGCCCAAATAGCTAATAATGGTATCATTAATTAAATCTTAATACTAGATTTAGTAAATAATAAAGATGACCATGAAATAACAAGATATGGCCCATACAACTGAATCCTAATTTGAACTGAAATAGGCTTAATGAAAACTGAGGCTACATAAAATATCACCCCATAAAATGCTATACACCTAGACTCTAAAATTAATTCGGTAAGCCAAAATGCCCTGAACAATAGCACTCAACAAAATAATGCAAAGATAAACTTGTGCACCTATTCATAGGTCTAACCTAACTCATGGAACTTCCTTGATATATACAAAAATGATAAAATAAATTATTAATAAAAAGGTCATGCCTCGCTTTTCCCCAATCGGCCATGTATGGCCACCTTCCTTTCCCAAAAGCAGATAATTCCTGTAGGTACATCTTCACTTTTGATCCCTCGTATTTCTAAAATTTTCCCTCACGGTAAAGCATTCAGACAACTCGTCCTCCTGCTCAAATCCAGCTACCGCTGTGCTTACAACACATCAACCTAAATCATCCTTCTATTCTCCAACCATAATAAATGCATAATTTAAAGTAAGTCGGGTATTTAAAGTGATTGGATTTATTTGGATCTCTTGAGTTATTTGTTTTTTATTTGGACTCAGTCGCTTATCGCATAGTTAGAAACTGGAGTTCCGAAGAATCAATGGATCAAGCAAGACCAAGATCAAAGTGTAGAAAAGACCAGCAGAGCAGCCCCCTCAAATGAGACAGCTTTGAGAAGAGCACAAGACCACGGCAAACCGCGCCAGTGCGAGTCAATACTTTGATCATGTTGAACCTACGTTTTCTGCAAACTACTTTGATTTAAATTATCAAATTGCATGCTATTGTTTTATATGCAAATACATGTTAATTTAAGATTTTAGTTATATGCCCATTGTTTGCTTGATTAATATTAGACCTTCTTTGGAACACTTGAATATGTGAACCTTGTCGCCTTAGCAAAATTATAATGGTAACTTTTCAAAAGTAAGTCCGTAATTATATGCCATGCTTAGTTTTGCTTAGATACTCGTGGGCGCAAGAGCGTCCAAGCATCACTTTTAATCCTGAGAAAAATTGGTTGGGCAGTCATGGTGGTATTGACTGGTGTATGATGAATATGGTTATTTTATATTCCCAAAAACCACAAATTGCTTATTTATCTGGGCGGATGGTTCGGGGGTATGGTGCAGGGGTGCACGAGAGTGTGGTTTGTGGTAGAACCGCCCAAATACCACTAAGGACTGAATCTTGTCATGACCTCCTGTGTAAAACAGTACAACCACAAGTCTGTAAAGTACAACTTGGCTAAGTAAACTTATCGAACTCCGGACTCATCTCACTGGTAGTGGATTGATGGGGCTACGCTATGGCAAGGGGGCCTGAAGGGACACCAGTGGTGGGTGAAGTTTCCCAGCTGTCCTAATGTTGCGGGAAGTAGAAGCCCGAGCTGCGTTAGTGGCTGTGGGAAACATCCCGCGCATAGGTGGGACCCACCGCAAGTGGGCGGCTACCCATAAGGTGAGATGAGAAAAGGAACTAGATATTTTGAAAAGCCACTGTGATGGTCTACTCAACCACACTTCTAAGGAATCGTGTGGGGCAATGAGATGATTGTCTCTTGTGGTGAAAGTGTACAAACTCTGCAGAGTCAAAACTATTCGAATAGCCGTGCCCACGGTCATGGGCGGACATGGGAACTTAACTAGATATAGTTCTATTTAAAAAAAACTTTGTGGGTGGTAATGGAAAAAAGTGGAGGGCAGTGGAAAGCCCTGATTTGAATTGTCCTGGGTGTCGTCCAGTGTTAAGTTAAGCGGCTATAACGCTGAAAGATGCTATATGGTGCGGATGCCATGTAACGGTGGATGGAATCTGGATCGCTATTATTATTGTATTTTCTTGAACATTATGTTTTTGTTCAAAACTGCTAGGTCTCAGGAAATTTTTATATATCATATTGCAAAAGTAAAATGTTTTCTCTTCTCGCAAAGTAAAATATATGAGGAAATAAGTAGAGTCGGGAGTAATGAAGATGGAAGTTTGTGGTAAAAACAGAAATATATTGGTGGACTCATGTCGATTATAAAATGAAAATGATAGTGTGGGTTCTGGGAGAAATGAGCCCAAATGGATATCTAGACTAGATAGATGATTTATATGTTCTTTGGAATATTAGGAAGTGCAAGGGTATTGGTTGGATTACAACACTGATATTTGATATAAATTCTTGGGAGATGTTGACAATATTGGGATTAATAGGATTTGAACAAGTTCCGGATGGATGAATTGATCTTGGGAGTTTGTGGTATGATAACAATTCCTGGAGTATAAACTTAATCAATGATATTCCTGGTGGATGAATACTGGTGAATCGTAGACCTAATCAATGATATACTTGGTGGATATACACTAGTGAATCGTATACTTGGTCAATGATATTCTTAGTGGATGTATACTCATGAATTAGTTAGAGATAGATAATGGAGAAATAAGATTGGTTATTGAAGAAGCAAATTATGGATGTGGATCAAGAACGAAAGGATTGGATTGTTAAGAATTTAGAATGCAAGAGATACTGGTGGAATAAATAAATGATATTAGATAAATGATGTCGCTAGCTGTTTGGAGTTTTAGGCAGTAATTGATCAGTGGATTATATCAGTTATGATACTCGCTATTTGGGGATTTAGGCAGCAATGAAGGTATGATTGGTGGATTGCATAATTGATGATAATCGCTGTTGGGAGTCTTAGACAGCAAACAGTAAAGTAAGTGTGTCTTTGGTGGATTAAGTCGATTATGGTAGTCGCTAGGTGGAGTGTAGGCAGTAACAATAGCACTATGATTAAATAATAACAATGCTACTAAAAGCGATTTTTGGCAAATAAAATAACTCGAGCCTCTCCTTTGTTAAGCCATGCATACTATTTATTTGCATTCTGTGTATTGGCTCGCGAGCATGGTGGTTTGTGCTCACACTCGCTTCTGCGACAAATTCAGAAGCAGGAATCAGATCACTACGCTTCAACATTACTTTTGGATCATGATGGCGAAGAAGATGAAGATGTCAAGAACTAGGTCGCGAACTTCCAGTTGGCTGCCTGTGGGCATGTCCTGAAGGTCCCACTTGCGTGCTTCGTTCTTCCGCTGCTGCAATTTATTGATTTCGGCCTAATCGGCCCATGAGTAAGTCTGCTATTATAAATTTACACTTCCGCATGATATGTACTTTGATAATCAGAACTGTAATGTGTGTGCACTATCTACTGATCCAGGGAATAGTGCGGTGGAAATCACAGAGGATTCCAGATTGTAAAATCTGGGTATGACAAGTCATGTGTTAGAAGACCGTGAAATGGGCTTGAGTCTACGTGTCTAGATCGGGAGTAATTGCTTTCCTTCTGATGATCCCAATACCCTCTATCCTCCCCTCATGACGAGATAGAGGCACACCTATTGGTTTGACCCGAGCCATGTAATCGACGCAAAACTCAATAACCTCTTCGGTTCCACAACTTTCAATGATATTGCCCTCTGGCCGAGATCAATTCTGTACATAGGACTTAAGAATTCCCATATATCTCTTGAACAGGTACATATGACGTAGAAACACGGGGCCATATATCTTTATCTCTTTCACAAGGTGGACAATGAGATGGACCATAATATCGAAAAATGACAGAGGGGAAATACATCTCAAGACGACATAGAGTTCTCACCACCTCGATATAATCTAAGCAGTGCGGATAGGCTTTAACTCCTTTTGTACTCATCCCCGATAGATTACCAAGGGTAGGAAAATCATTGATGGTACAAAACAACATGGTGCTAGGTACCTGTACCCCTTCGTTCTAAAGTGTCACAAGATCTTCGACCAATGGTACTAGGTACACATCAATATCATTCCCAGGTTGCTTCGCATTTGGATAAATAGTGATATCAAAATGTACTTCCACTTCATATACAACCAAGGAGGAAGGTTGTACATACATACATTCACAGGCCAGGTGCTATATCGGCTGCTCATGTTACTGAAAGGATTCATTCCATTTGTACTCAACCCAAATTTTATATTCCTCAGTTCCACAATTAAGTCTACAAACATCCTATCAATGTTTCTCCACTAGGCAGAATCAGCACATGTCTTATCATTTCATCTTTCTTACGCTCATCCGAGTGCCAACGCAGCAATTTTACATCCTTTCAAATCGCAAATAAACGCTTCAAACGGCGAATTACAGGCAGATACGACAACATCATAGTAGGAGATCCTTACTTCACCTTGATGCCCTAGCCGTCATCGGAGTCATTCTTAGGCTTGTGTTAGGATGCTTTGCATACCGGACAAACATGTAAGTTTGTATACTCTTTATGGTACAGGATACAATTATTCGGACATGCATGTATTATTTCTACTTCCATTCCCAATAGATAAAGAACCTTCTTAGCTTGGTAGGTGGCTCTCGGCAACACATTCTCTATGGAAGGATGTTTCCTAGGAAACCTAACAATGCCGTGAACTAACCATTGCTTTTCCTCAATTTCAGAAGTTCAAGAATGGAATACAACCTTGTGTATTACGGCTTGCAGCCCGGGAACAAAGATCTTTTCTAAGTTATCCATCAAACCCTCGAATTTACCAAACTCTCTCTCACTATAGTTCCCTTCTACATCATGTAGCATCTGATTCAAATTGTCCTCATGTGACCTATCCTCATTGAAAGTACAGTCCACAACCGGCATATTGTTGTCTCCCTTGATGATGTTATAATTACCTTTCTGTATAATCTTCTCTTCACTGTGACTGCTCCAACATGTATACCCTTTTTTGAAACCCCTTCAAATCAAGTGAGCTTCGATCTACGCTGAGTTGGTAAACATCTTCATATTATCACAATCAATGCATGGACAATACATATATTCCATCCTCTTCTTCAATATTTCCTACTCGACAGCTCTTCTAAAAGTTGACATGCCATTAATGTACTCTTCACTCACACGGTTCTCAACATACATTCAGCTTTCGTCCATTGATCTATGCTATGCATGTAACAAATTAGTGTCAAATTGGATTATTAGTGCTATTATAGCTAGTTAGACTAATACTTACAAATAATTGTTATTCACATTAATAAATTGTTCATATCTAAATTAGATCGATAGCTACATATGGACTATTAATGAAGTAATATATATTAAGCAAGAATATATTGAAGTAAAATAGGAGTAGTAACCCATTCTTAAATTTGAACAAGTTACCAAACTAGATCTAAACCTTACTATCATCTCTCTTTATTACAAAGTACATAATTAGAAGCAAATACTAACCTCAAATCACAAAGAACAAATCGATCTACATGCTAGATCTATCAGCGAAACACTTTCACCAACTCCCTAAACCCAGCCACCTCCTACAATGCAGCGCAATGAAGACAGATCTGTCAGGACTAGTCTGGCTAGATATTAATTAATAACGTGGCGTATCCTAGACACGTCTAACGACGAACCATCTATAATACATAATTATCACAGATGGTTCTCATTAAGAATCGTCTATGATAATGGTAGATTTCACAGATGGTTATTATTTCAAACTGTCTATGATAATTACTTATTACAGACGATTTGTATTAATAACCATATATGAATATACATCATAGAAGGTTTTAAAGTACAACTGTCTGTGATAAATACACTACAAATTCAGTAATGCCTCAGAAGTAAATAGGTATTACTTTGTTGTTTTTTACCGATCAGTAATGTTGTCGATTATGTTGTTATAGCGAGATCGTTTACATATATAGAAGACAGTAAACACAAATTCAACTGCTTGTATTTGTATATGACCAAACAATATGGCCAATCACTTCTTACAAAAGAAAAAAAGTAGAAACCTAACCATTTCGAAGTTTTCTTAGTGGTGGAGGTAGCATGATATCTCCGTCTTCAAAACTTCATAGGCGACGTGGTCAGCATCGGACAGTTCAGGATCATCAGCGAATGAAGCCCGAAATGCGTCCACCCACTGACGCGCTAGTTCGAGTGTCTCCGGAACACCTTCTAACTGAACAATCAAGTCAAATTTAGCCCATAGGTTCTCTTCCCTTTCTTGGGGGTCTCAGCAAGGTTGACTCGATCACCTATCGCTTCGACTAAGCACTCCAAGTGATGGCAAACTTCCTAGAGACATGCATCGTCATTGTAGAGGACCATGTCGATGGTGAGGTTAGCTCACCAGAAGTGGGAGACCAACTAAAAGAGGCGACGAAGGAGGATGTCAAGACGACGGAATGTGGCCTTCACTGCTTTGGCAAATCTTCGGATATAGAAGGGAGGACACTGTTGGTACAGTGTCCTTCCGTATGGCCAGGTTGACCATCAATGCCAGTGACAAGAAAGAGTAGTGAGCCATTTATTTGTTCTTGAGAGATAAGGAAGATAAGCAAGCAGCTAGCGAGGTGCTCGTACAAGATAAGTGATGTGGGATTAATCTCTGGTGGTGACCGATCATTTTTATACAACAAGGAATACATCGGACACGTAAGACAAAGAGATGCATCAAAGAGCCGAAACGATCGAAGAAGCTCACATCGGGGAGACAAATCGCCATTGATGTGTACAAATACATATCATAGATGGTTCCAACCATAAGCCATCTGTGATACGTAACTATCACAAACGGTTCGTATTAAAAACCTTATGTGAACTATCACATACGGTTCTAATTAAAAACCGTCTATGATGTTTACAATTATCATAGATGGTTCATATTAATAACCATATGTGAGCTATCACATACGTTTGTAATTAGAAACCGTCTGTGATGTCTGTAATTATCACAGACGGTTCATATTAATAACCGTCTGTGAACTATTACAAACAGTTATTAACAAGAACCATCTATGATAGTTGTGTATCATAGATGGTACATGGTCACGTTTGTAAAATCGTTTGTGATAATTATAGCAACCGTCTGTGATGAGGCGTCCAGTATAGCTTGTTTTGTAGTAGTGAATTGATTCGATTTTTAAAATGTGATCAATCGCTTTTGAACTTCCAATTACCAATCAACGTTGCTGTATATATTTTTGTTGCTGAGTGAAAAGAATTAGATACGTTTGTCATATTTTGCACACTACAACCAAACAGGCTATACTAGACGGCTACATCATAGACGGTTTATACTGGGAACCGTCTATGTGACTTTCACAGATAGTTTTTAACACGAACCGCCTGTGATAGTCTACACAACACAGACGGTTCTTGTTAAGAACCGTCTGTGAACTTTCACACGTCTGTGTTGTGTAGACTATCACACCGTCTGTGATATCTTGTTCGTAACAACTGTCTGTGATATTCTGTACATGATCAGAGGTTAATATATAAGTACACATTGCTTCTAATAACTTAACTATAGAACTACTGAGACAAGAGATCACAAATTAAAAGAAAATTTATTAATTTCAATTCGAGGCAAATTTATTACAAAAGTCGCACAGATAAAGAGATTCCCATATTCTAATCTTCTGGGCTTCGTACGCTTCGTCTTCGACTTTGGGACTTGGAGGATCAACCGCTGAGCTCTCGAACGCCGTTATGATTGTCCTTGTCCTCAGCACTTCCTCCTCCAGCCTGGGCAAATGATCCGTAGCATAGCCCATAATCTCATAGAGGATAGCATTATAAGATTCCTCAGAATCTGTCGTTTCTGCTTGATCGGCGATGCTATCCATCAGTCTCTCCAATGCCACAAGAGCTTTTTCCGCTTTGTGCACATTGTTGAGAAGAACCAGGGTGAGGGCTGTTTCCCTTTCTTGAGCGGCAGCAAGACGCCTCCGTCGACGGCGGATGATCAGGTCGAGCTGACAGATGCAAGAAAGTCGGGGAAGGAGAGCAGGGCATGTGCGGAGAAGCTGCTCTAGATGTAAATTGCTGGCCGCCTGTGTAAGGTTCCGGCCGAGCAACTGTTGATGAACAGATGAGAGGAAGAAGATGATCACATGAATAGTAGAAGCCATATTGTACGTACGTTGAGAATTCTGGAGAAGAAGATGAGTAGCTAGAGGACAGTATGTACGTACGTAGAAACCTGGATTAGGCGCACATATTTAACCTTTAGCACAGACAGTTCGTATACCAAACATTAATGATATAGACGGTTCGTATACCAAATATTAATGATATAGACGCTTCGTATAACGATCGAGATACTTTAGACAAAACACGAGAGATACTTTCTGACTTTGCATTGTCACAGACGATTCGTAATACGAACTGTCTGTGATATAATTATCACAGACGGTTCTAAACTAGAACCGTCTGTATTAAGCCCTCCTATATATACTTGAGCTAGGGTTTTGCGCATGCGCTGCAGTTATAGATCTAGCCCGTCGCCGTCTCCCGATCTAGCCCGACGTCCACGCCGTCGCCGCTCTCCCGATCTAGCCCGTCGACCCCCGTCCATGCCGTCGCCGCTCTCCCGATCTAGCCCGTCGCGGTCTCCTTCTTGGATCTCCCTCCTTCTCGGGTCCACGCCATCGCTGCCTCCTCCTCGGACCTCTGTCCCCAGTCGTCGTCGACCCTCGTCCACGCCGTCGCCGCCACCTCCTCGGACCTCTGTCCCCAGTCGTCGTCGACCCCCGTCCACGCCATCGCAATGAATAATAGGTGTGTTCTTATGTTTGTTCTGGTAGGCTTAGGTACTTCGCATTTTGGTCATTACTTGTGAAGACTTGGTGTGGTGTACTTGGCTAGTTTGGGTGTGATGGATTAAAAGATCACCGTGGCATAACTGTGGAAAATAATGAGTTTTTGGTGTTTTTCTACTCATATTAAGGTTTTCATTTTCGTGCTACATTGCTAGCGATATCAGGTGTTCTTGCATTTGTCATAGTTGCTGTTGCTTAATGAAATTTAATGATGTATAGGAACTTCACAAGAATACCCCCATACGGCCATATCATATCAGTGCATGAGTGGAGCCACTTAAAATCTCAGGCTATCATTAAATAGGTATGTCCAATATGTTCTCCCTTTGCATCCTTATGAAAGGTACTTGTCTAATAGTTCTTTTGTCCTTATGGAATGCGGGAATATGACTTCATGTATGATTCCAAACTTTCAGACTGATTTGAAATGCATACTGATTTGAAAGATCTCAATCCAATTCCCTTCTTTGATTTTTCTAACATGTCTACTTTTTTTGTTTCTAATTTCCAAAGTACTATTTAATCATGTCAGAATTTGACTTTGTTTGTGTAATGATGTTTATATGCAGTTTTTCCATTGCTTCTGAAGTTAATTGCATCAAATGTTCAGAGGCATGCCCTTTTAATTGCTAGGCAACTTCTCATATATTTGTGAATATTTTACCGTTGATATTAGAAGAAATCCGTTCTGCTTCTTTCCTTCAAATGGCTTGCTAGTTGCTACTGGTAACATAAATATTTCAGAGCATTGCTTATCCTATCGACAGGCTGCGCCCATCTCTACAACTGCATTGCAACAGCCGGACCTTGCACAAATTTGAGGAGAGTGCATGTTCTTTTTGATGTCTAAAGTCGTAAATCCAAATGGAGAGTTCCCACAGTGTACAATAAGTTTTTGCTTGGCATACGATATTGACATTGATTGTAATCTTATATTTGTTAATGGATATTTTATTTCATTTCAATTAATTGATTTGCGAAATGGATGTTTTATGTTTGTGAAATGAAGCGCGATGTGAATTGGATGTTTTATGTTTATGAAATGAATTGAGATGTGAATTGGATGTTTTATGTTTGTGAAATGAATTGAGATGTGAATTGTATATATACATGACATATTGATCTGCTTGTTTCAGAGGGCATGCCTAGCATTTTCTGAGGCTAGCCAATAAACAGAAATAGATTTAGGGGTAGAAAAGAATATCACAGATGGTTTTTAGTGAATATCACAGACGATTTTTAGTTACAAACCGTCTGTGATATTTACACCACAGATGGCTTGAAAACCGTCTGTGATACCTTCAATTATCACTGACCCATAAATTCAGACGGTTCAGAAAACCGTCTGTAATACGGTTTTCTGTAGTAGTGATGTGTCCCTAGCATCTGTAAGTGTTATTCCTAATCACTCAATGTTAAATTTAAATGTCAAAAATTTTGTGACCCGACACGAGTAGTACAAATTAAGCTAGCCTCGAAACAACCTTATCTTCCAGCATCACAAATATTCCATTCCTGTTGGCTGTTGCAGCAATCTAGTACTGGATTCTTACGATTCTCACAATCATTCTGCCATGAAAACTCCAACAACCCTCGTGTTCTGACTAGTCTCCTTTTGGACGATCGATCGAGACAATTACTAGCTACATATATAGATAGATTGCTCTCATGATGTCACCAGTGCTTTGCTGCCAAGTCACTTCATGTACAAGATAATCCTGAAGCTACCTAGAACATGCCACATCATATATATTTATAACAACATATAGATGTATTCGAGTGCACGCAATTATGTGCAGCACACACATACAGATATACTTTCTTGCTGCATTGCTTCTTCTCGTTGCATTGCCATGACCCACGTAACGGCCGTTCTACATGATGGCAAACACACGTACGTAGCTTAGCTAGGTTTTCTTGTGCTGGTGGCCCCTCTTACCAGCAAACCAGGAGGCACACGTACGTACGTACCCCACAGGAAGGTGAAGATCGAGTTAATAATAATCTTATATAGCATACTATGTAATGTATTAGTACTATATTTGCATGTCTGTGCTTTAGCAATTGGTTCATTAATTTTTGGTTAGTTTCGATGTATTGCATTGGCCGACAAAGCATGACATTATCTGTCAATCGGACGCTAAAAAAAAGAAGGAATAAACTCGACGTGTCATGCATATACTTTTGATATTTTCCGGGAGAATCATGCGTGCCATCATGTATACATACGAACGGCTCTACGACGGCGATCCACGTGTACGTTGTTGTTGACCTCTTGCGAACTCATCATGTGCCTGCACGCCCACTAATTCGATCGGTTACAGTGCCATGTAAGTATACATACATAATTATAAGTTGATTAATTTTGCATGCGCAAGAGAATATATAGTCATTGTCACCTACCACTATATATAATGATATGTGATATATCTCGTAGGATGTAAGTATACATACATAATTATGTGTTGTAGTACCGACTCTTGTTGCTTTTAAAAGCACGCATGCATGCACGCTTGTGCACTTGTACATGGTAAATGTAGACAATCTGGCAAGTGCCTTGGTACCCAGTACCCACCATGCATTTTTATATTCGCTTACAAGTTCATATCAAATTTAAAGTTTACAGTATGTGAAATCTGGTTGAATCATCTGAGATTTCATCGGTTATCGTAATTAAAAACCAGCTTTTACCCATCGACAGAAATGAATCCATGCCCTCTCCTACAGTTTTGTTAGAACTATGATAACCGTAGAATAACTTAAATTGTAATTAGAAAATGGCTATGTAAATCCCTGGCCCGATAAGAGTCTAGAATATCACCACTAACTTCATTTTCTTTCCAAAGTAAATCATCTTTCACAAACTATTAACATCTCAATGACCAAGCTTTCATAAATAATGAAATAATCATACACATGATGATACTGAATAAAATAAATTATGTACATTTAAATTGAAGCAATAACCATAACAAAGATAACTCAATTAATGAGGGTAAGAAATGATACTTTATTTGATTGCAACCAAACTAATAGCTATATGTTCTAAAGGAACTTATTGATCAAAAGCAAGAGTTTGCATAAACCAAATTACTAAAGATGATTCATTATTGTCTAATGTGATAAATAGACAATGTCGGTGCATGAACTGATTTGGGCTACTCCCCATGCATGACGCCTTCAACGTTCATCTAAAACCAACAACATAAACAACGGTGAGTGTACGACTCAGTAAGTTCATAATAAAATAACAAACGGTATCACTACTACTATAAAAGAGACTATACTAGACAGCTACATCATAGACGGTTCATAGGGAATCATTTGTCCTGTATTATCACATACAGTTTTATAAAGCATGACAATATACCAACTATGATAGCCAACTATCACAGATGGTTCATACGAATAACTATCTGTGATATTATCATAGATGATTATTTATATGAACCGTCTGTGACAGTGAAAGACATTACAGATGGTTCATATTAATAACAGTCTGTGATAGTTTACAAACGGTTATTTACACAAACCGTCCGTGATAGTGATAGACATCACAGACGGTCTGTATGAATAACCGTCTGTAAATAGTTCACAGATGTTTATTAATAGAAACTGTCTATGATAGTTTCATATCACAGATGGTTGGAGGTTGGAACCATCTGGGATACACCACGTTATTAAATAGTAAGCGTGGTCTCGACAGATGTATCTTCATTGCGCTGCATTGAAGGAGGCGGTCGGTTTTGGGGAGTTTGGTGAAAACATACCGCTTGTAGATCAGTTTGTTCTTGATGATTAGATATTAGTATTTGCTTATAATAACTTATATGCCTTGTAATAGCTAGAGAGAGATGATAGCTAGGTTTTTAGATCTAGCTAGCTAGGTTTAGAGAGAGATGATATGCCTTGTAATGGGTCAGTACTCGTAGTTTACTTCAATATATTCTTGCTTGATATTGTTGCATGAATACGTGGCTAGCTACTTAATTTAGATATGGACAATTTATTATAAGGTAAATGACACTTATGTATGTAAACTATAGTAGCATTAATAATTAATTTGACACCTATTTGTTAAATATGTAGCGTAGATGGACTGAAACTAGATGTACGTTGAGAACCGTATAAGTGAATAGTACATTAATGGCACGTCTGCATTTAGAAGAGTGGTTGAGCTGGATATGTTGAAGAAGGGGATAGAATATATGTATTGTCCATGCATTGATTATAGTAATATGATAATATTTACCAACTCAGCATAGATCAAAACTCACTTGATTTGAAGGGGTTTCAAAAAGGGGTATACATGTTGAATCAATCATGGTGAAGGGAAGATTATACAGGAAGGTAGTTATAACATTGTTGAGTGAGACAATGATATGCCAGTTGTTGACTGTACTTTACATGAGGATAGGTCGTAGATGATAATTTGGATCAGATGCTATGCGATGTAGAAGGGAACTATAGTGAGAGAGAGTTTGGTAAATTTGAGGGCTTGATGGAGGACTCAGAGAAACCTTTGTTCTCAGGCTGTAAGCCGCAATACACAAAGTTGTCATTCGTTTTAGTACTGCTAAAATTTAAGGCAAGCAACGGTTGATCCGACAAGAGTTTCACGGTATTATTAGGTCTCCTAGCGAACATCTTTCCAGAGAGAAATGTGTTGCTGAGAACCACCTACCAAGCTATGAAGATTCTTTGTCCATTGGGAATAGAAGTAGAAAAATACATACATGTCTGAATGATTGTATCCTCTACCGTAAAGAATATGCAAGATTACATATTTGTCCGGTGTGCAAAACATCCTGATACAAGCGTAAAAATGACTTTGATGATGGGGAGGGCATTGAGGTGAAGCAGGGACCTCTTGCTAAGATGTTGTGGTATCTCCTCAGTTGAAGCATTTATTTATAAACCAAAAGGATGTAAGATTGCTGCATTGGCACGTGGAGCAGCGTAAGAAAGATAGAATGATAAGACACGCTACTAATTTTGCCCAGTGGAGGAATATCGATAGGATGTTTGTAGACTTCGGTGCAGAACCGAGGAATATAAGGTTCGGGTTGAGTATAGATGGAATGAATCATTTGGTAATATGAGCAGCCGTCATAGCACCTGGCCCATGACTGTATGCATGTACAACCTTCCTCCTTGGCTGTGTATGAAATGGAAGTACATTTTGATGTCACTATTTATCCAAGGGTCGAAGCAACCTGGCAACGATATTGATGTGCACCTAGCACCATCGGTGGAAGATCTTGTGATACTGTGGAACAAAGGGGTATAGGTGTGGGATGTGGACAAATGAGAGAACTTCACTTTAAGCGCCATGTTGTTCTGCACCATTAATGATTTTTCTGCCCTTGGTAACTTGTCGGGGGTTGAGTACAAAAAGAGCCAAAACCTGTCCGCATTGCTTAGATTATTCCAAGAGTGTGTGGTTGAACAATTCCTGCAAAACTGTATACATGCGTTATCGTAGATTCCTTACAAATTATTACCCATGCCGCAAGATGAAGTAACAATTTGATGGAAAAAAGAGGATGACTTACTACCAAGGCCTTTTAGCAGGAAAGAGGTCTACGATATGGTCAAAGATATTGATGTTGTGCTTGGAAAGGGACATAAGTTGAGGACCCAACAGAAAAATATGTGGAACAAGAGGTCAATATTTTGAGACTTACCTTATTGGGAGCACTTAGAAGTTTGCAATTGCATCGATGTCATGCACGTAGAGAAGAATGTATGTGATAGCTTGATTGGTCTCTTACTGAACATTCGTGATAAAACAAAGGATGGTGTAAATGCAAGGCGTGACTTGGTTGCTATAAACATCAGGACTGAGTTAGCACCGATAGAGACCGATAAAGGCTAGACGTACCTTCCCCCAGCTTGCTAAGTCCGAGAGAACTAAACTGTGCTAGTGCTTGCATGGTGTGAAAGTTCTATCCGGTCACTCCACCAGCATGAAGAAACTTGTTTCCATGAAAGATTTGAAATTAATTATCATAAAGTCTCATGACTATCATGTGCTAGTGACACAAATGCTTTCTGTTGCAATTAGAAGTATTTTGCTGAACAAAGTTCGAGTGACAATTATGAGGCTATGTTATTTCTTTAACGTAATTGCTCAGAAGGTCGTCGATCCCGATATACTAGATGCTTTGCAAACCGAAGTGGTCACAACTCTATGTCATATTGAGATGTGTTTCCCTCTGTCATTTTTCGATATCATGGTCTATCTCATTGTCCACCTTGTGAAAGAGATAAAGATATTCGGCTCTGTATTTCTGTGTCATATGTACCCGTTCGAGAGGTACATGGGAATTCTCATGTCCTATGTACGCAATCAATCTCAGCCGGAGGTCATTGAGTTCTGCATCGATTATATGGCTCAGGTCGAACCGATAGGTGTACCTCTATTTCATCACAAGGGGAGGCTAGAGGGTATCAAAACCATCGGAAGGAAAGTAATAACTCCAGATCTAGATATGTATAATCAAACCCATTTCATGGTTTTACAATACATGACTAAAGTGACCCCATATATTGAAGAGCACAACGACATGCTACGCCAAGAGAATCCAGGCCAGTCAAAGGCTTAGATCACGAGACAACACAACTGTCGGTTCAACGAATGGTTGAATGTGCGATTGACTGGGAGGTCATCAAGTGAAATGCTACAATGGTTAGCAACAGGGCTAAAATTTACAATTGTGATAAGGCAAAGATACGACATTAATGGGTACACATTTTATGCAGTGGATCAGATAGAAAGAGCATAGTGTAGAATTCAGGTGTCCGCATAGATGCATTTCATGCGCACATCAGTACAGCTGGCCCAAGCTCGTACTATGGGCTTGTAAGGAGATTTGAGAGCTTAACTACATAATTTTCAAGATTCCTCTATTTCGGTGCCATTATGTTTAACTCCTATGGGGTGTAAAGGTCGATAAGTACGGTATCACTACTGTGGACCTCGAATATATATGATATAAAGACGAATCATTCATACTCATGAAGTAAGTTGTTCAAATTTTTTATGTAAATGACCTGGAAAATAAGAACCACCACGTAGTTCTTCATGGAAAAATAAGGATTGTCAGAGTTGAGAATGTCGTGGATAAGGAAAAGTATAATCAATTTGACGAGTTGCCTCCATTTGGAGACAACATCAGGCTCAAGAAAGAACAAGGTGCTAAAGCAAGCTATATGCGTGTCGATCATCATGAAGGGCTTTATTTAAAAGGAAATAGCCAAGTGTAATCAATGATCCTACACAGCGAGCACCTATTTGAAAATTATTGCAATGTAATCATAATTAAGAAACTGGCCATGTAATTATGGAACTATTCCATTTATGATTATGCTTCCATTTTCATAAGGCATGGCTAGCATGCATTTCTTGAGGCTAGTTGAAAAAGAGGGATGTATCACAGGCAGTTTAGCGAAACAAACCGTCTGTGATATGCAACATATCACAGACGGTTCCATATAAATATGCCTTACTAGGTTTTGCGCTCACTCCATACTCACGCACTCTTTCTCCGCCGCCCTTGATAGGTTTTTCTCACTCATGACACCGCTTCTCCTTGTACACCGCCTCTCCCTCCCGACACCAGCCACCTCTCCCACCCGACACCACCTCTCCTCCTGATGCCACTTCTCCCTCCCGATGCCGACCGCCTCTCCCTCGTGACACTGTCCCGACGTCAGCCGCCTCTCCCTCTCGATGCCTCCTCTCCTCCTGACGCTGCCTCTCTTCCCTAAGGTATGAATCCCAAATCCCACTATGGCTTCGGATATTAGCTCGATGATGATATTGGTCTAATACTGAAATTGGATATTCTTGCTTGAGCTCTAAATTATTATTATTGCTGTCATTTGTCAATCTTGTGCTCTGTCACTTTTGGAATAGTTGGCTAATTTGTTTTGTGATCTTTAGTACTTCATGATATATGCTTCACTTGTTAGCTAATTTAGTTTGTTATCAAACTTGTTGCATCTGTGATTGTATTGTTGGGAGTATATTAAGCTGACGTACTATCATGCAATTAATACCTTTGCCTTCCTGCTGACCGAAAGTTTAATTGATGAATTTAAGCTTGGTAGATAAGTAATTTGTTATTTAAAAGCTCAAGGTTTGAATCTCATTTGGTATATCCAATTAGTGAAGAGTATAGACCATAGTAGTGGGATGACCAAGATTAATTCTTCTGTGACCCTACATCTGAGAGCACTAAACTAAAATTTGAGATTTATACTAATATTAGTTGATTCCTCTATTCTTGAGAATGTTCTTTATGCTCATTTCAATAGCCATCATATTTCCTGCTTTATGTTTATGCTTTTAATGACATGGTAGAATTACATATTTATATGCAATTTTTGTCATTTATATACTACTGCAAATGTGCTTTGATCATATTTAATTATGTTGGAATTAAATCTAAATATATACATTACTACAAGTTGAGGAAGATTTCGTGTTATTGCTACAAGATCTATTTGGAATGGCATGTTACCCTTCCAAAGGGACCTTTTAGCAATGATATATGCTACATAGACCTTCAAAGGGTACGAAGCAAATTACACACTTCAGTGTATCAGGTTCTATGAAGTAAGTTATGACCATTATCCCAGTGCGCAGCACAATGAGGAGGAAGAGACTGTAGCCATAACCAACTTTATAGAACTTGAGACATTGGTGTGTGTCATTAGCTTCATAGAACTTTGTTTAAGCTCGTAACTCACTATAATTAGTTTTTCTTGTAAGAGAGATTATGTCCGCACAGTCATCATCGTCGTCATCTAGGTCTGACACTCTGAAGACCGGGAGTATCAAAAAGGCCAGAGAGCCAAATGACCATCATGGTGGTCTCTCCGGATGGGGTCCCACTATAACCGAAGAAAGCAACGGCAGCATTTGGACTACCTATGGGATAATTGAAAGACAACGGGTTCTCATCACTATAGCAGGATGGAACGATTTGACAAAGGTTCAAAAAAATTAGCTGTGGGAGGAAATAACAAAGTCGTTCGAGATCCTAGCAGAAGTTTAGGGACTTGTGCAACGGTAGGCGCTCCTCAATATGGGAAACACGCAGAAGAACTTCAAGAGCATGCTTGTCATGCAGTACATGGCCAAGGATCGCACACCCTTCATGAGGTATCCTTTTGTGTCATCGGAAACAAGGGAGGCTTTTGTGCAGATGAAGACGACGACTAAATTTGAACAACAAGGTGCGGCGCACAAGATTCTCCAGGCACAAAACACTCATCCTCACAGACTCGACACCACTGGGTATGTGGGTAAAATCTTGCAATGGATGATGCAGGATGAGGTTGCAATCCGATCGGAGGCCTCCCCGCCATTTACCAGGATCGCAAATGAGCGCGCTCGAAACTGGTTAAGAGCAAGGTCATCAACCACGTCTTCGCATGTCTCCTCTTTCAAAAACCTCACAGACGAGGAATTGTCCCAACGCCTGATAAGATATGTTAAACTACATAGTTGTTAATATCTCTTGAATTTTATGGGGTCTAAAATAACATGATTACCTCTTGCAGCAAGCATTGACTACCGAATCTTCCCAAGGGTCCTTTGAAGAAGACAGGGACATACTATCACAGGCCCTGGGAAACAAGGAGCTTCCAGGTCGCACGCAAGGCCTAAGGTTTACGTACATTGGAGGCACAAATTCCCAAATGGCTCCGAGGCGTATAGGCGTAGGAAGAGATCCAAGGCCTATTGCAATGAACAAATAAATAGGAACTTCGTGCACAACTTGAGGAACAACTATCTGTCTCACTTCAAGAGAAGACCGCCTCACTTCGAGGAGGGATAGATTCATTGAGGGAAAAATTGAGACAAGTCTGCAACCAATCACAACCCACCCTCATTAATGCGGTATCCAGTCCCTCTCAACGTCGGAGTAGCTACATGTCCACGTCAATTTCTGAACATAGCAAAGCCCACTTACCTTTGACATTAGGGGATGTCATCCACACATTCATCCAGTGGCCTAAGAGGGACATCGCCCTCAACCCATCCACACTGCGACCTCCACATCCAGTGGTCTAAGAGGGACATCACCCTGGACCCATCACATCGGCTCCCACGGCTCCACCTCAAGCTCCGCTTTAGAGGCCCATCGCATCGGTTACCTGGAGACGACACTGAAAATATATCACAAGTGCGGCGCTAAGACCCAACCAAAAAAGATTAAGGTGCCTCCCAGGCAATGGAAGTTCATTCTTGGAGTGTCATTGGTCCCCGAGGCACAACTACCCAACCTTGGACTTGTTTGCAGGACTTTGCATACCTGGTACATGCAGAGGTCCAACACGATGCCAAACTAGCAAAGTGGATTCATGTGAGATACACAGAGGCATATTTCCTCCATGACTTGGGCTATTTCATCGTGATCTTTGAGGACTTATTCTTATAGTAGAGTGCCCGTGCTAACGCTACGGTAAAATATAAAACAAGATAAAATTTGTAAAAAATAAAACGAACAATCATCTCCAATCGTCTCTTCGGTGCTCCCTTTTGAGGAACATAATGAACTACAATTCAACAAAAATGGACGATGATCTCCACCTACAGCAGATCCCTTTGAAAACTGTAAACAGTATTGCTACCAAATGTTCTCGTGCAAATTTTCTTCAAATGCAATTAGTCATAATTTATATTATGTAGACATTTGAGTTTGGTACGTTGGTATTGATTGTGTAATTAAGAACATCCGAGTAAAAATGTTAACACACAAATAATAGCATGCTTGTTAGGTGCCAAATAAATGATGACCAATACATAATAACCAAATTTTAAGATTCAAGATGTACATGAAATGAGCATGTCATCCAGGAACTGAAAGATGACTGAGCCAAATTTAAACAGTAATTCCCATAGGGTCAGCAGTGGTTTTGCTGCTACAATTTCCTTAGCAAAATATGATAAAACACGCTGATAGACCCTACTCCTTACAGAAAAAAGGAAAGATCTTGAAACATTAAATCATGGCAAAATCATGACACAGTAGCGCGTGATCCATTCTCTTTCAGATTGTGTCCCTAGCCATGATCAGATGCGCTTGATCAAACCTACCAGGATGATTGCCAAAACAGTAATGAGGATGCATGTCGACAACATAATAGAACAACAACTCTATGATTGCATCGCATTCCAAATTTAAAACTACAATAATATCAACAATTTTGTCATCTACAACAGTCCCGACATTTAAATGTCCAACTTAGCAAGTCTACATCAATGCAGGTTTGTGCTACCTAAAGTGCAGTTGAAGCCCTTCAGAATATTTTTTGAAAGGACCCTTCAGTAAGCCCATTCTTGAATTCTCTACTTGCAGATAATTACCAGTGTGTTAGAATCCATATCTCTTGGTTTTGTGAGTAAAAACATACTGACAGAGAGACAAACAAGGTTCTACTAAATTTCTAATATATCATCAACAAGCAAGACCATCAGTACTGGTACTGTAAATCCAGTGACTTTGTATACAATGTTCGGAGTTCAGACTTCACATCAATGCCACGCATATACTTTTATATCCCTACGTATGCGCACTGTAAAGTGTAGTTTGAGCACAGAAATGTCACACACACACACACCCCTCGTCTCGTGGGTAACATGTACGACAACGAATTTCAATCTGTTGAAAAGGAAAAGAAATAAAATACAACATTAACAGAACAATTTTCAGTGAAGGCATCAGTCACTGACTGACTTAAAATCTTAAATATGCATGAACAATGAATACCTGGACAGCATCTAACAAGGTCGTCAAAGCTTCATGCTCATGTGCCCAAGGTTTTTTTGAATGGCTGAAGGGAGTCTTTTCGGGAGGCAACAATCAAGCCCTAAATATATAATATAATATAATAATAATGTCAGGCGGTCAACTGCAGAGGTGAAGATATTGTGTTAGCAATAATGAATTTTGCCTTTGGCTCCATACCTTTGAATCGACCAGCCAAACCTTCTTGCGGCACTCTTCAATTGGAGCCTTTGTCTACAAATTGATAAAAAGCCAGCAAAGTCTTACCAGTAAGCACCAGGATTAAAACTGTCCTACACCACATTGAGATTGTGAAACATTGTAGTTACCTGTTTTGAAATCTCAAGAGCAATGAGTTCTGCAATACCAGTTCCAGCCTGCAGTCAAATGCATCATCAAACGTGTTTCAGAGAATACATCACGTTTCAGCAGTTAGCAAAAAATAAAATAACTGTTTTCACTAACCTCACCAGCACCAAGGAACAGATAAGTGTGCTCTGCTAGGGTTCCACCGGTCACCTTCATTGATGCTAACAGACCTGCAAGGACCACAGATGCTGTTCCCTGCAATACATACATTTCAGATAAATACAGAAGTCAACAAATCTGAAGGATAAGGATACTGACTCAATAAGGACCTTCTGGTAAAACAAAGTATCACGACATGAACAAAACAAGTAGTTCGTTTACCTGGATATCATCATTGAAAACAAGATGACTCTTGCTATATTTTGCAAGCAAATCAAATGCATTGTGATTGGCGAAGTCTTCAAACTGGCACAAGGAAGATCCAGTCTCACTATTCTTGTGATAATAAGTAAAAATGATCAATATATAACAAATAATTTACTGGGAGTCTGGACTGACCTGGATGAGAACTTTCTCACCATAGATTTGCTTAACAGCATTCATAAACTCTTCCATAAGCTCATGGTACTCCTGCCATCAAGGACAATGCACAGATAAGTGTGTTATTTTGCCAACACCTTAATTACTCCCAAGCAAAGTTCATATACATACCTCGCCAGTAGTACGTCTTTGCCGGAGCCCAATTCCCATTCCCTATAGAAGATCGTTCAACAAATATAAGTAAAGTTCCTGACGCGAACGCCGAACGCCGACAGGCCCACGCCGATCAGCAGGAACCCCAGGAACACCTTGAGCATCCCCGTCGGGAAAACCCTGGTCTGCCCCTGCGCCGCCGCCGCCGCAGGCTGCCTCGCCTCCTTCCCGTCCTCCATGGACGCCATCCGTGCCTGCACTCATCCTAATTTCACCCAAAAAACAGCTAACAAATCCTCCAAAAAAAACTGGTGCTAAACACATCTTCACTGTGACAAATCTACACAATCCTAAATTCTTAAATCACATTTACAGAATTGATGAGATCTATGGTTTAATCACCAACTAATAAGGTCTAGTATTACATAAATACAAAAATCAAGCAAATTGCTGGACAGGGTTTTGCCATGAAAAGCAGTAGAGCATGAAAGTGTTAAACAGATGCTATAATTTTTACCCCATATCACCATCCTCTTGTACCACTTCCACCAACAAACAAAATCGAAATCAAATTACACAAGTATGCCATTCATGGTGAAAAGACTGATTCATCAAGAAGTTTGGACACATATGATAAAGAAGATAGAAAAAAGGATGACAGATTCTCCAGCAGTGATGAGAAAGATGATAATGAAGCACAGGTATGGACTGTGCAGTCTGTGCAATCCATCTCATCCACAAATAGGTCTAGCTCTCTCCATATTCCTGGACCTCTGTTATATACTTACATATGCTCTGTAGCTGAAACAAATTCAACTGGATATGGAAACATTACGCGAAGATAAATCTAAACTGGAGGTCAGTTATAAATGTCTTAATGCATCTAGTACATATGGCACACTTATTAGTTATTGAGTTAGAAATATGTGTATAGATGAATTGAAAAGCTGATGCCTAATTGAGGCTGTTGTCTTGGCCAGGCGGCTACTTGATAGCAATTTCCCCATGTTCAGATGCAGTTCAGATGGCATTGGTATCTATTGTTCTTTACTGTCCACCATGTTCCCCATGAACAAGAGCTAGCAATCGTCTGAAGATCTAACCCAATCCAACGAACAGACAAAAGGCGAAATCTTTTAGAAAGAACACATTCTTCCTATCTTGGTAGATCGAAGCCAAGCCATCCATTTAAACCTAAATCTGCCGAAAAATTCGTAGTCTCTCGAGTATAACACATTCATAGTCTCGATTACTTTTTATATTGAATAGAAGAATGACCCCAGTTAATTACCACTTTGCACTCTTTGTTTGCACATAATCTCCTATCTTGGATACAACAAAATCACGCAGCAGCCAATAGGAGAGAGGGAGGGGGGAGAGGGGGATATGGGTGTATACCAGGTCGAGGGCGAGGCTGGAAGGAGGAATGGGAGGGCGGCCTTGAGAGTTCGCCGTCGCCGTGGGCGAAGCTGCATGAGGCGCGCGAGCAGCAGCTGCGCTTCCACAGCGCGCACAGCTTCGTCTTGTACGCCGGACCGCGACGAGGAGGACCCAACATCTCTCTCATCTCTCTACCTCTCCGGACTCCCCGACGGCAACTCCACGAGGGAGGTGGGGGCGCCGGTGAAGCCTTCCTCTCCTGCACCGCCGCCGCCGCCTGGTGTTGCTCCTGCGGCATGGCATCCTGCTCGCCGGAGATGGCGGGTGCCAGAAGAGCCATCGGTCTGCCGCGGAGGAGGAGCCAGGATAACCGGAGATGGCATCTTGTTTTGTTCAGGTCACGGTAACCGAACGCCGCCTCGCGCAACGCGTAGGCCTTCTGCTCTGGCCACTCGAACAAACCGCCCGACCCCCCAAAGATCAAAACTTCCCGATCAAACCGCCGGGATCACGCCGCGCGCAGCACCTCAGTTCGCGGAATCCGCGCGAGAAGGCGGATCTGGGCGAGGAGGGAGCGAATCTGGGCAGGGCGTCGGCAATGGCGGGGAGATCTGCGCAGGGGCGGGCGGGATCGGTGGGGGAATGCGCGGTGGCAGAACCCACGGATGAGCTTGGCCTTGTAGAGCGAATCGGCGGCCATCTCCATGCGGCACATCACGGACATGTCGCGGAAGAAGGTGAGGAGCTCGGCGGGGGTGGTGGTGACGTCGCGGGACGGCGGGTCGACGATGTGGGAGGTGAAGGGCACGGAGGTCTCGATGGTGAGCGCGGCCGTGGAGTCGGAGATCGGGCGCGCGGCGATGAGCGCCGTGGCCGGGGCGCGCGCGGCAGGGAGGCGGCAGCAGGAGGATCGCTGGATCTGAGGCGCGAGCACCCGCTCTCGGCGCTTCCACCGGCTGGAGATTGGCGCGGACGGGTGCGAAGAGTGAAGAGGCGAGGTGGATATGGATCTGAGGCGGCGGCGCGGGTTGGGAGGGAGGGGAGGAGGCAGCGTCGCGGGGTGGGGAGGAGGAGGAGGCGGCGGCGGCGCGGGGTGGGAGGGAGGGGAGGAGGCGGCCGCGCGGGGTGGGGAGGAGGAGGAGGCGGCGCGGGGTGAGAGGCGGCGGCGCGGTCTGGGGAAGAGGAGGAGGCGGGGTGAGCAGCGTTCGGGCGGAATTTTCGCGAGGTGGGGGCACGAGGCGATGGCGCAGGAGGAGGCGGGCGCGGGGTGCGTACCGGTTGAAGCCTCGCGTTGAAGCCTACGTTCCATCCAGGCCGCACGATTGGGTTGAAGCCAGGGAGAGTTTTTGTTTAGCCCTTGATTTTAATGAAGACAATTTGCTGGGTGCATTTTTGTGGGTGCACGAAGGTTGGTGCTCTCAGCGGGGGACGTATTCTTGGGTGGACTGAGTGTAATTTCAATTGGTCAATTATAGTAGAGACTATTCAACCTCGAAGAACGTGACGCCTCATTTCTAAGATGCTGGACACTATAAGTGTACTTTACAACCATATTCTACATTCACGTAATACTGATAAATGTCATAACTCATTACTTATGTATAGATCCATGATCTAACAAGTTCGGCAATGGCGAGAACCGGTGGGTTTTCTCGACCCACACTTGGTCTCTGAGCAATCCATCAACGATAATACATCCTTCGTCAAAGATTACATAATAAGGAGATTGTTTGCTCATAGTGACAAGGAGTACATTACGGTACCCTTTAACCAAAGGTAAGTGCTTCACTAGTTGACATACAAATTCATTTGTAGTACTTTATATGCAACATGAAATTAGGATTAATCACTATTGTGACATAACATGACTAGGGGTTTTGAATTTTGATCGTGATTGTACCAAAGTGGAGCAAGGTAATATACCTTGATTTCTTACTTAGTGGCAACCGCGACTTCACCTATATGCAATAAGCAATTGACAAGTAAACTCATTTCGTCCATACATAACTCTATTGTAATCTTCTCTTCATATGCAATGGCCGAGGCTAACTTTCTAGAATCACGTAGGTCTTTTAGCGCTTACGTTGCTTAGGGAGGGAGACACAAGGAATCCAGCGCCACACTACGACACAAGTCACGATTTCCAGTACCCCTATACAATACAACAATCCTATATCATACTTTGTTATAATGCCTCTAGAACTAATAATACCTATGTATGTAATTCTATTTTTGTAGTGCCACCGATAGCTACAGGGCAATATACGTGGATTCTACAGTTTCCACCATATGCAGAAAATCATGGATGCTAAGACGAATGATCCAGAGGTTTGTCAACGTACCAATAATTATTTTTTGATATATATACACACACCAATGACTTAATGCTACTTCTAGCGACAGTGCGTGGAATTCGACAAAAATGCAACCAATCTTGACAAACTCGCTAAAATTCGAGGAAAACTCTCCCAATTCTTGATAGCAGAGGTCATAAACAACACTAGAGAGTTCCACCCGGCAATGCTGATTAGATGTTGAAACATTGGATAAATTGTAATCACTCAATTATGCTTAGTCAAATAATTCATTCAGTTGTTTAATTAATTTATGAGATCTGTGAAATGATTGTCATTTGCTATATATGTGATCTGCTTGTGTTGTTTACTTCATTTGTGAGATCTATGTAATAATTATCCTGTGCTATATATATGTGATGTTTTTGCTTGTTTTCATAGGGCATGGCCAGCATTTTCTAAGGCTAGCCAAAAAATAGAAAATAATGTATCTTTTAAAATAGCTACCACAGACGGTTTGGTGTTCCAAACCATCTGTGATATATAGATATCACAGATGGGTTTTAAAACAAACCATCTATAATATGTATGATATCGTAGATGGTTAATATAAAAAACTATCTATGATATTCTGCTATCACAGTCTAATGTTTAAAACAAATATTTGTGATATATATGATATCATAGACGATTAATATCAAAAACCATCTGTGATAGCAGAATATCATAGATAGTTTTCAAAAGAACCATATATGTTTTAACTATCACAGACGATTTAGGGGCCGTCTGTGATAACCACCTATTATCACTGACACATAAATACAGACAGTTTAGAAATCATCTGTGATAACGGTTTTGAACCGTCTGTGATAACACTGTCTATAGTAGTGTGTTAATATATGTTACGAAGTACTCGTTTTAATTTACCACAACCTCACTTCATATATATTTTCATTACTACCATACATATATCTCATCATCTCTTTTATCTTTTTATGAACGCAATGCATATGTCTTAATATCTCTTGTGCCTATACCGGTATAGCACAGTATTACGCCCATCGGTGTCCACTCAAGTCTGCCTTTTTCATGCAGGGACCACATGCTCGTCCTTTTTTATATGGGAACCTCATCTCTACTCCCGTGGAATGCCTACCAAAGTAGGACTTTCTCTACCTACTCCTGTGGGTTGTCCACACAAAGTAGGTTCTGGAGGGCCATACAGGTCACCACTTCTATCATGAATGGTCATTATGCAAATGCAATGATTTTTTTCAATATTAAACATTTGTCAACATTAATCATTTTTCATCATCAATCATTTATTAAAATTAACCATTTATCATCATCACCATTTCATCCATCATCAAATGAACATTATAGAAAGAAATTGTAAACATGTAAACTAGCATGTTAAGTACTTTATTAACACAAAATAGTACGAGCAAATAACCCATGTCACTATTCTACCATACACTTGCCTTTTCTAACCACAAGGGACGGATTTATGCAAGGATACACTATTAGAAATGTGTTCATCAATGACATTCACTCGTGACGTTTACTATTTTCGTCACAGAACTATCGCTTTCAATGACGAAACTTACAGTTTCGTCATTAGTCACAAGTGACGGAGTTTTGGCACGAAGAATAATGACGAAAACGAACAGAGCGTCATAAAACAACAAAACTAAATCGTCATAGATTTTTGGCTCGTGCACCACCTCGAGGACGTGGCGCCGTGGTCCCACCAGCGGGTCCGACCTCGATGACGTGGCGATGCGGTCCCACCAGCTGGTCCCAACCTTGATGACGTGGGCATGCGGTCCCACCAGCGGGTCCCAGCCTCAATGACGTGGCGCCGTGGTCCCACCAGCGGATCCCACCTCGATGACGTGGCCAGCGGGGTCCACCAGCGGGTCCCACCGAGATGACGTGGCGCCGTGGTCCCACAGGCGGGTCCCAATGCGGGACAGCTGCCTTCTCCCTCCCTTTTTTTGGCAAAAAATTTCCTCCCAGCGGAGGTTCGAACCTGCGACTTGCCGCTAGGTAAGTTGGAGCGTTACCACTAGAGCACTCAACTGTTCGTGGTATAGGTAAGCATGTTTTTGTATTTGTTGTTTTAAAACATGATAATTGTCATTCTGTTTCATATGGCCCAAGCCCATGTACGTACGTAGTCCAACTCGCGAGTCGTGGCCGGAGGGCGGCGCGCTGCTGTTCTTGCCGCCGCCGCACGGCACGCCAGCACGTGCCCTGCCGCGAGGGCAAGGCCGCACCTCCGATCGTCCGTCAGGCCGTCCGGCCTCCGGGGTTCAAGACCCGTCCCAAGTTTGCGATCGTCCCCGAGATAGTGAGACTGCAGGTCCGCAGCAGCAGCACACGTTCAGGCATCATCAATTCATCGGCGTATGTTCTTTTCTATCTTTTACGTCCATCGGATTAGAGCTAAGGCCTAATTGGTCGTACTCGTTATATCTGAAGATATTGGTCGTACTCGTTACGTCCATCGATTATCCTTTACGTAATCATTATATTGTTCATGAAGATAGCACATTATAGTCATGTCTGAAGAGAAAACACAAGCTTTCTTAGATACATTCAGCTAATTTCATGCATTGTTGCATCAGTATATCTGAACATGAAATCCTCGCATGATTTTCGAATAGAATCACCTGTTGCAGGTCTGCATAAATGTTTTCCAATTGCTAGATACCGAACTCCACTTTATCGCATCTATTCCATGCAGATTCAAATCCTCGACTGCATTGTTTTTATGTTCTGTATCAGTGCTTATGTTACTATCTTGAAGCACAAGATATGAGTGTATGACAATTTTGGTTTCAGAGTGTAAAGATCTAGAACATGTAGATAAATGAACAAATGAACCAGCTCACTCGCACTGTTGCACATAAAAATATTGAGTGCAAAAGGTGCTCACAAAGCATTCAAATGCCCTTATGTCAGCCATGCAAAAGGTACGACACCTTCCTGTCCGATGCACCAACATGAATCACTCCCCAGTCCCCACTACTAAACCCTCACAAAAATGCAGTCCTCTTTGACATTGGAAGAGCATTTTCTTGTAAGGAATTAATAATGCAAAGAAAATACAGTCCTCTTTGACAGCATGTTTACAAAATAGTCATGTGCCTATGTGTTGCAACAGAAATCCCATACTTCATACAAAATAACCGCTTTGTTTTTATTACACTTATCGATTATTGCAGGGACGTCTCTTGAATCCATCCGTACACTTATCTATTTTACAATCTTATAATCTTGCCACATGCTAATGAAACTTTCTTAAGCTAAGAAAAGTGTAATGTTTCTTGTCTGACTTTCAAGAAAATAAGCAGTGGTCGTTCTTCTGCATAATTGAAAGAAGTGTAATGGTACCTACAAGACCTTTTGCTGCCATTTTCATTCCTGAATTCATCATTGTCTATCAATTTTATCCGTGGTACTCATCTCAAAGATCAATGAATACGTACCAGAAGTAAAACTGAGTACACACAGCTCCACCTCAAGCAATCTGAACATTCAGAATAGGAGAAAAAGAAAACTTGAACTTTCTCGTAGATGATCCATAAGACATGCCCATGTCATATTACATGTCACACTACTTTCATACATGTGAATACTAATGTTTCCTCCATAATAAAGAAGTCTAGGTAGCAAAAGCCACATAAAATTTCTTGGTACCTTCCTGCTAGAGTCCCGTAATTTGATTTCCCAAACTTAGCTAAAGTTTTTAATAGAAAAAGCTAGTTACTAAATCATTTTGGCAACATTACGCCCACAAAATAAAGTCAACATCTATCTCATCACATATTATCTATCACAATTAATCTAGACTGGCATCATTACTATATCCTTCCTCCAGCAGAAGACTAACTTCATCGATCACCTAATCATTTGCGAGAATCTGGGTAAGAAAAGAAAAGAGTAGAAAGACTAAGTGACATTTTCCTAAATTTATAATCACTCCAAATTTAGTACAATATGCAATAATTATTACCTGTTGCACTTGGGCATGTTGGAGCTGGATAGCCGGTTAGTGAGCACAAAGCAAGTTCCTTACCGTCCTACAAAATGAATGCCAATACATATATATTTGTAAAGCCTAGTATCCAACATCATATTTCAGTTTATAAGAAAAAATATTTACAACAGTTTTATACCCCTTCTTGTCTCTGTCCAAGCTTCATGGCCCTTGTTGGGTTTACCTCATCCACATGCAGGCCATTGTCAAAAGATGATGCTTGTAATTGATGACCATTTGCTGCAGATTTATCCTAACAAGTGCAGCAATTCACCAACAGTAAGACAACAAAACATAGACGCATAACCATATAACAAACAGTAAGCAATAATTCAAAGAACACATTTTCCCAACTCTTCGCTCACCAGTTTCTGTAACAATTCATTGTCTCCCTTCACCATATTCTGGAGCACTGCTCCTGAGATATCAGGAATGCTCAGTGGAGGAAATGATGGCATGCTATTCTCTTCAAGTGAAACGACAGCCAGGGCTACGATCGTCGAAGAATCCCCTGGATTGCCTCCTAGGGATGTCAGACCCGAGGAGGTAGGTAGCTGTAGCCAGAACCGAAAGTTCGAGTGCGAGGCTGCTCGCATCGGCTTATCTAAAGTTCTGCTTCTGCCGTGGCCCCCACCCTTTCTTGCCCGAATTGAGTTGCCAGCAGCTCTCATTTTCTTTCCTTTCTCTTGCAAATCAGTGCGTGCTTTGCGCGCGCGTGGGACAGAGCTGCGGCGACGCGACTTACGCGGGCATAGTACAAGGTTTGAATTGATTTTTAATATTGTTACATATAATATGCATGTGTTTGATATGTTATTGAATTTTGTTGATTTTACTCTAATTTAAGGACTGTGAACAAGGTTTATTTTATTGTCAAAACAGATGGATAGAAGCTAGATTTTCGGGAGACAATTCACAGATGCATATGTGAAAGGAGTTGAAGAGTTCATGAAATTTGTTAGTGAAAGATACCCCGAAGACAGCCACATACTTTGTCCGTGCCGCAACTGTCTTAATCAAAGTTTGTGGCCTCAGGATGATGTAAGTGACCATATACACATTTATGGAATGTCAGCTACATACACCAGGTGGATTCACCATGGGGAGTCGGCAGATACTGCAGTAGTTGACAATTTGGAGCAGGAGGTCGAAGGAGGTGATCATGACTTTGGGATACATGTGGATGTGGCCGATGATGATTATGATGAGGATCACGGAGTACCAGAGATGATAGGAGATCTGTATGCTGCGGCAGAGGCTGATGGAGAACAACCAAGGTTTGCAAGAGTCCTTGAAGATGCGAAGAAGTCACTTAGCCCGGGATCTAGCCATTCAAAATTCTCTTTTCTGGTGAGGATGTTGTATATCAAGTCTCGCTATCGAATCCCCAATACAGGATTTTCCACAATTATGAAGTTGCTGTCGTCAGGATACCCTCAGAGTGAGTTGCCAAAATCATATGATGAGGCCAAGAAATATCTTCGAGAATTGGGCCTTGGATTCGAAAACATCCATGTATGCAAGAACAATTGTGTGTTGTTTCGTAAGAGGTATGCTAAAGAGAATGTGTGCCCAGTATGCAAGGCGTCTAGATGGCAAGATGACACTGGGACCAAGCAGGTTCCACACAAGGTATTGAGGCATTTTCCACTTTTGCCAAGGTTGAAAAGAATTTTTTGCTGCAAAGCGAACTTCTGAGGAAACACAATGGCACAAGAAAGTGAGGATGCCAGTCGACAATGTAATGAGCCATCCAGCTGATGGGGAAGCATGGAAGGAGTTCGACAGGAGGGAACCAACCTTTGCAGCTGATCCGAGGAACCTGAGGCTTGCCTTAGCCACCGATGGATTCAATCCATTTGGCAACATGAGTACCCAATACAGTATGTGGCCAGTGCTTCTGACACCGCTGAATCTCCCACCATGGGAATGCGTGAATCCAGCAAACTGCTTTATGTCTTTACTCATCCCAGGTCCAAAATCTCCAGGAAAGGATTTTGATTTGTTCCTTGAGCCCCTAATTGAAGAGCTGCTCGATCTATGGAAGGGTGTCAGTACGTACGATGCATGTACTGGTCGGAAGTTTGACCTTCGTGCTGCCGTGCTGTGGTGTATACATGATTTTCCAGCGTTGAGCACGTTATCAGGGCGAACAAAAAAAAGGGTATTATGCATGTATTCATTGCGACAAGGATTCGTTGTCTCGGGCAATAAGGGGTAAGCTATGTTACATTGGACATCGTCGTTACCTTCCAAGGACACATGCATGGCGGAGAAACTTGGCTTTCGATGGTAAGCGTGAAAACAAAGATCAGCCAGGCAAGTTCACTTTGGAGGAGCTCCAAGAGGAGCTAGAGAAGGTGAAAGATGTTAGGCCAGGGAAGCATCCTGAAATTACTGGAAATAAAAGGAAGCGCAATGAGGGTCCAAGGATTTATAGCCGCAAAGTTGGGTTGTGGAGATTGCCGTATTGGAAAGATTTGAAGCTTCCGCATAATCTCGATGTGATGCACATAGAGAAAAACATATGTGAAAACATTCTTGGCACATTACTCAATGTACAGGGCAAGACCAAGGACACAACCAATGCTAGGCTAGATTTGCATGATATGGGCATAAGACCTGAATTGCACTTACAGCAGGATGGCAACTCAGTCACAACTCCACCTGCTCCGTATGTCTTGGGGAAGGATCAGAAAATCGAGTTTTGCAAGTTTCTCAAAGGAATCAAGTTTCCTGATGGATATGCGGCTAACCTAGCAAGATACATAAGTGAAGATGGTTCGAAGGTGCAGGGAAAGCTGAAAACACATTGGTGCCACATACTCCTGCAAAGAATCATACCTGCTGGCCTAAGAGGACTGGTGAGGAAGGATGTATATGAAGCAGTTGCAGAGCTCGGGACCTTCTTCAGGGAACTATGCAGTAGAAATCTAAGGATAGATGTTGTGAAACGGCTGAAAGAAGAAATTCCATTGATCGTATGCAAGCTTGAGAAAATCTTTCCACCTGCCTTCTTTGATGTCATGGTGCACTTGGCTGTCCATCTTCCTGATGAGGCACTGCTTAGAGGACCTGTTCAGTATGGATGGATGTACCCAATAGAAAGGCGGCTAGGCACTTTGAAGAATTTTGTAAGGAATAGGGCTAGGCCGGAAGGATCAATTGCTGAGGCATATATGGCAAGTGACACCTTGACTTTCTGTTCTAGGTACATGGAGGATATTGACAATAGATTTAACCATGATGATGGTAGTGGTGGAGAGATGCCATTGCCTGATGACATCTCTGTTTTTAAGCATGGTGTTACTCTTGTTGGATCTGATAGGAGTGACTACATTGATGATGTTGTCTTCAATAAGTTAGTTTGGTATGTGCTAAATAATTGTGAAGAAGTTGAGGAATATTTGGAGTAAGTATCGTTTAGATGTTTGAGATTTAGTTTTTATGTTATTTCTAAATTTTCGAATTTTTCTTATGACTAAACTTTGCCCTGCAGCTTGTACAAGGACAATCTAGTGCAGCAAGGTGCACATGATGTTGATAGAATGGTTGAACAAGGATTTGCAAAGTGGTTTAGGAGCCATGTAAGTCACTACACATTGTGATTCTAGGTTTAGTAAATTCATTATTATCCATATGTAATTGGTGAACTGAGTACTTTTGTTGCAACAGATTGAGAACAAACGCAAGGAGAATCCAGAATCGGTTAGCGAAGGACTGTGGGCACTGTCATGTGGACCTGATCTGCGGGTTAAGACTTGTGCAGCTTGCAAGGTTAATGGAGTGCGGTATAGCACCGTGGATCGTGAGAAGTTCCTGCTGACACAAAATAGTGGTGTAATGACTGAAGGTTCACATAATGGCAAAGACATGGATTTTTATGGTGTCCTTAAAGAGGTAATTGAGTTGGAATATAACTCGAATCTTCAAGTCCGTCGGACGGTGGTTCTATTTCGATGCGATTGGTTCAACCAAGAAGGAAAGACGAGAGGCCTTCGAGATGACGGACATTTCAAATCCGTCAATGTGCAGTCATTATGGTACAAGACTGATCCTTTCATCTTAGCAACTCAATCGAAAAAGATGTTTTACCTGCAAGACACATCTTTAGGTAAAGATTGGCGAGTTGTGCAGAAATTTGAACATAGGAATATTTATGATGTGGCTGAAAAAGATGAGGCCAGTCATGATGTGCATCAGGATGATTACTGTTCTGATACTGAGCATGTAGTGCAACTAGGTGATGATAATGAGGTTAGGCACAATATTCAAGGTGGAGAAGTCAGTATAATTGAAGGAAATTTAGAAGACCTTATAAGAAGCAAGAAGCAACCTATTACTCGTGAAGATAGTGAGGATGAGGAGGAAGATGAGACAGTACTGCAGTACTGTAGTGATGGTGGCAATGACAACAATGATGACATGTCCCTATACGATGAAGATGATGATTTCTAGTATGGAGCAGTGACATTCTTTGTATTTATTCTTTTTTTGCTTTCTCTATTTTTATTTAGATATGCCTGTGATGGCATTCAACTGTTTAGGATTGCAGAATTGAATGTATAACAGATTGTGGTTAGTTTATCAGTTATCGGAATGATATACTTAAGGCCAGAAACAGTGAGCTTGTTGTGAACCCTTTTCTGCAGGCTGGTACATGTTGTTGTGAATCTCAGCACCGAGGTCCTCCAGCTCCAGGACGAAGCCAAGAAAACAGACCTGGTGGCATGCTCGGCGAGGGCGACGGCGGGGCTGAAGCAGGCGTTTGAGGCACCGACGGAGGGAGGACCTCGGCGAGGGCTGCTGGACGGCGAGGTTGCTGCAAGGCAGTCGAGGACAGTTGCAGCTGCCGTCTGTGGGTCGAAGAAGGCGTGGCCGCGGCTTCTACAACGCGAGCACGGGGCTGTCCGCCGCTTAGCCGGCGAGATCCAGAACCCCCGCATCCCCGGTCAGCGTCGCGCCCAGTTCGCCGCGGCCTCCGGACGCCTAGAGGCGGCGCGCCCCGCCGCGGCCTCGCGTCGCCAGGCAACGGCCCCAGCCGGCGTCGTGCCCCGTCCGCCGTGGCCTCCCGACGGCTAGAGGCAGCACGCCCCGCCGCGGCCTCGTGTCACCAGGCAGGGGCCCCAGCCGGCGTCGTGCCCCGTCCGCCACCGCGGCCTCACGACGCCCAGAGGCAGGGAGGCGGGGAGGAGGCATGGCGGACGGATGCACGCGGATTGGGCGATTGGGGCGCGGTGGTGCTGGTGGGGGAGGAGAGCGCCGGCGAGGACCAAAGAGGGGAGCTGCAGGAGGAAGGGTGGAGTCGAACCAGTTGGGCTGATATGAGCCAATTTTTTTTGGTTCTGCCAACATTATTGTACTTATTTGTTGAATGACTAAAGGATAAAAGCTACAATACCTCTAGCTAGCTACAAAAAACTAAAACCTTAGATGGACACTACTATCTCAAAATCATTTGAAACTTTAATGGGATGTTTATGGAACCAAACTATGATGTTGTGTGCATCTGTGCAATTTTCGGACCAAGTTTACCTATTATTGTAATTTTTTTTGGATTAGTGAAGGATAAATGTTAAACTACCCTAGGGTAGCTAGAAAAATCTCAAACTTGGATGGATACCTCATTTTGGTGTATAATGACGACAAAAAAAGTTTCAATTGATTCTGAGAAAGTGGTCATGCACATCCTCACTAGGGCATACTTGTCTCACATATAGCCTTGTGACTAAGTGAGACATGTTGATGCTTCTAGGGGATGTATAGTACCACTTTCTCAGAATCATTTGAAACTTTAATGGCATGTTTATGGAACCAAACTATGATGTTGTGTGCATCTGTGCAATTTTCGGACCAAGTTTACCTATTATTGTAATTTTTTTTGGATTAGTGAAGGATAAATGTTAAAATACCCTAGGGTAGCTAGAAAAATCTCAAACTTGGGTAGATACCTCATTTTGGTGTATAATGATGACAAAAAAGTTTCAATTGATTCTGAGAAAGTGGTCATGCACATCCTCTCTAGGGCATACATGTCTCACATATAGCCTTGTGACTAAGTGAGACATGTTGATGCTTCTAGGGGATGTATAGTACCACTTTATCAGAATCATTTGAAGCTTTAATGGCATGTTTATGGAACCAAACTATGATGTTGTGTGCATCTGTGCAATTTTCGGACCAAGTTTACCTATTATTGTAATTTTTTTTGGATTAGTGAAGGATAAATGTTAAAATACCCTAGGGTACCTAGACAAATCTCAAACTTGGATGGATACCTCATTTTGGTGTATAATAATAACAAAAAAAGTTTCAATTGATTCTGAGAAAGTGGTCATGCACATCCTCACAAGGGCATACATGTCTCACATATAGCCTTGTGAGAGATGTTCATGGTAGCGGGGGATGTATAGTACCACTATGTCAAAAACATTTGAAACTAAAATGTAAATTAGGTAAATTAGTAAGAATTATTATACTAATTACAAATCTGGCAAAAAATATAAACATAGAGAAATAAAAAATAAAACACAAAAATCCGAACCCAGGAGCTCAAGATCCAACTCAATGTGCCTTTCCATTGCGCTATTCAAGTGGGTTCAGTAGATCTCGAGCGCAATTTTAGTTAACTCATAAGATCCCGCGTCGCCAAAAACAAAAAAAGAAAACCGCAACCTCTCGGGCCGCGCCAAAAATCATTTGGAGGGCGCCATCCCGCAAAAAAAATCCACCAAAATTGTCACGTATTTATCCATTTCCCCACTCCCTCCTCACCCCCTCGGCCACTCATCCTCTCTTCCCCCCATTTCCCAACCCTAGCCGCCACCGCCGGAACACACCGCCGTCTACCACCAGCTTCCTCGCCGTCGAGCTGCGCCGTCGCCGAAATCAATCGCCACATCCCCCTCTCGCTCATCACCCCATGCACCTATCTCGCCCCATCCACCTATTTCTCGCCCCAACCTAACCCTAACCACCGCCGAATTGTGGGTCCTCGCCGCGCTGTAGCTACTTCCCCGTCGACGAGCACCTGGTCTACATCCACATCTTAGCCACAACCGCAATGGTGGCAACAAGGGGTCAAGGTAGGAAGAGACCCGCACAACAAGAACAAGGTAAGAAAAAAATCTTCTGTCTTTTATCTATTCATGTATGCTGTTGTATGTTGAAGTAGTAGTACACTTTAATTGCTAGTTGGGAGTTGTCTGTGCCAGTGGCGGAGCTAGATAAATATGGAGGCGGATAGTGTCCGTGCCATTTTTGTATTGTTTTTTTCTTTGCGTCCTTATATGATTTTGTTTTTAAGGGGTGGAAATCTGTGATCAGGTGATTTCAGCTAAGTTTAGAGGGTGTTTACCCCTACCGGTTTTACCTGATAAGGATGAATTCAAATTAGAAATCAGTAGTTTACAAACCTGTAGGTTTGGAGGCTATAGTATACTCACAGAGTTTCAGAATTTTTTTAATGAAGGATTGGCGCAACTATAGAAAAAAATGAATAAGTTCTGTTTTAAGTCTTAACTTTGGGCAGCATTTCTGACAATTGAGTTGCTGTTGTCAATCTCCTTTCAGTATTCTGTTAGACACTCAAGATTTTGTTCCCCCCAATCTATGTCAAAAGATAGCTCCTGAGCTAATTTTGTTAGTGCTCATGGATCTGCAAGCCCCAATATTTGGTTTGATCTATATCGTAATGGTTTGCTATTTAGTTTCGTTAGATTAAATCAAGCCTTGTTGTTTGCAATTGGTTAGCATGTGTTCAGATCCTGGTAGCTCTAGAAGTTGCTCTGTGAGTATCTGTTACTCTTAAACTCAGTGTCCCATGTTAAATAACCAGGTTAGCATGATCCATTTGTCATCTGTTGACATTGATATGTAGGGTGCAACCGTCTCCAAGTGATCAAGTTCATCGATAACTAATGTTACCTAGCATTTATTTGCCATTATCCTGTAAATGTTTGGTCACTATAAAGTTTTGTGTGCTAATATACAATCTAATTTGCATTGATAAGTATATATATACCATTTTGAGTATTTGTCCTTCAGTACACAAAAAGTTGTAGCTCTTAGCTCTTAGCTGTGACCTCTTACTTGTTGCCTATATCCTATCACCTCTTATCCCTTAGCTCTTCAGCAGGCACTACTAGCTCCTACCTCTTATCTATCTAGTATCTAGTATTACTACCTCTTAGCTCTTAGTTCACTCCTTTTATTTTCTAATAGACACAATTTGCTTGTTCTTGTAAGAACCTCCAAAAACTGTTTATGAGAGAATCCGGGATGCACGCGTGGCCGACAATTTAAAGAAGATGCAAGACCTCGGACTGAAAACACTATCTACTGATTTTAATAATTCTATACCACAATCTGCATCAGACGGGAAAAAATCAGCAAACAAGAAAACAAGTAGTGAAGATTTGGATTCATCGGAGTATCTCCTTGACGATGATGATCAAGGAGATAGTGATGATGATGACACTGAATCGGATGACCAGCCACAGCCCCTAGCAATAAAGGTGCTTCTTCTATCTTCAAAATACTAGATGGGGAATATTTGAATTGCATTTGAATGTTTTTAATCTGTTCTTTAATATATGCCCTTGCTTCTAGATGCACCTTCTTTCGTTCATACCTGTTTGTAATATATGGTCTTGCTTATTAATGCACATGACTTACTTGTTTTTTCCCCCACAGTATCCTCCAGGGTATAGGCTGCCAGTCCACACTTCAAAGAAGAGGAAGACAAATCCCAACATGCCGCCAGGAGTTAGGAATAGTAAGAGAGTGAGGGCATGTGAAGGATCACAGCTGCAACCCCAAAGAAGACAATCAAAAAGGCTTCAACCTTCAGCGAGAGATGGGCAGAATGTAGAGGATCCTACAGATGATCATGATGAAATACCACAATGGTCTTATACAGCTGCAGAGGAAGGCAATGGAGGTGGTGGTGAGGACACTACTGCAGAGGAAGACAGTGGAGCAGCTCATGACAGTACAGGTGCTGATGAAGACAATTTAGCTGGAGAGGAAGACAATGAAGGCAAGTTGTAGTTTCTTTGTCATTCAAATGTCATTTCTTTTGCTGATTTGCATGAACCTAAAGCATTTAAATGCAATTTCTATTTTCTAGCTCCTGCACAGCGAGCCCCAAGGAGACCCAGGCCACCCACCAAGGGAACACTGCTGGACAGGATGACAAAAGCTATGGGAAGGAGGATGCCCATAGCTGTTACTGAAGGCAAAAGAAGGCCTCATGAACCTGTTCAAGCTGCAAAGTTTGCATCTGAGGCTGGTGTTATCATTCGGGATAAGGTTCCTGTCCTACCTCATTGGAAAGATTACAAGAAAGACGAACAATATTACAACAACTTTGTGGGAAAGCTCTCTGTAAGTGCATTACTGTTTCTATGGTTAACTTGTACATCTGCTTAACCTGAAATGACTAACTAAATGTGGAATTGTCATGTGACTAGGGGCGCTTGGCCATTAACAGAGAGGACAAGCCAACAAAGGAAGCTTGCACCGATATGCTGCGCTCTGGGGTGCGACAAATGCGTTATCGGCTCAAGAAGAAATACTTCAATGGTGTGCCTGCAAATGAGATTAGGACAACTTCTCCTGTTGCTTGCATGACTGATGCACAGTGGAGGGCACTAGTTGCAAAGTGGTCTGATCCAAAGAACATGGTATGGGTATCTTGTCATATGTTCTATCTCATTTAGTTTCCAAATGATATTCTCATTTAAAACCTATGATGTCATCTGACATGTTCATTTTATTGTAGGAATCAAGTGAAAAGAACAAGCAGAATTGCCGTAAAGTCAAGTATCATCAGGCTACGGGTTCTCGCAGCTATGTGGCACACTTACATGCATATGTAAGTAAAGAGTACCTTGTACATACATGCACTAAACAACTTATTTTGCATTTCATCTGAGAAAACTTTGCTGCAATTGATTATCTACTAAACAGAAACAGAAGAGAAACAATGCAGAACCCAGCTTAGAACAAAATGAAGAACTTGATGCGGTGGAGGCATTCAAGACCTGTCATACCAGCTCCAAACATGGTCTGAGTGAACCAGCAAGAGAAGCAGTCGTAAGTCCCGACATGGATTGCATACCTTTTTGGCCTCATGTATTTTTGCAATTTCCTGTCTGTCATTGCTTGCTGTGCCAGTTCCTAGAATTGCAATTATTTCGGGACTGAGGGAGTATGCATATTCAATATGAATGTTAGGCCAGTTAGCTTGAAGAACAGAACCTGTGTTCTAACCCCAGTCGGAGCTATATGGGATGGCTTCCAGTCTTATATAGTTACTGTCAGCCTGTTTTTTTTGTCTCAGCCTGTTGAGCATATAAGTTCATCTGCTATATGCATGTGCTTGTACTTGCAGTCCTAGGAACTAAACCTACCTTAGTTCTTTTTCTTATTGATAAGAAACCTATCTTAGTTGGTTGAGGGCGTAACTGTACACCTGACCATCTAAGTTAAAGTGCTTATGGAGGCAAATTTGGGTGTCTATTCTTAACTAAAATGCTACTTAGTTCATAGGCTCAACATAGATAGGCCTGGGACACCTTCAAAATACAAATACTTAGTAAAGTCAATACATCTCCAGGATTAAATTAACCACTGGGAGTAGTCCATTAATTAGTACTTAGATGCTAGCTGTGGACAGATGCTCATGAAAGATGGGATGAAAAACAGGCAGAGAAAGGCATCCATGGATGAAATCAGCTTTCACTACTCTTGGACAGTAAACACTAGTGCGTGCTGCTGCTACAGCTGCTAAGCAAAGCTTCAGACAAGCATTTTGACCTTGCAGAGGATTGGTTTGTGAGTTCCCAAGTAGGAGTGCCCCCACCCAATAGATTAGGAAGGAAGCACTACTCTACTGTACTCCTGTTTTTTTTTTGACTTTGACATTCTGTAGATGTGCAGATCCTGTTTCTATAAACAGGTAAACAGGACATTGCTTGCTAGCATTGCAATGTGCAAACCTGTTTGTATTAACAAGAGATAGCTAGCCAGCGTTGCAAACCAGTGTAGAGCACATTGCATTTCATTGCAGCAGTTTCTGTGTAGAGCATTTGCATCTTATCAGCTTTTCATTGTACTTGTCAAACCAGTGTGCAGTTTCTGAAACTTTAGCTATGTCTCTAGCTGCTAACGTTATTCTGGTAGCTTTCTGTGGAAAGTAGCAGCCTCATGGTCCTTTTTGAGCTTGTAATGCTTGCAAAAGACATTATCTATTTTCTGCAAAGTTCAAACACTTATTCTTTCAGGTTGTTTTATGAATCGACCTATTTATATTACAACTGTGGTTAGAGATCAGCATAGGTTTTAATCTTGTAAAATACATCTTGTGTGATATTTCCTCCTCGAATTAATGCAATAAGTATCAACTAATGATGGGTCATTGCTGTTTCAGTCAAATATGGAAGCTTTGAGGGCACAACCTATTGCTGAAGGAGAGCCAGCAGTTTCCAGTGTGCAGGTTGTACCCAGGTGCTGTCCCAGAACAGCTCACACATTTTCCTAAAGAGTGTTGGCAACAAACCAGTGGCACCCTCCAAATCATCATCATCAAATGAAAGCGAGCTTCGGGAACAACTAGCAGCTGAAGCTAGGGCTGCTGTACAAGGTGAACTCGAAGATCTCAAGAAGAGAAGTGAAGAAGCTGAGGAAAAGCTGGCGAGGACACAAAAGGAGGTGGAGGAGTACAAGAAGCTGACAGAGACAAACAACAAGGCAATGGAGGAGAACAATGCGCTGCTCAAGCGTATCTTGTCCCTCAACAATGCTTCTTCGACATGAGCGCTGCTTGTAGCTGCTGGTCCGTGCTGGTGATTTTGTGTATGCAATAACTTATGTTGCTGGTGGAATGTGATGTCAAGTATGTGAACCGAGTTTAGTAGTGAACTTTTTATTATTTGCATGTGATGTTAATGTGAACCAAGTTTAGTATTGCTGATTAAGTTGTATGGTCACTGGAATACTGGATCTGTTAATTTATGGAAGCTTTTGGTCCTTTGAATATTATTTGCATTTTCTAATGAAATCAGCATGGTGCACCTGTGATGATTCTGTGAGCTTTCTGTGACGAATTTGAAACTAATTCTGTGACGAATCTGTAACCACTTCTGTGACGAAAACAAGTGGACATGTGGACAATCCACGTCAACAGCCACGTCACAGGACACGTCAGCTGCCACGCCGCCAAACACGTCAGCTGCAACGTGGCACGTTACGTCAGCTGCCACGTGCCACGCCACATCAGCTGCCATGTGGCACGCCACGTCAGCAGCCAGCGTGGCAGACGCCGTCTGACCGCCTGACAGACGGCAGGTTATGACGAAAAAGGTGTTCTAAATAAATCATCATAGAAAGAAACCACTTCTACGACGGTGACCTTTTCGTGATAGAAAGAGTGCACATCGATGACGAAAATTGTCGTTTCGTCACGGTAGGCCAAATGTGACGCGCTTTCCATGACGAAGCCCATATCGTCATAAAATCGTCACAAAACAGCCTGAGTGACGAATTTGGTGTCTTCAGTGACGAAAGCAAAGCGTCATTGTTGAACACATCCCTAGTAGTGATAACACCAACTATGAAGTTACTTCTCCTACAGTAAATACCAGTCTCAACAATATACCACAACTATTCATAAACATCAAATAAACAATGTCACTCCTACACATTTGTTGATCCCACAATTTCCCACAAAATAGCATAACTCTTGACTGCAAAATATATAAGTTATGGAATCTACATAAAATTTTGTGCACTTTCTTAGTTAGCCATAAATCCTGATTAATCCATTTAACTTGGCCCTCATTTTGAATCACAAAGACTATTCTATTATATTATTGGACAGTAGGCTTAACAATATAATATCTATTAGTTTACCCATCCAAATATAGCAAACCATACAACTTCTAAAATCTACAGAAAATTATCTACCCTTATTTAGTTATGCTCATAATTTAATTTGGCCATCTACTCAGCCTAAACTGCATATTACCCTGATTGTGTCAAACAATGACCAAATTCTGGATATAGTCTTCCTGAAGCCATAACTTCTAATCTACCCAACCAAAACCCTTATTCTTGCACTCTATGGAAACCTTGGACAATTATGTACAACATTCATTTTATTCCAAAGTTATTAATTAGGACGTAGCTATCCCAAAACTCGCTCACAAGAAAGAACAGTAAATCTTAACGAGCAATGGTACCTAAAAATCATCTCTAGTACCTCTCTTCCTTCCTAACTAGAACTAGTACGCCCACAAACCAATCTACCATACTGTAAAATAGGGTACAAAGTCTATGATATTATACCTACAGCCTGAAGGCTCACCAGAAATCGGTCCTTCCTCCTCTTTCCTTCCTTATCTTTCCCTAGCTGGTTCCCCTCTTCTCCTTCCTTTTTTTCCTGGCTGGCGCCCTCCTCCTCCTTCTCTTTCCCTCCTCTTGGCTGGTGTGCAGTAGCAACGCAGTAGCAGCCAATGATGCGACAGGGTATGGCAGGGGCGGTGATTGCACAAGGTGGAGGGTGGTAATTAGGGTTTTGGGGTGACTCCCTCCCACCCCTTCTCTCCCCTTAGTAAGGCCCAGCCTACTTGCCCCTCTGCGACCGGCACAGTCAAGAGAACAAACATAACTCCCCCTTTTCCTTTCCTAATTCTATTTTCTTTAATTCCTTTTTCAAATTCACGAGTTGGTTTTGGAATATTACAGTCTACTTATTCCCAAAAAAATGGACATGCAAATGCATGCAACTAATGTGAATAAACAACTACAGTATTAATTCTAAATTAGTAACAAAATTTTCAAACTAGATTGAAAGTTAAAAAGGTCATTTGATATATACCATTCTGACTTCTATATGTATTATGTACCAGTTATATACAATATTGTATATAGCAATCAACTCAGAAAAAAATGTGTCATAAATTTGACTTGATCGAGTAAAATGATAGGAAGCAAATCCGGTTTCAGTTTTTCTAATTAAACCCTGCACTGCAATTCCATCTAGATAGATGCATGCCAGTGGGCTCATCAGCTTAACCCAGTGGCGGACCTAGGATTTTACCAAAGGATATGCCGCACCAAAATTTTCATATGTAATTCGATAAAACCATTTGCCAATTCGGTAAATAATTATAAAATTTGCACCGTAATTCGGTATACAGGCACTAAATAATATGATAAGTCTTAAATTCAAGGATTAAGTTAGAAACTTGCACAAATTACAATATAAATAGTTCAAACACCATACTAATAGTCTCAAATATACATAAAAGAGACTTACAATACTACTTGTCTGACTTTTTTGGCCTACGCTTTCTGGACCTGAAGTACCAAGCTTGGAACTTGCCTGCCTGTAAGGAGATGAATCCCCAGAGTTTGGCACTGAATGAAGAACAGATTTCTGATGTTAGAGCGGAAGCTTAATTTTACAAGGAGCTGGACAATGTTGTAAGAAGTACAATGTTGCAATTGAAAGTACCATATAAGAATAAAAATATCCTTCATGTTCAACATTGTACTTCTTACAACAAAAGAGCACATCACCTATGATCGCAAATTCTAAAAGCATGACAACATTAGTATAACTGATCTCATTAACCACATCATATCCTTCAAAGAAAAGCACTTAGTGCAATAATGGTACCTTTGATGATTCCCAAGCACTACTTTGGCTTGTTAACATTATTTCTATCTACATTTGCTTGCAGCAGCTGGTTACAAGTTATTTTAGACAATCAGTATTGCATTGAGCGTTATGGACAATAAATTTCAAAATTGATACCAAAGTTGTCTCACCGAGAGAGAATCAAATCGAGAAGGATATTCATATTTGATAACAAAATCACTTCACCTAGAGAGAATCAAATCAAGGATAGGCGCAGTAGCATTAAACATATCATGCTTCTGAAAATTTGCCAAATATATCATGCTTATGAGAATTTGCCAAGTAAGTCATAACACATAAACAAAATGCTTGAGTGACAATTCGTAATGTGCACACCTGTACTAGAACAGTTGTGAAGACATGCATCTAGTGTTTGGTATCAAATTAGCATAGAGATTATGGGGCAACAGAAATAACCTTGTTTCTTCCCTACCCCTAACCAGAACACTACATCAAAATAGGCATCAATGCAACTAAGTAATAGCAGTTCCAAATCGATTTGGCGATTTACCTTGTGGCTTGGTGGTCCTCGCCATTTTTAAACAACAAGTCTTCAGTTCCAAGTTTCTGCAGTTGTTTTTCAGTTCTTCTACATGCTTTCTTTTTTGAAGGAATTCTGCATGCAGTTACAAATCAATATTTTCAGTTCACCAGCAGAAAGTCATTCTACAAACCGGATGCATGCTTACCACTAAACATGGTGTCTGAGAAACTCACCTGACACCTGACCACAAAGAATCACTGAATTTTGTCGCGCAGAGTGTGCAAAGCGTAGAGACTGGGGTGGTTTCAGTGGAGCATTTCCTCGAACAGCTTGTGTGCGCCCACCCAACGGGCAATTACCTTCCCAGTTCCCCTGCTGGCGTAGAGAGCTAAGACCGCCTTCTGACAAAGTAGAGCCCCGATCTGATCCCCTCGGAGACCTACCCGAGCCCAAACCCTCGCCTGATTCCGCCTTGCCCGTGGCCGCCGGCTTCTCCGGCTGCGATGGCGTTGGCTGGGCCCCAGGGTATGCCGTGGCTCACCCGGCATACCCTGTGGGTCCGCCCCTGGCTTAACCAATATACCCTATCTACTTGATTAACATCATAATTATATTACTGCTTCCTTTGTCCGTCTCCATGTAATGACCGTTCTCTAATCGAGATTCGTGCGATAGGACTGTGACGTGTGGCTGAGTGACGAGTACCATAGCTCGCTCGGCTCTCTTCCGTGGAGGAGAATATCAGCCTGAAGAAACAAGACAAAACCAAAGGAAGCCTGCATCCTCCCCAGCCGAAGATTCCCTCGATAGGGCAGAGGGAGAGAAGAGCTCGATGGATGGATAGTTTCAAAGAAGCAGGAGCATTACCCTTTTTTTTTTAAAGAAGCAAGAGCAGGAAAAGACGGGTTTCTCTTTTGGAAAAAAAAAACTTCCCGTCCCGACAAAGATTTTGGAGCAGCGTATGGCGCCCCAAACTCCGATGTGCTATACAATTACCACTATGCTTTTAATTGTTTAATTAAGCCCATATGAAGCGAGCATCAATTGGCAGTGCCACAAAACACGCCAATTATATAAACGGCTCTGCGTTCTAGGCAGAGAGCTAGCTTGCTTGTTCTTTTTCTTAGGCCACGGCCCAACATGGCAATGGAACGTTTGGAAGCACAACAAGTGATCGATCGAGAAGAGTCAGCCGATCGTCGAACCTACTTGTCTCTAGCTTGCTTGCTAGACAGATTGTTGTTCCACTTTATTTGTCCAGGCATTGCTTTGAGGGAATTAAACGACTGATATATGTTGTGTGGGGAGGAACTGCAAACTGTGCATGCAGGCCAATTTAGATGATCAATCATGGCGGAAAATAAGGCATATTTTTCGCGTAGTTACTTCGACGAAGCCACGATTCGAGCTGTTGATTTCTTGATTTGGTGATCAAATAACCCTGTGTCACCTTCTCCAATTGTTCCTACTGTTTTCACCAATAGCCCAATTATGCTATATATGGACCTGTTTGAACTATTTTTAGCTTTAGCTTAAGGTCTTATAAAAGTCCAAACTAGAGGGAGGAACATTTTTTGAGCTAGAATTAAGTGAATAGACGTGTATGGCTTGTAAGCTCCAATGAAACATAAACTTATTAATTTGATCAGCTCTAGCTAGCTAGACCAAAAAAAGTCTTAACTAACAGAGGATTATGCACAGTAAAAGATAGCTAATCACTATTGAGGAAAGTATAGAATCACCTCTCTTACCATATTAGTGGTGATCATTTGGACTTTTTCTTGGTGGCTTATGACTGAAAAGCACTGTAGCTGGCTGAAAAAAATACTGTACCTGACAGAGACTTATTTAACATAATTAAATTTAAAAAATTAAAAACTATGTTAGCCCATTACGTATAATACAAACAAATACGGGGAAAAAAGAACCAGCAAAAAAGCTCAATGAAAAGACAAAATTTCAGAAAAAGACGAAATTTATGAATAGTGAAAAATAAACCGGAAGCTAAAAGCTGAAGCCAAAATGATCACATGCTTCACATTAATTTGTTATGTATAGTAAGTACTGTGAGATTAATATATATCAATGAGGTACAATAATTCTGGGTTGGCTTGCCTTTAATTAACGTCTACTTTAAGCCAATCATGAATTATAAGGACAGACCCATCAAATAATTTGCATTATCTAGCTAGCTGTGTTAGGGTGTGTTGAATGGTTAGTAGATGAAGTTTCTTCTCGAGCAAGCGTGTAGCACATGCGAGAGAGTACAGAATACAAGGAAATGGTAAATTACTGCTTTTGTTAACCTAATACTATGAAACAAGCATATACAACCAAGAGATTTCTTAATTAACTAAAGGCAAAATTGTAGCACAGGCACTTCTGGTTTTCAAATTTTCATCTGGCTTTTCTTGATCATATAGTAAACTCAACTCTACGTTTCTTTTTTTATTTGAAAATTACCCATTTTAATTCACAATAACAAATTAACATGATATAATTATATATATACACACCATTTTAATTTTAGGAGGTCGAGCCTGCGTATAAGCCTTCTACGTGCATATAAGCTGAGGAAGGTACTTTCGACTTCTCAGCACAAACAAGACCTCGATTCTGTACAAACGAGCACATGGGTGTTTAAGTCTAGCAATTGCATCAAAAAGGAAATGTGTTGAAACTAAAAGTATTGAGATCCTCTAATGAAAAATCTCAAAAAGGATAAGGATATGTATGCTACAATCAGGGCCGGTCCTGATATTTAGGGGGCCCTAAGTTAAGATAGAAGTCGAGGCCCTTTACTCAAACATAAACACATTTTTATATCAACTATTAAGCTAATGTTCAATACTACATACCAAATATTCATGGACTTGTGTTGCCATGTGCTCTAAAATATACATAAAAACACATAAATCATTCATACTTATTTTAAAATATAAAAAAATTCGTTGATTACCTTGCTGCCTTGCGCTACGCAGTCCGCACTCGGTTCGGTTGAATCGACTCAGCGCTCAGCCGCTCACTACTCAGCATAAATCCGTCGATGGCGTCCGCCCCGTCCGCATTTCTTCAATTCAGTTCAGCGCAGCAGCCAGTAGCCGCATTTCTTCAGCCTTGCTCTCGCGTCTCGCCCTAGTCTCACTCTGCGCTCGCCGTCCGCCCGGCGCTCGCCGTCCTCCACTCCTCCTCCTCCCTGCTCCGGGCTGCGCTCGCGGGCCTCGCGGCTCCCTGCTCGGCGCTCGCCTCCCTCCCTGCTCCGGGCTACGCTCGCCGTCCTCCTCCTCCCTGCTCCGGGCTGTGCTGATGCGCTCGCGGTTCCCTGCTCGGCGCTCGCCTCAGTCGCTTGGCGGCTGGCGCATTGGCGGTCGGCCGCTCACCGTGCTCCCCGCGCAGCCGTGCAGGGGCGCAGGAGAGGGGTCACCGTACTCCCCGCGCATGAGACCACGACCACGAGCGGCGGAGCGGCCGACAGTGGAGGCGCGTGTAGGCAAGGCGGCGGCCGGCAATGGGGGCGCGCGCAGGAGAATCCGAGAGGGGGTGCTCCGTGCTCAGAAGTCAGATCTGATGGGGCGATGGGCGGCTGGGGCTGGGGTTTGCCAGGTTGGGGAATGGGGAATTGGGGATTAGGGTTTTGCTCTCTATGGATGGTCTGCTTACTGCTGTGGGCTGAATTGTTGTGTGAGGCTGTGAGTTACTATTGCTGAGCCTCGGTTCCACCATGTATTGATGTATATATACATTGGCTTGGGCTAGGGGCCCCCTAGTTTTCATGGGCCCTAGGCGGTTGCCCCTGCTGCCCAGGCCCAGGGCCGGCCCTGGCTACAATATTGTTGCCTTAAATAATTTCCTAAAGCAGGTAAATATATGTATACACATACATTGTTAGGATTGGAAATATCACTTACTACGACATTGACAAGACAAAGTATGAAACTAATGAAGAACAATCAAGAACACGAGATAGAGATTTAACATAGAAAATCATTTCAGGTGAAAAAAACCACAAACACACAATTGGCGAAATCACCATATCAGAAGAATTACAAGCATGGAAAAATTCGGTGTGTTTCAGCTTGTCTTAACCTTATGACTATAAGGGTATATATATAGACTAGAGATCAGAGTCTCTAATGAAGAAAGGAGCAGAGTTCTAGTCAACAATGAAATAAAGACCTACTTAGAAACTAGAATAATAACCTTCCCGGAGATAGAAGCAGCATCCTACTTGAAGAGTCTCAGAAGATAATGGTGTAGAGTTGTAGTCGAAAGATGCCTCGAGTAGCCACGTTTGACTCTAGTCGGTGCATGTATGCAGGGTTCATTATGAAGTCGAAGATGATCCCAATTATAACTTCCGATCTGCTCGCATTGCTTCCTAATTGAACACTTCAGGTGGTCAGAAAGACCAGTAGTGGTCGGATCCAACCAAATTTTGATCACAAAATACAACAATCTCCACTTGAACCGAATTCCTCCTGTAATAGAAAAGAAGAAATGAAGAACGTCTTTGCGAAATTGTAGAATTTCTCTTGTGTGTCAAGTATCCAAAAGGACTAATGGATAATATCGATCAAGTCAAAACAGAGCTCACAGTTAGCGGTAGGAACTGGCTTTATCATCATATCAGTTGGATTCTCATAAGTACTAATCTTGCAAACTTTGATATCACCTTGTGTAATAATTCCTCGGATAAAGTGATATTTTACTTCAATGTGCTTTGTTCTTTTATGGAACATTTAGTCTTTTTGTAAGACAAATAGCACTTCGACTGTCACAAAAAATGTTAGTGTATGAGTACTTCCACAAAGTTCAGTGTAAAGACCCTTTAGCCAACAGCTTCTTTACTGATTTCTAAAATAACCATGTACACGTTTTTGGTAGTCGAAAGAGCAACAATAGCTTGTAAATTGGTCCGGTAAATTTACTAAGCCAAGTTGTAATTTATAGACTTGTGGTTGTACTTGTTTTACACAGAAGGTCATGATAAGATTCAGTCTTTAGGGTTATCTGGGCGGTTCTACCACTGTCCACACTCTCGTGCACCGCTGCACCATATCCCCGATACATCTGCCCAGATAGATAAGAAATTTTGAGGTTTTTGGGGCCATAAAATAATCATATCAAAATATACCAGTCATTTTCACCATGACTTCCCAAACCAGTTTCCCATGATTAAAAGTGATGCTTGGGACATTTTGGCGCCCCCAGTTACCTAAGCAATACTAAGCAGTAGTGTATGATTACAGACTTATTTTTGCAAGATTATCATTATAGTTTTGCTAGGGTGACAAGGCTCAATAATCAAGTGTTCCAAATGAGGGTAATGCTAACAAGTTAAATAATGGGCATATAACTAGAATTTCAAAACGAGCAGATAATTACATATGAAATAACAGCATGCAATTTGCATATTTAAACAAAAGCAATTTGTAGAAATGAAGGTTCAACATGATCAAAGTATTGACTCGCCTTGGTCACAGTGAACTTGGTCTCGATTGTCGAGGGCTGCTTCCACTTCAGCTTCTTCCTCTTGAGCCTCGTATACTATTTTTAACGTGCGCGAAAATTCGGATAAAATCAGCAAATCAAACAAATCCTCACAAGAAAATTCAAATGAACTCTAAAACTTCTAATTTTGGTTCCATTGGTTAGATTTTGATTTTAGATGAATTTAGAAACTTGTTTCACTCAATTTGGAGTTAAAATGAATTAGTTATGATCATTTGAAGTTCTCTGTTTCGATAAATCTGAGCAATAATTAAAATCTGATAGGCGGGACCCACAGCAGATCATCGACAACGTGGTCGGTAACGACTTCACGGTCGGTAATGACCGTGTGGTCATAACTTTGATTGCGTGGTCGTAAACGACTACGTGGTCGATAGTTCGACCGCGTGGTCGTAATCGACTACGTGGTTGGTACTTCGACTACGTGGCATGGAGAGGTCGTAAACAACACGGAGCGGTCGTAAATGACACAGAGCGGTTGTAAACGCCACGGAGCGGTCGTAAATGGCATAGAGCGGTCACAAACGACATAGAGCAGTCGTAAAAGGCACAGAGCAATTGTAAACAGCACGGAGCGGTCGTAAACGACCTTGAGTGGTCGTAAATGACTTTGGATTGGTCGTAAGTGTTTTTTTGAGTGGTCATAAATGACTTTGAGCACAGCCAAGTACTCGCAGACGTGGTCGTAAGGGGTTACGACTACGTTGTGAAGGAGTGAACGTGATCAGAGAATGCTTTGAGCACGTTGTGAAGGGGTGAACGTGGTCGGAAAAAGTTACGACCACGTTGTGGAGAAGCGAACGTGGTCGGAGGGGGCTTCGACCACATTATGTGTAACATCCCAAATAGGGAGCTAGTGTAATTTCAAAATTTTAAAAATCTTTTAATCGTTTCTCTGATGCTTCTCAAAAAGTTTTTGGCGAAGTTCAAATTTCTCGAGTTGGATTTCTTGCCAAAAGCCCGATTAATAAAAATCCAAACCTTGGAATCAAGATCTAGAGATTAAAGTTTACAATTGAGAAGATCCAAAACTCCATGGAAGTCTTAATTTCAAATTTAAATTAAAATCTGGAAACTTGAAGCCAAGAATGGAAGTTGAAAATAATATAAAATCGTTCCCACCCAATTTGCATTTATGAAAATTCAAAATTTGGAAAATTAAGATTTATTTCTCTAAATTGCGCCAATTCTAAAATCTAATTGTTGAATTCAATAATTTGGACCAAGCTCTCAAATTCAGCGTATATCCACAAAACCAAATTTGGAATCCAAAATTTGGAAATTTATAAAATCACCAAAATCCCTCTGGGCTGGCCCATCCTCTTTTTCTTCGCCCCGGCCTGCTAATTTTTTTTTCTTTTTCTCCGGCCCATGCGGCCTGCCCCTTCTTCTCTGGCCTCCGGCCCGCTGACTGCCTCCTTCTTCTTCTTCCTTCCTCCTCCCTCTTCCTCCTCCATTCCCCGTCGAGCCAAGCCGGCCCGCCTCCGCTTGCCGCTGTTTCTCGCACCAGCCCAGCCCGTGCTCTGCTCCCGAGTTCGTCGCTCCGCCCCCGGATTCGCCCTCCCCCGGTTGCCCCGCTGCCCCATGCCGCCGTACGCACAGCCATACCCAAGGTACTCCTCGCCATGCCGTCGCCCATGCCGGCAGTACCCGCGGCCATGCCGGCGGTACTCATCGCCCATACCCGATGCTGTTCAGCTTGCGCTGTCTTCCCTGGCTATAAAAGAAGCTCTCGGTTTGCCTCCTCCTCCTCCCCCCATTTGAGCTCGCTCGAGCCGTCGGAGCTCGCGTCGATTCCGCCACCTCGGTCATCCCTTCCACAAGCCAACTACGTCGCAGCACGCCCCATGTAGTCCACGGCCTCCCCACGCCAGGAATTGGGAATTCCCCGCCCGAGCAAGCTGCGCACACGTCTTCTCCGCCTCCGGCCGGCCACCACCACTTCCGCGACCGCTTCCCCCTCGGTCGACCCCGGACCGATTCCGCGAGGAGGGAGCATCTCCTCGGCACCCTGCAGCCTCCCCCGCCGTCGACCGGCAACCTCCGCCACCGGAGCGCTCCCGCCACGGTCGCCTCCCTATGCCGCCGCCTGCGCTCGCCGCCATCCCACGTCGTCCTCCCTCCGACCGCTTCAAGCGCCCCGGTGAGTTCTCTGTACTCCACTCATGCTCCCGCGCGCCTCCCTTCGTTCCCCCTCTCCTCCGGCCACCGGCGCCCCAACTGGCTCCCTTCTCCGGCCACCTTCCACCACCGCCGGGTTGCCTTGGCGTCTCCCCTGCAGCGGCCACCGCCTCCCCGAGCTCCCTCATCGCCGGGGGAACCCGTTTCACTGGTTGCCCAAGCCTCCCCGGCTGCCTTTCGCCGGCGCCACCGCCCCTTCGCCCCTGGCCGCGTGCCTCCCCTGTTTCGCCACTTCCCTGTTGTGCTCTATTCAGCCAGCCGAGTGACCCACTCCTTCTCTGTCTCCCTCTCAATACTATGACAGGTGGGCCCATCTAGCTAGTGGCTTAACTCCTCACCTTTTGGCTCAATGGTAATTTCATGTGTAGAAGATATTCATGCATATATTAAAGTAAGTTGTGAATGATAATAAAAAAATAAGATTGTATTTATAAATTTACAATGAAAAGATTCATGCAACTAAATTTGAAACTTAACAATGGTTAATTAATTTATTTACCAATCAAGATTAGTTCATTGGTCCTCATATAGAAGATTAATTAAAATAAATGTATGCCATGGACCCTTTTCTTACTATCAAGCAGCTAACATAAAGTCAATAAAATAATAATAATGAAAATAATAATAGTAATAATATCATGACTAAAACGATTCTAAAGAAGCTAAAGAATTATATCATCCCATATTGTCTAAATCCATAATAACTAAGGAGAATGGTAAGAAAGTTAACTAATATAACAAGTGTATCAACAAATATAACATTTCAATAATGAGGATTTGAAACCACCCGGTTTACTAAGTTATCTCTCTGATATCATCGTGATGCCACATAAAGTATCGAGTATAGTTTACTCATCTCTAATACCCTGGAAACTCTCCTTCCAAAAATGCTTAAATTATTTAAAGTAAAGACTTTAACATTTATCTTAAAATACTAAGACTTAAGATTACATATAAAATACGATTAAGAAAGTCTTAAACAAGAAAGAGCATTCCTTCATCTTTGTCTCACATCCAAGTCTCCGATCATTATCTCAGGATTTAAATTCGATAGTCGAGAATAAGTAATAATAAAAGAAGTAGCTTTATTAAGAATATCCCTAAAAAGTCATAGCATCTCTTTTTAGTAAAATATAACCGTTGGCCATTTCTAATCGTTTGGTTGATCAAGCAGAAAGGTTAACTTTACTCATAATAACGACTGGATTAAAATGGCCAACCCCATCATTCAATTAAGTCGTTAACATAATGGTTTGTTAAGTTGGCTATTGCAATCTCAGATAAATATCGCCTCATGAAATATCAAATTTCATTAAATAATTAAAATTACTCATCTCATGTAAAGCTCCCGCATCTTAAAATCACAAAGCTCTGTCCCTCTTTGCTATCCCAGTTAACCTCTTTATCTGTCCGTAAGTCCTATCTGACTCACGGGACTTCCTTGATAAATGTAAATTAATAAAGAGAAAGTCGTCAAATAAAAGGTCGAGCCTTGCCCTTCCCCAATTGGCTAGGTTTGGCCACCTTCTTTTCCCAAAGCAGGTAATTCCTGTAAATTACTCATGCACCTCGGATCCTTCTTTCTTCTAAATTTTCCCTCACGGTAAAGCTAATCTGCCCCCTCATTCCTTCGCCCAATTCATCTACCGCTGTGCTCACAGCACACTAACCCGAATCATCCTTCTATTCTCAAATCGTAACAAATGTATAATTTAAATTAACTTGGGCATTTAAAGTGTTTGGATTTATTTGGTCTTTCTTTTCTGTGCCACGAATTAGAATCTGAAGACTCAACAGGACGACGGATTCGAACAAGACCAAGACTCGGGTAAAAGCGAGGACTAGTAAAATTAAGATCAATGACTGAGATGGCTTTGAATTAGAGCAATCAAGGCCGTGGTAAAACAAGCAAGGCAAGTCATCACTTTGATCATATTGATCCTACATTTTATGCAAAATTATGTTCTTTTAAACTACCAACTTGCATGCCTAATTTATTATGCAAATATATGTCAAAGCTTAAGGTAGCTACATGCCCACTTGATGTTGTATTAATTTATTATGCCATCCCTTGATACTTGAATCACCTTATCCTTGTCACCATAGATTTTAATGATAACTTTACTAGCTATAAGTCGAATTAAAATGCCATGCTAGTCTTGTCAAAGTCCAGGGCACTAGTTGCCCTGATCATCAATCTTTAAAACATAAGAATTTGTTTTGGGACAGTCATGGGATGTACGTGGCTGAGTATTTTGCTACAACTGTTTTATGCTTCTCACAACCCTAAAAATCTGCTTTACCTGTCTGGGCGGTTGGTGAGAGTGGATGGTGCTGATGTCGCACGAGAACCCGTGGTTTGTGGTAAGAACCGCTTGGACAAATTAAGGACTGAATCTTGTACTGACCTCCTTGTGTAAAACCATACAACCACAAGTCTATATGGGTACGACCTAGCTGATTAACTTGCAAGGGTTTAGTTTAGATATCATCACGGAAGATGGGTGCCAGAGCACTGGTTTACTCATACGGCGCAAGAGGGGGCTTCTGACTGTGGTGGATGTAGCCCTTCAGCGGTGAAACCTCAGCGGGGTGGTATCTAGCTAAAACGGAGTAAGGTAAAGGCTTTGGGATAAACCATCTGGGTCTCATGCCTAAGGAAGTATGTTGGCTATTAAGATGACTTATCTCTTGTGGTGAAAGTGTACAACCTCTGCAGAGTGTAAACTATTCGAATAGCCGTGCCCACGGTCAAGGGCGGACATGGGAACCTACTCGAGTTAGTTCTATTTCCAAAAACATTTGTGGATGGGATAAAAACCTATCAGAGAGATGTACTCTGACTTTGAACTTTTCCTGGAGAGATGTACTCCAGCAGCGAAAACCAGCATTGGTGGAGGTAGCCATGCACTTTCAAAGGTGGATGTAACCTATACTACAATTATAATCGCATTCTCAAAATCAATTTCATAAAACATGTTTCAGTTAAAATTGCTACGTCTCAGGAGATTTTTCTTACTTATTGTAGTTCCAAAACCATGCTTTTAGCAAATAAAAGAAACTCAAGCCTCCCTTGACAGCTTTGCATCTAATTATTACTGCATCCTGTGTGGTGGCTTGCTAAGTATCATCGTACTCATTCTGGCTTAACTGCCATCATTCAGTCAGAAAGGAAATAAAGTCAAGCCCTGTGATGCCTAAAAAGGGTCGACAGAGCTGGAAGACGATGAGGCCATGGACTAGGTCGTGAACCCCAGTTGGCTGCCTGTGGGCAAGTCCTGCGGGTCCCACCTGTGTGAAGTTTCCGCTGCTGCATTTTTTCGTTTTCGGCTTAGCCGGCCCATGAGTAAGTATTACTGTATTAATTACGCTTTCGCATGATATGTGTTTGATATACAGTAATGTATCTGTGAGCACTATCTACTGATCCAGGGAATAGTGCGGTGGAATCACAGAGGATCTGGGTTTGTTAACTCGAGGTCCGACATTATGAGTGGCCAGAGAGTGCTTCGACCACGATATAAGTGGTCGGAGGGTGCTTCAACTATGGAAATTAAACGTGGTCGTGTGTCTGACCGCATGGTCGTGAGTTCGACCGCGTGGTCAGAAGTGTCTGCATGGTTGAGAGCTCGACCGCGTGGTCGAGAGTTTGACCGCATGGTCGTATCTTCGACCGCGTGGTCGTAGCTTCGACCGCATGGTCGTAAATGACTGTGTGGTCGATAGTTCGACCGTGTGGTCGTAACTTCGACCATGTGGTCATAAATGGCTATTTCATGACCATGTCTCTTTTTCGACCATGGCTGCTATAGTAACTCTTCGACCACGTGCGGGCGGCGGTGAGGCGAATAGGCAGCGGAACAGGGGACCAATGACTACGGTGATTCTCAGCACCATAGACTAATTAATCGAGAGGGAAGCATATAGGTGAGCTTGGGAGCTTACCTCAGTAGTCGGTACGGCTTGGGAGTGGCGGTGGGGAGCTAGCGGCGTAAGACGGCGGTGGTTGAAGGAGTCGCACGGTGCTGGCGCGGATCAGGCGGCGGAAGGTCCGGTTGAGGGCGGGGATGGCGTCGTGATGCTCCGAGAGTGCCTCGGTGGAAAGGAATTGGATTGTGGCGGCGTCAATCAACCGATTGCTTGCCGGCCGGTGTTGGAGAAGAAGAAGTCGCCTGCAGGCTGCGGTGCTCGGAAGTCCAATTCGGTGAAGTGGGAGGCTTAGTGGAGTGGTGCAGTGCGATCGGAAACCCGGGCGAGGCTTTATAGCCGCGGAAAAGTGGTGGTCGACCGAAGGGCAGTTGGGCGGTTGAAGCAAGGTCGTGGCGGTGGAGTGGCTACAGTGCTAGGGACGCGACTTCGATTAGGGCGTGGGTGACGCAGGGCATGGGAATGGAGGCGGGGGTGGCAGGGCCGTGCGGGGTAAATGCGGACATGACAGGCGCAGGAGCATGGCCACAGGGCGACCGACACCGAGCTGATGCAGGCGCAGGCGCGATGACGCTCAGAATAGGGGAAGTGACGGGAGCAGGAGCGCACTGCAACTGACAGAGGCGACCGGGCGAGCTGGTGGCGGGTGAAATCGGTGCCTGAACAACGCGACTGCGCGGTCAAAGGGTCGGTCACCGTGACAGAGCGACGCGACGATGTGAGGCTGTTGGGCAGTTGGCAGTGACGCGCGCAGTCATGGGGAGTAGGAGGGATGGGTCCTAGTGACGCGAGTGCGGGGGCATGCCTTCGACCGCCAGTCTGAAGGGCGTGCGGTCGTAAAGTCGGGCTGCTGTGGCGAAGTGGGCTACGATGGCGAGGATGGCTTCGGCCTTGGCCGAAGCTAGGGGAAAGGGCCGACTAGGCCTGGCCGAGAACTGGCCCAAAGTTCTTTTTATTACTTTCCCATTTCTTTCATGATTTTCCATTAGTTCCACTTTTCATAATTCATTTTCGGTTGTTGGAACCTCAACCATAGACCAAAGAGAATCCACCAAATTTCCAAACATCGAGAAAATATATTTCAAAACAATTCAAGGGCTACACATTTCCCCAAGTTCGAATTTTCAGGATGTAACATCTAGTCAGTACACGCACCTCAGAGCATCATGTCTAATGTAGGTCGGTGCAGAATCCATTATGAACTCGAAGATGATTCCAATCATAACTTCTGATTAGTTTGCATTGCATCCTAGTTGAACTCTTCAGGTGGTTGAAAATACCAGCGGTGGTCAGACTCTAGCAGATGTAGATCACAAAATACAACATATTATAGGTAATTTACATGAGGCACCTGGGTGCCTAGGCACCCACATCAAGAACTTTCCGATGCACGTGTATGATTGATTTATACACTCGATATATTTACGGTAAGTGAGTTTTGAACTTAGTTCAAACTAGTTTGACCTACTTTTGAATTTAATGTGAGTATATACCATGAAACTAGCTCAAACAACTTAAACTAAAGTTGAATTTAATCTTTTCAGAGTTTCATATCCCAAATACACTTTTTAATGGGTATGTGAAGATACATCAAATGTCACGAATCTCAAATCGCATCAATGTGTGTGTGTGTGTGTGTGTGTGTGTTAACTGATCCTTTCCCCTCAGTTTGGCTAACTTTGATCATTTGCCCTTTTTACTTTGCCCTGAAGTTTTCTTGCCAATTGCTTTTTTTGCCTTTGCCGTATAGCCTATTTTAATTCATTTTAATTCAATGTGGTTGGTACCCCATGCGAAATGACGAGACTGCCCTCAGGTCTACTTAGCCAAAAGGCCCGAGCGAGTAGCCTATTCTTCATTGCTCCTCTCCCGCACTGTAACACCCCAGTCAAGCAATGACCTGGAATGCTACCAAACTAGTAGTATAACAATGTTAAACTAAATATGCTACACAAAATTTTGGCAGAACCTCCTTTGTTTACTGTCTAAATCAGGGGTTCAACAAGCATAATTAAAAAGAAATGAATAACATCAAGTTATATAATCAAGTCTAAGCAAAATTAGCTTAAGTTTACTAGAGCATCCATAGTTATAATATTTAGAAAAAGGACGGAAGCATCATAAAAGAATTATAATCCTTTATTACAATTTAAATCCGACAATCAATAATCATCTTCTACTTAAGTAATTCATGCAACTAGTATTTAAATTTCTTCCTTTCTTCCATTGTAGGTAGAACGTGCAAAGTGCAATAAGACTAATCTTTCTTTTTCCCCATGCATGCCGATCTCATAAAGGTACCTAAAAAAACACAACAAACAACAAGGGTGAGTCCAACAACTCAGCAAATATAACAAAGGGTAACAAAAACATACATGAACACCATTTCATAGGAACATCCAACCATTATTTATATAAATCATGCTATGCAGTATGATCAACAATATCTTTATCTGTTTCTCTTTTGCATTTTACCGGTAATGCAAAGTGTGCATCCATCGATACACACCCATGCCTGTACCACCTGATATAGGGACCAATTGCCCATACTCCACAAGTATGGGGACCTTTAGCCCGTCATGTCATCAACATGACGGGGACCTCGGCGCTTAGTCATCTCGTGACCAAGACTTCAATAAATCAACATGATGCATATGCGTGAATGTCTCAATAAAATAAATCTTGCATTCACATTATCTATACACCAGAAATACTCATGAACACTGTAAATTGCAATCGCCCACAAACAGCACCAATACATCCTTACCACAACCACGAACATATATATTCATATTATAGATCAAATATCGACATTCCACACTATCAATTTTAAACCCTCATTATACTTGCCTTAACCGCGAGAAAACGGGGGACGTGCAGAAGGTGCCGCCTCTGGGATCCGTCCTCCACCTGAATAATAATTATAATATTTGCTAAGATAATAGTAGCAGACATTTGCCCAAATAAAAACAATCACGAACCAGTAAATTCGTCAACTTCAAAAATTCATATCTATTGGTACAGGAGTCCGACTAGGGTGTTCTTAGACGTCCTGAAAAGATAATTAAATTATCTAACTAAATTTAGTTGGTGAGCCTCCCTGATTCGGCCATCTTCTACCCGTACCATCCAATTTTCTAAAACATCAATTTCACGTCGGGTTCTCTGGACAGAGCACTAAAAATGCCATAACTTCCAGCCCGAGTGTCCGAATCATAATTTCTTGACTTTCCTGGAAAGAGAAGACAATTATATACAACTTTCATAATATGGAGATCCTCTGATTCTCCCGTTTTCTAATCGCCCAATCCAATCTACCAAAATCTGACAGAAATCTCCCGATCTGCAGAACAGTCTTACAAGGAACATCATAACTTCTGCTACAAAGGTCGGATCGATGCGTTCTAGCACTTCATGGAACGATAACGACGTCCTCTACAACTCTCTAGGAGAAGTCCAGATCTGAATCCCCACGAAACTACCCCAAAACAGCCGTCCAACGAAATCTGTCCTAGCAGTCCAGAATACCGACATTGCTACCACAACTAAAATACACATCTAATTGGGGGAAAACAGGGGTTACCCTTGACTAATCACTGTAGAACACCACAAACACACCACGAACTCCTTCTCTTTTCCTTTCCTCTTTTTCCCTTCCTCCGGATCCGTACGCCTCGCTGCGATTGATCTCCTTCCTCCGCTCGACCGGCAGCGAATGGAGATCTTTTTCACCAATAGGGGGCTTCAATGGAGGAGAGGGGAGGGAGAGGGGCTGCTGGAGGCGCAAGGGGCAGGGGGAGGGGTGGCGCAAGGGGGAGAGGGGAGGTGGCGGCTAGGTTTGAGGAGGTGGGGTGCCTCCCCCCCCCCATTTTGGCCGGCCTCCCCTGGGACAAGGCCCAGGCCCAGGTTGCCAGAAATTTTCTGAAATTCCCCTCAAAAAATCTTTATTTAATTCTTTCCTATATGGTCCCTCCCTCCATTTAATCGACTATCTCTCGAATCATTTTCGGGATATTACACGCACGGTGTGTTCTTCCTCAGTGTTGTCCAGCGAACGATGATTGCTCATCCCGCGTGTGGCCTACTGTGGTCTTCCGGCAAGGTAACCCCCCTCCCCTCTGCGCGGCTCAGTCCCCACTCCCTCTCACATCCTGATTTCTTTGTTTATCCTTAACCCTAGCTTCTTGCTTGATGGATCTGGGCTGAATAGCAGGGATTGAGGAGTAGAGATGGATTTTAAGGGGTATGTTGTGCAGTTCTTTGTAGTTTTTTTCCTATTTTTCTTGGCATTTTGTCAGTACATTTGAGTAGAACCGAACAACCAGATGAACAAATAGTGTTGTCCATAACTATTTTTGTCAAAAAATTTCACCATCTTGCATAGGATTGTTGTTGAGAGACCGTTTAATGGAGTAGTAGAGTACGAATCTAGCCAATCGAGTATGACTAGTGTGGGCAATGCAATACACATGGCCAATCAACTGTTAAATGTACTTCTAGTATCAGCTGAAAGTGTTGAATTACTCCCAAACCGCTCAGGTATATCAACATTAAATCTTAATTGAGAAGATATCATATTCTATTACCAAATCTGTGAGTTTCTTCAATAAACTACTAAAATTTAAATTGTGTGAACTATAAAAGAACTGATTTGTCGTATATAACTCAAGAAGTTCATACTTGTTGTCAGAGGGATAATACCTACCACAGAGGGTGATTTCTGTTTCTTGTTTCCAAGATGTCACATGCTCCATTCATAGTACATGCATGTTTTTTTAAGTTTGCAGTAACTTATGAATGATTTTTTTTGAACAGAGAATGATATCACATGCTCCATTCAAGAACTGTTTTTAAAGTTTGCAGTAACTTGATACAGAACAGAGAACGACCAGGGGGTCTTGGTGAGGAAGTTCCACGCCTTGGGCGTCGGCGGGCGTGAACGTAACCTCGTGCTGTGCCCAAACCGGCGGTGCCTGTGCTGGGTACGCCGCTACGTGGTGTAGCCTCCGGGCGTAGGCCTTCTACTGCCGTGCCGAGGTGAACTCTAGCGAGGAGCCTCCGGAGATGACATTGATAACCCTGTGGTGGGCTGCCTCCAGAGCCTGCAGCTGCAGGAGGCCCTCCCGAGGTTGCTGCACATGGGCCTGAATTCGCAGAGGGCCCTCATGGGGTTGCGTCCCTTGCGCCTGGATGTGCATGGGGGCTTCGTATGGGTGCTGGACGTGGGCCACCATAGGCGGGCGTGCCTCCGGGTTCCTATCCCTGGCGACGCTTTGGCGGAGCGCCGCTATGGAGGTGCACGCGCGCGTGTCGTGTGTGCCGCGACCGTGGACTTCGCACCATAGCCCATGGTGCTGGTCGTCATAATCTCCGCGGCCTTGACTTCGCGACCCCGGCCACGGCCGCGTCCCCGGCCTCGGCGCCCCCAACCGCCACGACCAGCGGAAGCGTTTTCTTCAGAGCCGCCTTCGATGTCAAGGACATACCGGTTTCACCGCGACTTCTGCTGGCCGCGCTTGGGCCTATCGGACGGCTCCTAGTGCGGGGCGTCCTTGCACTCGGGCGCGTCTTTGGACGACTCCTGCTTGCGTTTTCCCTTCGAAGAACCATCCTTCGGCGGATCTTCGGTTTTCGCCGAGCCACTGGCCTGGTTGGTGTCGGAGTCGTCCCCTTGTCTTCGCCGTGCGTCTTCTTCCGCCCTGGCGTATTCCTCCATTTTGTCGAAGAGTTTCGTCACTGTCTTGATTGGCTTCCGTGCGTTGTACTCGGCCATCGGGCCCGGGCGAAGGCCCTATATGGCTGCATTGACAACGGTGGTTTCGTTAACGTCTTTGACTTGACAGCGTATCTTCACGAAGCGTTTGAAGTAGTCGCGGAGCTTCTCCGATGGTTTCTGCTTCACAGCGAAGAGCTGGTCCGCATCGACCCGCTCAACATAGGTTCCTTGAAAGTTGTTGTGAAGGCGGTCACGGATCTGCTCCCACGCGAAGATGGAGTTTGGCTCTATGGTAAAAAACCAGGAAAGCGCCACTCCTTGCAGCGCAAGGGGGAGTCCCTTTGCCTTTGTGGTGTCGTCTCCACCCGCGGCCTCGATTGCGGTTTCATACACGCACACGAACTCGCGGGGGTCCGTATCGCCTTTGTATGGCTCGATGACACTTGAGAATTTGAAGTCTTCGGGCCATGTCGCCTGCTGTAGTCCTGCCGAAAGCGGGGACTCTGGGTCGACGCGTCGCAGCGGCGCGCGGCTGGATGTGGGGGCATCGCGACTGTCTGCCCTTTCCGGCGCGGGCTCTGGCGCGACCACTGGCGCGGCTTGCTGGCTCCGAGCCTCTTGCATGTCACGGACAGCCCCGCGAAGATCCCCTAGCTCCCGCTGGAACACGTTGAGGGCCGCCAGCAGGGCGCCTTCCACCGCTAGTGCGGGCGGGGCCGCCGGCACGCCTGGCGGACGGGTCGGCACGGGGACGATCGCCTCGTGAGCTCCTGAGCTGCCGGCCGCTCCGTTGTGGCTATCTCCAACCGCCCGGTCGGCGCTACCAGCGAGCGCTGTGATGCGGGTGGCAGGGTTGGTCGTCGCAGTGCCGGTGGCGGGGTCGGTCGTCGCAGTGCCGATGGCAGGGTCCGCGCTCGCGACAGCCGATGCCGAAGCCCTGGTACCCACGCGACGCTCTGACCCAGCCGCCTTCTTCCCCCTCACCGCCGTCGACGAAGCTTTTTTCGGTGCCATCCTTCTTCGGATTTCAGGCTTGCTCCTGTCCTCCCCACGGACGGCGCCAACTGTTGTGGTTATAGACCAAACAGAGAGAGATGTGGTAGTGGAGAGTTGGGAGAGAGTGAATGCCCCTCCTCTTGGTCTTCCCTCGGTATATGTATTCATATGGGCTGTGCTTTTACAAATGTGCCCTTACATTGGTACCTCCTTGCCGGGGGTATTTAAGCCATTACATATGTCCCATTTTGGGCCCTATAACCTTCTAACAGGCCTGCTGGGTTTAGGTGGGGGCCACCCCTACAACACTATTCATATAGCATGCCATGAATCATGGGGTATGAGATTTCTTTGAAGTTATTAAATTGACAGCTTTGAGGATTCGAGAATATATTCTCTCAAAAGTGGCTCTTAATATCTCTGAAGCATTTGAATGATCTCATTTTGGTGGTCTCCTGTTCTTTTCCTAATCTGAACAGCCGACTGGTTTTTCCTGTTGCACTACTATAGAACTGATGCATAGTGGAAGTCACTTAATGCCAAATCATTTTTGCTCTGTTAATTTCAGAGACCATGTGTAGGTATCCCCATGTTTGTGATGAGTAATTGACGGTTGTGTTAGTGAGTTTGAGTTTGTTTTGTATATTCTAGGGTTGAGTACCTTTCGTTTATATTATTGTTGATATGCTGTTTCGTGCGGTGCTATGTGACGGTTTGCTTGTCTGTGTGACTGCAGGACTTCGGAGCTAGGTCATGGTGAGGCGAGGAGGACCGGGACTAGGCACAGGAGGTGTTGAGGTTGATGCCGAAGATAATCGGGGCTGGTGAGGTGGTTGCGAGTCGGGAGACGAGGAACTGGAGCTGGAGCTACCGGTGGCGGACACGACGGGCGACGACGAGAGAACCGGGACCAGGCTCAGGGAGGAGTCGGAGGTTCAGACGGTTGGAGGTCGGTTGCGGTTGTGTGTGACGGAACAGACCAGGACTAGACTCAGGTGGAGTCGGGGACGGGTGGACACGAAGAGCAGCGGCGAGTGGATCGGGACTAGACTTAGGGAGGAGTCGGAGGTCTAGACGGTCAGGATACGGGGTGCGGTCGTGTGCAGCAGAGCGGACCGGGACTAGATTCAGGGAGGAGTCGAGGTCCAGACGGTCAATGTACCGGATGCGGGAAGCTTCCGGGAAGGTTTGAGAGCAGATCCGAGGCCTCGCATGAGAGCGAGGAGTATGCGGTCTCAGATGAGGAGATGCCTGCGGTAACTGCAGATGAACAAGTGGACCTCTCCAAGATCACCAATGAGGACTATGCTATCCTTCGTCGCCGCAGTCAGTATGTACGCCCTCGCAACTCAATGAACCCCCAGTTTCATTCCAAGTTTTCAAGAGAAGGTGTACCAAGAGATGTATGGTCCTGCTCGCAAGTTTGCTGCACACAAGTATGTGGATTGGGATCACTTGTCACAGATTGACAAGTTCAGCGGTGCTTATCAGCTCTTTCAGCAAGCCGATATCCATCAACTTGTTGCATTCAAGTGCAACTATATGGACAATATGATTCGGCAGTTCTATGCTACCCTGTATATCTCCCAACTTTGAGCACCTGAGTTGGATGACAGGGACCCAGTTCATTGAGTGCACCAGGCACGAGTTTGAGTTGGCACTTGGGACGGAAACCAGTGCTTATGAGAAGGTGTACAGCAAGCGTGCTCTTCCTATTGCTGCATATTCAGAGTATTATGACCAAGCAGCTGAACGATCGCTGGGGACGATAATTGGCTTACTCCCTATTCCCAGCCTTGTCAACAGGATCATCAACCACACCATTTTTCCCAAGAGTGGAAATTATGATGCTATTCGTGGCCATGCGTGGAATGTGATTGATTACATTATGCGCGGCCAAAAGTTTGATGTGGTGGATCTTATCATCAGGGGAATCGACGCCAATAAGAATGACAAACAGAAAAGGATCAACTTTGCACCATTCATTATGGCTGTGATCATTCGCAAGACTGGATACCGAGGAGCACTCTGCACCCCGCACAAGCCATACAAGCCGCGTGCAGAGCCTCCTGTTCCTGCTCCTGCTCGTTCCCGTGCTCAGCCTCAGCCTCAGCATCAGGCAGCTGCTGATCCTCCTCCCCAGGGCGAGGGTGATGTCTCTCTATCCCAGATTTACTTCGCCATACTCAGGCTTGAGGAGCGCCAGGATGTCTTGATCACCACTCTGTCTTCTCTTGGTGATCGCGTCTCGTCCCTTGAGAGTGTTGTGGATCCAATTCGCTATACTCGTCGCACTCGTCGCCGCGGTCCTCCTTCTCCCAGTGCAGCTCAGGACTAGCTCCTCTTTTTGGTACTTCGATGCCAAAGGGGGAGAATGAAGCAAGGGGAAGTTTAAGTTTTATCTATCTATTTGGGCTTTGTAATAAAGTATGGTGAAATGAACCATGTAATGCGTATGTGTGGCGTATGTGTGAAATGAACTCTGTGGATGTTTAGTATTTTAATTTCTGATGCATTGTAATGAACTATGTTATGCCCTTAATGCAATGCTTATTTACTTGTCTATTGCGTATCTTTGAATTTTAGTAAATGTGCTATGATGTGATTCATGCCTGATTTTATTTTTAGAAGTCATAAATATTCTTATAAAATTTGATGCACATGTTTAGGGGGGGCTCTTTCTTATTAGCTTCTAAAATGCAAAAATTCCCCATGTTCTAAAACTGCTAAAATTTCAAAGACCTTGTGATATACATCTTGCAAACTAGGAGTATATCCAAATCTTAAATTCTTCTCAAAATTTGCTCTTGTTGTCATCAATTACCAAAAAGGGGGCGATTGAAAGCATCTAGGCCCCTAAAAATATTAGTTTTGGTAATTAATGAAATTATGTGAATATTAGACTAATGTGTGCATTAAGTGTTTGAAAGGATAAGTTCAATTGGCAAAGAAAGAGGCTCACAAGATATCCCATGAAGATTCAAATATCTCTAGAGCGACAAGGTAAATAGTTTAGGTATCTATTTTATTTTACCGGTCTTGGAGTTAGGTTGAAAGACCGGATTATAGGATAGACGCCGTACTATTAAGAGGGATCATGGTGATTGCTTGATCATGTTCAAATGTGCCCTTTGGATCAATTTAGGATCATGCATGCACTTAGAAATTAAAATCAAATCAAATTTGTGCATTGTCAGAAAATCCGGTAGTTCCGGTGTAAATTGGGTGGAACTACCGCAGGTCCGGTAGTACCGGGCGCCCGGGCGGAACGTTTTTTCCAGAGAGCGCCCGGACTCAGACTTAGTCTCTCGGAAAACGGAAGTACCGCGGGTTGAACTGCGGAACTACCGGATGGCCGGTAGTACCGGGCACCCGAGCGGAACTTTATTTCCAGAGAGCGCCCGGAGATTAACTTAGCCTCTCGGAAAACGGAAGTACCGCGGATTGACCTGCGGAACTACCGCATGTGCGGAAGTTCCGGATACCCGTGCGGAACTTTATTTCCAGAGAGTGCCGGGAATAAAACTTAAACTCGTTGAGATCGGAAGTACCGGGTCATGGAGCGGAACTTCCGGACGTCCGGAAGTACCGCGATTTCAACGGCGGTAGTACCGCACTCATTGACCAACGGTCACTTCTGACTCACTGACATAGCCGTTCTGACCGGTCAGCGAAAATCCGAAAGTACCGCGGTTTTGCCTGCTGTAGTTCCGGATTTCCTGAATTTTCAGGATTGTTTATTGTAACGGCTATTTGAGGTTGGTGAGGGTATAAATACATCCCTACCAGAACTTGTAGTTGTTGTTGAACCTCCATTGAATACATTTGAGCCTAGTGCAACCTCTCACACCTCATTCACTCACTTGTGCATTCAATTGAGGTAGTTGACCCTAAATTCAAGTGCATTGCATTCTAGTTGATCCATTAGGCACTTGAGTGAGATCAAGCCGTTGTGATCTATTCTCTTGGTGCTTGCCGGCACCTAGACGGCTTGGTGGAGTTTCGGTGATCTTCTCAAGAAGATTGTGAGAAGGCCCGGAAGATTGTGAAGGGTTAGAGCTCGCCTACCCGGAGAGGGAAAGAGCTACAAATAGTGATCGAGGTGTTTAGGCTCATTCGTGGAGCCGGTCCGATTTGTTTGGGCTTACCTCAACGTGGACTAGGGGAGACCGGCAAGTCTCCGATCACCACGGTAAAAAGTAATCGTGTCAATTGTGGTTTGCTCTCTTGTGATCATTTTCATTCAAGCATCGCTCTTCATTCATATTACTTGATTGCTTGATTAGTTAGAGTAGCAATTGTTGTTCTCTACTATTCGACATTGTTCTTAGTCGATTATTTGTGCTAGTGATTGTTTGAGCCTCACTAAGTTGATTAGTGGTGTTATTGTTATCTTGCTCTAGTATATCTATCAAGTTTAAAATTGCTAATTAGAATTAGACGAAAATTTTAAAACCTCCTATTCACCCCCCTCTAGTCGGCCTCCTCGATCTTACAAGTGGTATCAGAGCTTGGTCTCTCAATTTTAGACTTAACCGTCTAGAGAGAAAAGGATGGCTAGTGAGGGTATAGCAATAGGAAAGGCACCTCTCTTTGATGGCTCAAATTATGCTTATTGAAAAATTAGAATGTCTATTTATTTAAAGGCCATGAGTCCTCAAATTTGGAAAGTCGTAAATGAGGGTTACGTTATGGCTCTTGATCCGGATCACCCAACGGATCAAGACGGGCATAATGCTCATTTAGACGCCCAAGCTATGAATGCTTTATTTGGAGATTTGAACGCGGATGAGTTCAATAGGGTGAGCAATCTTGAGACGGCTCATGCTATTTGGACTACCCTTTCGGAAATACACGAAGGGACATCCACGGTCAAGGAGGCCAAATTGCATCGGCTTAGGATCAAATATTAGACATTCACAATGTTGCCCCATGAAGACATCAATGAGATGTACTCAAGGCTCAACAATATTGTGAATGAGCTTAAGGGCCTTGGAACTAACCTTTCCGATCTTGATATTGTTCGAAAGATGCTTAGGGCCTTGCCGGAGAAATATGAAGTGTTGGTGACTCTCTTCCACAACTCACCGGAGTTGGCAAGAATGACACCAACGCAATTGTTGGGCAACCTCATCACCAACGAGCTCTACAAGAAAGACAAGGAAGAGCTCTTGGAGCAATCTTCTTCCAAGAATAAGAAGATCACCGCCTTCAAAGCTAAAGCGGTGATGAGTGAAGAATCCGAAGAAGATGATGAGGAGGACTCCGAAGAAGAATTTGCGCTTCTAGTAAGGAGAATGAAGAAATTCATGAGAAGGCGCCCATATCGAAGAACAAGCCATGAGAAGACCAAGAAATGGCATTCTTCCTCCAACAAGAAGTTTAGCAACATTCGTTGCTATGAATGTGATGAGAAGGGGCACATTGCCTCTCAATGTCCAACAAAGAAGGATGACAAGGAGAAGTCATCAAAGAAGAAGAACTACAACGGCAAGAAGAAGCTCTTCAAGAAGCTTCACAAGGATGGCAAGAATGAAGCCCATATTGGTGAGTGGAACTCCGAAGAGGAGTATTCGGACTCCGACTCAAGCGAGGACGAATCTCCCAAGAAGAAAGGGCTTGTGGGCATTGCCATCAAGGAGGCTCCATCACTATTCTCCACTCCTACATGCCTTATGGCTAAAGAAGAAAAGGTAAAATTGCTTGATGATGATGAGCCTTCATATGATGACTTCATGAATATGTTAGTTGAATTGAATGAATTTCTTGGAAAAGAAAAATCAAAGTTTAAGGTCTTAAAGAGAGAACACATCTCTCTCAAAGACTCTTATGAGGAGCTAAAGGAAGCTCATGATTTGCTTCTCCAAGAAAATCACAAATCTAGTACTAGCATTGGAGTTACTTGCAATATCTTGAATGAAATGTCTAGTATAGAAATTTCAAAGTCTAGCATATCTACTTGTTGTGATGATTTACTTGCCATGCCTTGTTCATCTAGAGTAGACTCTAGAAATGATTTAAATCTTGTTCATGATGATGTTATTGCTAATGAAAACAAAAATTTAAAGGAACAAGTGCTAAAATTAAACAAAAGTTTAGAGAGGGCTTACAAGGGAAAGGAAACCCTTGATAAGTTGCTAAGTGATCAAAGATGCTCCTTTAACAAAGAGGGACTTGGATATGTTCCCCAAAAGGGTAAGAAGCCGGTATACAAGCCTCCAAGGTTTGTAAAGGAAAATGGTAAGTATTGCACAAAATGCCGGTGTGTTGGACATATTCAAAATGATTGTTCTAAGAATAACATGCATTCCATTGGTTTATATGATTCTTGCTATATGCTCAAAAAGTCTAAGAATGGAAATGTAATTGCTCATTTCATTGGCACCTCGATTTTAGGTGCTAAAAAGAAATCCATTTGGGTACCCAAGACCTTGGTCACTAACCTCCAAGGACCCAAACAAATTTGGGTACCTAAAAGAACTTGATTTTCTTTTGTAGGTGAACTACAAAACCGGTGGAAGGCATTGGGTGTTGGATAGCGGTTGCACCCAACACATGACCGGAGACCGGAAGATGTTCACCACCTTTGAGAATGGAAGCAATGACAAGATCACATTTGGAGATAATAGCAAAGTAAAGGTATTGGGATTGGGTAAAATCGCTATCTCAAACGACCTTTCAATTTCTAATGTATCTCTAGTTGAAACATTAAATTTCAATTTGCTATCTGTTGCTCAATTATGTGATCTAGGCTTAACATGCTCATTCTCAAAAGAAAATGTTGTAATCTCAAAAGATAATAATAATGAACTAGTCTTCAAAGGCTTTAGATTTGAGAATCTCTATTTGGTAGATTTTTCTTCAAATGAGTCTTGTTTAAAAACTTGTTTAATTGCAAAAACTTCGTTGGGTTGGTTGTGGCATAGAAGGCTAGGTCATGTGGGAATGATTCAACTCAGAAAGCTTTTTAAGCATGACTTAGTAGTTGGCTTGAAGGATGTGAAGTTTGAGAAAAATCGACTTTGTAGTGCTTGTCAAGCCGGAAAACAAGTCGCTAATTCTCATCCTTCCAAAAGTATCATGTCGACTTCTAAGCCATTAGAGCTCTTACATATGGATTTGTACGGGCCAACAACCTATAAGAGCATTGGAGGAAATAGCTATTGTTTAGTAATTGTGGATGATTACTCTAGATATACATGGGTCTTCTTCCTAAATGACAAAAGTGAAACCTCCGGGATTTTCAAAAGTTTTTCAAAAAGGGCCCAAAATGAATTTGATTTTAAAATAAAGAAAATTAGAAGTGACAATGGTTCCGAGTTCAAAAATACAAAAGTTGAAGACTTTTGTGATGAACTTGGAATAAAGCACGAGCTTTCCACTACCTACACTCCGGAGCAAAATGGAGTTGTAGAGAGGAAAAATCGAACATTAATTGAAATGGCTAGGACAATGCTTAATGAATATAATACTTCCGACAAGTTTTGGGCGGAAGCTATCAACACCGCATGTCATGCCATAAATCGTCTCTATTTACATCGACTCTTGAAAAAGACTTCCTATGAGATTCTTGTTGGAAGGAGACCGAACATCTCTTACTTTAGAGTATTTGGTTGCAAATGCTATATTCTAAGGAAAGGTGTTCGGCTCTCAAAATGTCAAAGTCGATGTGATGAAGGCTTCCTTTTAGGGTATTCCTCAAATAGTAAAGCCTATAGGGTCTTTAATAAAAATTCGGGTTTAGTGGAAGAATCATGTGATGTTCAATTTGATGAAACTAACGGCTCTCAAGAAATGCATGAGAACTTGGATGATGTAGGAGATGAAAGTCTTCGCAAGGCAATGGAGAACATGCAAATCGGAGACATCAAGCCAAAGGAGGATCCAACGTCATCAAGCTCATCTAGACAAGTAGAACCACCTTCCTCTTCCACAACAAACGATGTTCAAGTTATAGAAGATGAAGAAAAGGATCAACCGCAAAATATTTTCAAGATTCACAATGCAATAGCCAAGGATCATCCAATTGACCAAATATTGGGTGACGTGAGTAAGGGTGTTCAAACTCGCTCTAGAGTAGCTTCATTTTGTGAACACTATTCCTTTGTATCTTCACTTGAACCTAAGCGTGTAGAAGAAGCATTAGATGACCCGGATTGGATAAATGCTATGCATGAAGAGTTGAATAATTTTGCTCAAAACGATGTTTGGACTTTGGTGGAGAGACCCAAGGAGCACAATGTCATTGGCACCAAATGGGTCTTCCGGAACAAACAAGATGAGAACGGAATTGTGGTAAGAAATAAAGCAAGGTTAGTAGCTCAAGGTTATACTCAAGTCGAGGGCTTAGATTATGATGAGACTTTTGCGCCCGTTGCTAGACTTGAATCAATTAGAATCTTGCTTGCTTTTGCATCATGCTTTGACATTAAATTGTTTCAAATGGATGTCAAAAGTGCATTTCTTAATGGTACAATTTCCGAATTAGTATTTGTAGAACAACCCCCGGGATTTGAAGATGCTATACTCTAATCATGTGTATAAATTATCAAAGGCGCTATATGGTTTAAAGCAAGCTCCTAGAGCTTGGTATGAGCGCCTTCGTAACTTTCTTGTATCAAAAGGCTTTAAAATTGGTAAAGTAGATACAACTCTATTCACAAAAATTATTGGAGATGATTTCTTTGTATGTCAAATCTATGTTGATGATATTATATTTGGTTCTACTAATCAAGACTTTTGCAAAGAATTTGGTGAGATGATGTCTAGGGAATTCGAGATGTCGATGATTGGTGAGCTAAGCTACTTCCTTGGACTTCAAATCAAACAACTTAAAGATGGGACGTTTATAAGCCAAACAAAGTATGTGAAGGATCTACTCAAGACATTCGGAATGGAAGAAGCCAAACCCATCAAAACACCCATGGCAACAAACGGGCATCTAGACCTCAACGAAGAAGGTAAGTCGGTAGATTTAAAGCTTTATAGATCCATGATTGGTAGTTTGCTTTATCTTACCGCATCTAGGCCCGACATTATGTTTAGTGTATGCATGTGTGCACGTTTTCAAGATTCTCCAAAAGAGTGTCATTTAGTGGCCGTAAAGAGGATTCTAAGATATTTAAAGCATTCCTCAAGCATAGGGCTTTGGTATCCCAAAGGTGCAAAATTTGAATTAATTGGATATTCGGATTCCGATTATGCGGGATGCAAAGTGGATAGAAAAAGCACCTCGAGTAGTTGCCAATTTCTAGGAAGATCTCTAGTGTGTTGGTCATCCAAGAAACAAAATTCCGTAGCACTTTCAACCGCCGAAGCCGAATATATTTCCGCGGGAAGTTGTTGTGCTCAATTGCTTTGGATGAGGCAAACGTTGTTGGATTATGGGATTAAATTTGATAAAATGCCTCTTTTGTGTGATAATGATAGTGCTATCAAAATATCCAACAATCCCGTTCAACACTCAAGAACCCAGCATATAGATATACGCCACCATTTCTTGAGAGATCATGTGAGCAAGGGAGATATTGAAATTAGCCACATCCGAACCGAAAATCAACTAGCGGACATTTTCACCAAACCATTAGATGAAAGCCGCTTTTGCAAATTGAGGAATGAATTAAATGTCATAAACTACTCAAATGTAGCTTGAAATCTCATTTCATTCATTTCTGCTCATTTGTTGTGCTTATATGGATTTTTATTGGATTTTCCCCTCTTTTGGTCAAAAAATTCGTTTAAATTCATAAAAATTAGTTTCAAAATATAGCATTAGCTCAATTGATGCATAATGATCCTGAATGACTTTAGTTGGATGCAAAACTAGGGATCATTTGCAAAATTTCAAGTTCTAAAAGTCAAATCCTGAAAAGTTCCAGAAAATCCGGAACTACCGCAGTTCATTGTGCGGTACTTCCGCTCCTGACAGAAAAACCGGAACTACCGCAATGTAATCCGCGGAACTTCCAAAATTTCTGTGAACACGGAACTACCGGCGTGTTACGCGCAGAACTACCGTTTTCAGCGGGATTTGTTGCGGTTTCCAAAACCGTCGACTGCCTTTACTCCTCCCTCTTAACTCCTACCGTTTCTATCTCTCTCTCTCCTCTCCCACTCCCAAAACCGCAGAGGGTTCTTCCTCCTCCTCCACTCCTCTCTTCAAACCTCTCTCTCCCAAAACTCCTCCTCCTCTCCCGATTTTCGAATCCGAGGGGAGCTTTTCGTTTTTGGGCGATTCTTTGCACTCCCAGGGTTCCTCTCCTTCGACTCCACAAGGTAAATCGGATAAAATCCTTCTTTATCTTGTTCTAAGGACCCTAGGGTTGAAATTAGGTGAAATTTGAAATGTAGCGATTTTTGCTGTAGTTTCTTTGGGCAAAGTAGTTTGTTTGGGGTATTAGAATGTTTGTTCATACATGCACTGGATTCAATCCAAGAAATACCCCAAAAAGATTCAATTTTTATCATGCCCTAGAAATGTCCAGAAAAACCGGAATTACCGGTCGAGCGGCCGGAACTACCGGGGTCCCGGAAGTTCCGCATGTTTAATGCCGGAACTACCGGATTTCCCGGAAGTTCCGCAGTTTTGCCGACGGTACTTCCGTTTTTCCTGGAACAGCAGAAACTTATTGCTTTCAATTTCAAACCTACTTTCACTTATCCTACCTCACACCTTGATTATCCTAATATGTCATTGAAGATGCCGAGGATGAAGAATGTCTCGCACAAGTCCTATGGGGGCACTGCTGGTCAATCCTCCTCCTCGACTCCTGCATCTCAGACGGCGGAGCATAAGGGCAAGGGTCCCGCCTCCGACCCTGAGAGTGACTCAGAGGATTCGCATGAGAGCGGATCCGAGGCCTCGCATGAGAGCGAGGAGTATGCGGTCTCAGATGAGGAGATTCCTGCCGTAACTGCAGATGAACAAGTGGACCTCTCCAAGATCACCAATGAGGACTATGCTATCCTTCGTCGCCGCAGTCAGTATGTACGCCCTCGCAACTCAATGAACCCCTAGTTTCATTCCAAGTTTCAAGAGAAGGTGTACCAAGAGATGTATGGTCCTGCTTGCAAGTTTGCTGCACACAAGTATGTGGATTGGGATCACTTGTCACAGATTGACAAGTTCAGCGGTGCTTATCAGCTCTTTCAGCAAGCCGATATCCATCAACTTGTTGCATTCAAGTGCAACTATATGGACAATATGATTCGGCAGTTCTATGCTACCCTGTAAATCTCTCCCAACTTTGAGCACCTGAGTTGGATGACAGGGACCCAGTTCATTGAGTGCACCAGGCACGAGTTTGAGTTGGCACTTGGGACGGAAACCAGTGCTTATGAGAAGGTGTACAGCAAGCGTGCTCTTCCTATTGCTGCATATTCAGAGTATTATGACCAAGCAGCTGAACGATCGCTGGGACGATAATTGGCTTCCTCCCTATTCCCAGCCTTGTCAACAGGATCATCAACCACACCATTTTTCCCAAGAGTGGAAATTATGATGCTATTCGTGGCCATGCGTGGAATGTGATTGATTACATTATGCGCGGCCAAAAGTTTGATGTGGTGGATCTTATCATCAGGGGAATCGACGCCAATAAGAATGACAAACAGAAAAGGATCAACTTTGCACCATTCATTATGGCTGTGATCATTCGCAAGACTGGATACCGAGGAGCACTCTGCACCCCGCACAAGCCATACAAGCCGCGTGCAGAGCCTCCTGTTCCTGCTCCTGCTCGTTCCCGTGCTCAGCCTCAGCCTCAGCCTCAGCCTCAGCATCAGGCAGCTGCTGATCCTCCTCCCCAGGGCGAGGGTGATGTCTCTCTATCCCAGATTTACTCCGCCATACTCAGGCTTGAGGAGCGCCAGGATGTCTTGATCACCACTGTGTCTTCTCTTGGTGATCGCGTCTCGTCCCTTGAGAGTGCTGTGGATCCAATTCGCTATACTCGTCGCACTCGTCGCCGCGGTCCTCCTTCTCCCAGTGCAGCTCAGGACTAGCTCCTCTTTTTGGTACTTCGATGCCAAAGGGGGAGAATGAAGCAAGGGGAAGTTTAAGTTTTATCTATCTATTTGGGCTTTGTAATAAAGTATGGTGAAATGAACCATGTAATGCGTATGTGTGGCGTATGTGTGAAATGAACTCTGTGGATGTTTAGTATTTTAATTTCTGATGCATTGTAATGAACTATGTTATGCCCTTAATGCAATGCTTATTTACTTGTCTATTGCGTATCTTTGAATTTTAGTAAATGTGCTATGATGTGATTCATGCCTGATTTTATTTTTAGAAGTCATAAATATTCTTATAAAATTTGATGCACATGTTTAGGGGGAGCTCTTTCTTATTAGCTTCTAAAATGCAAAAATTCCCCATGTTCTAAAACTGCTAAAATTTCAAAGACCTTGTGATATACATCTTGCAAACTAGGAGTATATCCAAATCTTAAATTCTTCTCAAAATTTGCTCTTGTTGTCATCAATTACCAAAAAGGGGGAGATTGAAAGCATCTAGGCCCCTAAAAATATTGGTTTTGGTAATTAATGAAATTATGTGAATATGAGACTAATGTGTGCATTAAGTGTTTGAAAGGATAAGTTCAATTGGCAAAGAAAGAGGCTCACAAGATATCCCATGAAGATTCAAATAGTTTAGGTATCTATTTTATTTTACCGGTCTTGGAGTTAAGTTGAAAGACCGAATTATAGGATAGACGCCGTACTATTAAGAGGGATCATGGTGATTGCTTGATCATGTTCAAATGTGCCCTTTGGATCAATTTAGGATCATGCATGCACTTAGAAATTAAAATCAAATCAAATCTGTGCATTGTCAGAAAATCCGGTAGTTCCGGTGTTAATTGGGCGGAACTACCGCAGGTCCGGTAGTACCGGGCGCCCGGGCGGAACGTTTTTTCCAGAGAGCGCCCGGACTCAGACTTAGTCTCTCGGAAAACGGAAGTACCGCGGGTTGAACTGCGGAACTACCGGATGGCCGGTAGTACCGGGCACCCGAGCGGAACTTTATTTCCAGAGAGCGCCCGGAGATTAACTTAGCCTCTCGGAAAACGGAAGTACCGCGGATTGACCTGCGGAACTACCGCATGTGCGGAAGTTCCGGATACCCGTGCGGAACTTTATTTCCAGAGAGTGCCGGGAATAAAACTTAAACTCGTTGAGATCGGAAGTACCGGGTCATGGAGCGGAACTTCCGGACGTCCGGAAGTACCGCGATTTCAACGGCGGTAGTACCGCACTCATTGACCAACGGTCACTTCTGACTCACTGACATAGCCGTTCTGACCGGTCAGCGAAAATCCGGAAGTACCGCGGTTTTGCCTGCGGTAGTTCCGGATTTCCTGAATTTTCAGGATTGTTTATTGTAACGGCTATTTGAGGTTGGTGAGGGTATAAATTCATCCCCACCAGAACTTGTAGTTGTTGTTGAACCTCCATTGAATACATTTGAGCCTAGTGCAACCTCTCACACCTCATTCACTCACTTATGCATTCAATTGAGGTAGTTGACCCAAAATTCAAGTGCATTGCATTCTAGTTGATCCATTAGGCACTTGAGTGAGATCAAGCCGTTGTGATCTATTCTCTTGGTGCTTGCCGGCACCTAGACGGCTTGGTGGAGTTTTGGTGATCTTCTCAAGAAGATTGTGAGAAGGCCCGGAAGATTGTGAAGGCTTGGAGCTCGCCTACCCGGAGAGGGAAAGAGCTACAAATAGTGATCGAGGTGTTTAGGCTCATTCGTGGAGCCGGTCCGATTTGTTCGAGCTTACCTCAACGTGGACTAGCGGAGACCGGCAAGTCTCCGATCACCACGGTAAAAAGTAATCGTGTCAATTGTGGTTTGCTCTCTTGTGATCATTTTCATTCAAGCATCGCTCTTCATTCATATTACTTGATTGCTTGATTAGTTAGAGTAGCAATTGTTGTTCTCTACTATTCGACATTGTTCTTAGTCGATTATTTGTGCTAGTGATTGTTTGAGCCTCACTAAGTTGATTAGTGGTGTTATTGTTATCTTGCTCTAGTATATCTATCAAGTTTAAAATTGCTAATTAGAATTAGACGAAAATTTTAAAACCTCCTATTCACCCCCCCCCTCTAGTCGGCCTCCTCGATCTTACAGTGTGTTCCCTCTCAAGCATGTAGTGAGATGAGAGGCTTTTCTTTCCAACTGCGTATGGGGACGTAGTGTTGGATGTTGAACACTTCTTGTAATCATTCATCTCTCATAAATGAATCCATTTAAGTTTTCTCGAGCTTCAGTTTCATTTCTGTCTTTTGTTCTTCTAAATGCTCCTCACTGATTTTCTTGAGTTGGATTGAGTTTTTGGGTTGGATAGCTATGGAATAGTTTTGCTTTGAACTAGGGATTATCATCCAAGCCATTTGGCTAGTATATCTATGAGAGCAAACCTTAATAGCCATGATCTTTCCTAAAGATTCCTTGCAGCTTCATTACTCTGTTTTTCACTGTAGCTAGGTTTTTACCTAGAGCATGTGTGATTCTTTAGTTCCTTTGTGATTTGTTTGCTCTAAGTCTGAGGCTTATGGTTGTGTGACCATATCTAGCTGAAATACAAGTTTTCTTAAGCAAAGGATGGATAAGCCATGAGAAATCTGAAGATTACCATCTTTATCTACTCAATTTTCAGATTTTAGCATAAATCTTGATTCCTTGCTTTTGGAATGAATTCATTTGATTCCTGAGGTCTCTATGCTATTTAGAACATATTCTTGACCTTTTGGCTTGCGGAGAACAGAAGAAAAATCACAAATCCCTTGATTTGAGCAAGTCTATGAATTTTCAGAGCTGCTGTCTGCTCTGTTCGCCAGTGACCGGTCAGACCGCAAACCCTAGCGGTCGGACCGCTCTTTGGCCTGCGGTCAGACCAGTCCTCTAATGGCGGTTAGACCGGCCGGTTAGGGACGGTTAGACCGGCCGGTTAGGGACGGTTAGACCGGCCTCCTAACAGCGGTCAGACCGGCCGGTTAGGGGCGGTTAGACCGGCCTTCAGGCCTTTTTGAGCGCAGCTTGATGTTCTTCTTTGTTCTTTCTGCTATTCTCTGTTGCTGTGTCTTAGCTTGACTATCATGCCTCTTTTTATGTTAGTTTGAATTTACAGAGAGCATGGATCTCTTTCTTCATATATTTCATATCTATCGGAGAGGAGATTTTTAGTAGACACTTGGGGCGTAATTTTTAAAGAGGCACCATTCACCTCCCCTCTGTTGCCATATCCGATCCTACATAATTTCTCTGATTTCAGTGACTTCATTAGTTTCTAGTTTTGGTCTAGATTGGAGAAGCACAACAGGCCTGCTGATTTCTTCATTATGCAGGTCTTTGTCCTCCAAATTGTTCATACCTTTTTAGTCTTTGAGGACAACTTCAATTGTACTACTCTTAAATCTCAGACTTTACGAAGGTAATATATATGAAACTGAAACGCAAACATCAATTCGACAGGCCAGTTAGCTTCTTGGTTCATACCAGCCCTCAGCTTGTCAGCTTAGCATGCATTTGCATGCTTTTCCTCAGCTTGTTGTATGTAGTAAGTATACATATACTTTCAAATCTGAAAAGGTTATATATATATATATATATATATATATATATATATAAAGCCTATTATGTACTCCCAGAAATACATACTCCTACTTTTAATATACCACTTAAACGAATATTTTATACCTCTTTATCACTTTTGGTATACTCAAATGCTAATTTAAGATACTCCAATGTGACTTGGTTGAAAATTTTTCATCGCAACTCTTTATTTTTACTATATATACTTTTCCATGCATAAAAAGATTATATACACAAATTATGCTATAAAAAGTGATTTTTTCTAAAATTTTTCATGGAGCTCATTTTAGAGTATATTATAATCATTATTAGAGTATGCTCAAATAATTAAAGAGGTATAACAACATCATTAAAGCAGTATATGAGAAGTGGGAGTATGTACTTCTAAGAGTATGAAACCATTTTCCTATGTATGTATGTGTATGTATATATATGTATATACATGTATATATACATGTGTGTGTGTGTGTCTATATATATATATATATATATATATATATATATATATATATATATATATATATATATATATATATATATATATACTTATACATATATATATAGATATAGATATGCAAGTCATTTTGGTTTCTGATGCAGTATGTACCTGACACTTCTCAAACTGGCCGTTAGCTTAAATTCTTCAGATTATAGCTCATATAGACTTTTCTTCAGTTCAACAGGCCAGGTTTGTTGTGGTGTTGCTTGTCTAATCTGCACAGCAGGCCGAATTGTAGAACTATTTCATGAAAAGGCAATCTGATCGATTCACATGAGCTCAAAAGGATTAAATAAATAAAAAATGATATAATATGTAGATAGGATAAAACAGCAATTGACAAGAGAACTTCAGAATAAAATATAAATATCAAAGTAAAAGAGAATAAATGATTAAAAATAATCAAACTGAGAGGCAAAGTATCTGTTATCCCCAGTAAGAACGTGGATTGGTCTACGGGGGAACACTAGCTTAGCAACGATGGAATTGTACATGCGCGCAAGCCAAGGTCTCAAAAGCAGCGAGGAGCGAAAGCAGGGAGCTTTCAGCTAAAGCGCCTTTCACCTAAAGCACTGGAAATATCTTTCCGATTTTGGTTTATAACTTTTGATAATGACTTATGATTTTTTTTGTTATTTGTAAGAGAGTATAGAGATAGGCTCGTGTATGATTTTAGTTAATATAAATAAAGTTGTTGTAGTGTATATTACAATCGATTTATAGATCTTTATTATAGATAAGCTAGTTATGATATAAAAATAACTTTTAAAAGTTAAAAAGAAGAGTCTCTCGACACACTACACGAAAAAGACGCCAAAAGTTCGTTCATTCGTGTACCTGCAATTGCTTTCACATCCATGGCTTCTCTGACTTCACCAGAAAGTAAAATCATTACATATAAATATGCTCACCTGCACCTCAGCCTCAGCTCCCGCTAATCAGGTATTATCTTCACTTAGGTTCATGCTTAATCTGAAAACAACGGGTACCTTCTTTACTTCAAGAGATAGAAATTCCGACACAAATCCACAGATTAGAAAATGATCTCATTTGGCAAGACCTTTTTATAACAATTAATGCAGACTAGGCAAATATCTACTAGAGTTGTGTTCCAGAGTTGTATAATGAATGCCAGCTCTATTTCATGCAAATACACACATATATATAGAAAAAATACTAATTACTCTCGGGTGTAGTTACACCCTACGCATCCACCTGACTATTTGAGATCCGTGCTTCACTTAGAGTCTAATGGAGTTGAAAGTCATGGGTTATTGCCACGACCCAATCCAATTCAGACTATGAAACACTCAACCATCGAGTATCTTCTGTCAGTTTCGCTATGAATCGAGAGCTTCTGAGAGCTTCGCTATCTACCGAGCAATATTCGGGAATTTAGCCAATGCATATCCTCGGCGAGCGGTGGCCTCCTGGGCGACGCCATCCCCTACACCAAGCAGGTATGGGACCGCGCTAGACCCACGTGCGTCGGGGAGCGGCCGGCGTAGAAGTAGGACGTGTTCTCCTTCGGCGTGGTCCTGCTAGAAATGCTGACAAGGCAGGAGCCGGCGAACCATGCGTCGTCGTTAATGCCGGTGTCATTCTCAGTGCCGTCAACGATGACAGACCGATCCGGGAGCGGGGAGCACAGGACCTTGCTGGAGGTGGTGCGTGGGTGCGGCACGGATTCGAGGAGGACGTGGGGCCAGTGGCTGAGATGGTGCACCCAGTGCAGCTGTGGAAGTCCAGATCTGACCACCCTCAGCGCCAAATCCAAACACCTCACCGCCCACAAGCTCATCCCTCACACCCTAGAGCTCTTCCCTCCCCTGGCCCCCTCGGAGCCAAATCTAGCCTCCCCACCGCTCCTGAGCTCCTCCCTCCCACCCCCGAGATCCTCCCTCCTCCCCGCCCTCCTCGGCGCTAGATCTAACCACCTCACTGGCCCTGAGATCCTCCCTCTCGCCCCGAGCTCCTCCCTCCTACCCGACCCCCTTAGAGCCAGATCTGGCCTCCCTGCCACACCTCGAGATCCTCTGACCACAGTGTCACAACCACGCAGCCTCCGACCACAGCGTCACGACCACACTCTTCGACCACAGTGCCACAACCACACTCTTCGACCACGGCGCTTCCAACCATGGATTCACGACCACGCTGCCTCCAACCATGGCATCATGACCATGGCACCTCCGACCAAAGCCTCATGACCATGGCGCCTTTGACCACGACGCTATGACCACGCTCTTCGACCACGGCGCCACGACCAGGCTCTTCGACCATGGTGCCTTCGACCACGACGTCACAACCATGGCCCCTCCGACCACGGTGCCTCCGACCACAACCTTATGACCACAATGCCTCCAACCACATCATCATGACCATGGTGCCTTTGACCACGGCGCCACGACCACGCCGCCATTAACCACGGTGCCACGACCACGCTCTTCGACCATGGTAGACTACATTTTCGATTACCTACTAACAAGCATCAAGATTAACATCTCCGCGGCAACGGACAGCTGTGGCAGGTCGAGGGTAGAGCTGATGAGGCTGTAATTGGAGGAGTATCTCTGCGGCGACGTGTCAACTGGTTGAGGGCGACGTCGGCGAGGCTGCGGCTAGAGGAGTATCTCCACGGCAACATGCGACACGGCTGAAAGAGAACTCATCTCCAGATTTCAAATGTTCATCCATAACAAGTTTCAGGCCATTTGTTCTTAGGATGCAAAGTATGTGTAATCTAAAGAAGTATCCACATTCACTCATTAATTTTACTCCCTAGTTGAACGTAGTACATATGCTTGAAAAGTGGTATATATTATGTACTTGAATAGTGGTATCACTACTACAGAAATCCACATTACAGACGGTTCAGAAACGTCATCACAGACGGTTTTCTGAACCGTCTGAAATTATGGGTCAGTGATAATCCAAGTTATCACAGACGGTTTTCGAACCGTCTGTGATTATGCGATATCACAGACGGTTTTTTATTAAAAACCGTCTGTGATATCGGATAATCACAGACGGTTTTTAATAAAAAACCGTCTGTGATATCGCATAATCACAGACGGTTTTTAATAAAAAACCGTCTGTGATACTCCTCCACCCCAGCAGAATCTATTTCTGTTTATACCTAGCCTCAGTAAATGCTAGCCATGCCCTCTGAAACAAGCAGATAATCACAGACAAAAAACATACAATTCACACATCTCATTTCCTTTCAGATACATTTCACAGACATAAAACATCACATTGACATCGCACTTCATTTCACAAACATAAAGCATGCATCTATTTCGCAAATCGATTAATTGAATTGAAATGAAATGTCCATTAACACATCTCATTTACAAAAGATGTGCACTGCATTTGCACTTAGTGATAAGATCAATAAGAAATCATGGTGCGCAGTAGAACCGTCCTCCTGGCGTTATGACTTGAGTCAGCAAAAAGTACGCCAACTCTCCTCGAATCCCTCCAAGAACAGGCTGTTTCAATGCAGTTGACGGGATGGACGCAACCTGTCGATAGGAATATCAATGTGCGTATATATGTAACGTGTTAAGTATGAAGTAATTATGAGAAGAGTGACAAACCTTGCGATTGGTGAGCCTCGAGGAATCGAGGAGTAGTTCCATATGTTGGCAAACGTAGTATCCACATGTGTTGCCCGGCTCCTGCTGGTGACACTGCAAAAAATGGAATGTGTTAGTTCAAGAGGCATTAGTACCAACTGTTGCATATGATTAATTAATGTGAAATAGCGAATACCTTAAAATCTCGAACATGTGTCAGCAAGCCTTTGGCCCCGCGCTTCGAGTCACCTCCCTTTTCAATGTAGGTGGCAAACGCCCTACGTAATTCGAAAAAGTTAACCTTAATCATTCGGAAGGAAAGAAAGTACAATGTAGATATGTATGGGGAATATGTGCTTACCTATCGATTACTTGGCTGAGAACTGTGAAGTCCATTTTATTCTTACTTAGGGAATCAAGGTAAAATACCTTGTTCCATTTTGGTACAATTACTACTAAAATCCAATGAAAGTTTTGAAGGAAGGGCATAAGTACATAATCCTTCTTGACGCAACCCAGCAGTCCTGCTGCAATGTACCTCTCGACGAGGGGTGTATCCTGGTCAATGGTTTGCTTGGCGACCAATTGTGGGTCGAAGAAACCAACTGATAAGTTGGATGATCTAGCTTTAATCAGCATGTGTCTATATATATACACACGAAAGCAAAAAATTAGATATGGCATTTATCGGTATGACATTAACGGAGACTGTGATTGTACACACTTACAGCGTCCAGCATCGAAGGATTGAGACGTCAAGAGCGTTGAACGTGAACAGATCGAATAAATCCTCAAAGGCGACCACGAACATACACTCTTGAAGACTGTGGTGTAAATCATCCGACGTGAATTTGACAGTGATACTTGAGGTCCGTTCTCCCTCTGGCTTATTGGACTGCTGCATATACCACATGTGCAATTGCGTGCAACTATATGGTAGCTTTTCGAGGTATTTTTCCTCGAGCAACGGCTGACCAAGCACGAATTTGCGGGCCAAAGGTTGGTACGAAATATCATCATTGGTCTTCTTTGCTTTGCCCTTGCTGCTTCGGCTATAGGCCGACTTAACGGCAATCGGCAGCAGCGGTGCAAGTTGCTCTGGCGAGAATAGGACCCGTGGAGATAGCACCGGTGCAGTATCCGGTGGTGGAACCGACTGGTGTTGTAATGGAGATGGAACCAGTGCATGTTGCTCTGGTCCTGCCACCGGTGAAGAAGACTCCAGGGAGATGTCGCTTTTGGGCCACTGGATGAATGTTCCGATGGCCTGTCCTAGAGTCATGATCTCGTCATTGGGGGGCTTCGGTAGCGGGACCACCTCAAAATTGACATGCACACCATCCACATTAACTTTTTCGAAGCCTGGCGCTAAAGCTTGACCGTGCACCATGGCCCCGATACCAGACGAATATGCCTGGCCCCAAGCAGCGTACAAGGGAACGGAGCCATATCTCACTTGGAGCTTGCAATTCGTAGGCTCCTACATAACGATACAAAATTAGCTACTCGAATAGGCCTACCAATGGAGCAAGCGTTCGAGTGGTAATAATTATTACCTGGATGTCGTCCACAGGAAATTTGGACTAGATTTGCGTCGGATTGGACGTGCAGCTACTCGGACGGTTGTGCGGGCTAGCTAGCGCAGCAGCGGCGGTGGCGGCCTGCTGACTTTCTGTCTGTTTCCGCACCTCATCTCTGATTATATCAGCCATCGAACCCAGTAGCTCCTCTTTAAGAGATGCCTTGATCTCTTCTCGTAGTTGTGCGTCACGCTCGCCTTTGTTTCTCTTCCTGCGCCGATACATGTCAGAGTCATCTTGGAAACCATGTTTCCATGGAACGTAAAGCCCAAGGCCTCTCGTACGGCCCGGGTGCTCCTTGTTTCCCAGGGCCACGGAGAGCATATCATTCTCCCTTGTTCCCTGGAATGATCCCTCCGTAGATTGAAAACTCAGCTCTTCCTGCAAGAGCACGACATGTCATTTCAATTCGTACGAAGTTGTGGAGTAATTACAAGCTACGTAGTTCGATCAATATCTTACCAGGCGCTGGGACACTTGCTGGTCTGCAGGGTTTCGAAAGGAGACTTCCCCCGATGTCATTGTAGATGACCTTGCTCTAAGCTAATTTCGAGCGCGGTCATCCGGGATATTGGAAAACGGCGGGGCGATGTCCTCTGCAGCTGCCAACTCATCCTCCAACCTCCATTGCAGGATTTTACCCGCATACCCAGCTGTGCCAAGTCTGTGGGGGTGCGTGTTTTTTGCCTGGAGGGCCTTGTGCGCCAAACTTGTACTTTTGAACTCTTCGGTCGTTTTCATCGCCTTGAACTCTTCCCATTGTGGTTCCAGGAATGGGTATGTAGTGAAAGGCGTTTCGTCCGTCTCCACGTATTTCTTGACAAGCGTGCTCTTGAAGTTCTTCCATGCTTTGCACGCCGCTTGGTAGGTTTGTCGTTCCACAGCGTGTAAGTGTTCTTCTGGGAACTCGAACGATGCCAAAATTTCGGTCCATAGCTCACGTTTCCGACTGTCAGGCACGTTCTTCCACGAATTGTATGTGATCTCAATTCGTTGTCGTGCAACTATTCCGACCATGGTTCGGAATGCGTTTACCGCTTGCTTAGGAAGGATAGGGACCCCAGCTGCGTTTACCGCTGTGATGGTCTGTCGGCTCTGAGGCTTCTTTGATATCCCTCTTCCTTGGCGTCTTGATGTTGGAGCGGACGCCTCCGGCGATGATGCTGAAGAATGCGCGGGTGACATGTTGCTCATTTTGTGGGTCTATTAAGATAAGATGAGAATGTGATCATATTGAATTGGAAGAGAGGAGTAGAGGGGAGGGGGAGAAGGGAGGGGGTGATATGGACATAGAGAGGGGGTGATGTGCCTATCTTAGCACCTACTTTAGTTGCTAATACTATAAACCAAATAATAGAATCAATAACAGTCTCAACATGAATATGTGCTCTCAAATTGTAGGGTTGCACAAGATTAATCTTGGCCGTCCCGCTACTAAATCATATACTCTTCCTTGATTGGTTATGCCAAATAATGAATTCAGTCTTTTGAGCTCTAGGTACAAACTCTACAATCTCAAGATCAAGATATATTCAGCATGCATATATTCAGACAGGAATATATGGAAGATTGTATATAACAGATAACAGCTATTAGAGCTCAAAGACCGAATGAACCAATCTATTAGAGCTCAATTTAATAACATGCCATAACTGTAAATCCCACAGGCAATCTCAGTATATGGAAGATTGTATATAACAGCTATTAGAGCTCAAAGACCGAATGAACCAATCTCAGTATATGAATTTATCATCATCGAGCAACTGTAAATCCCACAGGCAATCTCAGTATATGGAAGATTGTATATAACAGCTATTAGAGCTCAAAGACCGAATGAACCAATCTCAGTATATGAATTTATCATCATCGAGCAACTGTAAATCCCACAGGCATCAGTATGAAGTATCAACCCTAACAGTAAGCATGAAGCTCGGGGAGGGATTTGATGACCTTAGGGTTTTGGTGACGGAGGAGGAGGCGGCGACGACGGAGGAGGAGGAGGAGGCGACGACGACGGAGGAGGAGGAGGAGGCGACGACGACGGAGGAGGAGGAGGCGGCGGCGACGCAGGAGGAGGAGGCCCTGGGCTCGGGGAGGCGGCGGCGACGACGGGCTCGGGGAGGCGGCCGGCGACGACGGAGGAGGAGGAGGCCCCGGGGACGGAGACGGAGGAGGAGGAGGAGGCGGTGGCGACGCAGGAGGAAGAGGCCCCGGGCTCGGGGAGGCGGCGGCGACGACGGGCTCGAGTGAGGCGGCCGGGGAGGGCTCGAGTGAGGCGGCCGGCGAGGGCTCGAGGGAGGCGGCGGCGAGGGCTCGGGGGAGGCAGACCGGGATTTAGATATTAGAATAACTGCATAATACACGGAAAACCCTAGACACGGGTATATATAGCGGATTATTACAGACGGTTCTAAACTTAGAACCGTCTGGGATATGAATATCACAGACGGTTCTAAACTTAGAACCGTCTGTAATAAGCATACTATCTCAGATGGTTCTACGTTTAGAACCGTCTGAGATAGTAGGCTTATCACAGACGGTTCTAAACTTCGAACCGTCTGTGATATTCATATCCCAGACGGTTCTAAGTTTAGAACCGTCTGTGATAAGACTGTGCCCAACTGTAGTCATTCATGATCAACAGCCAACCATCTGCATTCATGATCAACTACCTACCAGCTGCATTCATTTACACATTTTATCAGTCTGCATTCATTTTTGTCACACATTTTCACATACACATCTGAAAATTGACTACATCACACATTTTCACATATACATCTCAAAATTGACTACATCACACATTTTCACATATACATCTCAAAATTGACTACATCACACATTTTCACATATACATCTCAAAATTGACTACATCACACATTTTCACATATACATCTCAAAATTGACTACATCACACATTTCCTTTAAAAATTAGCCCTTCATCATGATCAATGCGTACGTAACTAGTTTCGTCACGTTGTTGATCGTCGACCCTTATGCCATTTCCAAAAGGAGGTAACTCGTCAAATTGATTGTATTCCTCCTCGTCCACTACATTCTCCACTCCAACAATTCTCATTTTTCCATGAAGAACTACATGGCGTTTCTTATTTGCCGGGTCGGTTACATAGAAAACTTGAAAAACTTGATTGGCGAGTACGAATGGTTCGTCTTTGTACCCGACACGTTGGAGGTCCACGGTCGTGACACCGTACTTGTCAACCTTCACCTGTGGGAGATGCACCCAATGGCAGCGAAATAAGGGGATTTTGAAAACCACATAGTCGAGCTCCCAAATCTCTTCTATGAAGCCATAGTACGAGTTTCTCGACCCATCGGTACTGAATGCATCTATGCGGACACCGCTGTTCTGGTTAGTGCTCTTGACATCCTGAGACTGCGTATAGAATGTGTACCCATTTATGTCATATCCTTGCCATGTCACAACTGTAAATGTCGGCCCTTTTGCCAACCATGTCAGCGTCTCACTCGGCGAGCTCCTAGCGATTTGCTCCTTCAACCATTGGTTGAACCAACGGTTGTGTTGCCTCATGATCCAAACATCCGGCCGCTCCGGATTTTGTTGCCGAAGCACATCCTTGTGCTGGTCCACATAAGGGGCCACTTCAGTCATGTGTTGCAACACCGTGAAATGGGCTTGAGTATACGTGTCCATATCTGGAGTGATTGCTTTCCTTCCGATAGTTCCGAGACCCTTCAGCCTCCCCTCATGACGAGATTGAGGGACACCTATCGGTTGAATCTGAGCCATATAATCGACACAAAACTCAATGACCTCTTCGCTTGCATAACCTTCGACGATGCTGCCCTCCGGCCGAGAACGATTCCGTACGTAGGACTTGAGAATTCCCATGAACCTCTCAAATGGGTACATGCTACGTAGGAATACGGGCCCGCACATTTTTATCTCCCACACAACGTGAACAATGAGATGGACCATGATATCGAAAAACGAAGGAGGGAAATACATTTCAAGGTGACATAGAGTCATCACCACCTCGTCCTGCAGAGCATCTAGTCCTTCGGGATCGATGACCTTCTGAGCAATTGTGTTAAAGAAATAACATAGCCTCATGATTGTCTCTCGGACTTTGATCGGCAAAATATTTCTAATTGCAATAGGGAGCATCTGTGTCATCAGCACATGACAATCATGAGACTTCATGCCATTTAACTTCAAATCTTGCATCGAAACAAGTTTCTTCACGTTGCCGGAGTAACCAGACGGAACTTTGACACCATGCAAGCACTGGCACAGTTCTGTTTTCTCAGCCTTGGACAGAGTGTAACACGCAGGGGGAAGGTACGTTCGTCCATTATCAGTGTGTGTTGGTGCTAACTCAGGCCTGATGTCCATGTCAGCCAAGTTGTAGGGACCCAGATATTAACATCCGGATTCCTCTGTGATTACTGCACTATTCCCTGGATCAGTAGATAGTGCTCACAGTTACAGTAATGAATATCAAAATACATATCATGCGGAAGCGTAAAATTTAATAGTAGACTTACTCATGGGCCGATTAGGCCGAAATCATTAAATTGCAGCAGCGGAAGAACGAAGCACACAGATGGGACCTTCAGGACATGCCCACAGGCAGCCAACTGGAGGTTCGCGACCTAGCTCTTGACATCTTCATCTTCTCTGCCAGCTTGTCCAATTTTGTTGCTGCGGTGCAGTGACTTGATTCCTGATTCTGAATTTTGCCGCAAAAGCGAGTGTGAGCACTCTGACCCCGTGCTCCGCGAGCCAATACACAGAATGCAAATAAATAGTATGCATAGCTTAACAAAGGAGAGGCTCGGGCTATTTTGTTTTGCGTAGAGTGCTTTTGAATACAATTAATTAAAAAGCCCTATGACTTAGCAATTTTGGAACAAATCATAATGTACCAGGAAATGCATTATTAATATCGATTCAGATTCCATCCACCGTTACATGGCATCTGCACCATATAGCAATTTCTTCAGCGTTATAGCCGCTTAACTTACCACTGGGACGACACCCAGGACAATTCCAAACCAAGGCAGTCCTTCGCCCTTCACTTTTCCATTCCCACCCACAAAACATTTTTAAATAGAACTATATCTGGTTAAGTTCCCATGTCCGCCCTTGACCGTGGGCACGGCTATTCGAATAGTTTTGACTCTGCAGAGTTTGTACACTTTCACCACAAGAGACAATCAACTCATTGCCCCACACGATTCCTTAGAAGTGTGGTTGAGCAGACCATCACAGTGACTTTTCAAAGTATCTAGTCCTTTCTCTCATCCCACTATATGGGCTTCTCCCATTTGCGATGGGTCCCATCTAATTGCACGGGATGTTTCTCACTGCTACTAGCGTACGGGCTTCCCTCCCCTCTGCGCTAGTACGACTGAGAAACTTCACCCTACCTGGTGTCCCTTCAGGCCCCCTTGCCATAGCATAACCCCATCAATCCACTACCAGTGAGATGAGTCCGGGATTTCGATAAGTCTACTTAGCCAAGTTGTACTTTACAGACTTGTGGTTGTACTGTTTTACATAGGAGGTCATGACAAGATTCAGTCCTTATTGGTATCTGGGCGGTTCTACCACAAACCACACTCTCGTGCACCGCTGCACCATACCCCCGAACCATCCGCCCAGATAAATAAGCAAGTTGAGGTTTTTGGGAGCATAAAATAACAATGTCAACAAATATCAGTCATTTCCACCATGACTGCCCAACCAATTTTTCTCAGTATTAAAAAGTGATGCTTAGGCGCTCTCGCGCCCATGATTATCTAAGCAATACTAAGCATGGCATATATTTAGGGACTTATTTTCGAAAGGTTACTATTATAATTTTGCTACGGCGACAAGGTTCACACATTCAAATATTCCAAAGGAGGTGTAATATTAATCAAGCAAACCATGGACATATAACTAAGATCTTAAGTTAAACATGGATTTGCATATAAAATAACAGCATGCAATTTGATAATTTAAACAGAAATAATTTGCGGAAAATGTAGGTTCAACATGATCAAAGTATTGACTCGCCTGACGCGGTTTACCGCGGTCTTGAGCTCACACAATGCTTAATCTTGATCTTTTGGTCTCTATCTTCACTTTGAGCTTGATCTCGCTTGATCCGTTGAATCTTCACGACTTCCAATTTCTAATTACGCTACGAACGACTGAATCCAAATAAAAGCAAATAACTCAAAAGATCCAAATAACTCAATTTGGTTTTACTTTGAGATAATGGGTGATTCGGGTGATTTGAGGCAAGATCAATGGTATAATACGATAACTTGATCTTTATATTTAATAACTTTTTTTTATTATTTTTATATTTATCAAGGAAGTTCCATGAGTTAGGTAGACCTATGTATCGATGTACGAGTCTGACTGGGTATGTATTCCTTGAAACTTAGGTTATGGTAGAGGCAAACCGGATGGATGAATGAGATATGTACTTATTCTATAAATCTTTTAATCAAAAGTATTCTAACACTTGTCCAAAAAGCTAGGTCTAGGAATTTCTTATATTAGAACTTAAGTCTTTTTAAATCATAATTTCCGACGAATCAATATAACCTACTTTATTCCCTTAACTTTAACTTGGATATCTTTATTAAATTTTTGAATAATCTCTTATATACGCCTTTTGTTATTAATTAGATTAAGATAAATAGTAAAGGCTCGTTATTTATTCATATATGGCAATTTAATTAAATTGCAATCTTTTTAATAATCCCATTATCATATTTTATGTATTTTCATTTATCGCTAGCCTAAGTTTAATTCGAATTAGGATCCATTGGCACGGGTCTCAGCTTGCTATATATTCATTTATGCTTAATATTATGTTTAATGCGTATATAAATTTTGATGATCCCAAATTAATAATCCAGCTCCCTTGATTTATTTCCTACATATCTCTTTAATTGAACTGAGCTAAATAAATGGATGGCATGATAATTATTGGGTATACACGTTTACACGTTAATTAAGGGCCATCTTTATTAAATGTAGACATTTATCCACAGCCACTTCCCTCATTAATGCCTTTAATAAATAATTAGACTTTCAATTTAAATATCAAAGGCATGCTAATTCTTTATCATGATAACTAATCCAAATTTCAATCATACATAAACTCTTTAAAGCCTTATTTAAATTTTAACTCTCCTAACTACTTAACTATCAATATGCATATGATTCTATATTTTGGGGTATACACCATTTTTACTTGAATCTAATCAAATTACCTCAGCTCCCTTAGGTTGTTCCCTAATCATTTCCCAGCTGAAAGGTGCTAAAAAAGATAAAACAAAAACTTGCACAGAGAGGATTTGAACCAGAGACCTGCGGGGTGGACTCAGGCCGGCTAACCAACTGAGCACGCGCTCGTTTGTGAGTGAGAGGAGCCAGCTAATAGAGATAAGGCGAGGCCGGCCTGGGTGTCAAACAGAGGAACTGGCCGGCGCACGGACTGGGTGGCGGCGCCGGCGAGGGAATGGCTGGGGGTGACGGCGACCCGTGAAATGGACTCCAGGGAAGTTAGGGAAGAGGACGGTGGCGGTGATTTGACCGGAGCGGCGGCGAAGCGGTCGGGCGGCTGCGCGGGACGGCCGGCAGTGAGGTGAGCGCGGGGCGACGGCGCCGGAGAGGGAGAAAGGGCGGAAAAGGGGAAGCACGAGCTGGAGGAGGAGTCTAGGGATCTTACCACTCGGTTGGCCGAGCCGGAGGGGGACCACGGCGAGCCGGCGGCGTGAGGCTGGATCGGGCGGTGGTGGCGCACGGTGCCGGCGGTGTACCGGCAGCGATAGCTTTGGCCGGCGGTCGGGAACTCTTCGGGGCGTAGAGGGGTTGCTCCTCTTGCGGGGAATCGGGCCGGGATCCACCGAGAAGAGCGAGGCGCTGGCGGCGGCGGATTTCGGCCGGATGCGGGGAGGAAGGCCGTGCGACGAGCTCCGGCGGCGATTGTCCAATTAAATTGGAAGGGAGGTAGGAGGGATGAGAAGGCACCCCATGACGCGCTCGATTTATGGAGGGTTCGCCGGAGTGGCCGGGGCGGCGTGGAGGCGCGGCAGCCTGCGCACGGTGGAAGAAGTAGGGGAAAAAGGGAAAAGAGAGGAAATGGTGCGGGGCTACGGGGGAGGACTGGGGTTGCTTATAACCGCAGAGGGGGCGGGAGAGGCGCGAAGGACCGAGCGGCTTGTTAGGTCGTGTCGGTGAGCGGCAGAGCAGAGGCAGGCGCAGGCGGCGGGCAGAGCAGGAGATCCCGCGGCGATTTGGTATGATGCCCTGGCGCCGCGCGGAGGGGACGGGACGAGCGGCGCTGCGCAGAGGGCAGAGGAGGGCAGCGAGAGGGAGCAGCGATGCAGAGCAGAGAGAAGGAAGGGGCGACGTGGATGGAGCTTGGCCACGGAAGAAGGGAGGAGGAGGAGCTCCGCGCGGGGAGAGAGGAGAGGCGGGCGTGGGAAGGGCCCACGGCACAGCGACCGCAGAGAGGGGGCGCGGTGGTGGCGGGGCCCGCGGCGCAGTGGAATGAGGGGAGTAAGAAAGGGGGAATCCGGTCCGGGATGCTGTCGGCGGGGGAAAAGGGCCCACATGTAAGAGGAAGAGAGGGTAAGAGGAAGAGTAGAAAAAGGCTGCAGCCATGATTTTGGAAAATAGGGGAAAAATGGATGACAAACTAGGAAATTGAGTTTTTATTTCACCTTCAAAATTATTTGTTTCAGTTCTTGTATATGTTCATATATACTTGTATTTTCCTTCTTACACCCTAATTCGACATTTTTATATTCTTGTCACTAATTTTGTAGGTGCAAAACTTTTAGTATGTATGTTTATATATATATATATATCCATATATGTTGGTTTTTCATTTGCTTGCTACTATTGCTATTTATGCCATTATTTTCAAAATGAAAATTTTATATTTTGTTTACTCAATTTTCTCCTGGAGCATCTCTAAGAATCATATTTAAAAATTTCGAGTTTCAATTATTTACATACTCTCTTTGTTACATTTCCAATTTTTGTTTCTCAGGCTTTCTTCAATTATTGGAAATCGTATCCAAATTTTCAGAAAAATCCACGGACTCCAATTTCAAATAAATTATATTGCAAAGATAATTTAAAAACTTCCCATTTTCCGATTCTAAATTTTTGGGATGTTACACAAGTCAAGCCGTGCGTTGACGCCGTCCTTTGTTTTATCACGGATGTTCAGTAAGAGACCAATCAAGCTGTCACACACATTCTTTTCTACGTGCATAACGTCGATGCAGTGCCGAACATCTAGGTACTCCCAATAAGGTAAGTCCCAAAATATTGATCTCTTCTTCCAGGTGTTCTTCTCATGAGCCCTCAATTTACGTCCCTTTCCGAGGACAACATCTAAATCCTTAACCATATCATAAACCTCGTGTCCCCTTAAATGCCTTGGAGCTGAACCGTCTTCCTTCTCTCCGTCAAATTGTTGCTTCATCTTGCGGTATGGGTGAGCCCTCCGAAGGAACCGGCGGTGACGCATGTAGACGGTTTTGCGTGAGTGTCTCAGCCACACACTCTCGGTACCATCTAAACAGTGAGTACAAGCTTTGGCACCTTTTGTACTATGGCCTGATAGGTTACCAAGGGCAGGATAATCATTTATGGTGCAGAACAATAAGGAGCGCAGAGTGAAGTTCTCTCGTTTGTATGCATCCCATACCTGTACCCCTTCGTTCCACAGTACTTTTAGATCTTCCACCAACGGTGCTAGGAACACATCGATATCATTCCCAGGTTGTTTTGGCCCTTGAATAAGTATCGACAGCAAAATGTACTTTCGCTTCATACACAACCAAGGAGGAAAGTTATAGATGCAGAGAGTCACGGGCCATGTGCTGTGTCGGCTGCTCATGCTACTGAAAGGATTCATTCCATCTGTACTCAGTCCAAACCTTATATTCCTTGGTTCTGCACCGAACTCTGCAAAACTCCTATCGATGTTTCTCCACTGCGCGGAATCAGCAAGGTGTCTTATCATTCCATCCTTCTTGCGCTCCTCCGAGTGCCAACGCAGCAGTTTTGCCTCCTTTGGATTTGCAAAAAACCTTTTCAAACGGGGAATTATAGGAAAATACCATGCCACCTTAGCAGGAGGTCCTTTCTTCGCCTCTGTTCCCTCGCCATCATCTGATTGATTGTTACGTTTGTATCGGGATGCGTTGCACACCGGACATACATGCATGTTTGCATACTCTTTACGGTAGAGGATACAGTCGTTCGGGCATGCATGTATTCTTTCTACTTCCATTCCCAACGGACAAAGAACCTTCTTGGCTTTATACGTGGTTTTAGGCAACTCATTTCCCTCCGGAAGCATGTCCGCTAAAAGACCTAGCAGCGCCGTGAAACTCTTGTCGGACCAACCGTTGCTTGCCTTCAATTTCAACAGTTCAAACACGGCCGACAACCTCGTGTACTTGCAGCTCGTGTACAAAGGTTTCTCTGAGTCCTCCATCAAGCCACGGAATTTAACATACTCTCTCTCATCATAGTTCTCTTCTACATCGCGAAGCATCTGATTCAGATTATCATCGTGCAACCTATCCGAATCCGAGCCACAATCGACATCAACCGGCGGCATGTCATTCACTTCACCGGCGATGTCATCCGGGGGCATATCATTCACTTCGCCGGCGATGTCATCCGGGGGCATATCATTCACTTCACCGACGATGTCATCCGGCAGCATATGATCATTCACTTCGCCGGCGATGTCATCCGGGGGCATATCATTCACTTCACCGACGATGTCATCCGGCGGCATATGATCATTCACTTCGCCATGACTGGTCCAACACGTATAATCTTTTTTGAAACCCCTCCGAATCAAGTGCGCTACAATTTGCACTCGGTTCTTAAACATCTTCAAATTCTCGCAGTCAGTGCATGGACAGCACATATATTCCACCCCCTTATTCAACATATCCTCCTCGGCGGCTCTTATAAAAGCAGAAACGCCATTAATGTACTCTTCACTCACACGGCTCGCAGCATACATCCAGCTTCGGTCCTACGTTACGTACATATATAACAACTTAGTATTAAAATCTAGATTAACTAATTATAACTACATATATACGGGCCACATTTATTATATTGAGACTTAATTTGCTAGCTCAATTCATATTACAAACACAACAGCTATTATATAACCAACAATTTTACAAATTAACCATCTTCAATAACCACTAATGGATTACTTAGACCTAAATTGTAATGCAATTAAAGAAAAAATAAATTACATTACTAACCATATCTAGAGCAACCAGGAAAGACTGAATATTCAAAGCTCAATCTCTGCCTCTTCCCACCAAATTAACTGGCCTGAAATCGCCTAGCTTCCTCCCAAGTGAAAAAGTGCGCAGCAGTGGATAGATCTGGATCGAAATGAAGACAGATGCGGTCTGAGCAGCGCAATAAATGCCTTAGCCATTATCACAGACGGTTTTTAACTAAAAACCGTCTGTGAATTATCACAGACGGTTTTTAGTTAAAAACCGTCTGTGATAATTAGCTTATCACAGACGGTTTTATATTAAAAACCGTCTGTGATAATATGGGATTATCACAGACGGTTTTTAATACAGACCGTCTGTGATACTTCGGTAATAACCGCCTGTGATAATCCATTTTCCCGCCACAAATACCACAGACGGCCTCCTAATTACAACCGTCTGTAATAGTGTTCATCAGAGACGGTTTCACAAAACCGTCTGTGATGAGGCGTCTACTATGAGGCTTTCTGTAGTAGTGTATTGATCATACTCCCTCGTTAATTTTATTTCCAAAAATGACATACTCCCTCGCTAATCAGTTGTACTAATACGTCATTCTAATATGGTCTATACACTCAATTCTTGCTAGCAATACTATACGATGGAAGGCATGTATATGCTAGCTAGTATGATTATACAAAAGCACATACTCCCTTGCAAGAAAAAAGTTTCATACTCCAACATACGTATACTACTTTCCTTAACAAAGTTGGTCTTTCCAAACGAACCATATACCAGTTAATTGCCTAAAATCTAGGAGATACAAGCATGTATGAATTTTGAATTGAAGTTTTGCACAGCCATGTAGGCCTGGCCGCAAATCTCACTAGTAAACGCGTAACAACCATGCATGCACACAGCTGCAAATCCTGCAATTAGCCAAACCGGATGCCTCGTTGTATGGGTTTGCTACCGGTGGTTCTTGCACCCACTAACCCGATTGGCAGATGAGTATCTCGAGAAAGATGGATGGAAGATAATATAGGTGTAATTACACCTAGAATAGGAAATAGGCGTCCTACACATATATAACACCTAGTTGTCTAGTGTACGGAACACGGAATTTACTGTAGCTATACCTATGTATAGCTACATATACTCTAAAGTACTGGAAGAAGGGAAGTGCTATATCTTCCTCTCTCTCTTTTTGAAAATAGAGTATTTCAATGCTCTAGATTTTTTGTTACAATACTAATTCATAAGCTAAAGGATTTTACCATATATATGACTAGCTACGATATGTTGTAAGTGAAAGAAAGTCAGCGCTCTAGCTAAAGTACCGTGTCTTAATTTATCAGTATATGAAATGTGAAGAATACGCATTCTAGCTACAATATTTAATTTGCTCTAGACGTGCATGCTTGCTTGGTATGACTGACTGAAGCAGAGTTAGGATTATGCAGTGATTAGCGTGTTCTAATTAATGTACATGGTGATGAGATACTGTCTCCAAGTCAATTAACTAGTGTGTGAGTGTACTTCAAAAGGTAGCATGTGCGTAACTAGTGTATGAGTGTACTTCAAAAGGTAGCATGTGCGTATACATCATGCATGCACGTATGCCTTGTTCGCGTGCGTCCTACGATTTTCTCGGGGTTGGATATTTCTGGAGTTGCCACGTGGATGGTATGATGTAAACCTAGCTCCGACCCTTCGCCATCAAGCCATGTATACGTGGATTTTGCCGACGGTCTCGATTGCGAATGTTTTGGTCTATTTTGACTGTTTGTCCTCAATGCTTGGCGAAACAGTAGACGTAGCATATATGCATATGTAAGCATGTTTTTCTTTATTTTCTTAGAAAAATCCTTGTTATTTCTAGCTCAAAAATTAAAGCAAAACAATATTTGCTCGGTTGCACCCCTAGCTAGCTACGGCTCAAAAGGGACAAAAACTGGCAAATTCCATGCCCTTTTAAAATGAAGTTCACTAAATACAATCGTAAAGGTAGTCATTTCCGAAAGTACCAATCTAAAACAGTCACCTATATGCGCCACTGAAACTTTGGCGAATCCAGCAAAATGAATAACCGGGATCACCACACGTTAATTATAATTTCCTTTTTTTTCGAACATATGTATCACGTTGGAGGTTGGGCCGGGATCACCACACATTAACTATAATTTCCTTTTTTTTCGAACATATGTATCACGTTGGAGGTGGGGCATAGGTCACTTGCGTCACCTGACACCAGTGATTGCAATGTCGATCCGCCTGACTGAAAAACAAAGCATAATATGAAATGCCACTCGTAAAAATTCGAAAAGTTTTATTCGGGCACTAACCAATATCCTTTGTGTTTTAAGCAGAGTTTGATACACCATATATTTTTTAAAAGGAGCTACCTATTCATTAAGTGACTATAAATGTGTACTCCTTCCGGTCACAAAAACATGTTATTTTGGACATCAACACTATCCTCAAAACACAACTTTAACTACTAATTTCTATTATAATACTAGTTAGAGACCCGTGTGTTGCAACGGAGTCATAAAAATAATGAGACGGAACTTACTGCCTGGCCAACTTCACATATCAAACATTGAAGAGCAAGTCACAGAGAGAGAAGGGTGGCCAGCATGCGCGAGGAGATGGGAAAAGTGGAGGGGGTGGGTGGTTGTATTCTGAGAGAGAGGAGGAGGAGAGAGACGAATGATCCAGATCAAATCGGATGGCTGAGAAGAGAGGATGGAGAATGGACCAACTACCAACTCACACTTTTATAATAGTAAAGATATATAACCCAATGAATTATAATATTATAAAACTATTTTTTGAAATAAATTTATATATATGATTTTCATGTATCACATCTAAATGTTTAAAAAGATATGGATTGCCAAAGTTTCAAAAATTTTACTTCACCTATCTCAAGACAACATGATTTTTGTGATTGGAGAGAGTAGTCACTTTTCTTAGCCCTTAAATAAAGATCAAACCACTCTAATCACTCCCCCTCACATCCCATATAATCCCATCCCTCACCCCTAGGACAAAGACTAAAATAAAGAACTATTTTAACCTACCAAAAAAAGTTTCGTGAACCCCCACAAAAATAAAAAAACAAAAAAATTATTACCTAGATAAAGATAACGTAAACCCAGGTGAACCCTGCAAATACAGAAATAAATAGAACGAATAATTACAGTAACCCTTTTTTGAAATTGCACATTACTTAGCAATATAATTTTAGATTTAATACTGTTTAGGTGACTGATACGTAAGAATATTTTGGGTGACTGAAAATTAGCGAAATCATTTTTAAAATTACAGTATATATCTTGTATGTTTTTTAAACTTCTAAATCATATTTTTTTAAGAGAGGTGTTTCTCATTTTTGGAAAAGATAAATTCTCAATATAAAATTGGTACGAAAGTGTTATGTGTTGAGAGTGTTGGCAATTTTGCACCCCTTTATGGAGCAAGAACTCACTTTTTTGAACCAACCATTTACAGTAACAATGGGATGTTGATTTATGCGTGGCTCCTACACATCAATTAGTTGAATGTTACCTTTTGAAATGTTGGAATATGAATTGGAACTCAGACGAACCAATTGTCATGTCTTCGATATGGCATTTTCTATATAATCCTTGTCCTACTTCATTGTATAAGTTTGAACAAAGTTTAACAAAAAAATCAACAACGAAGACTTCTTTTAAGGAATGGCACCATAGATTCAATTGCCAACAACATAGGTTGAGGTTACGCATTTTTCTTTTGCAGAATTATCCCTAGTTGTATAGCACTAAATTCTTAAATAAATTACAACCATAACACTTTAACATAAATAAACAGCAAAATTAATCTTCTTATTCAAACAGTGTTATACAATGGATACAAGATTTATATAAGATATGTATGAAAGTTGAAGATTAAAATTTATTTTTATATATTAGTAAAAAAATATTATGTCCCCCCCCCCCCCCCCCCCGGGGTGAAAAAGGTGCAACGGTTCATCTAACCTAGTGCAATACTGCCATGGTAGTACGTACCAAGCAATCTAAATTTAGCAAAATATAATACGTTTGTTTAGATAATTAAGTCCAACTTTGACCCCTCTAGGTTCAAAATATAATACAATCATTTCATAAAATCAAATTAATTACTTTTCCATTTAGAAGGTCTAGACGTTATAAATAAGATATTAGATGAAAATATGTACTGTAGTGTTCAATCAAAATTTGACCACCCTCCCCCCTTTAATATTTTTTAGTATTTTTCTAATAATAACGTGTCAAACATCTCCAAGCTACATATGCATTGCATGCGCAGGATGTTGGCTAATCCATTGTGATATTCCTGTGCATACCTTAAGTAATTAGATCATGAAAAATTTTCAAGTAATTTTTTAACACCTCGGTTTCTCAAAAGCTCAAGATGTCACTCACAAGTACTATCTCTACCAATTTTAATCAACAATCAAGCATCAACATCATCTAGACTTTAAGAATAAGCATTCAATATGATAATGAGCATACATTTTAGCAACATGGTAAACAATAAACTGAACTTAAGATAAACTAAATAATTACTAAGGTAAATTTAATTGATAAACTAACCAAGAAACTATTAGATAGTAACACTATAAACTTTAAGGAACTAAAGAAACTATGTAGCATCTAATTATTACATGGATAAACTAAATTGTTTATGACAATAAGTGAAAAATCACTAGGTGGAATGAAGGCTACAAAAGTGCAACTATTCTATGTTCTACTCCCTCCTATGCATGTCGCCTTTAACGTTTACCTAAAAAATATAACAATTAAGTAAAGGCGAGCCAACAACTCAACAAGGTACATAATAAAACCATAGCATCAACAACAAGTTCAATTCATTAATTTCACAATTTTCTACCACTCTCTTTTCCTATCTCAATTTTCTCTTTGTGAAATGCAATGCTCATGCTTATGTCTTCTCTGTAGCTTATACCGGTATAACAGAGGGTATACCCATTAGTGTCACCCTCTACCTCCATCCCGTGAAGTTACCTACCAAAGTATGTCTTTCCCTCTATCCCATGGAGATGCTGTAGGACCGAAATGGCGACAGAGGGGGGGGGTGAATGTCGATCTCTAAAAATCGCCCCCAACAAATATCTTCTTCTCCAATAGCTATGGGAGCTATGAAGGTAGAAGACAAGTACTTACAGGAAGAACAACAGCAGAGAAAACCAAATCCAGAAAGAAGCAGCCAAGAAAAATAAATTCAGAGCAAGTCTGACTGCAAGCGGTAGTACCGCTGAGACGAGCGGTAGTACCTTTGAGCGGTAGTACCTCTCGAGGAGCGGTAGTACCTCTCGAGGAGCGGTAGTACCGCACGAAGATCGGACTTGTCCGAACGTTTCTTCGCTGCCGATCAGACTGGTCCGAACAAAACCGGTAGTACCGCTAGGACGAGCGGTAGTACCTCTGAGCGGTAGTACCTCTCGAGGAGCGGTAGTACCTCTGAGCGGTAGTACCTCTCGAGGAGCGGTAGTACCTCTCGAGAAAATCAGCAAACAGGATTTTCAGGCTGGAACTTTGAGACTTCGGATTTTTGGCTAAAAAGAAGGTTTGCTCTCAAACTTTTCGATCCAAGACCTTACTACAACATACTAAATAGTAAGGGGACCTTGGGAAACAAGAGAATCAAACCAAGAAGCAATAATTTCATATTATGGGTAAAAATCTGAATTTTTGCACAACCCGAGCCAAAAATCAAATTGCTTCCAAACCTTTGATCCTATGGCTAAGAGACTTTGCAGATATGTTAGCAATAGCCATAGGACTCTCCAAGCCAAATCTCAGCCCATCTTGCAAAGGGAAACAAGAAAAGCTCAAAAACCCTAGAGGGGCTAAAGAAGAACAGAGCAACCCAAAAAGCCAAAACTGAGATTAAAAGAGGTTTGCTCTTGGCAAACTTGATCAAATGATCTTGAGGCACTATCCCATCAAAGAGCAACCCATTTTGGGCCTTCCCAGCAATCAAGAACTCAAACCACCGAAAATCAAGAAATCATGCAAATGAAGAACGAAGAACAGACAGAGCACGGGAAGCAAACTTCAGATTTCATTCAACTATTCAGGGATTACAACTGAGCTACGTCCCCATACCCCGACTGATACAAGAGGAGTGATTACAATCTCTCATCTCCCTCTCAATCCTCAAGAACACCAAGAATCTCACCACTTCTTGGGAGGAAGAACCCGCAGAGAGAGGAGACTCACATAGAAACCATCGTAGAGACACAGAGGGAGCACACTCTGCCTCTACGACCAACTCACACCAACTAAAGAGCTAAAGGAAACAACCTTCCTAAAGCCTCTTTTGACTCTAAAACCCTAATTCTATCACAAGTGCTCAAGTGGGCATGCAGCCCCTTCTCTCCTTTTATAGCGCTTGGCTAACGGGTCTCCGCCCCGTTACGCCCGCTACGTCCAACGGAGCCCGCTCCCGCTCGTGCAGCCTTGCGAATTTCCCGATTCGCCCCTCCTGCACCTTCCGGGAAGCTTCCGCGCTCCTTGCCTCGCACGCCTCGCAACCACCTCGAGTCCACGTCGTCTTCGACACATCCCGACCGTTCTGACCTCAGCGCCACCTTCGCCTAGTCCGGTCCACCGTGTCTCGCCACGACTCCAACTCGACGTCCTGCAATCACACAGACAAGAAACACGTCAAATAGCACCGCTCGACACATGAAAGCGTAAATACCATTACACTTACCACAGATGAAGTCAAAACCTGTCAAAACATTAGAATATGCATCCTAAACCAAATGACCAGATTTGACCAAAGTCCGACCGAGCCTGATTGCGCCACGCAACGACTCGACTCCGAACCACTCAAACCAAACTCGACTGACCTAAGCCTTTGTCAATTACTCATCACTCTCATGGAGCACGACCACATGGTCTCTCAATCTCCCCCTTGATGAGTCTATTGACAAACGCAGAAAAAGCATTAAGAAGAGTTTGATTTTGAAGAATCCAACATGGTCCAAAAAATGAAATGAAGCTAATGACCATGTCGACAGAAGGAACACTAGAGCAACTACTGAAAGAGCAAATTGATCTCCAAAGCTCTAAACTGTTCCCAACAGACTTTTTCTTCTCTATTCTCCCCCTTTTGGCAATAAACGCATCAAGATGCAATAGAGAGAATATGACATGTCAATGGATGAATATGGCTGAAGTTTGTTTATTTAAGCATTTAGAGCCATGAGAATTATCCATATTGACCATAATGTAATACACCAAGCCATAACTCAAAAAAGGACGCTATCTAGATCATGACGACATATATATAAACCAGCTAGAGCACAAAGATGACAATCTGAAATGTAATGCATTTTGTGAGCAAGTCAAGTCATCAATGAGTAAAGTTTAGCTAGAGACATCCTGTGACACCCCATTTTTGAATTAGTATTTTTTTTGCCTGGTTTTTGCTGAGGTTTGAAAAAACTGAGTTTAAAAATCTTAATTAAATCCTTGCTTCTCCCAAAAATCATCCTCCCTTTTTATTTTTCCCGGGTGGGCCAACTCTCCACCCTTTTCTTTTTCTCCCGGCCCAGCCGGCTCTCTTTTTCCCCGGGGCCTTTTCTCCCCCCCCCCCCCCGCCTCCTTCTGGGCTTCGTCCGGCCCAGCATCGCGCCCCCCCTCTTCTTCTTCCTCCCGAGCGCCCGCGCTCCGCCTCTCTCTCTCCGCTCCGCGCGCGCTCTCGCCGGACCCAGCAGCAGCGGCCCGCCTCCGGGTTCCCCGCGCGCGCGCGCCCCGTGGCGGTCTCCCCGCGCTTTCCGGCGTCCCCGTCGGCCTAGGCACCGCCCCCCCTCGCCGTAGACCCTCCACGCGCCGGCTCCCCGCTCGCCGCCGGGACAACTGATGGAGCCGCCCCCGATTCCGTAGTCCTGGCCACGTCGCCGCTCCCCCGCTCCGGCATGGTGTCACCGCAAGAAATTAATGGGCGGCAGTGGAGCTGAGTCCTTCCCCCGTCGCTCCAACACCGCCGCCCATGCCGGCCGTGCCGCCGTAGCCACGCTGCCACGCCGCCGTACCCAAGTGGAGGCCGCCGGACCAACTTGGCCATGCCGCCCACCCTCCTCCTCCTCTGTGCGGCCGTAGGAGCGCGGTACCCCAGCCATGCCGTCCGTGCGCCCTACGTGCCTAGCCCCCGTCACGCTTCTCCTCTCGCCGGGTACGCTACAGGAGCGGGAGCTCCGTCGCCCATGCCCCCTCTGTCCTTCCCTCCGCTTTTCGCCACTATAAAACCCACCAGTGGCCAATGGTTTTTCCCCCTCCACCCCCCGTTCTTCGCCACGAAAAACACCGCCGGCGGCCGTTCTTCGGGCCGTCGCCGCCGCCAGCTCACCCCGAAGACCCCCGGCCGGCATTACTCTCCTCCCCGACTTCCTTTCGTTCCCAGGAGTCTTTTCCCCCATTTAATCGACCTCTCTCCCCCTCTGCAGCTCGCCGGAGCCCGTCTTCCCCATCTCCGGCCACCCTTCGCCGCCGCCGATTCGAGGGACCCCCGGCCGATTCCTTGTAGCTGGAGCTTCCTCGCCACCCCGCGAAGCTGACTGAGCCACCCGTTCGGAGCTTCGTCGACTCAGCTTCCCCGGCGCCGATCGTCCACCTTCGCCGTCCGAGCTCGCCGACGCCAGCCGCCTCCACCGCCTCCCGAGCCCCACTCTCATCCCCGGTGAGTCTCAAGCCGCCCCTTGTACCTTTCCCCTCGTTTAATTGGACCTCCCGTGGCCGAACTCGCCGCCGCGGCCAACCCCCTGGCACCGCCGCCGTTGGGCTCGCCGCCGGCGCCTCCCCGGTCCACCTCGGGCCGGTTCGCCCCACCATCGGGCGCGCGCGAGGTCGGGCGATCCATTTTGGCCGTCTCCCCGAGCTCCCCTAGCCCACTCCTCGCCGTCGGCCGGCTCCGCCGCCGCTCGGTCGGGCGGAGCTTTGCTCCCGCGTGGTTAGCCCCCTCCCCCGCGTTTGACTGTTAACCGCGGTGATTAGGGAGTTAATAACCCCGCTGACAGTGGGCCCAAGTAGTTTAAAACCCCCCGTTAGACTGACACGTGGGCCCTCCGTTTAAATTAAAACTGTTAAACCCCGGGAAAATGGCTTAAGTCGCTGACAGGTGGGCCCTTGCACAGTGCCTAGGCCCACATGTTAGTCTCTGGCCCGTTTTCAGAAATAAGAAAATTAATTAAACCGTGGACCCCACCTGTCATACTCAGAGTTTTCCCCAATAAATATTATTCTGAAATTAAAATTAAAAAAACCCGCGGGACCCACATGTCAGAGAGTGAACTCTCTCTCCTTTTTCATTTTTGGGATTTTCCCGGGAATGAAAATTCAAATGACTCGTTCTCTCTCATCGTAACTCCGATTTGGGCGAAACTTGTTTCTAAATTTTTCTAAAATCAAGCCCTTTCTGTTGGCTCTGGTTTGGTCTGTTTTTGAGCTCATTTGCTTGTTATTTTATGCTTATTTGTGCTCTATGTCTGTTTCCTGCTTTGTCGGTCTGCTTCGTTCGAGTAGAATTTGAAGGCACGCCAGAGCAGCAAGGTGACCTACCTCAAGATCAGCAAGACCCTCTACTTCTAGACCCAGGCGAGTCAATATTCTTGATCATTCTGCTCCTATGTTTTCTTGCAAATTATCTTGGTTTAAAGATAGTCAAACTGCATGCGATATTTCACGTATAAAGTATGTGAGCTATAAGGTAGTTACCTCCCACTCGAAGATCTAGAAATGTATATAGCTATACCCTCCTTGAATTTTGATAGATCATGCACCTTGTCGCCGTAGGTATTACTGTTACTATCCTAAATAGGTATGTCTAAATTAAATGCCATGCGAGTTCTGTCCAGTCTAGGGCACTACCTGCCCTAATCATAGCTTTCAAAAACTTGAACACTAGTTTTGGGCTAGTCACGGGATGTACGTGGCTGGATATTTTGTGGCAACTTATTTTAGACTTCTCGAAACCCTCAAAACTTGCTATACTTGTTTGGGCGGACGGTAAGAGGGGTGGGTGTGGAAGTAGCACATTGGTTTGTGGTTTGAACCGCCCGAACACACTAAGGACTTAATCCTGTGATGGCATCTCCGTGTACAACAGTACGACCACCAGTCTGCAAATTGCAACTTAGCTAAGTAATTCTATCGAACCCCCGAAACTCATCTCACCGGTAGTGGAGAGAAGTGCTGTAAGGGCAAAGGAGGGCCTAAAGGGACACCGAGAGGAGGGTGACGTCTCCAGCCGTGCTAGCGTTATGGAGAGTGGAGTCCGAAGGCGCTAGTTCCCGTGGAGACATCCCGTGCAAAGTATGGGACCCACCGCCGGTGGGAGCAGCCCATAAGGTGGGATGACGAAAGGGGCTAGGTAGTTCAAAAGGCTATTGTGGTGACCTACTCAACTGCACGACTACGGAATCGTGTGGGGCAACGAGCGGGTCGTCTCTGGTGGGTAAAGTGTACGATCTCTGCAGAGAATAAACTATTCGAATAGCCGCGCCCACGGTCAGGGGCAGACATGGAAACTTCCTTGAGTTAGTTCTATTTCTAAAATTCTTGTGGGTGGGAAAGAAAAGCAAATTGGAGGGAAGTACTCCAACCTTTGAGTTTTTCCTGGAGGGAAGTACTCCAGTGGTGTTATAGTCTAGTAACTCCAAAATTCTTAGCATCGGTGGATGTAGCCGATACTATCAAATACATATCACATCATTCAACTCTTGAAAACACGTTTTGTTAAAATGCTAAGTCATAGGGTTTGTACTTATATTATTTACAACTGTCGCTCTTCGCAAATAAATAAACCTGAGCCCTCTTTGTCAAGCTTTGCATATAATTACATGCATTTCTGTGAATGTTGGCTCGCGGAGCACGGTTGTGTGTGCTCACCTCGCTCTTCCCCCCTTTTCCCCAGAGTTGGCAAATCAAGACCAATATGAGTACTACCAGGATCAGGAGGGCGAAGGAAATGAAGATGGTGGTAGTTAGGCTAGAATCTATTCTCTCCTTACAGTCTGGCCGACCAATCTAATTGGAAGGTGTCCTTAACGTTAACTAGGTCCCCTGGATGATATTAAGCACACCTAGGTTATCCCGGTCGCTTGCCTGTGGGGAGATGACCCTCCCTTTTGCTTCCGCCAATAATGCAATGGTACACTGAACTTATGTGGCTTGAAAGCCCCTTTTGTAATACTTGTCCTTATATGGGACCTGTGTACCCTGGTATTGTAATAATATGACTTGTATCGTGTATGAAATGAATCAGCAATGTATCTGTGAGCACTATCTACTGATCCAGGGAATAGTGCAGTGAAATCACAGGGATTCTGGGTTGGTTCAAACCTGGGGTCCGACAGGGCTGGTATCAGAGCATACGACTGTAGAAACCTAGTTAAGATGGTCGTGCCTTAAGGATGGTGTCTAATTTCGAAAACTAACAAAGACTTTGATAAAATATAGTTTACCACTTCTTGCTCGTACTTTTCCTAGACTTTACTCTTCTGCACTCTCTCTTCCTTTACCTGGTCTGACCTTTTGTTTTTTTTTCTAAAAATGTAGATGGCCGGATCCTCCTCAGCCGCTCCCTGGGACTACCTTACTCACGCGGAGACCGAGACTGACCACGTCGAGTTGCTTCGCCTGTTGCTGCAGTTCCTCAAGTACGACCAGCACCCCATCTTCCGGGGGCGACGGATCCAGACCCGAGACCAGGAGGCGTGGATCATGGAGGGGTTTGTCTACGCCCGACCAGGAGTAGTTGAGCCTGTTGTCGTCACCACCGGCCACCCCAGGGGCCGTCGCGCCGACGCCGTGCAGGACGCTGCTCAGCTGCTGTCAGCCAGGCTGATGCAGCTACACGGGCCCGAGCTCGTGCCGTCCCCCTTCTGCTACTTTTCGACCTTCTACGCGGGCGGACCCCTCCCTGAGGAGTTGGACGCGCCGGTAGACGACCCCCGGCTGACTCACCAGGTACAGTTGACCCAGGCGATGGTCAACACCTACTGTCGGGCGCTCCAGGAGATCGGACGGCTGAGGACACTCCTAACAGCCAGCTACGAGCACACAGACGAGCTTCGCCTCCAGTTGACCGGACGGGACACCGCCCTCGCCTTGTCTGAGCGAGAGCGGGTCGCTGCAGAGACTGAGCTCGCGCTTCTTCGGGCTCAGGCCGCCTACACGCCAGCTTCTCCGACCTACACGCCAGCTTCTCCGACCTACACTCCAGCTTCCCCGACCTACACGCCGGCCTCACCGGAGAGGGTTCCAGCCCCACTGCCTCCCGCAGTGGCAGCAGCAGTTGCAGCACCACTTCCAGCGCTACCTGCGGCAGCAGCTTCGTCAGCACCAGCACTTCCGGCGCCTACACCTGCACGGGCTCCCACTAGCCTTACTCTGCCTCTGCCCGCCCCTACTGTCAGAGGTGCAGCACCGGCATGTCGGTGTGGACTTCGTACTCGGCTCACTGCTCGTAAGAGCGCGCGCCCACCTCCGGGCTTCACCGCAGCAGACGCCAGAGGTTCCAGCAGCAGCCGTCGTCTCCTCCTCTCGCCGAGCAGCGACGACTCGCGCACTGCCTCGAGCTCACCGACCCGCAGCCGCAGCCGTAGCCGCTCCATCTCTCTGATCGACATCGCGTAGTGGTAGTATCAGCAGGAGTAGTAGGATAGCTTTTGGCCGTGCTTGCTAGCAGTATTTTGGGTACCGCAAGCACTTTATCAGTTCCGCTTTTGTACCTCCCCCCCTGTAGTAGACGTTGTGTAGAGGTGTGAATATGACTCAGTGAAGCTGGTAGGCCCCACTGTTGAGTCATACAACCCCTCTCTTGTAATGGACTAATGCAAGCTTTATGTTTTATCGTTCTACTTGACTGTCTTATTTGGTTCTTCTGTGTGTTGATTAGAGGGCTAGTGACCCCTCATATATGCCCTTCCCCTCCTCTTCTTTCCAAGTTTTAACATCTTATGTGTTTCAGATGGCACCCAGGGCAAGAAGAGCAGCCACTCGCGGTAGGGGACAAGGACGAGGACGAGGCCGCGGTAGAGGCCAAGGCCGCAGTCTTCCACCTCCACCCCCAGCACCTCCCACCATGGAGCAGTTAATGGCCCAACAGACTCAAATCCTTCATGCCATGCTAGCTAGTCAGCAGTTAGGGTCAGCCAACAGGAGCTCTAAGTTAGCAGACTTCTTAAGGACAAGACCCCTAACATTCTCTTCAGCTAGCGAGCCGCTGGAAGCTGAAGATTGGTTACGAGATACAGAAAAGAAGCTTCGTCTAGCACGCTGTGCAGAAGAAGATAAAGTGGATTTTGCTACCCATCAGTTTAAGGGTGCAGCCGCAGCCTGGTGGGAGAACTTTCTGGCAGTCCGTGGGGAAGAGACGTCTTATGATGAGCCAGATGAAGAAGAGGTAGAGCCAGCAGATGGTGGAGCTACTTCAGCAGCTACTGTTCAATAGGGGGACCAGCAGGATCCTGAGGAAGAAGAAACCAGCGAAGGAGAGGAAGCCGAGTCTGCCGGAGCTGCCATTTCATGGTCCGAGTTCCAAGATGTCTTCCGTAAAAACTTCATACCCTCAGGGATAATGAGGATGAAGAGGAACGAGTTTCGAGCACTGAAGCAAGGGAGCATGTCAGTGAATGACTACCTCACCAAGTTCAATCAGTTAGCTCGTTATGCCCCAACAGACATAGCCACAGAAGAAGAGAAAATTGATCGCTTTCTTGAAGGGATGCAAGAGGAAATGAGAGCACAGTTGATCTTGCTTGACCACCCTACCTTTCACCACCTGGTCAATAAAGCCCTTATCTATGAGAATGAAAGGAAGCTCCTAGAAGCCAGCCGTAAAAGGAAGTGGGTATCACAGAGGCCTCAAGGTGGTTTCCAACCAAGGCCAATGTATCAAGGTAATACCTCTTTCCGGCAGGGAGCGACTTCAGCACCTAAGGTTACAGCCCCAGCTCAGCACTCCAGTGGGAATGTTGTTCGTGTGCCTCGTTTTTCAGGACAGTCCCCTTCTTCCAACCCAGCTGCACATCTGCATTGTTTTAGCTGTGGAGCAAAAGGGCACTTTGCCAATAAATGCCCCGATCGCCAGGGCACCCCAGCCAAGTTTAATATGGGAGCCGCCCCATCAAGAGGACAGTCATCAGCAGCAAGCAAGAGTTTCCAGGCCCCTCAAGCCTCACGGGTTTCCTCCACACCGAACCAGGGCCGTGTGAACCACATTACTGCAGAGGAGGCCCAAGATGCCTCTGGAGTACTTATGGGTACGTTCTCTGTTCAGTCTATTCCTGCACAAGTTTTGTTTGATTCTGGGGCTTCTCATTCTTTCGTCGCGGGAAATTTTGTGGCAAGGGTTAAGCTACCAACCTTCAGACTCAAAAGACCCGTGGTGTTGAGCTCACCAGGAGGACCTTTGACCAGCACCCTAGTAAGCCCCAAGGTAGAGGTCACCCTGGGAAACTCTAATTTCCTGGCAGATTTGTTAGTCCTCAAACCCCAAACCTTGGATGTCATCCTAGGGATGGATTGGTTGGCCAAAAATCAGGGGTTGATAGATTGTGCCAATAGAAAGGTCATACTCACTAAGCATCCTGGCTTAGTAATAGAAGTTAAAGTGGGTCGCCCATCACTAAAGACAGCAGTCCATCACCTTCAGGAAACACCTTTGGAAGGGATGCCTATAGTTCGGGAGTACCCCGAAGTCTTTCCAGAAGAACTGCCTGGTATGCCACCCGATCGGGATATTGAATTTGTCATCAACCTAAAGCCAGGCACTGCCCCAATAGCCAAGAGGCCCTACAGGATGGCAGTAGATGAACTGGAGGAATTGAAAACCCAAATTGAGGATCTTCAGGAAAAGGGTTTTATCCGGCCTAGCTCATCCCCCTGGGGCTCGCCAGTACTCTTTGTCAGGAAGAAGGATGGCACTGCCCGATTGTGTGTAGACTACCGAACCTTGAACGAGGTGACCATTAAAAATAAATACCCCCTGCCCAGGATTGATGACCTATTTGATCAACTGGCAGGAGCCACAATCTTTTCCAAGATAGACCTGAGGTCAGGGTACCACCAGCTTAAAATCAGGGCAGAGGACATTCCGAAGACAGCCTTCACCACTCGATATGGGCTGTTTGAATACACAGTCATGTCCTTTGGGTTAACAAATGCTCTGGCTTACTTCATGAACCTGATGAACAAAGTGTTCATGAAATACCTGGATAAATTTGTGGTAGTATTCATAGATGACATTTTGATCTATTCTAAGACCACTGAAGAACATGCGGAACACCTGCGGTTAGTCCTAGAGACACTCAGGGAGCATCAGCTGTATGCCAAGTACAGCAAATGTGACTTTTGGTTACAAGAGATCAGTTTTCTAGGGCATATCCTATCCTCTTCAGGAGTGGCAGTTGATCCCTCTAAGGTAGAAGCGGTGTTGAAATGGAAACAGCCAACTTCTGTGACTGAAGTGCGTAGTTTCCTTGGCCTAGCCGGGTATTACAGACGCTTTATAGAGGGATTCTCCAAGATATCGAAGCCCATGACCCACCTCCTCAAGAAAGAGAAGAAGTATGAATGGACCGAAAGCTGTGAGAAGAGTTTTCAGGAACTGAAGAAAAGATTGACCACAGCTCCTGTGCTGGTATTGCCAAACATCCACAAGGACTTCGAGGTATATTGTGATGCCTCACGTCAAGGCCTTGGATGTGTGCTTATGCAAGAAGGAAAAGTCGTAGCATATGCATCTAGGCAACTCCGTCCTCATGAGGATAATTACCCAACCCATGACCTAGAGCTAGCGTCAGTGGTGCATGCCCTAAAAATTTGGCGTCACTACCTGATTGGAAATCATTGTGATATATATACTGACCACAAAAGCCTCAAGTATATTTTCACACAAACAGATCTTAACCTTAGACAAAGGAGATGGTTGGAGCTAATTAAAGATTACGACCTGGAGGTTCACTATCATCCTGGCAAAGCTAATGTAGTGGCTGATGCCCTAAGCCGCAGACCACACTGTAATGCTGTTATAGAGCAAGCAATTAATTGCGAGCTTCTTAGGGAGATGGAGGCCCTCAACTTGGGTATGGTAGAGCATGGGACCATAGCTACAATGGAAGTACATCCAACTCTTGAAGAGCTTATTAAAGCAGCCCAAAAAGGACACCCTGGAGTCCAGAAATTCAAACACCTTATGGCTAAAGGAAAGGCCCCTAAGATGATAGAGGATCAGCAGGGAGTATTATGGTATGAGAAACGTCTCTTTGTTCCCCATCAGAAGGAGCTCAAGGATCTAATACTGAAAGAGGCGCATAGCTCAGCCTATACCATTCACCCAGACAGTACCAAAATGTATCAAGACATCAAACCACTATATTGGTGGCCCCGCATGAAGCGAGACATCGCAGAATATGTGGCTTGTTGTGATACCTGTCAACGGGTGAAAGCTGAACACCAGAAGCCCGCTGGACTGTTACAACCGTTGCAAGTTCCAGAATGGAAATGGGAAGAGGTCGGGATGGATTTTATAACCGGCTTACCTCGTACCAAGTCAGGGTACGACTCCATATGGGTCATAGTGGATAGGTTAACCAAAGTGGCCCACTTCATTCCCATCAGAACCACCTACAAAGGAGTTAAATTGGCAGAACTGTACATGAACCGCATCGTATGTTTGCACGGGGTGCCCAAGAGGATAGTCTCAGATCGAGGTTCCCAGTTCACCTCTCATTTCTGGGCTAGCCTGCATGAAGCACTAGGGACTCATCTTGCATTCAGTACCGCATTCCACCCTCAGACAGATGGGCAGATGGAAAGGACAAATCAAATCCTAGAGGACATGCTTCGGGCTTGTGCCCTTGAATATACTTCGGATTGGGAAAGGTGCTTACCATACGCGGAATTCTCCTACAACAATAGCTACCAATCCAGCCTTAAGATGTCACCATTTGAGGCTCTATATGGTAGGAGGTGTAGAACCCCATTACACTGGTCAGAGTTAGGAGAAGGAGGCGTGTTTGGGCCCGAGATCCTTAAGCAAGCAGAGGAAAAAGTCAGGCTAATTCGGGATCGCCTTCAAGCAGCCCAATCCCGGCAAAAGAGCTATGCAGACAATCGTCGTAGGGATCTATCCTTCACAGTGGGAGATCATGTTTATCTCAAAGTATCCCCCCTCAGAGGAGTTCGAAGATTCAAGGTGAAGGGCAAGCTTGCACCTAGATTCATCGGTCCTTTTCCAATCATTGAAAAGTGTGGAGAAGTCGCCTACCGATTGGAGTTACCTAAGAGTCTATCGGAAGTGCATAACGTGTTTCACGTCTCTCAACTCAAGAAGTGCCTCAGAGTTCCTGAAGAGCAGACATCAGTTAAGTCAGTTAATCTGCGGGAGGATTTGACTTATTCAGAGCACCCAGTCCGGATTCTTGATACCATGGAAAAGCAGACCAGGCGCCAAACCATTCGACTTTGCAAGGTCCAATGGAGCAACCATTCCAAGCGGGAAGCAACTTGGGAGCGTGAGGAGCAGCTCAGAGCCGACTACCCCTTCTTGTTCCCAGGTTAGTCCGAATCTCGGGGTCGAGATTCCGTTTAAGGGGGGTGGGGTCTGTGACACCCCATTTTTGAGTTAGTATTTTTTTTGCCTGGTTTTTGTTGAGGTTTGAAAAAGCTGAGTTTAAAAATCTTAATTAAATCCTTGCTTCTCCCAAAAATCATCCTCCCTTTTTATTTTTCCCGGGTGGGCCAACTCTCCTCCCTTTTCTTTTTCTCCCGGCCCAGCCGGCTCTCTTTTTCCCCGGGGCCTTTTCTCCCCCCTGCCTCCTTCTGGGCTTCGCCCGGCCCAGCATCGCGCCCCCCCTCTTCTTCTTCCTCCCGAGCGCCCGCGCTCCGCCTCTCTCTCTCCGCTCCGCGCGCGCTCTCGCCGGACCCAGCAGCAGCGGCCCGCCTCCGGGTTCCCCGCGCGCGCGCGCCCCGTGGCGGTCTCCCCGCGCTTCCCGGCGTCCCCGTCGGCCTAGGCACCGCCCCCCCCCCCCCTCGCCGTAGACCCTCCACGTGCCGGCTCCCCGCTCGCCGCCGGGACAACTGATGGAGCCGCCCCCGATTCCGTAGTCCTGGCCACGTCGCCGCTCCCCCGCTCCGGCATGGTGGTCACCGCAAGAAATTAATGGGCGGCAGTGGAGCCGAGTCCTTCCCCCGTCGCTCCAACACCGCCGCCCATGCCGGCCGTGCCGCCGTAGCCACGCTGCCACGCCGCCGTACCCAAGTGGAGGCCGCCGGACCAACTTGGCCATGCCGCCCACCCTCCTCCTCCTCTGTGCGGCCGTAGGAGCACGGTACCCCAGCCATGCCGTCCGTGCGCCCTACGTGCCTAGCCCCCGTCACGCTTCTCCTCTCGCCGGGTATGCTACAGGAGCGGGAGCTCCGTCGCCCATGCCCCCTCTGTCCTTCCCTCCGCTTTTCGCCACTATAAAACCCCCTTGTGGCCAATGGTTTTTCCCCCTCCACCCCCCGTTCTTCGCCACGAAAAACACCGCCGGCGGCCGTTCTTCGGGCCGTCGCCGCCGCCAGCTCACCCCGAAGACCCCCGGCCGGCATTACTCTCCTCCCCGACTTCCTTTCGTTCCCAGGAGTCTTTTCCCCCATTTAATCGACCTCTCTCCCCCTCTGCAGCTCGCCGGAGCCCGTCTTCCCCATCTCCGGCCACCCTTCGCCGCCGCCGATTCGAGGGACCCCCGGCCGATTCCTTGTAGCTGGAGCTTCCTCGCCACCCCGCAAAGCTGACTGAGCCACCCGTTCGGAGCTTCGTCGACTCAGCTTCCCCGGCGCCGATCGTCCACCTTCGCCGTCCGAGCTCGCCGACGCCAGCCGCCTCCACCGCCTCCCGAGCCCCACTCTCATCCCCGGTGAGTCTCAAACCGCCCCTTGTACCTTTCCCCTCGTTTAATTGGACCTCCCGTGGCCGAACTCGCCGCCGCGGCCAACCCCCTGGCACCGCCGCCGTTGGGCTCGCCGCCGGCGCCTCCCCGGTCCACCTCGGGCCGGTTCGCCCCACCATCGGGCGCGCGCGAGGTCGGGCGATCCATTTTGGCCGTCTCCCCGAGCTCCCCTAGCCCACTCCTCGCCGTCGGCCGGCTCCGCCGCCGCTCGGTCGGGCGGAGCTTTGCTCCCGCGCGGTTAGCCCCCTCCCCCGCGTTTGACCGTTAACCGCGGTGATTAGGGAGTTAATAACCCCGCTGACAGTGGGCCCAAGTAGTTTAAAACCCCCAGTTAGACTGACACGTGGGCCCTCCGTTTAAATTAAAACTGTTAAACCCCGGGAAAATGGCTTAAGTTGCTGACAGGTGGGCCCTTGCACAGTGCCTAGGCCCACATGTTAGTCTCTGGCCCGTTTTCAGAAATAAGAAAATTAATTAAACCGTGGACCCCACCTGTCATACTCAGAGTTTTCCCCAATAAATATTATTCTGAAATTAAAATTAAAAAAACCCGCGGGACCCACATGTCAGAGAGTGAACTCTCTCTCCTTTTTCATTTTTGGGATTTTCCCGGGAATGAAAATTCAAATGACTCGTTCTCTCTCATCGTAACTCCGATTTGGGCGAAACTTGTTTCTAAATTTTTCTAAAATCAAGCCCTTTCTGTTGGCTCTGGTTTGGTCTGTTTTTGAGCTCATTTGCTTGTTATTTTATGCTTATTTGTGCTCTATGTCTGTTTCCTGCTTTGTCGGTCTGCTTCGTTCGAGTAGAATTTGAAGGCACGCCAGAGCAGCAAGGTGACCTACCTCAAGATCAGCAAGACCCTCTACTTCTAGACCCAGGCGAGTCAATATTCTTGATCATTCTGCTCCTATGTTTTCTTGCAAATTATCTTGGTTTAAAGATAGTCAAACTGCATGCGATATTTCACGTATAAAGTATGTGAGCTATAAGGTAGTTACCTCCCACTCGAAGATCTAGAAATGTATATAGCTATACCCTCCTTGAATTTTGATAGATCATGCACCTTGTCGCCGTAGGTATTACTGTTACTATCCTAAATAGGTATGTCTAAATTAAATGCCATACGAGTTCTGTCCAGTCTAGGGCACTACCTGCCCTAATCATAGCTTTCAAAAACTTGAACACTAGTTTTGGGCTAGTCACGGGATGTACGTGGCTGGATATTTTGTGGCAACTTATTTTAGACTTCTCGAAACCCTCAAAACTTGCTATACTTGTTTGGGCGGACGGTAAGAGGGGTGGGTGTGGAAGTAGCACATTGGTTTGTGGTTTGAACCGCCCGAACACACTAAGGACTTAATCATGTGATGGCATCTCCGTGTACAACAGTACGACCACCAGTCTGCAAATTGCAACTTAGCTAAGTAATTCTATCGAACCCCCGAAACTCATCTCACCGGTAGTGGAGAGAAGTGCTGTAAGGGCAAAGGAGGGCCTAAAGGGACACCGAGAGGAGGGTGACGTCTCCAGCCGTGCTAGCGTTATGGAGAGTGGAGTCCGAAGGCGCTAGTTCCCGTGGAGACATCCCGTGCAAAGTATGGGACCCACCGCCGGTGGGAGCAGCCCATAAGGTGGGATGACGAAAGGGGCTAGGTAGTTCAAAAGGCTATTGTGGTGACCTACTCAACTGCACGACTACGGAATCGTGTGGGGCAACGAGCGGGTCGTCTCTGGTGGGTAAAGTGTACGATCTCTGCAGAGAATAAACTATTCGAATAGCCGCGCCCACGGTCAGGGGCAGACATGGAAACTTCCTTGAGTTAGTTCTATTTCTAAAATTCTTGTGGGTGGGAAAGAAAAGCAAATTGGAGGGAAGTACTCCAACCTTTGAGTTTTTCCTGGAGGGAAGTACTCCAGTGGTGTTATAGTCTAGTAACTCCAAAATTCTTAGCATCGGTGGATGTAGCCGATACTATCAAATACATATCACATCATTCAACTCTTGAAAACACGTTTTGTTAAAATGCTAAGTCATAGGGTTTGTACTTATATTATTTACAACTGTCGCTCTTCGCAAATAAATAAACCTGAGCCCTCTTTGTCAAGCTTTGCATATAATTACATGCATTTCTGTGAATGTTGGCTCGCGGAGCACGGTTGTGTGTGCTCACCTCGCTCTTCCCCCCTTTTCCCCAGAGTTGGCAAATCAAGACCAATATGAGTACTACCAGGATCAGGAGGGCGAAGGAAATGAAGATGGTGGTAGTTAGGCTAGAATCTATTCTCTCCTTACAGTCTGGCCGACCAATCTAATTGGAAGGTGTCCTTAACGTAAACCAGGTCCCCTGGATGATATTAAGCACACCTAGGTTATCCCGGTCGCTTGCCTGTGGGGAGATGACCCTCCCTTTTGCTTCCGCCAATAATGCAATGGTACACTGAACTTATGTGGCTTGAAAGCCCCTTTTGTAATACTTGTCCTTATATGGGACCTGTGTACCCTGTTATTGTAATAATATGACTTGTATCGTGTATGAAATGAATCAGCAATGTATCTGTGAGCACTATCTACTGATCCAGGGAATAGTGCAGTGAAATCACAGGGATTCTGGGTTGGTTCAAACCTGGGGTCCGACACATCCAAGGATGATGCAGGCCATGTCAATAAGCTAAGCGGAACAAAGAAGCTAACATTGAGTCCAAATAGAGTGCTATAAGCTCAAGATTGAAACATTGGTTAAGGTACTTGGTTCTGATTGTAGATTAAGCAAATTGAGCACATTAAACATTGTCTTTTGAAAGCATATGGTTGTTTTCAACCCAATTTTTGTTTATGTGCTAGATCTCAAGCCTTATGCGACTACTCCAAGCAATAAGCTTAAGAAGATAGTCTAGGTCATCCAAAACTCCCCCTGAGTTCATGCCTAGTGCAATGGCAAGCTGTCTCATGAGAAGGAATTGGTGAAATCAGTTTTTTCGCACAAATATGGTGGTTGTCAACCAACATTTTGTTTTATCATGTGCTAGATCTCAAGCCTTATGCGACTACTCCAAGCAAGAAGCTTAAGAAGATAGTCTAGGTCATCCAAAACTCCCCCTAAGTTCATGCCTAGTGCAATGGCAAGCCGTCTCATAGGAAAGAATTGGTGAGATCAGTTTTTTCGCACAAAAGAGATCTTTTTGCTTTTTAACACATTGTACTAACTCATGTATCATCAGGAGACTAAAACAACTCAAACTAAGGCTCAATATAGATTCAACGCTCTACTCAGCCTATTTGACATGGCATGAATCATAAAAGGATAGCTCAAGAAAGACTAAACTCAAATGCTAGCATGACAAGTTTAATTTAAGTTGATCAATTTTACTTAACTTATCATGGCAAATGCTAGTCTACACATATGAAGTCATGATAAATTTAGCAAGCTAAGCACAAGTCATGGCAAGGTGTAAAGCATTGAAGCATGTCATAACAGGATAATAATCAAGGCTCAATGCAGTTTGATTATAATGCGAAATGTTGAAAATGCATGAAAGACCAGCTCCCCCTCAACATTAGATGCAACTTTTAGTTCAAGTTGAGTTATGTCAGAATTAAGCTCCAGAAGCTCTCAATTGAACTCCCCCTGAACCAAAGCAATAGACTCGAGAAGCTGGGAAAGAAAACAGCAAACAGGAAGTCCTTAAAGCATAGAAAAGATATAGAGGCAACTATGGCTCAGACTGACTCTCATCTACCCCATATGACTCCAGGACAATCAGCTGACAGTAAATCACACACTAGAGAGCAAACACGTACCCTGTCTACCCGAGGGTGGCCCAACCCTCGCTAGAACCTACAAGAAGTGAGTGAGCTCGACCTAGTGAGATAAGAAGCAGCTAATCCTGGAAGCACAAGATAAGAGTTAGAAGTCTAAGCATCTCGGCAAGAGAAGCACTCTAACCTATGCTGGAAGGACTAAACCCAAATGCACCCCGAGTGCAATGCAACAGAAATGAGACAGAAGCATAATCAATATAGTAAAGCAGTAAAGCCCAAAGCTCCCCCTCACTACAATCCGTAAGGACACACCACCCCAAGCTCTCCCCGCAGAGTTGAAAACCTCGAACTATCCAAAGACTTGGTGAAGATATCTGCCAACTGGTGGTCACTCTCCACAAAATGGAGCACTATGTCACCCTTCTCTACATGGTCTCTAAGGAAGTGGAAGCGAATATCAATATGCTTGGTCCGAGAGTGCTGCACTGGGTTCTTAGCAATGTTGATAGCAGACGTGTTATCACAAAAGAGTGGAACACTGTCTAAGGCTAACCCAAAGTCCCGCAGGGTTGAAACCATCCAAAGTACCTGGCTGCAGCAACTGGCAGCAGCAACGTACTCGGCCTCTGCAGTGGACTGTGCAACACCGGACTGCTTCCTCGAAGACCAGGAAACGAGAGAAGTGCCAATGAACTGGCAGGTGCCGGAAGTGCTCTTCCTATCTATCCTACAGCCAGCAAAGTCTGCATCCGAAAAGGCTCTCAGGGAAAGACAGGATGAGGAAGAGTACCAGATACCATAGTCAATGGTAGCTCGAAGGTACCGAAAGATGCGCTTCACCGCCTGACGGTGAGATACGCGAGGAGAAACCTGAAAATGAGCACACAGACACACGGAGAAATGTATGTCTGGTCTCGAGGAAGTGAGGTAAAGAAGGGAGCCGATCATACTTCTGAACTCTTTCTGATCAGCTGGCTCGCCATCCTCATCTGGGTCAAGATAGGCTGTCGAAGCCATGGGAGTTGACACCGGCTTACCATCACTCATATCGAAGCGCTTCAGGAGGTCACGAGTGTACTTTCCTTGATGAAGAAATGTACCCTCCCGAGTCTACTTAATTTGGAAGCCAAGGAAGAAGGTCAACTCACCCATCATACTCATTTCAAACTCGGTGCTCATGACATCCGAGAACTGGGAAACCAGAGTATGGGAAGAGCCGCCAAAGATAATGTCATCGACATAGATCTGGACGAGCAGAAGGTCAGCGCCAAGCCGGCGAATGAACAAGGTCTTATCAACTTTACCCATTTCAAACCCATGACTCAACAAGTAGGACTTAAGCCTCTCATACCAAGCCCTGGGGCCTGCTTAAGTCCATACAACGCTTTGGAAAGCTTGAAGACATGGTTTGGGTATTTGGAGTTTTCGAAACCAGGAGGCTGTCGGATGTAGACTTCTTCCTCAATAAGGCCATTGAGAAAGGCACTTTTGACGTCCATCTGGTAAAGCTTGAAACCCTTAGAAGCTGCAAAGGCAAGCAGGATTCTAATGGCTTCAAGTCTAGCTACAGGGGCAAAGGTCTCCTCGAAATCTAGACCCTCAACCTGGGAGAAACCCTGAGCTACCAGTCTAGCCTTGTTCCGAATAACCACTCCATCCTCGCTCTGCTTGTTCTTGAACACCCATTTAGTCCCAATAATATTGTGACCTTGCGGGGGCTCGACAAGCGACCAAACCTTGTTCCTCTTGAAATTTTCTAGCTCTTCATGCATGGCATTGACCCAAGACTCATCAGATAAAGCATGAGAGACATCTTTGGGCTCAAAGGACGCAATGAAAGCAGAATGGAGACAGAATTGAGATAAGCCAGATTTTGAGCGGGTAACACGCTCGAAAAGGTCTCCAATGATCTGCTCTGAAGGATGAGCTTTCTGGGTATGTCTAGGAGGTCCAGGATGAGATGAAGAAGTGGCCTCTACCTCGTGAGCTGACGAGGTAGGAACAGAGCCACCAGCTCCAGAAGAAGCAGAAGGCATGGGCTGATCACCTCGAGGTGCGATGGAAGACGGCACCTCAAGGGGTGGATGAGGGACAGGATCAGGTAGACAACCGTCGTCTCCATCATCCTCATCATCCACAAAGATGGTCTCGGACTGCTCTAAAGAACCTGAGATATCGGGCCTAGTCCCCGGACTGGCCTCGTCAAAGGTCACCTCACAGGTCTCTACCATTTTACTAGACTCGCAGTTCCAGACCCTATAAGCCCGCGAAGAAGGCGAGTAACCTAGAAAGATTCCATCACAAGAACGTGACTCTAACTTGTCTAGGTTCCCGGACTTCAAAACAAAGCACTTGCAACCAAACACACGAAAATGAGAGACGCTAGGCTTTCGCCCATATCTCAGCTCATAAGAAGTGCGATGCAAGTGTGCCCGAAGAAAAACTCGATTTGAGACATGGCACGCGGTGGCTATAGCCTCAGCCCAAAACTTCCGCGGTGTACAGTACTCATCAAGCATCGTCCTGGCCATCTCGACCAAGGTACGGTTCTTCCTCTCCACAACGCCATTCTGCTGAGGGACGTATGGAGAAGAGAACTGGTGCTCTACACCTGTCTCACCACAGAAACTCTCAAAGTAGGAATTCTTGAACTCCGTGCCATTGTCACTGCGGATCGCTCGTAAGGCACCTGGGAGCTCAACGGAAAGCCTACTGAAAAGACCTCGAAAATGTGAAAACGTCTCATCCTTCGAGGCTAAGAAAAACACCCAAGAATACCTCGAGAAGTCATCGACCACAACAAGAACATACCACTTCCCTCCTGCTGACTGCACTCGAGCTGGTCCAACTGTGTCCATATGTAGCAGCTGTCCCGGTGCATCGGTCATAGTAACTGTGACCGGAGGATGAGAAGCGGCAACCATCTTGCCGTGCCGGCATGGAGTGCAAATAAGATCTTTGACCATCTTGAGTTTCGGCAGACCACGAACGAGATCGTGGCCGCTAACTCGAGTCAAATGGTCAAAGCCTATATGACCAAGTCTCCTATGCCAGAAAGAGAGATCGCGGGACTCAGAAGCAACTAAACACCTGAGAGGATCGCCAGAAGACTCAGAAAAATCAGCACGAAAGATCCTCCCAAAACGAGAAATCCCGCAAACCAGACTCCCCGAAGAATCAAGAATTTTACAATTGTTTTTCTTGAAGCTCACCTCGAAACCGTCATCGGTAAGCTGAGAAACGGAAAGCAAATTGTACTGCAGCTTACTAACCAAGGCAACATCCTTAAGAATAAAGGAGGCATTAATACGCACAGTACCTTTGGCGATGACGCGCCCAGACGAAGCGTCTCCGAAGGTGATCGTCTCATCACCTGGAGCGCGGGCTAGGGAGGAGAACCAACGGGAGTCTCCGGTCATATGACGAGAACAACCGGAGTCTACAAGCCAAACCTTCTCCTTCCCTACCCGGCGAACCTGAGTCAAACAGAGAGTAAAGTTTCAGTACTGGGGTAAATCAAGAGAGATTTTGGCACCCAATACTGAACAACACGTCGAGCAGATGAAGTAGTCAAGCACGACTGACCTCTATCTACCCTACGCTCTCTGTCACTCAAAGCAGAAGGTCTGTGAGCAGACCTGAAGCTGTTGCGAAATCCGACTGCTACGGGAGAGCGAGTCGGAACACCGGCAACATGCTAATCACGCCGTGGGTAGCTATCTCGATGGAGAAAACGAGATCTACCCTCAGGACGGCGGAAGTCACGAACAGGAGCAGCATGAGGACGAAAAACAGAAGACTCAGAAAAACCAAGTGTAACATCCCAAAATTTCGCTTTCTGAAAAATTTAATTTCAAATTAATTAATTTGAAGTATTTGAACTTTATTTGGATTTATCTAAATTTTATTTCAAAATCTAAATCAAATTTAATCCTCAACCTCTCTACTTGGCCATCACGTGTCGTTCCCTGATTCAATCCATCCTCGCCCAGTTTAATCTCAGCCACTCGCCTTCACTTACCCCTTCGTTTTAATCCGGTGGCCCTGATTTCTCTTTCACCTCGTGGCATTCGTCCGACCGTCCACTTCTTCCTCCTTTCTCTTCCCTCTCGCCGACAACCCAATCCCACCTGTCAGTGAATAAAACCTTTTTTCTGTTGAAAAATAATTCGGCCAGAAAATCAAAATCCTTGCTGACGTCACCCTAACATCATAAATTCCTTTTTCCATAGAAATATAATTCCTCTAAAAATCATTTCCCTTGATGATGTCATTTCAGTTCAAACATAATTCCAGAAAATCATTTTATTCTTTTTCTCTCGTTTTAAACTTCCAAAAGATCGTATTTCTTCATTTTAATTCCGATTGAGCCCATTCAAATTTCTAAATTCATCAAACATTCCAATCTATCCATTTATATCCTTTTCTCAAATTTTTGGAATTTTCGAATTTATTTGAATTAAATTAAAGCTTAGAAAGTAAAAATATTTTAAATGGCTAAAATATATTTCAATTAAATCCGAAATTATTTTATTTGGCATTTTCGGGTTCCAAGTATTTTGGTAAAATTTTTCTGAATTTTTTTCGAATTTATTTTATTTTTTTGAAAAAAATTATTTTTTTATTTTCTCTCTCCTCTACTATTCATCTTCCAAGCCGTTTCGTTCCAGAGGAGCTCGTACGCGCAGCCGCCATGAACAAAATTTGAAGCTTCAATAACTTGTGATTTTTTCAACCATTTCTTGCGCAATAAATTGCAATCAACTCCTCTCATTAAGATCTTTCATTCCCCCACCGTTTCCCCTCAAATTAATGAGCCGTTTCGCGGGATTTAACCCATGTCATTCAAAGACATGGATGCTTGATCTCCCTCCTCGGGCCTCTTCAACCCCTATAAAAGGGAGCCCCGTGAGCCTCTCCTCATCCTCACTCAACCCCGAAAATCTCAAGTCCCCACTCCCTCTCTATTGGCCGCAATTGGAGTTCTTGTTTCGTTGTTCAAGCGCCGTTCTTCGGCCTTTTGCGCCTCGTCCGGTGGAGCCCCGCCACGTTTGAGCACATCCCCAGCTTCGCCTCGCCGCGTTCTACGCGGTGCTCACCTCGCCTTCGCCGGAGCATCGCCGGAGCATCATCGCCACCGTGGGCCATAGCGCGTCGTCGTTCCTCGCGTCGCCACCGGCCGTCCGTGCATGCCCGACCAAAACCAAGGTGAGCATCACGTTCCCCACGCTCTACTCTTCGTTTCGCCGCAAACCCCACATGCTAACTCCTCTCCGTTTGCCCGGAACGCCGATGTCAACCCGACGGTCGCACAATGTCTTCTCCACCGTGTTCCGCCACCATCCGATGTCCTTTGGCCGAGCCGTTTGTACCGTTGAGTTTGCCTCGACGCGTTCTACGTCGTGCTTCCATCGCCATCACCTAAATATTCCCCGAGTCCTCGTCGACCTTGTCAGGCCAGACACTAAAACTGTACCTTGCGCGTACACCCCTTTTTGGTAAGCGCTTTGATTTTTGTTCGCGTCATATTGTGTCCTAGCCTCTAAGAAATTTTTCTACCATTTTATTTAATTTTTCGTGGAGCCAATTGTCAGGAATTGAGCTTTCCGTGAAAATGGCCGTTTGTGACTCCCGACGTCGATTCGTCGCCTCCAGTAAGCCTTAGCCCATGCCATAATTTTTCTTAGACTTGCCTCACTGCGTTCTACGCCGTGCTTCCTTCCGTTTCCCCGAAAAGCCTCCACAAAATTTCGCCTCCAACACCTCGCCATGGCCGCCAATGGCATCTCGTGTCCCCGTCTATCCAGTGATGTTTTCCCCAATCCGTTCGCGTCATATCGTGCCAAACCATCCCAGGTAGCTACCTTTCAAATGGTTTTGGATTCGCTCTACCGAGCACCAAGATATCAAAATTTTCCTGTTTCTCCACTATCGTCATTCAAACGTCGATTGTATCGTCTCCGATTAATTTTCAGCTTAGCCAATAATTTTCCTAACTTCACCATGTCATGTACTATCCCACGCTCACCTTACATCTCCACGTTCCATACTCGGTACTATCTCTCTCCAACCTGCAGTTGTCGCTACTGTGCCGTCGGTGCAGTTTTTCACTCACTGCGGGTGATTGCCGCCGTTCCTCGTCGCCGTACCCATGTCACCACCTTCGCCTCATTGCCAACATTCCATTTTGCCCATTCGCCAGCCACCTTATAGCCAACCGACATTGTACTATTCAAAAATGTAATCCTCATATTTTGTTATCATTTCATGTGATGTCCAAAACTTCCAGATATTGGATCTCCCTCATACGAACTCCGAATCTGTTGATTCTTTCTCCTAAATTCATCTAAAATCATAATCTATCCGTCAATATATATTTTATAATTTTTGGATTTTAATTGGGTTTTATTTGAATTTATTTTGTTTGGTTCTTCGCGTGTAGACTACGACTAATCCGGAGAGTTCGATTTTAACGATTCGCAACATCAAGTCTCCGAGCAAGGCAAGTCTCCTTTGATCATCTTGAACCTATGATTTCGAAATGTTTTAATTATTTTAAATTATGTGCATTGCTATTTATATAAAATATTAGTTCAAATCTTAAGGGTTAGTTAAACCAACCTTGTTATATCCTCCATTGAAATTGAATGCCATGTACCTTTGTCACCCTAGAGTTTCATTTGTCTCAATAATGAGATTATTACTGAATCTTTGTGAATAGTGGAATGGTAGTATAATGCTTAGTCTCGCTATTTAATATCTTTGAAATCTTGAAAATGGGAAATTATGATTTATTGTAATACCCCTGTGTTTATGAAAATTAGTGGTAATTGGAGTTGCCACTGTTCTTTTAAAATAAACTAAAATGTGAAAATTGGTTTAGATTAGGGTGGATGGTTAGTTTGGATTGGTGCAGGAAGCACGAGATCTTGTAATGTGTATGTTCCACCCTAGTCAATTAAGGACCGACGCTTGTGTTTGTCCAGACTGAGCATTAACCGTACAACCACAAGTCTATATGGGTACGACCTAGCTGACTAACTTACGATAGTCTAGTTTAGGTGCCACCAGTGGAAAGTGGATGCCAGGGATGGACTGGTTATTCACAGTGAGGGACAGGGATTTACTGTACTCATATGGCGCAAGAGGGGGCTTCGGTTCGGGCGGTTAGCCTACCTGCGGTGAAACCTCAGCGGGTGGTATCTAGCTAGATTAGAGTAAGGTAAAGGCTTTGTGATATTTTATCTGGGTCTCATGCCAAAGGAAGCGTGTTGACTTTTAGGATAATTTATCTCTTGTGGGTAAAGTTGTACAACCTCTGCAGAGTGTAAAACTATTCGAATAGCCGTGCCCACGGTCAAGGGCGGGCAAGGAATGCATTCACATGGTAGATTTCTGGTTTTGTTTTAAAATCAAAAGTTTTGTATTCCAGGAGTGGAGGGAACTCTCGGAAGGGTATCCTGGCGGTTGGAGCCAGAGAGGGTGGATTTAACCCGCAGTTTTAAACATGACCAATTGTAATTGGTTGGCTAGTGTTGGTAGATGGAACCTTCACTAGAAAGTTAATGATAGTTTCTGCTAAAACATTTACTTTATTAAATTGATGCCTTCAAAAATAATTAGTGGTAATTGAAATTTTAAAATATTGCTTTGTGCAAAAGAACCATATAGCCTTCCTTTGTCAAGCCTTGCATCTATGCATTTTTCCCAAGACTTGCGGAGTACTTTATGTACTCACGCGTTGCTCTCAAAAATAAATCTCAGAAGAATACGAAGCTCAAGAAGGAGACTACGACTACTTCGCGTGTGGATTTGACGAAGGATTTCCGGAGTACTAGGTCGCGCTTCCCCAGTCAATTGCCTGTGGCGTATTGATGGGTCATCGCTGGATTTATCTTCTGCTTCCGCTGTGTTTTGTGTGTGTGTGAGGTCTTGAAACCTCAGTTGTAATAATAAGACCTTTCGGTCTGTACTCTCAATTATTGTAATAAAGTGTTGTTGGTTATGTAATCATTTCTGTTTGACTGTGTGCACTAGCTTTGATCTGGGACTAGTGCTGTAATACACAGAGGGTCCGGGTTCGGAAATCCGGGGTCCCGACACCAAGTCCTCGATGCTGCCCAAACCCATCAACAGCAGTAAACCTAGACCTCGTGCTGGTCCTAGGTGCACTCAGGATCTAGGGCTGACCCTGAATACGCCTAAGAGACTCAACACGGTCTCTACGCGCGATCTTGGCACGCCTGAAACATCGATCAATCGTGTGTCCATCCTTCTGACAGAAGGTGCAGTGATACTTCTTCCTCTGAGAGGTAGAAGTAGCACGGTCAGGCTTCACCTTCTAAGAGGCCGAAGCAGCAGGTGCAATCACCTTGTGTCAGAAATCCCCTGGACATAGCCCGCTGACTTAAATTGGACTTTCTCGGTCCTGGGCTCGGTCTCGATCACACCTGGTGCTATGGGTCTGAGCACAGCAGGTGGATGCTTCCTCATATCCTCATAATAGTCATATCCTAGACCCTGATTAAATCTGCAAATCTTGGACTGGTCTAGAATAAGATTAAGCTTCTTCTTGCCGCTTACAAATCTCTCGAGAGTGTTCATAAGGTACTGACACTCCCGAAAGAGAGAGGTGCAAGAAGAGCAGGGGGAAGAGGGAACAGCAGGAGGTAAGGGAGCAGATGAAGAACCAACAGCAGAGGGAAGAATGGCTTGTGCATGCACAGCCGACTCTGAATGGACAGTCCTACTGCTAGTCAGTTGGTTCACGTTCCTAGGCGTCTCCACCTTACCCTGGGGCTTCTCCCCCTTCTCAGCACAAACAGAACAAGCAGTTGGTGCCTTCACTAGTTGATCCTTAGTTAGCTTCACACATTTGTCATTCAAGGCAACGAGTTCAAGTTTTAGTTTATCACAGCTAATGCAAGGTGAGCTAACAGGATCCTTAGTCGCGAATTGAGCCATTTTCTTATTAGTGTCAATCATTTCTTGAAACTGTTTTGAGACAGATTCAAGTTCAGCAGTTAATCTAGGACAATTCAAACATGAATCAATAGGCTCAAGTAAAGAAGCACGCAACTCAGCAATCTTGTGATCTGCCCGTTTTAGGTTCATCTTTAAATTATTGTAATTTTCACAAGACTCGGGCAGATCAAGGAGCATGGCATAAGGTCCTCTAGCAGCAATGTCCTTAACCTCACATGAGGTGGGAGAAGTAGTCTTATCAGTAGTAAGTAGGGTAACAGCCATCCTACTCAGCTCTAACTCAGCAAGCAGACTAACATTCTCCACCTTAATAGAATCAAGCTCGGAGGACACACTATCATGCGAGGTCCTTAACTTCTCCAAATCACCCAGCAAAGCACAGCATGTATCACAGTCGTCACGGGAGGGAGCAGATGTAAGAGAAGTAAGCTCCCGTGACAGTCTATCTACTTCCTTCTCTAACTCGGTACACCTAGTCCTAGCTCTAGCATGAAAACCTCCTAGCTTAAGGAAAGCTTCTTTAAGTTGGTCATAGGAGGGACATACCTCGTCCGAGTCGGAGTACAGCTCGCTGTCGCTGAGTTCGCCCTCGAGGGCCATGAAGCACATGCCGGAGAAGTCGTCGCCGCTCTTGGGATCTTGGTCACCCGTCCCGTCGTCGTCACTCCATCCCTCCACCTCGCTGAGGTCGAGGTCGTCGAAGGCGGTGAGGACGCGGTGAAACAGCTTCTTGGCCTTCCCGAAGTCGCGGAACTTCTTCTTTCCCAGCGTCTGAGCTGGAGGCTTCTTGTTGCGGTTCTTGTCGGTGTAGTCGATCTTGCCCGAACCGCCGTAGTCGTTCTTGCCTTTCTCCAGCTTGGGGCAGTTTGCCCGAATGTGGTTGGGGCCACCACACTCGAAGCAAATCACAGGTCCTCCTCTCTTTCTGTCCCTCCTCCCCTTGTAAGCATGGGAGAATCTTCGAGCAAGGAGGGCCAGCTGATCATCCGCAAGCTGCTCTAACTGATTATCAGTTATGTCACAGAGAGCAGCAAGGGAGAAACCGCAAGAAAAATCAGAAGAGGGACCAGAAGCTGAGCTGGGATCTGTGACTAGAGCCATCGACTGTGACTTCGACTTGCGAGAGACAATGTTAATCTCGTGAGTCTTGAGACGCGAGTACAGCGCATCAAGAGTCAAAGTCGAGAGGTCCGTAGTGTCCTTGATGGTAGTCACCTTCATCTCCCAAACATGAAGGTCGAGTGCAGCGAGCATTTGTCGAGCGTTATCCGAGTCGGGGTATGTGAGACCGACCGCTCGGAGGTTGCTCAGAATCTTGTGAAAACGCGCAAAACACTCATCAAGGGACTCGCCAGCGAGCATTTCAAACTTGTTGTAATCTCTCTTGAACTGGTCCTGTCTCACCGTCTTTATCTGGGTGGTGCCCTCATGGTAAGCATCGAGGGTCTCCCAAATATCGAAGGCGGACGAAAGATGAGATATGCGGTCAAACTCGCTACGACTCAAGCCCTGGATTATGATGTTCCTTGCCTTAGCGTTTGCCTCAACATCATGCATATTTCCAGCATTAATGTTCTCATCGGCAGGAACAACAAATCTGATCTTCACCTTCCGCCAAATGGCATACCCCTGAGCCTGGATGTATGTTTCCATTCGGCTCTTCCAGAAGGGGTAATCCAGTCCATCAAAGACGGGAGGCTTGGTCGAGTACTTGTCCGTCGCCATGGCTCTTGAGACCGGTTAAGATCTATTAAAAAGAGCTAACCGGCTCTGATACCAATTGTAGGACCGAAATGGCGACAGAGGGGGGGTGAATGTCGATCTCTAAAAATCGCCCCCAACAAATATCTTCTTCTCCAATAGCTACGGGAGCTATGAAGGTAGAAGACAAGTACTTACAGGAAGAACAACAGCAGAGAAAACCAAATCCAGAAAGAAGCAGCCAAGAAAAATAAATTCAGAGCAAGTCTGACTGCAAGCGGTAGTACCGCTGAGACGAGCGGTAGTACCTCTCGAGGAGCGGTAGTACCTCTGAGCGGTAGTACCTCTCGAGGAGCGGTAGTACTTCTGAGCGGTAGTACCTCTCGAGGAGCGGTAGTACCGCACGAAGATCGGACTTGTCTGAACGTTTCTTCGCTGCCGATCAGACTGGTCCGAACAAAATCGGTAGTACCGCTAGGACGAGCGGTAGTACCTCTGAGCAGTAGTACCTCTCGAGGAGCGGTAGTACCTCTGAGCAGTAGTACCTCTCGAGGAGCGGTAGTACCTCTCGAGAAAATCAGCAAACAGGATTTTCAAGCTGGAACTTTGAGACTTCGGATTTTTGGCTAAAAAGAAGGTTTGCTCTCAAACTTTTCGATCCAAGACCTTACTACAACATACTAAATAGTAAGGGGACCTTGGGAAACAAGAGAATCAAACCAAGAAGCAAGAATTTCATATTATGGGTAAAAATCTGAATTTTTGCACAACCCGAGCCAAAAATCAAATTGCTTCCAAACCTTTGATCCTATGGCTAAGAGACTTTGCAGATATGTTAGCAATAGCCATAGGATTCTCCAAGCCAAATCTCAGCCCATCTTGCAAAGGGAAACAAGAAAAGCTCAAAAACCCTAGAGGGGCTAAAGAAGAACAGAGCAACCCAAAAAGCCAAAACTGAGATTAAAAGAGGTTTGCTCTTGGGAAACTTGATCAAATGATCTTGAGGCACTATCCCATCAAAGAGCAACCCATTTTGGGCCTTCCCAGCAATCAAGAACTCAAACCACCGAAAATCAAGAAATCATGCAAATGAAGAACGAAGAACAGACAGAGCACGGGAAGCAAACTTCAGATTTCATTCAACTATTCAGGGATTACAACTGAGCTACGTCCCCATACCCCGATTGATACAAGAGGAGTGATTACAATCTCTCATCTCCCTCTCAATCCTCAAGAACACCAAGAATCTCACCACTTCTTGGGAGGAAGAACCCGCAGAGAGAGGAGACTCACATAGAAACCATCGTAGAGACACAGAGGGAGCACACTCTGCCTCTACCACCAACTCACACCAACTAAAGAGCTAAAGGAAACAACCTTCCTAAAGCCTCTTTTGACTCTAAAACCCTAATTCTATCACAAGTGATCAAGTGGGCATGCAGCCCCTCCTCTCCTTTTATAGCGCTTGGCTAACGGGTCTCCGCCCTGTTACGCCCGCTATGTCCAACGGAGCCCGCTCCCGCTCGTGCAGCCTTGCGAATTTCCCGATTCGCCCCTCCTGCACCTTCCGGGAAGCTTCCGCGCTCCTTGCCTCGCACGCCTCGCAACCACCTCGAGTCCACGTCGTCTTCGACACATCCCGACCGTTCTGACCTCAGCGCCACCTGCGCCTAGTCCGGTCCACCGTGTCTCGCCACGACTCCAACTCGACGTCCTGCAGTCACACAGACAAGAAACACGTCAAATAGCACCGCTCGACACATGAAAGCGTAAATACCATTACAGTTACCACAGATGAAGTCAAAACCTGTCAAAACATTAGAATATGCATCCTAAACCCAAATGACCAGATTTGACCAAAGTCCGACCGAGCCTGATTGCGCCACGCAACGACTCGACTCCGAACCACTCAAACCAAACTCGACTGACCTAAACCTTTGTCAATTACTCATCACTCTCATGGAGCACGACCACATGGTCTCTCAGATGCCTACCTCTGTAGGTCATACTTAAGAGTACATTGGAATAGTCATAAAGTTTTACTCATATCTATTGACTTTCTCACCACCCTAGCTCATAATGCATATGTCATGTCACTACAGTAGAAAATGTCATCACAGACGGTTCAAAAATAGTATCACATACGGTTTCATGAGTCGTCTGAGTTTATAAGTCAGTAATGACACGAAGTCATCACATATGATTTTCGAACCTCTGTGATGCAGACTATCACAGACGGTTATTTAACTCATAACCATCTGTGATCGTTAACTATCACAGACGGTTTGTAGATGAAATTGTCTATAATAGATTATGTATCTCAGACGATATGTAGATGAAACCATCTGTGATAGTTGATGTATCATAGACGGTTTTTAGATGAAACCATCTGTGATAGCTGATGTATCATAGATGGTTTGTAGATGAAACTATCTGTGATAGCTAATGTATCATAGATAATTTATCCTAAGGAACTGTCTGTGATATTCTTATGTATTGCTAAATCTATTTCTGTTTATTGGCCACCCTTAGAAAATACTAGCCATGCCATCTGAAACAAGCAGAAATAGAACAAGTACTGTATATATATCCAATTCACATTCATTTCAGAAAACAAGAACATCTATTTCACAAATCAATTAACTCAAATGAACTAAAATTAACCATTCATGAACAAATACACATATCTACCATTAAGTTCAATCTTATCCTAATCAAGTTCCATCTATACTGTATAACTCCCCAGCTGGGTTTATGACCTGAGACAATAAGTACGCAAACTGTCCTCGAATTTTTTGGAGCTCTGCCTATTCCAACGCAGTTGTACCGATGGTCACAACTTGTCGCTAGGAAGATCAAAGTTGTGCATATATATATATATATATATATATATATATATATATATATATATATATATATATATATATATATATATATATATATATATATATATATATATATATATATATATATATATATATATATATATATATATATATATATATATATAAGTTGATAAGTATGAAATAATTATTGCAAGATTGATAAACCTGAGGATCATTGGTCATTGCAAAACCGATGAGTAGTTGCATATCGTGGCAAACATAGTATCCATAGGTGTTGCCTAGCGGCTGTTGGTGGCACTGCAAAAATAGAATCGGTTAGTTTGAGGGTCATTGCTATGAAGTGTTATGTAAGATTGATGTGTATAGGCGAATACCGAGAAATTTAGATCGTGTCGCGGGGCGCTAATCCCTCCCTTGGATCTCCCTCCAGTAGCAACGTACACAATGAGCAACCTACGTGATTCCAAAAAGTTAGGCTTAGCCATTGCAAAGGAAGAAAAAAAACTACAATAGAGTTATCTATAGAGAAATGTGTTTACTTGTCGATTAATTGACGGACAACTATGAAGTCGTATTTGCCCCTCTTTAGGGAATCAAGGTATATTACCTTGTTCCATTTTGGTATAATTACAATTAGAATGTGTTGGAATCTACACAGGTATATCACCATGGTCATTAAACCTAAGTTCATATTGCTTATAAAATATAAATCAATAAGTATAGCAACTAGTGCAACACTTACCCCTAGTTATAGGACAAAAGTATGAATCTCTTGTTGCAGTGAGCTAGCAATGATGTCTTCATGTAAGCCTCGACAAAGGATGCATCCTTCTAGATGCTTTGCATGGAGACCAAGTGTACTGGGTCGAGAAACCTACCAGTGATTTCCTTAATCTAGCATCAGAAACCATGTATATATACACACACACACATACAAAAGCAAGGAGTTATATATGACATTTATCAGTATTACATGAACATAGACCGTGATTGTACACACTTATAGTGTCCAGCATCTCATGAGTGAGACGTCGAGGGTGTTGAGGTTGAAGAGTAAGAACAAGTCCTTGAAGGTCACTGTAAAGACACAGTCTTGAACCTCGTGGTGAACATGATTTGGGCTGAACTTGACGTTGATACCCGAGCGTTGTTGTCCATCCAACCTATTGGCCTATTCCATGTACCATGCATGCAAACTCTGGTAAGCCAATCCTAGGGTTTGGAGACGCTCTACTGGGATGACCAACGGCTCGTGTAGCACGAACTTCTGGGCCAATGGAAAGAATGGGATATCATAGGGCTTCTTTGATTTGCCCTTGCTACCTCGCTGTTTAGAGGTCAACTTCACGGGAGTCCACTGGGCACAAGGTGTAGATGCATACGATAAACTGTGCCCTTGCCGCATCGGTGCAAGTAACTCTGGTGTAGGTAGCTCCATGTAGATAGCTTCAGTGGACTTAGCACCATTGCAGAACTTTCCCACGAAGTTGACACCAGTGTTGGTAGCTCCAGGCAGATGTCCCTCTTGGGCACTGGATGAATGTTCCATGGCTTACCCTAGAATCATGACTTCATCATTTGGGGGCGCCTGCAGTGGGACGATCTTGAAATTGGCATGAACACCATCCACATTCATTTTTGCGAAACCCGGTGCTTGAGTTACACCATGCACTAAGACCCCGACACCGGATGGATACACATGGCCCCAAGCAGCGTCCAGGGCAATGGAGGCATATCTCACTTGGAGCTTGCACTTCGTAGCCACCTACATAACGATATAAAATTAGCTACTCTAATAGGCGTATCAATGGATCGAGCATTTTAGGCATAATAATTATTACAAAGATGCCATTGACAGGAAATATGTCATCACTTTTCGAGATAGGGTTGGACGTGCAACTACTTCGATGGTTGGGGGGCTAGTTAGCATAGTAGCGACAGGGCTTGCAACTAATTTACCGTAATATTTTCCTCAATGCTCTCTATCTACCATTGCATCTCATCTCTGATGGCATCAGTGATCTCCTCTCTGGGGGATTCACGTATCTCCTCTTGTATCCATGCATCGTGCTCGGTTTTGACTCTCTTTTTACTCTGGTATGCTTCAGAGTCATTGAGAATCCTTATTTTCATGGAACAAAAAGACCAAGGCCTCTCATACGACCCGGGTGCTCCTTGTTTCCCAGGGCCATAGAAAGTATATCTCTCTCCCTGACTACCTATAATGAGCCTTGGGAAGATTCTATACTCAGCGCTTCTTGCAAGAGCTCAACATGTTATTTCACTTCCAATGAAATTATGGAGTAATTACAAACTAGGTAGTTCAATATCTTACCAAGCGCTGGGACACTTTCGTGTTTGTGGGGTTTGGAAAGGAGATGGCCCTTGAAGACACGATAGATGACCTCGCTCTTATCTAGTTTGAAGCGTGCTCATCAGGGATCTTGGCAAATGGTGGGGAGGCCTCCGATAGGATTGTCTATTCGTCCTCCTTCCTCTATTGCGGAATTTTACCCACATACCTAGCGGTGTCGAGTCTGTGGGGGTCATGTTTTTTGCCTGGAGGGCCCTGTGCGTCACACTTTCACTCCTAAAATTATCTATTGTCTTCTTCACCATAAAGTATTGCCAATACGGTTACACAAACGGATACTTTTAGAAGGGCATCAGATCCTTCTCTATGTATTACTTAATAAGCATGCTCTTGAAATTCTTCCACACTTTGCACGCCACTAGCAACGAGTGTCGTCACACGGAGGCCTGTTGTTCCTCTAGGATCTCGAATGATTGGAAAATTTCCATCACCAACACATCTTTCTAATCTTTGGTCAACTCCTTCCACGAATCATAGGTGATGTTGACATGCAACTATTCCAACCATTCTCCATAATATGGACACTGCTCAACGAGGATTGAGAGAGATCCAGATGCATCGACATCCGTGATGTTAAATCGGCCCTTGGGACTCTTTGATATTCTTCTTCCATCGCATTGGATTTTTTAGAGGATGGCACATCAGACACATGAGGTGACGATGACGGAGAATGAGCATACAACATCTTCACAAGAAATAGAAGTTCTAACATGCATGAACATATTATCACAAGATTCTCTATGTGTATGGGTATACACACCAATTAATAAATAATTGGGATATGTAGGGAAGAAATTATGATACTTTCTTATTACATAATATTTTCTTATTTAGTGTGTGATCAAATGTTCTTTACATGACACATCAAATATTACAAGTCATAATCTCAATAGCACAGATTGTAGAACTAATGATTCTAGTCAACATAAGTAGTTCTGGTTGTAAAATTAAATGACCAGACATTCAGACCTATAAATACTTCACAGCTATATCAAATAGACAGCCATAGCTATCTTCCCATCCAAAACTTATAATCTTTGAAGAGCAGACAACCAGATTGTGCAAAGTGAAATTAGACTCTCCTAATCATTCACAGAAGGGAGGAATAACTAGTGGTATCTTTTTGGGTGCTTCTAACTTGCAGATCATAACAATTAGTAAGCTAACATCTTTGTAAATAGTGTAGTGTTTTAAAACCCCTTTTGTATCTAGTCTATATACAATATGTTGTTTAATATTAGAAGATATGACAATTTTCGCTCAATTTTCTCAATTCTTTGCCTAAATTCATATGTTGGACTGAACTTAACAGACAAACGTAAAGGAAAATAAAAGGGACAATTGGTAACCATAATAATACATGCACTGTGCCATACCATAAACAGGAAAGGAGAATATTACATACGGCATGCTTGGAGAGGAGGCGTACTCGAAGAGGAGGTGCGCCGAGGAGGAGGCAGCGTGATGCGGATCCACTAGCAAGCTAGCTGAACCCCGTTGCTTTGGCCCTGATCTTTCACGATACGCCTTGTTGGATGCCCTCTCCAAGATAAGCCTTCTCCCACGCACACCGCAGCACGTGAACAAAGGGTAGAGAAACCGAAGTTTCAGCGAGTAGAATCCAACACCACAATTGGATTCAACACACCAAGAGCAATTCCTCGATGGAAATCTCAAGAACACACCAACAATGGCCACCAAACCATGGTGATTTTCTGGTTTCTATTTCTCAAATCAAAGTCTAAGTTACAATGGGGCTAAGGCCCTGGCCTTATATTGGTGCACAATGCACGGCCTTGATTACAACTCACGCACTACTTGGCCTAAGGCCGAAACAAACTCCAATACGAACTAAAAAGGAAATACCTAAACTGCTACCTCTGGATTCTCTCTTAATTTGCGATCTGACTATGAGGATTTCGTGGCTGGCACCTTGTCCATTATGTGGGGCTTCAAAATAGCTTTCCAACGAGTCCAAGAACGCCCAAATCGGACTCCGTTTGTGAAAGTTATGGATATTTTAGTATCGGTCTTGCCAGCTGTGCCAATCCGAGTCCGAATCGGTTTCAAATCTTTATATGTTTTGTTTTCTGGTTCAAGGGGCTTCCAAATCCGTTTGGAACCTGAAAAGGAATCCTTCTCAACCTTTAGAAAGTCATGGTGTGGTCGGATTTTACCCTTACTTGCATTGCAATACTCGAACTCTTTATGTTTTGCAAGTCTCGCGCGTCTCTCCGGACAGCTCGTGCAGCATCCAATGAAATTGCCATAACTTTGTGTAGGAAGCTCCAAATCAAGTGCCGTTTGATTCGTTGGAAAATAGACTTTATTAGCTTTCCAAATATGTCTTTTGTGCACGTTATAAACCTCAGAATTGGTATTCAAAGCTTCTTGAACATTGTGCACAGAACTGCAAGCACTAACCAAAGTTGTAGTGCTACTTGGTGCCACATCACAGCGTGCTCGGGGAGGAGGCAGCATCGAGGACAACTTCCACAGGCTCGGGGGAGGAGGTGGAGAAAATTAATTAATGGTTTGTGTGGGTGTAGGACCGGATGAGGCAACAGAGGGGGGGTGAATGGTGCCTAAAGATTTCCCCCCCAAATATTCACATATTCCTTTTTCTCCGACAGCTACACAGCTACAAAGATTAGGATATAAGGTCTACTAAAAACAGAGGAACTGAGACTACCTAACAACCAGATCAGAACACTGTGTGGTCAAATCACGACCACTTGGTGGAAGCTCAACGTGGTTGTATACAACCATTGTCTAGTCGGCACAATGGTAGTCGATGTCCGTGCAATTGCGAACGACAAGAGATTGCTAAGAGATCAAGCGACCACATGACTTAAAATCAGACGCTCAGTTGAATGAAAACAGAGTGGTCAAAAACCCGACCGATAACAGACAGTGAACAGTCACGGCTGAAAAATAGATAGAGTAGTTAAACGCTACTGCGTGGTCGAATATCTTTCTGCCATGGTCGAACCGACCGAGCGGTGGTCTGTCTATGTACCGAGTGCTTGAACACCAACTCGTGGTCGATCAAACCATTCGGTAGCAGACTGTCTGATCTCTGGTCAAGACTTCATGGTGGTTGATCAACAAGTGACCGAACGAACGAAAATAGACATTTGCTCAAGAAGAACTGCGTGGTCAAAAACAGAACAGAGGAAGGAAAAAGACCCACGATCGCAAGACCCGATTTCCGAATATCTTTTGATTCACGGATCAATTGGTCATGAGACTTTAAACACAACAAGAACACTTCCTCTGGCTGAGAAAATCTCGAGAGGTCCTGACTTCTCTATCGAGCACGAACCAGAGGACGTGGTCGAACTCGAAATAGAGGAAGCAGCGAGGCGCTCGATCGTAAGAGCCAGACTTCAAATAACTTTCGATTAAGAGTTCGTCTGGCCAAGCAACTTTGCAAATAACATGGTAAGGGCCTCTGGAGGTTGCTCTGATATTTAATTTAAAACCTAGCAACCAATAAGAGAGTTCGACTATATTTCACCGAGAGCGCCCAAAACCAAATCCAAGAGAGAACAAAACCACTCGTAGGACTAGAGTAGCCACGATGGCTTGGAGTACAACCCACATGTCACTGCTATTCAAAACAATCAACGATATCAAGCCAAGAACAAGAGATTGCCAAGAACACATAAAAGAGGATGAACGGAGAAACCATGATCAAGACATCCAAGCAATAAATAGAGAACACAACTCATATAGAGGCAGAGAGATGAATGATTTTATACATGAAAGTTTCAACATCCACTTCCCTCGGGAGGACACGCTCTACCCTAGAGTTACACTCACACAGATAAACTCCCTTGGGAGGGAGAGGCGCTAGTCGCCAAGGCTTGGCCAACCGTCTCAAGTCTAACACTTGCCTCCCCTCTCCTTTTATAGGCTCACACGCGAACCTTGACCTAATAGATCCACCCATTAGTCTTCACTGGGGATAACCCATAAACCCCACTTAACACCGGGTTTTACACTTGTGCAACCTCGCGACGACCCGTTACACCGACAGGATGCAGTGCTTTAACAGGAACTGCTCCCCTCTTGCAGGCCTTGAGTCAATTCACCAAATTACCCCTCAAACACCTTCCCTAGAAGGTTCCTATCCTCGCATGACCGCACCTGCCTACGACCGACTAGACCTCGACTCCTCTTGAGCCTAGTCCCGGTCCACTCCGTTGTACACGATCGCACCCAGCATCCGACCGTCTGGATCTCAGCTCCTCCCTGAGCTTAGTCCCGGTCCACCTCACCGTTGCCCGTCGTGTCCACCTCCGGCAGCTCTAGCTCTGGTTCCTTGTCTCCCCAACTTGCAACCACCTCACCAGCCTCGATCATCTTCGGCGTCTCCGACCGTTTGGACCTCAACACCTGCAGCCACACAGACAAGCAAACTGTCACATAGCATGCCTCAAAACAAGTAGACCATCAATCGACACACCCAACAAGTTTTCCAGTGCACAATCACAGCAAAACATCTGGTCGTAACCCCCTACGACCGGTCGAATGAACAACACATGAAATGCACAAGGTCTCAGACCGCTCTACAATTTGATACGACCACCCCAAAGGTCCGTACGACCGCTAGATCAGACGTTACGACTAGCATTACGACTTTCACCGTGGTCGGAGCCCTTCCGACCATGTCCGACCACGTCCAACTACATAGACTTCGTCCTACCTCGCAGACTACGACTTCTGGACCCGATCGCTACGATTACCAAGTCGAAAAGCCGATCACCAAGTTGTACCGTGCCTACGACCGGAGATAATGTGGTCGTAAACCCTTCCAACCACGTTCAAATTGCTCGGCAGTGATCATAACTCCTTTGGCAGACTTCTGACTTTAGACATTGTGGTCGTAAACAGTGTAGCCGGCCTTTGACTTCCAACAAAGTGGTCGTAAACTCATTTTTTGGCTTTCGACTCCCAGCAAAGTAGTCGTAAATGGTCCAGCCGGCTTCTGACTAGTGATAGAGTGGTCGTAAACCCTTCTGCTGACTTTCAACCAGTGACAGAGTGGTCGTAAACCATTCTGCTGACTTTCGACCAGTGACAGAGTGGTTGTAAACCCTTCTGCTGACTTTCGACCACGGCCAACGTGGTCGTAACAGCTTTCGACCACGGCCAACGTGATCGTAACAGCTTTCGACCACAGCCTAAGTGGTCGTAACAGCTACTGCTGACCACATGCTGCCGACAACGTGGTCATAAGCGGTCTGCCGACCATTCTCAAGGCTTACGACTTTGCAGAGTCAGCTCAAACCTCAAAAACCAAACTCAATCTTTCTACATTAAGAGTCAATTACTCATCACAACCATGGGGTGACCTCTACATGGTCTCACAGTGGGGGAGCAAGCAAACCCTATAGTCCGAATATAAATAGGGTTGCACATCGCAAACGGTTCTAAATTAGAACCATCTGTGATAAATACACATCACAAATGGTTCTAATAAATAACGGTTTATGATAAATATACATTCTCATATACACAAATGCAAATTCATATATATGACACATTCTGATATACATAAATGCAAATTCTCTTATAGATGACACATTCTTATATACATAAATGCAAATTTACATATATACGACACATTCTGAAATAAATAAATGCAAATTCACATACACACACAATATATATATATATGTGTGTGTGTGTGTGTGTGCAAATTCACACACACACACACTATATATATATATATATATATATATATATATATATATATATATATATATATATATATATATATATATATATATATATATGACATATTCTCATATACATAAATGCAAATTCACAAATATATGACACATAAACATTTCATTCATCATTTCACTTGCTTATTTCCTTTAAAAATTTACCCTTTGTGATGATCAATGCATATATAGCTAGTTTCGTCACGTTATTCTTCTTCGACCCTTGTGTTGTTTCTGAAAAGAGGCAACTCGTGAAATTGATTGTATTCTTCCTCGTCCACTATATTGTCAACTCCAACAATTCTCTTTTTTCATAAAGAACTACGTGGTGCTTCTTATTTGCCTAGTCTATTATATAAAAGACTTGAACAACTTGGTTAGTGAATATGAATGGTTCGTCTTTGTATCTAACACGTTCGAGGTCTACGGTACGACACCGAAATAGGGAATCTTGGAAAGCACGTAGTCGAGCTCCCGAATATCCTGTATGAATCCATAGTATGAGCTCCTCAACCTATCAGTACTGAATGCATCATGTGGGCGCCGCTGTTCTAGTTAGTACTCTTTATATCCTGAGTTTACGTATAGAATGTCTACCCATTTATGTCATATCTCTGCCTTGCCACACTGTAAATATTAGCCCTTTCACCAACCATATCAGTATATTACTTGACGAGCTCCTAGCGAGTCGCTCCTTCAACCATTGGTTGAACCGACTATTGTGTTATCTCATGATCCAAACATTCGGCTGCTCCAGATTCTATTGCCGAAGAATGTCTTTGTGTTGGTCGCTATACAGGGATACTTCAGTCATGTGTCATAAAACCGTGAAATAGATTTAAGCATACGCATCCATATCTAGAGTGATTACTTTCCTTCCGATGGTCATGATATCCTCAAGCCTCTCCTCATAGTGAAATCGAGGCACACCTACCAGTTTGACCTGAGCCATCTAATCGATGTAGAACTCAATGGTCTCTTCAGTTGCATAACCTTCGATGATGCTACCCTCTGACCATAGTATTATATATTGAATTAATTAATTGGTATACTATATATGACCTAAAGTAGGTATATGTAGCAAGAATTAATCAAATTGAATTAAGTAGAAATAGACTTGAATTGGCTAAACCCTAAATCATACTAGATGTAAATAATCTTCTCTCTACACCAAGCTAGATCTAAACCATTTTCAATTCCCTATTTACCAAGTTGACCTAGAATATAATGCAATGAATAAATTACTAATGATAGATAATCGAGAACAAATGGATCTACAATCACTCTTCTCAAATCTGCGGTTCTCTTTTACCAAATGGCCTCAAAGCCCCACCTCCTCAAAGCAGAAGCCTGTGAGAATAGATCTGGAAATATTTAAGACAAATCTAGCTGTGAGGATCGAGTATGCAATAAGTGAAATTATCATAGGTAGTTTTTAATACAAACCGTCTATGATAAGTGACGAGAAGTATGATAGATGGTTTAAAGAAAAAATTGTCCATGATATTTAGTAATATCACAGACGGTTCTTAAGAACAGTCTGTGATATTTCACAGACGGTGTTCAACATGAATGGTGTCATCATTTTGTCACATATCACAATTATCATCAAATTAATATCATACGTAACATAATATGATCAAATATTGCATGACATAAATAAAATAACAACTATTAACCATCAACTATTATTTTACTACGCACTTCTCTCTCAAGTACGATGATAGGTTTGATTAGAAGATAACAACACAATTGACGCTACTCGTCCTATAGCAATTACTCATTTTCAATACAAGTCATAGCATTATAGGCAACGAATAAATGACAATGGTCCTACAAACTCCTCAAACCCACAACTTTCCCGCTTTACTAGACAGTCAAGCCCGCTACCCTAGTACTAAAAATATCATAACTTTCAACTTCTACATCAAAGTATAGCAAACCATATCAGTTCTGGAATCTATACAAAATTTCACAACTTCTTAGTTGATAAAATGTTCAGATTAAATCATCGACACCCTCTTTTTCAATCCAGAAGACAGATCTGTCGTCTTCTAGATAGCAGACTTAATAATTTTATATCTTTTAATCTACACATGCAAATGGTTAACTATGACATTTTCAGAAACTGAATGAAATTATCTACTACTTATTAGTTATTACTAAATTTAATTATACCATTAAATTAGTTAAATTGATGATTTTCCATGACCGCGTCCAACAGTAACCTATTACTGGACAATAGCTTCCCAAAATTCATAATTTCTATTTTACTTATCTAAAAATTGTGTTCTTAGAATTTCTAAAAATCATAAGAAATTATCTACAATGTTCATGTTGACCAAATTTCCAAATTAGTTCATTTACTATTTTTAATCTACTTATTACTACATACTGCCAAAACACGATAAATTTACCAGACAGTAGGATAGCAAAATTCATATCTCACAATCTACTCATCTGATTGACATGGATAAAAAATTCTACAGAAACCTATCGAAATTTTCTATAACTTTCTAGTAGATAAAATTCTTATATAATACCCATACACTATCCATAAAAATAGTACAATGATACAGTAATTTAAACCGACTACTACAAAATCTCTTGACAACATTTGCTACCTCCCTCTCTTAACTCGACCTTTAATCCGAAAAACAGAATAAATAAAAGCAGAGAAAATTACTAGGTCGTTGCCCACAAAATAAAATATAGAAAACGGTCCCCTTCTCGCTCTGCTCTAAATCTTCTCGATTGTTTCCTCTTTCTTTCTACCGGTCCTCCACCGAAATTCCCCCGTGGTTTGACGCACCACTACAGCGGCCACACAGCCGCCACCAGAGCACCTTTGCACCGGATCAGCAAGCAAAATAACGAATCCAGTGGCGTGGCCGAGGCGCTTTCCACACGTGCACTCGCTAGAAGACCGGGCGCGCACTTGCTCCCGCAGGCGGCCGAATGCAAGGCCAGCGCAAGCTTGTCTACACGTATCGTAGCATCTACGATTTTAGCACAGGGATAATATGGATCGAAACCCGTTTGTATCGTAGAGGGATCATGATTGATGATTCTACTTATAAAATTATTAGGATCGAATAGTATCATAATGAAGTTGTGATCTGATAATAAACTATATTAGCATATAAAATTTGATATTACTTATTACTAATTTAAGTTGCTCTAGTTTAATTTACTTTGTTTTGTTATTTACATGCTGTTGTAAGGTAAAAAGGTATTATCTTTAACATATTACTTTTTAGATTATTAATTTATTAAAAATAATTAAATAAGTTTTAAAAATCAGTCTTAATTTAATATAACATGGATAAGTGTGCTCAAATTACAAAATAAAATTCAAAAAGTCTACTATATAGACTTCCATATTTAAAAATATAATTTACTTTATATATATATATATATATTAAAAAAATTAATAGAATGGTGATTTTACATCTAATCCTACGATTCAATTTCGTCTAACGATACGTTATGATCCTAACAACCTTGCTTGCACGCTGGCCAGGAATGCCCGATTGTATTCGGTTGGATGATGTGGCGCGTGGAGAGCGATGCAAGGCGCGAGTGCACACGGATGACGGCACGGCAACAGATGGTGAGGGAAACACTGGCCAAAAGAGAATGTCGTGCGGCAGCCGAATAAAAAGAATAGCTATGACTTTTAGGTTTTCTCTCTCCCACGATCCTTTTAATACATGACAATCCTAATCTATTTTCAAAACCCAAAAACCCCGATCCAGGAAACCAACTCATCTACAATAATTCCAGGATCCTCTTTTCATGTACTTTTTTCCCATTAATTACACACAAGTCAAGAGCTATTCTCGGGATATTGTAAATTTGATGAAAATATCGTTATTGTTGTTATGCAGCCAACATATTTTTTCAACCCCGCAAAAAATATTTTGTCAAGAAAAACATGTCATGTCATTTGTAGTTTTCCATAGCAATGCAAAGGAAGTTTAATTACTAGAATATATACAAACTCGGGAAAATTATAAAAAAAAGCAGTAGTGGGGGGATGTAAATTAAAACCTCAACTTGTCTTATAAATTATGTGCTTTTCAGCTTTTTATGGAGAATTAAAACACTTCCCATAAAAACGAACAAGATTTGCCCGGCTTCCCACTTGAGCATCGCGAGGCTAATTAAGCAGCTTTGGCGGATCTCCTTTCTTAGCTGATATGATCAAATATCACTGTTGTAGAGGTGGCCTCCACCTAATCCCAGCAGGCCTGGTAGAAGGTTATAAAGCCCAGAATGGGCCATGTGTAATGACATAAGTACCCCTGAAGGGGATACTCAGATGTAAGGGTATAATTGTAAAAGCACTCCCATGTATATATATATATATATATATATGGAATACAGGCTATGGGGGAGAACCCAATCCATTACCATCACTTACTCCCAACTCTCCACTACCATCTCTCTCTGTTTGGTCTGTAGCCACAACACAAAAGCAGTGCTACATTCCAAACAAGTTTACTATTAGTGCTTATAGTGCACTCGTATTTTCTTGGACAAACCAAGCAAGCAAACCGTATTATTTCCGTTTCCCTGATACAGATACAAACGCCACATTCACCAAAGGACGAATATATTAAGTAAACGGATATTCTTTCCGCTTATGCATGCTCACTTTTATCTGAGTGCATGCGTGCACTGTTCCTGTGTATGTGCGTGTTGTGGAGGTTACATATATACACATGTAACGCTGGTCTTCATCGCTAATTATCTGCTCTACTTAATTGGTTGTTTGAAAGGTAGAAATATTAGCTCGATCGATCAGATTAACAAGCGCCGCCTCCTCTTTAAACCGCTCCTTTTGGTCCGAAACGGTGTGTCTCACATACCTTTCCTACATCACTTTAATGACAAAGCAAAAGTGACGAGAAGGAAATGAAGAAAAAATGTATGTGTAACAGAAGAACGAGAGAGAGGAGGCAGGGAGAGAGAGAAAGGGGAGGAAAGCAAGGGAAAGTTCACAAATAAAGGAGTGAAGCAAAAGGAAGGGGAAAACAAAACAAAGCCCAGATTCCTCTCCGAACAGGTATGCTTTTTTCCTCTCCCTATCTCCTCTCTCCTCTCCTCCTCCTGTATGTTCTTCTCTTGTTGTTGCTGCTCTCTTCTCTCCCAAGAAGATATACCCCATCGCTCAAAGAAAAATAAGTCACTGGCCCCTTTAAGATTGACCTGATATTTCCACACAAGGTGTAAGGAGAGCCAAGTTAGCTAGCAAGAGCATTCCTTGCAGCCAGAAGTACTCATCTCTCTCCTCTTTCTCTCACCAGCAGTGATGAATACAGGAGAATTCCAGAGCTCCCTGGTGCAACAGAAGATCTGGAGTGGTACTGGTGGTAGTAGCAGCACCACCACTAGCAGCAATATTATGGGTAGCTTGAAGCCTTTCCATGAAGAGCAAGAGGCCTCTCCTAACATGCCCTCCTTGTCTTCTCCCTCCGTGCTCTTCTCCCAGCAGTTTCCTCACAGCTCTTCAGGTCTAGTTTCTATGAACGGCGCCACTTCTCTTCCAAGTCTGCATGATGGCAGCCAGGACAACAACGTGCCAGAGTCATGGAGCCAGCTGCTTCTGTAAACACTTCTCTCTCCATTTCTCTATCCTTCTCTCTTCACTCCCTAAATTCTATACGATTCATTCATGCAAGAGATCCACAAAAGGAACCAATAATCCATGTAAACTTTAGTTGCATACTTAAGTGTAGCTCTAGGGGAAGGAATAAAGTGCTTAACCCACTTTTTCATATAGTAGATCGGGGCTTTCCAAATGTTCTTCTTTATGCTAATCATCTTATGCATGTTCATATTACTAACTTGTTTTTATCTGTATGGACTCATGTATTTGTGCATATCTGTGTGCCTTGTCATGTGCAACTGCATATACAGCAGTGGGGGATTAGTTGGAGATCAAGAGAGATACAGCGCCACTACAGCTCTCCTGTTAAGAGGATTAGAGAATTGGGGGGATCAGACTGCAAGTGCATGCACGGTTGGTATGAAGGAGGAGGGCTCCATGCCTCAAGGTGGCACTGCTGCTTTCAACTTCTATGGGAGCCATCTTGCTGGTGACCATGAGATCCAGGCAGGAGGGGCTAAGTCTCAGCTGAGCCAGATGCTCCTCGCCTCCTCTCCTAGGTCATGCATCACCACGAGCCTCGGCAGCAACATGCTCGATTTTTCAAAAGGCGTACTGCCGGAGCTCAGAAGTCACCACCACAACTCCGATAACTCATCCGAGGTGAATAACTTGACAAGTTGTTACTTTGATCAGTAATTCATTGGAAGTTAATTGGTAGGTTTTTCTTTGTTTTTTTTTCCAACTAACATTTTTTTGGCACGGCTTGTTTCACGTATATCGAACTCATATTGTTAAGACGTAAATTTAAGCTACATGAATGCATTCATTTGGTAGTTCCAAAGTGAAAAGGAATGAACTTGATCTGTTTGAAATATATAAGCTTTTTATTGAGTTGGTTCTTCCAAGTGAAATCTTTAGGTTATGTTTTAGCTCCCTCATGAAAAAGTTGTGTTTTCCCGAAGTACTTCTTTCCCCTTACTTTGTTTGATGGAAAGCTATACGTTTGATCATGCTGTCGCTAATAATGCTATAGGTTGAGGCTTTTATGGGCTGTCAATACAATCTCTTGGCAATGGTGCATTCTGTCTTCCATTAAGTGAAAGAGTGATACTAGTATTATTTTTCTTTTCATGAAAAGATGCATGTTTTCATGTCCCTTTTGAAATACGCTTTAGTCAACTAGTTGATGTTTGCATAGCATGTTCTTTCAAGATCTCTCGGTAAGAGTGTAGGGCATGCACACTCATTGGCAGAGCTAGCTCTTTTGCTTGCTTCTTCACCTATTCTTGTATATTGTAGTTTATAAGTGGTCGATTTTAGAGGTAGAATCACTGGGAATTCACTTTAGGGAGAGGGTTCTTTCTTGGGACAAGCTGAAATGGGCTCATGATTGTTCATGCTTTGCTTCTTTGTCTTTCTCTAGTGCAACAGCACTGCGACAGGTTCAGCTCTCAAGAAGGCTAGGGTTCAGGCCTCCTCTTCAGCGCAATCTACTCTAAAGGTTTCTTCCTCAGTACCTTGCTTTCCATAATCAAATAATCAAACCCATTCTTTTCTCTGTCATATTTGTGTGCATCAGTCATCTCTCTCTCTCTCTCTCTCTCTCTCTCTCTCTCTCACACACACACACACACACACACACACACATAAAGGGCACTCACTTTGGAAGTTCGTGAGCCAAGAACACAGGAAAACAACACACATTTGGCATTTATTTCCATTATTATGCATTCACTTACAGTACTAACAAGTTTATATACTTTTGCTTGTGATAATCTGCTGCAGGTGAGGAAGGAGAGGTTGGGGGATAGAATAACTGCACTTCACCAGATAGTTTCCCCATTTGGCAAGGTAAAAAGAATGGAAACTTTGCTTAACAGCATTCATCTTTTCGGATCTAGGTAGTAAAATGACAAGGAAGTGATTTTAGCACCAACTTGTTGCATTGCAACTATAAGAGAGAGAGCAAAAGGAGATAGCTAGATCTGCATGTGTCCTCTAGCACAGTATATAGGTTATATATGCTCATGCTGTTACAGTTGTCTATAGTTTTTGCCATGTAGCTCATTTTTTTTGCTTGTTTCACTCGAGGGGTTGTGTCCAACTAAAGTATCTCTCTCTGACACACGTGCCTCCTTTTACAGACTGACACTGCGTCTGTACTGCAAGAGACCATTGGCTACATCAGATTCCTCCTGGGTCAAATTGAGGTCCAATCTCTCTCTCTCTCTCTCTCTCTCTCTATGTTTAGAGAGCAAAAGCTCGTTTGTCATGGTAATAGGACCTTCAGAAGTATGGGTGAACAGGGAATGTAGCCCGCATGTCAGTTCTAGCATCACCGGTGCCTGTAAAGCACAAGGTGCATGCTTCATTACAGTAACATTACAGACACCTACTGCATGTGACTGGAAAGTGGAGCCCACAACGGCATTTCCCCACAAGCAAACGGCAGTACAAAAGCAAGCATCCATGCATGGGAAGAGGTCGCTAGGGAAAAGTGCCAGTGCCTGGCCCTAAACCCCGGGGGTGGGGGGGTGGGGGGGGGGGGCACGAGGGCACGCTGTTAAAGCTGGTTGCTGTGCATGGGCGCGCGCGCAGCAGCAGAGAGATGGATGGATGTGATGCGGCGCCTGTCTTGTAGCTCTTGTGTTTCAGGGACTAGCTACTAGCTAGGATTATATGCTCTTTCTGTGTCTCCTACATGACCAGTGGTTCCTCTGTGCCAGGCTCTCAGCTACCCTTACATGGGCCACGGCAATGGGACCTCCATGCAAAATGTAAGTTGCACCTCTCTCTCCCTCCTTCCTCTCTGCATTCACGCACGTCCGAGCACACGGAGGAAAGGAGCTCTTACGTCCAATTGACAAGATGCCTATGCACGAGCAAGGTGTCGTGAAATGCATTTGTCACAAACGTAGGTTGTTGTTACTAATTTCGTCTTGGCTTGCTAGGTGAAAGGTTAGCAAAACGTTTTTTTTCAAAGGTATGCTAAAAAACCTTTTATCAAAGGTTAGTGTGAGTAGGATACCGATTCTTTTTGCGTTTCAAAAAAAAAAGGATACCGATCCTTTTCGTAACCTTTGTGAAAAAATGACTTTAAATCTTTTTTTAGGCTTTTTATGGGTGCCAAGTTAGGGAATAAAAGTATCCTTTTTACGGATGAACCATAATCACTAAGAATATTTGAATGTATACGGATACATATCCCGTACAAACATAGGCTTAAAATATTGGAAAATTTAAACTCCCAAATAATAAGTATGTAGCTCCGTGGATTTTGAGCATGCAACGAAAAAAATTCATGGCCTAGACGCTAGTCATAGAGAATGGAATACAAATATATACAAAGGAAAGTTGCAAGCCTTTTCTACACATCGAAGGCCACCTGTTTTTGAACAAGACAAATGACTTACTGTGAGTATCAACAATCTATTTTGGTATGTTTCTTTAAGAAGTAATCCCTGTGAGTATCATCTTAATTCATACGTACATAACCTGAATAGATCTGAAATTACAAAAAGGTCATTCATGGACCACCTAGAAGTCTAAACTAATCCTCGTTAACTGTGAATCTAAAATTTAGTCTGCGTGTTCAATATGGGGTACACATTTCTTTGTGGTCAATTGCTTTAATATTTGTTTATAGAATTATATACTTACACAAATTTCTATTGACTACCATAGAACTAGCCTGGTCACATTTTATATAACCGTGGTCAAATCTGATTTCTGTCTTCAAAATTTATCATAAAATCAACTTTGAAAGCTGTTTATTCTGTCATGATCATTGTTTCTTTGAGGAAGAAGATGTGTTATTATCTCTAACAGAATGTATTTTATATATTTTTTATAATCCAAACCAATCTAGCACCACCTTCTTAACTTTATTTTCAAAGTGATGACTTTAAGATATAGGTATCAAATTTAAAATTTAATTCACAATATAGTTATAGGAAATTTCTTACAATTACTCATATAAAGGGCTGTTATCTTTGGAAAGAACTTATGATGTCATTTGATTTATAAGAAAACGTTTTATAAAAGAACAACTTGATTCTTTGCAATGATTTATTTTTTTGAGAGAGACTACCCACGACTGTTCACATATTTTCCAAATCGATCCTATGGGATAAAATGATAAAAATAGGAAGTTCTGATCCATGCAATATGGTTCATCATGTAATTTTTTATCACTGTTGATAAATGTTCTCAATTTTTACTTATGAAGTGTGTGTGTGTGTGTGTGTGTGTGTGTGTGTGTGTGTGTGTGTGTCTATATGGTATATTGGACTTTAACTCGAACTAAAAAAGTGGAAATGAAACATTATGGGATAATAGATCTCAACTAATAACACCTCAAATGAAATATATATATCCATGTCCTATAATTTGCTTAAGAATGTCATTTATGTTGACTCAATAGTTATTTTATTTTCAAAGTATTTCATAATGTTTTAATCTTACATTCTGGTCCGTATTAATTAGACCAGCAGTCTAGCCATAAACAATTTTAATAAAAAAATCTAAGAAGGCCAAATATGACATATGTTAACTATAAGATGTATACTTTTTTGTCAAGCTAATCATGAGGAAGCATCACGTTTGGTGGAATATACACGCCCACTAATAACAATATACATATACTTTATGATCGATCGAGAAAACTTTACCCACTAATAACAATATATATGAAATTTATGATAGATCGAGATAACTTTCTTCCTGACAAGCAAAATGGCAATTGTCCTCACTTATTTTCACAATATCTGAGCAATATATTGTATCTTCAAGTTAATTTCAACCAAAATTTAATTATTTTATTGCAGTACTAATCATTTCTCAGTTCAAAAAGATATTTATATCGATATTTATGTAACGATCCATAAACTTTAATAAGATTTTAATTTTTTAGATCTAATAAGATTTTAATTTTTTAGATCTAATAAGATTTTAAGTTGATCCACAGGGATTAAGTTTTGTATTGAGCATTATGCACTTATAAAAGGAAGCAACAACTATCTTTTCATCTTATGGTTTGTACTACAGTAACTAGCTTTCAAACAGTACGTTTTTTAAGGTGGGATCAACAGAGATATTGTAGTAAAAAGTGTACCGAATTCAGCTATACGGACAAAAATTGCATACGACTATTTTTCTTTACGTACTGTCTCTCGCGAATAGCTAAAATTTAAAAATTTAAGTTATAATCATAAGTCATAACTCAAAAGAATCTACGTACATGTATGGTGATCATTTTCTTTTCCTAACTCACATACCTACAATGAAAATTATAAACCACAAGAGGGAGTTACATGCCTGAATTTTATGTACCAGTTCAATACGGAATGGCATTATTAAATGATAGATTGAAAAATGCACATGGAGTACACTAGGATACACCTTTATAATTAAGGTATATATTATCGCCATAACGATGTTAGTTTAGTTGACCTGAGCCATCTGAGACAACCATGGGCCGGTACAACTCTGGTTCAAACATATTTACCACATCTGAAAAACTATTCTCTCCACCTTTTTCGCACGCTTGTACGTGCAACGTTGACATGTGACGCAGTACTTTCTTTTTCATTTATAGGGACCAGTCGGTGAAAGGAACCCTGGCCTCTTCCCAGAATACCCTGGCCAGGTAAGTAGAGATCTAGCTATATGCATCCATGCACATGTTTCCCTGGATATAAGAATCTACAACTTTACAGCTATACTTAAGCCACTTTTCATCTTTCGTGTGTGGTTCCTTGGGCAGTTGCTAAACCATAATAACAACGCTGGAGCACAGCATGCTGCAGGCCAACCTGAGCAGCAGGTATACTTTGCTTAGCTTCAAAGTCAATTTCAATCATGTATATGTACATGCATGTATACATGTAGAGTGGTACCATGCTGCTATATTTACGCAAACATAAGACCATATATATGTACTCCATTTTTCTTTCAGTGATCTATTAGTGTTTGCAGTAATATTGGCAAAAACTATCCTATATTACTCTCAGCATATATATGCTGTATAAGTCAACGCACTTGGAACACGTACAGGATGTGAATGATGAGGCCAAGAAGGACTTGAGAAGCCGTGGGCTCTGCCTCGTCCCGGTGTCGTGCACGTCGCACTTCGGAGGGGACAACGCCGCTGACTACTGGGCCCCGGGGCAGCTTGGCGGGATCCTCCAGTAGAGATTCATGGCTTCATGCATGCATGCAGGCATGGCCTAGCAAGCTGTTCTTGCAAGTACATGCATGTTCATGAGGCTACAGACATAGCTCTCTAAGAAACACAATGCATATGCATGGGTGCAGGAGTACATAACATCATGAGCAGTCATTCTGGTAAGGAAGCACCCTGTAAGGCTGATTGCTCTTGATGCTATGCGAGTAGTATAATCATGGGGGTGAAAGAAGTAAGCTTCTGTATCTGCAAAGTGGCTTCAGGATGGAGATCTAGTTCTTCTCTAGCCAGACCTTCAGCCCTTGCAAATTTATGGCTCTGATGTATATGTAAATCTAGCAAGCTAGTGAACTTTTCTCATACCGTGCATGTTACGAGTTGATTATCAGGAGCAGGGTGTACTAGTGTCAATTTCGTATTTCACGCGGCTGGTGTATGTAGGGAAGTTGATATCACATATATGTATATGACAGTAAATTCATATGACTAAACTTATTTCAGTCGGCAATATTTGTTGCCTTGGATGTTGCTGAATCCTTTTGGTGTGTACGAAAATCGTAGCTAACGAGAGGCATTATGTAATTATGTTAGTATCGAATTTTACAATAACGAGTAATGTGTACCTACGGCACTTAATTGGCATCCAAATAAAAACCAGGGAAACCAACCAACCACCACTAGTTTTAGCAATATGAATGACGCTATGATAAAGGAATAAGGGCATTACTAGTACATCACAAATTAGATGTTGTATAATGCATGTAATCAGACATTTAAAATTTGACGCCAACACTATCCAAAAAAATTGACCACTGTTATGCAAAAAATAGATTTATCATCGAAACTACTTCCATAGTATTATAATTTATACTTATGACGACCAACACTATCAAAAAAAATTGACCACTGTTATGCAAAATGTAGATTTATCATCGAAACTACTTCCATATTATTATAACTAGTTAGAGACCCGTGCGTTGCAATGAAGTCATAAAAATAGTGAGATAGTACTTACTGCTGGCCAACTTCACACATCAAACATTGGAGAGCAAGCGACAAAGGTAGAAGGGTGGCCAAAATACGCGAGTAGATGGGGAAAGTGGAGGGGGTGGGCGGTTGTATCCTGAGAGAGAGAGGAGAGAGATGAATGGTCCAGATCAAATCGGATGGCTGTAGAGAAGGGAGAGGAGAACGCACCGATGACCACCAACTCCTCTTTATATAATAGTAGATTTATACTAACACATGTTCCCCTCTAGACTCTTGTACCTATCGTCTAGGATATTGATACATTCTCCGACACACACATTTAACAATTAGTTTTCTAATTATATGGTAGCAAAATTATTAAAAATCTGCTAACATGAAAGTACTTTGACGATAAATCTACTAAATTATGTAGTGGCAAAGGACTCCTCGATTCGGTGGTGGCAGGCGTCAGGTGGCTCTACAGGCTGATGAGCTATGCGTTACATCCTCAATCTGCAGCCGTTATTTGGAGATATCTCCTGTCGAGAAGCTACGCCGCCTCCCGTAGTCGGTTGAGGAGGGTATTTCGGCAGCTCGACGACTTCATCAGCAACACCTCTGGCCGCATCGCCGTGATGGTAGTAGCACTGCGGCTTGTTTTTACGGGCAACACCTCCCATCTGATCACCTCCAACAATCTGTCATGGACTATACCATATGCGGCATTGGGCTAGGCTGTGCTCTGGCCATGGACTTTGGGCTTGGTCATGGCCCAAGAAAGCCAGGCATTGTGACATTACAAAGGAAGAGGAGATATCATGGAGAAAGGGGGAACCGGATAGAATTCCTACTCTCTCTCTCTGTCGACTCTCTCCCTCTCTCGACTGCTCTCTCTGTCCGTCCCTTGCTTCTGTTCTTCCTCAAAGCCCCTCTGTTCTCCTCTAGTTCTTCCCAAATCCTTCCAATTAGTTTGCGTAATTTGTATCCTGTGATCGAGGAACATAACATAATCAAACCTATGTATCGGCGGCTACATTGCCCTCTTAATTAGCCGGAGACGATGCCTACGGCGGTCATCGCTTCTGCGGCCTTCGCTCAGAGGATTCACCGGTGAACACGTATCTGGTCTTTTCAACACGAGTATGTAATTGAAGAAAAGATGTAATTGTTTCTTCTTTAGAGGGATGTGTACCAGGAAAAGGGGAGCTTGTAACCATCAAAATCTTTTAATATAGCTATAGTTAGAGTTGATAATTCGTGTATGTTGCCACTTATGTCGTATGAGTAGTAAGGCAAACATACGCATCTAACCAAACCTTACATGCCATATAATTCGCACAATCATTGTGAATTGCATTGTCGGCCTACATATGGTCCATTACGACAACTATTTACAACAACATATTTTTACTACTTAACACAGGGAGGGTGATGGTGGTTCATCTACCCCTCTGAACCCCCTTGCTTCTTCCTATGGTGGTAGTTCATCTACCCCTCCGAACCCCCTCGCTCCTTCCTAAAAAATTTCTACGAACATACGAACAAAAAATAATAAGATTTCTTAATGCATATCAAAGCACGTGTTTCCAACTAGTTTACACGGGTATTCATCTAGTTACAAAAAAACTAAATTTACCACGTGGCTAGGGTGGATATGTAGCCAAGTCTTTGTCTTATCAAACTTTTCTCAAACTTGACGTAGTTTTATTTAATATTATTTTATGCATAATTTGGAAGTATTTTTAGAAACGAGTGCAATTGAAGTAATTTGTAACCGAGCCAACAAGTTTCTTGCCATCTCTACCCTTGCCTGCCTAACCAGCTTGCTACCGAGCTGACGCTGCTTGGCATCGCCTACCGAGCAAGGGTAGCTCGGCAACACCTAGGGCCGCCCACCTATCGCGCCGCACCTGTGGCTGCTGCGCTTGCCTAGCCTACCATGATGCTTGCCTTCTGTCGAGCTATCTTAGTGTGACAGGTGACACGTGTCGACTGTAACGCTTTTCAAGCTTGGAGACGGGGCTATTTTTTAAAAAACATGTGTTCGGAATCTAAAATGAAAAAAGTGACTTCAATGCCATTGCATGAACGCTTCAAAAGTTTAGTGGGGTTCATGTGCACGAGAATTTTGATTTTTGAGAGGAAATAGAAAATTTTAAATGCTTCTCATATTTACACGAGAATCGATCGTGTCCAGCCCAGCGTATTAACACTACTACAGAAAAGGTCATCACAGACGGTTCGGAAATGTCATCACAGACGGTTTTGTGAACCGTCTGTATTTTTGTGTCAGTGATAATCGAAGGTCATCACAGACGGTTTTTGAACCGTTTGTGATTATCAGCTATCACAGATGGTTTTTGAGTAAAAATCGTCTGTGATAGCTGATAATCACAGACGATTTTGAGTTAAAAACCGTCCGTGATAATGATAATCACAGACGGTTTTGAGTTAAAAACCGTCTGTGATACTGATCATCACAGACGGTTTTTAAGTAAAAACCGTCTGTGATTATCAGCTATCACAGATGGTTTTGAGTTAAAAACCGTCTGTGATACTGATCATCACAGATGGTTTTTAAGTAAAAACCGTCTGTGATTATCAGCTATCACAGATGGTTTTTAACTCCAAACCGTCTGTGATATTCCCTTCAACCCCTAAATATATTTCTGTTTATTGGCTAGCCTCAGGAAATGCTAGCCATGCCCTCTGAAACAAGCAGATAATCACAGACATAAAACATATACAATTCACACATCTCATTTCATTTCAGATACATTTCACATCTCAATTCATTTCACAGACATAAAACATCCAATTGACAACGCACTTCATTTCACAAACATAAAGCATCCATTTCGCAAATCAATTCATTGAATTGAAATAAAATATCCATTAACAAATACACAATTGTAAAAGATCTACACTGCATTTGCACTTAGAATTACAATAAAAAATCATTCTGGGCTGTGGAACTCTCCATCTGATCTTATGACTTTACTCCACAAAAACCAAATGAACTCTCCTCGAATTTTTGCAAAATCCGGCTGTTTCATTGCAGATGTAGAGATGGGCGCAGCCTGTCGATAGGAATATCAACGCGCGCACATATAAAACTTGACATGTATGAAATAAATGTGGGAAGATTGACAAACCTTAGAATTGGCGAACTTGGTGGAATCGAGGAGTAGTCTCATATGGTGGCACATGTAGTATCCACACGTGTTGCCCGGCTTCTGCTGGTGGCACTGCAAAAAACAGAATGTGTTAAATCAAGTGGCATTACTACTAAGTGTTGTATATGATTAATTAATGTGTAGCTAGCGAATACCCGAAAATTGCGATCATGTTTCAAGGGCTTGGCCCCTGTCGTCGAGCCACGTGTTTGTTGAACGTATGTGGCGAACAACCTTCGTTATTCGAAAAAGTTAGATTAGTCATTCGGAAGGAAAGAAAGAGTACAATGTACAATGTACGTACCTATCGAGTATTTGGGCGATAGCTGTGTACTTGGATTTGTTCTTACTTAGAGAATCACGGTATATAGCCTTGTTCTATTTTGGTATAATTACAATTAAAATCCAATGGAAGTGCTCATTGTATGGCATAAGAACAAATTCCTTATCTTGGTGAGCCAGCAGTGCTTTTGTAATATAGTCCTCGACGAAGGATGCATTCTCGTTGATGGTATCAATGGCGACCAAGCGTGGGTCCAGGAAACCAATTGGTGATGTCGATGATCTAGCTTCGGTCAGCATGAATATATATATATACACAGAAAAGCAACAAATTGTGACATATATCGGTATTACGTGAACAGAGACTGTGATTGTACAGACTTACAGCGTCCAGCATCGAACGAGTGAGGCGTCGAGAGCGTTGAGCGTGAAAACACCAAATATATCGTCAAAGGTCACCGGGAAGACACATTCCTGAACTTCGTGCAAGAAATGTTCCGGCTTGAATTTGACAATGATACCTGAGCACCGTTCTGCCTCTGGTCTATTGGACTGTTCTATATACCAAGTGTGGAATCTTTGGCAACCAAGTCCTAGCTTTGTGAGGTGCTCTTTCGGGAATATCATCGGCTCGCCTAGCACGAATTTGCGGGCCAATGGCAGGTACGAGATATCATCATCATCCTTCGTCTTTGATTTGCCATGGCCACTGCCTCGACTTCAGGTCGACTTCATGGTAGTCGACTGTAATGTTATAGACGATGCAAGTTGCTTTGGCGAGAATAGCACCCGTGGAGATAGCACCGGTGCAGGTAGCTCTGCTTCGTACTGCCCGTGTGGAGATGGCACCAGTGCATGTTGCTGTGGTTCGCACTGCACTTCTGGTCCTGCCACCGGTGAAGAAGCCTCCAGGGAGATGTCGCTTTTGGGCCACTAAATGAATGTTTCAATGGCCTGTCCTAGAGTCACGATCTCGTCGTTGGGGGGCTTCAGTAGCGGGACCACCTCAAAATTGACATACACACCATCCACATTAACTTTTGCGAAGCCTGGTACTAAAGCTTGACCGTGCACCATAGCCCCGATACCAAATGAATATGCCTGGCCCCAAGCAGCGTACAAGGGAATGGAGCCATATCTCACTTGGAGCCTGCACTTCGTAGGCTCCTACATAAGGATACAAAATTAGCTACTCGAATAGGCCTATCAATGGAGCAAGCATTCGAGAGATAATAATTATTACCAAGATGTCGTCCACAGGAATTTTGGCCTGGGTTAGCGTCGGATTGGACGCGCAGCTACTCGGATGGTTGTGCGGGCTAGCTAGCACAGGAGCGGCAGTAGCGGCCTGCTGACTTTCTGTCTGTTTCTCCACCTCATCTCTGATTACATCAGCCATCTGAGCTAATAGCTCCTCTCTAAGAGATTCCTTGATCTCTTCTCGTAGCTGTGCGTCACGCTCGGCTTTGTTTCTCTTCCTACGCCGATACATTCCGGAGTCATCTTGGAAACCACGTTTCGAAGGAATGTAAAGCCCAAGGCCTCTCATGCGACCCGGGTGCTCCTTGTTTCCCAGGGCCACGGAGAGCATATCATTCTCCCTTGTTCCCTGGAATGATCCCAGGGTAGATTCAAAACTCAGCTCTTCCTGCACGAGCACAACATGTCATTTCAATCCGTACGAAGTTGTGGAGTAATTACATGCTACGTAGTTCGATCGATATCTTACCAGGCGCTGGGACACTTGCTGGTCTGCAAGGTTTCGAAAGGAGACGTCCCCCGATGTCGTTGTAGATGACCTTGCTCTAATCCAATTTCGAGCGCGGTCATCCAGGATATTGGAAAACAGCGGGGCGATGTCCTGTGCAGCTGCCAGGTCATCCTCCTTCCTCCACTGCGGGATTTTACCCGCATACCCAGCTGTGCCAAGTCTGTGGGGGTGTGTATTTTTTGCCTGGAGGGCCTTGTGCGCCGTACTTGTACTTTTGAAATCTTCAGACGTCTTCATCGCCTTGAACTCTTCCCATTGTGGTTCCAGGAATGGGTATTTATGAAAAGGCATTTCGTCCGTCTCCACGTATTTCCTGACAAGCGTGCTCTTGAAGTTCTTCCATGATTTGCACGCCGCTAGGTAGGTTTGTCGTTGCACAGCGTATAGGTGTTCTTCTGGGAACTCGAACGATACCAAAATTTCGGTCCACAGCTCACGTTTCCGAGTGTCAGGCACGTTCTTCCATGAATTGTATGTGATCTCAATTCGTTCTCGTGCAACTATTCCGACCAGGCTTCGAAATGCGTTTACCGCTTCGCTTTTTGAGGAAGGATAGGGACCCCAGATGCGTTTACCGCTGTGATGGTCTGTCGGCCCTCAGGCTTATTCGATAGCCCTCTTCCTTGGCGTCTTGATGTTGGAGCGGACGCCTCCGACGATGATGTTGAAGAATGCGCGGGTGACATGTTGCTCATTTTGTGGGTCTATTAAGATAAGATGAGAAAGTGATCATATTGAATTGGAAGAGAGGAGAGGCGTAGAGGGGAGGGGGAGAAGGGAGGGGGTGATATGGACATAGACAGGGGGTGATGTGCCTATCTTAGCACCTACTTTAGTTGCTAATACTATAAACCAAATAGCAAAGTCCCTAAACTAGTGTATCTGGTTCATTGAACGGGAAGACTAGAGTATGTCACTTGCTTCATTTGCTGTTTTTAGGCTAGATACATGGAGCATTTGGGTGGAAAGATGAACTGTTTCGTCAGGCGCATGACTGCCAATTCGAAGCATAGCATAGCATCCGAGGCACATCCGAGGTCTGCTGCTTTGTCTTGAGGAATGCCAAGAGCTGGTCTTCAGATGTGGCATTCCTCAAGACACAGCAGCAGGCCTCGAATGTGCCTCAGATGCTATGCTTCATATCATAAATCCTTAACCATATCATAAACCTCGTGTCCCCTTAAATGCCTTGGAGCTGAACCGTCTTCCTTCTCTCCGTTAAATTGTTTCTTCATCTTGCGGTATGGGTGAGCCCTCCGAAGGAACCGGCGGTGACGCATGTAGACGGTTTTGCGTGAGTGTCTCAGCTACACACTCTCGGTACCATCTAAACAGTGAGTACAAGCTTTTGCACCTTTTGTACTATGGCCCGATAGGTTACCAAGGGCAGGATAATCATTTGTATGCATCCCATACCTGTACCCCTTCGTTCCACAGTACTTTTAGATCTTCCACCAACGGTGCTAGGAACACATCGATATCATTCCCAGGTTGTTTTGGCCCTTGGATAAGTATCGACAGCAAAATGTACTTTCGCTTCATACACAACCAAGGAGGAAGGTTATAGATGCAGAGAGTCACGGGCCATGTGCTATGTTGGCTGCTCATGCTACTGAAAGGATTCATTCCATCTGTACTCAGTCCAAACCTTATATTCCTTGGTTCTGCACCGAACTCTGCAAAACTCCTATCGATGTTTCTCCACTGCGCGAAATCAGCAAGGTGTCTTATCATTCCATTCTTCTTGCGCTCCTCCGAGTGCCAACGCAGCAGTTTTGCCTCCTTTGGATTTGCAAAAAACATTTTCAAACGGGGAATTATAGGAAAATACCATGCCACCTTAGCAGGAGGTCCTTTCTTCGCCTCTGTTCCCTCGCCATCATCTGATTGATTGTTACGTTTGTATCGGGATGCGTTGCACACCGGACATACATGCATGTTTGCATACTCTTTACGGTAGAGGATACAGTCGTTCGGGCATGCATGTATTCTTTCTACTTCCATTCCCAACGGACAAAGAACCTTCTTGGCTTTATACGTGGTTTTAGGCAACTCATTTCCCTCCGGAAGCAAGTCCGCTAAAAGACCTAGCAGCGCCGTGAAACTCTTGTCGGACCAACCGTTGCTTGCCTTCAATTTCATCTCTTCTACATCGCGAAGCATCTGATCCAGATTATCATCGTGCAACCTATCCGAATCCGAGCCACAATCGACATCAGCAGGCGGCATGTCATTCACTTCACCGGCGATGTCATCCGGGGGCATATCATTCACTTCACCGGCGATGTCATCCGGCGGCATATGATCATTCACTTCGCCATGACTGGTCCAACACGTATAATCCTTTTTGAAACCCCTCCAAATCAAGTGCACTTCAATTTGCCCTCGGTTCTTAACCATCTTCAAATTCTCGCAGTCAGTGCATGGACATCACATATATTCCACCCCCTTATTCAACATATCCTCCTCGGCGGCTCTTAGAAAAGCAGAAACGCCATTAATGTACTCTTCACTCACACGGCTCGCGGCATACATCCAGCTTCGGTCCTACGTTACGTACATATATAACAACTTAGTATTAAAATCTAGATTAACTAATTATAACTACATATATACCAGCCACATTTATTATATTGAGACTTAATTTGCTAGCTCAATTCATATTACAAACACAACAGCTATTATATAACCAACAATTTTACAAATTAACCATCTTCAATAACCACTCATGGATTACTTAGACCTAAATTGTAATGCAATTAAAGAAACAATACATTTCATTACTAACCATATCTACAGCAACCAGGAAAGTCTGAATCTTAATTCAAAGCTCAATCTCTGCCTCTTCCCACCAAATTAACTGGCCTGAAATCGCCTAGCTTCCTCCCGAGTGAAAAAGTGCGCAGTAGTGGCTAGATCTGGATCGAAATGAAGACAGATGCGGTCTGAGCAGCTCAATAAATGCCTTAGCCATTATCACAGACGGTTTTTAACTAAAAACCGTCTGTGATAAGTTTTTTTATTAAAACCGTCTGTGATAAATATTATCACAGACGGTTTTTTATAAAAAACCGTCTGTCATAAGCTTCATGCCAGAACGCTTCGCGCGTGTTTCCATTGCCAGAACGCTTCGTGTTTCGATTGCCAGAACGCTTCGTGTTTCGATCGTCTAATTAACGTCTCTCGATCGTTATACGAAGCGTCTATATCATTAATGTTTGGGTATACGAACCGTCTGTGCTAAAGGTTAAATATGCGCGCCTAATCCAGGTCTCTTCTACGTACGTACAATATGACTTCTACTATTCTTGTGATCATCTCCTTCCTCTCATCTGTTCATCAAGAATTGTTCGGCCGGAACCTTACACAGGCGGCCAGCAATTTGCATCTGGAGCAGCTTCTCCGCACACGCCCTGCTCTCCTTCCCCGACTTTCTTGCATCCGTCAGCTCGACCTGATCATCCGCCGTCGACGGAGGCGTCTCGCTGCCGCTCAAGAATGGGAAACAACCATTACCCTGGTTCTTCTCCACAATGTGCGCAAAGCGGAAGAAACTCTACACGCATTGAAGAGACTGATGGATAGCCTTGCCGATCAAGCAGAAACGGCAGATTCTGAGGAATCTGCCCATGCATACCTCTACGACATTATGGGCTATGCTACTGATTATTTGCCCAGCCTGGAGGAGGAAGTGCTGAGGACAAGGACAATCTTAACGGCGTTCGAGAAGTCAGTGGCTGATCCTCCAAGTCCCAAAGTCGAAGAAGAAGCGTACGAACCCCAAAAGATTACAATCTGGGAAACTCTACCTGTGCGACTTTTGTAGTAAATTTGCCTCTAATTGAAACTAATAAATTTGCCTTTAATTTGTGATCTCTTGTCTCAGTAGTTATGTAGTTAAGTTATTAGAAGCAATGTGTACTTATATATTAACCTCTGCTCATGAACAGAATATGACAGACAAAGGGACATCACAGACGGTTCTTGTTAAAAACGGTCTGTGAACATTAACATACGGTTCTTAACAACAACCGTCTGTGATAGTCTACACAACACAGACGGTTTTTAATAAAAAAACCGTATGTGATAATCCCAGATTATCACAGACGGTTTTTAATAAAAACCATCTGTGATACTTTAGTATCACAGACGGTTCATCGGTAAGAACCGTCTGTGATACTCGTTTTATCCGACGCCACTAACACAGACGGTGTCCAAATTAAAACCGTCTGTGTTAGTGTCAATCACAGACGGTTTGACAAAACCGTCTGTGATTGGCCGTCTAGTATTAGGCTTTCTGTAGTAGTGTAAAGGCCCAGCTCAATTGCCATCTCTACATGAGCACGGTAGAGATGCCACACATACAGTTAAAGTTTCTATTTTTTGAATTGCGATGAATTTTGGCTATGTTTTTGTAACACCCCCGTTTTTGGGAACGGGAATGTCGTTACCTTCCGTAACAACCCAGGAGTTCAGTTACGGACAGAAGAAGTATCATGCCTGCTTATGGACAATTAAAAGAAGTTAATTTAATTAAAATAAGACCTAATGGCCAACTTTAATAACAATATGGGCGTCCAAGCCCAAAACTTAACTTACATACAGAAGAGCCGAAGAGAACACCACATGAACGCTTGAGTGTAGTCGTAACCTTAAAACGAATACTTGCAGCCTCTTCTCTTCTTTTAGTATCTGTGGGGGGAAAATTTTGCAAGTCTGAGTACCAACCACTATACTCAGCAAATCAAATGTGGAAATACTATATATCTACTTGCCAGGATATTCTCAAAGGAAGGGAATATAGTTGTTTTATTATGAGGTGGATGCAATTTTATTTGCAAACAAATAAAATTTAAAGCAATTGCTCCTTAAGATCAGGGGTTTTCTGTCATCAGATAAAGCTTCATCATTACTCAAATTAACAACATCAGAAACACTACTTATGCCTCATTGTTGGAATCACCCAATTAACACAACTTCATTAACCGGAAGCACGGCGTATTCGAATACCATTTATTTTACTCTGCAGAGCTGCCCTGCTTTACCCACAAGATTTCTTAACTACACGTCTGGCTTTAAGAAAACAAGGCTTTTCACTGCTCAATTCTTTATATAGCCTCCACCTAGTAGGCCTCCCAATAAGCTTAGGCTGCCCCTGACTTATTTTAGCCTACCATTGTGCGGCACACATAACATATGATCGAAGTTCAGATCGATCGGTCAGATTGTTCAGATAAAATAACCAACTTCCATACGGCCCTGCTTAACCCCTTCCGTATGGACTCACACTTTTCCTCCACACTGCTTTTGTAGAGGTTCAATCGAACTTGAGCAGTTACTAGACTAGGGTTGACGTATCAACACTTGTGGTTGGGCGATCACTCTGTCTTTTACTCGGCACAAGGGTCTTGTCCCTACATTTTCACGAGGTCCACAACCTCCACCTTAGGGTAAAGCGGTGGACGAAGTCCGCCACATGAACCTCCACACCCTTTTTACCCTAAACTACACATCAGAATCACCGGCCTAGGATACGGTGTCCCATACCACCCTACCCTCTCCGGGTTTTCCAAACTTACCGGCCAACGGCCAAGGTCACTTAGTAGTGTAAAATGTTGAATGAGATGGTATATATATATACATGTACAATATTTTAATTCTTACTAAGGTTGCCAAGGTGAATGTGGCCATCAAAATAAATAGAGCTTTTTCAGTGGTAGGATTTATCTAAATAGCATGCCATTCTAAACATTTTATTTTAAGCAATTAACATTTCACAATTATCAATAATGAAAATACATTAAGTAAATAATGTAAATTTCATAGGATTCAATATGATCAAAAACATGTGACTTGCCTTCTTTCAGTTGCTCTGGATCCTTTTTGACCAGCTTCAAATTTACTCCATCTGTCTTTGCTGTCCTTTAGTTGACCAACTCGCTTGGTCCGTTCGCTAGCGTAGAAAACGAAGCCAAATAGGTTCCTGCTTTGCGAGATGCAAGCTGGGAACAAAATGCAATTAAAAATAAGAAAGAGTATAAAAGAAATGGTTTGGGTTGGTGGGTCGAGGTTCAACGGCGCTTGGTAGATTGACACGGTTAAATTGGATTAGATAGGTTCAGGGCTATTAAAAGATGTATATGTGTTGGACAGATTTTGGGAATAAGGACAGACATTTAGGATTGGATGGCCAATCTTTGAATTGGGTGGATTTGGATTTTATCAAGATTTAAATTGGTACTACGAGAAGTTTGAATTTACTTGGAATTGATTTTGATGGGAGGGTGAAATTCAAATTAATAAAATTTGAATTTGAAGGAATGGAGGTCAAATTTGAATTCAAGGTATTAAACTGGTCAAAACGGTGCATTTTTGGAATTTGTGAAATTTTTGGGAATTTTCTGGGATTTTTAATGGTTTTTCTAAAATTTTAAATTCAGATGAACAGTGTGCTACAGTAACTACAGTATTGGGTCGGCCCGGAATTGAATAGTGCAGGCGCGCGGGTTTACAATCCACGGCCGGGTGGGCCGGCCTCTTCGGCCCAGCGAGGCGCGGCCGACAAGGGCCCGGGCGCGCACGTGGGTGCTCGTCCGATGGGCGACACGCCGATCGCATGGGCGGCCTGGATGCACGCGGGGCGGACGCCCGGATGGACAAGAGGCAACCGCACCAAGGGTGGATATGCGTCCACGTCGCCCCACCCCTGGTCATCTCCTACCTCCAGCCCCTCTCTCCGGCGGAAGAACAGGGCGCTACAGATTTTCTTGATTCGGCTTCATAGACGATCGCCGGCAAGGATGGGCGGTACGGATGGCTTCTTGGGATGGCAAAGGTTCCATTTTTGAATATTATAAGACATGGGGATGGGCGGTAGCTAGGGGCTGGCGGCAAGAGAGAAGTGGGCGGACCTCCAAGCAAAATTAGGTTTTTCCGGTAGCTATTTAGCGAGTTTAGCGGGGATTCAACCATCTAGGGTTTGCATGGAACACAAATGTGAAGATGGTTTGGGTCGGGGAGTTTCCTAGTGGGCTGTCCACGGGGAGGCATTTTGGGTCGGCGGTGGACTTCGTCGACAAGGCGGTCAAGAAATGCTCATGTGGATTTGAGTTTACCAGCGTGTTGTGTTTGTCATGCCAAGGGAGTGCTATGGCCGAAAGTAATTGAGGTATAGCGATGAAACGAGGGAGATAGGGGAAGCGGCTTACCGGGCTCAGGGAAGAACGAGGGCGGAGCTGCGGCGGAAGAAACCCAATTGAACGGCTCTGGGGAGTAGTGCGACGCCGACTGTGGAGAGAATCGGGCTTTAATGGTGAGTTGAGGCATTGGGGAGCAGTAAGGCGGTTCGGGGTGCATCTCCGGTGCGTGAACAAAAGGATAGGGGTTGGCTGTCGTAGCGCAGAGGGCAGAGGGGAAGCTGACCAGTGGGGCTGCGGTGGCGGGGAGGTGTGAGCGCGCTGGCAAGAGCGGCCGCAAGCTGGCTTATCAGAGTCGCGCGCGCGGAGTAGCGACAAGGCAGAGAGGCGGTGGAGTGGCACACGCGAGCGGCAGCGCCAAGAAAAAGGAGGCAGGTTTGACCGAAAAGGAAAACGCATTTCCAGGGGTTTTTGCCAACTTAGGAAAGGAAAAAGAATTCAAGAAAAATTTTTAAAAAAATTCTAAATTTTTCGGGGTGTTTCAGTTTTTTTAAGATGGTGACAGACAATAAAGATACTAACATGAATGACACATGTACCAATAAGCTCGAAAAGCCGTTTAAAACAGTTTCCAAAAATCGTTTTGTTTTTTTAAGATTCTAAAGAAGCTAGAGCTAAAAGTCCCAACCGAAGAGGGCCAAAAACATGTGCCTGGACTTATATTATGTGATGTGGCGTCGCGTGATTGGAGAGGAAGGCAAAATGAAAAGTAAACGTGAATTGTCAAATTGATCTGATCATTTGATTAGCCCAATCAGATTGACCAGCACTCTCTATATGATATCCTTCGCTGCCCCCATCTATTTCACTTGCTTCGATCTACTCGTTTCGTTAGCCCACGCGTAAGACATGGTATGTGGTGACCATGTTAGGCCCGTACCGGCCGTCGTTCCTTGGCCTGGCGCTGCTGTCTGCTCGTCGCGACGACGGTCGACTCTGCCGTGCCGGTGAGCACGGCGCAGGCTGCCCCGCGGGTGAACCGGCACGGCCTTTCCTTGGCGTCGTCGTGCCAAACGCTTTCGAGATGGAGCCGCTCCTCCGTTCGCCGAGTTTCTCGCCGACCAAGAGCCTGCCGTACCTCGACGTCTCAGGTACTCATCACGTACATCATACATACTATACTAGTTGAGTGCTTGTGCATTGCTACGAACCAAAAACATTCAATAGACATAGATATGCAGGAGAAATACATATCTGACAGTTCATGAAATATTAACAAAGGAAAACATTTGATAATGAACCAATTTTTAAGAAACAAAAAAAATTATTTTAGCCTCCCAATTTTTTTATTAAAAGAAGATAGAGATAAGTCATCACTTCAGTATATTCATCCTAACTCTTTTAATATGTATGCCTTGCTCTAAAAATACTAGTTCACAGCATACTCTAGAGGAAACAAAACAAACATAGATAGTTACAACAGAAGTAGCAAAAGAGTCAATGGAACTGGAGGTGCTCAGCATATTATGATACAGATAAACATCATATCACCATCATATGTAGCAATATTTGCTTAACAGAAAGCTGTCATTGCCAAAACTGAGATTCTGAGTACTTGAGTGTATGTGTATATGCATGCATGTGTGAGAGCAGTATATCGCCTCCCATATAAACCAATGGAGAGAGAGGCAGTCCTTGTAAAAGTACTCAGATTTGATAGAATCATCACAACAGCCTCCAGTTCCTATGTGTGTCACATAAGAACGTATGAATAGACGTACTGTTTCCTAGTAGACCGGTGGGAATCGCATCAAGAATAAAAAAATATTGTTGTAGCATAGGCTACGACTACTGTCTTCGACTATTGGCTACGACCACAGTCTACGACCACGAGCTATGACCACCGATACGACCACGAGCTACGACCACAGGCTATGACCATATGCTATGACCAAGCACTACGACCACTGGTTATGACTACGGGCTACGACCACACGCTACGACCATAGGCTACGACCACGCGCTACAACCACTGGCTACGACAACAGTGCTCGACCACGAGCTACGACCACTAGCTACAACCACAGTGTTCAACCACGCGCTACGATCATTGGCTACGACACGCGCTACGACCACAGGCTACGGCTACGCGCTATGACCACTGGTTACGACCACGGTATACGACCACGACCTACGACCACGCGCTACGACTACTGGCTATGACCACGCGCTATGACCATAGCCTACGACCACAGTGTTCGACCACGCGCTACAACCACAGTGTTCGACCACACGCTACGACCACTGGTTACGACCACGCACTACGACCACAAGCTGCGACCACGAGCTACGACCATAGGCTACAACCACTGGCTACGACCACGCGCTACGACCATGAGCTACGACCACTGGTTACGACCATGAGCTACGACCACTTGCTACGACCACAAGCTACGACAACTGGCTACAACCACGGGCTATGACCACCATCTTCGACCATGACCTACGACCACTGGCTACGACCACATGCTACAACCATTGGCTACGACTGCAGTGTTCGACCACTGACTATGACCATTAGTTACGACCACAGGCTATGACCACCATCTACGACCATTGGCTACCACCACAGTCTTCGACCACTGGCTACGACAACCATCTTTGACCACAAGCTACAACCACTATGGCTATGACCATAGTGTTCAACCACTGGCTACGACCACGAGATACAACCATAAGCTACGACCACTGGCTATGACCACATGCCACGACCATGAGCTACAACCACTGGTTAGGACCACGGTGTTTGACCATAGGCTACAACCACGGGCTACGACTACAGGCTACGACCGCAGTGTTCGACCACAAGCTACGACCATTGGCTCTGGTTAGGACCACGGTTTTGACCACAGGCTATGACCATGGGCTATGACTGCAGTGTTCGACCACGGGCTATGACTGCATCATTGGCAGGGTGAGCTTCAGTGATAGATCGACTGTACAAATCAAGGGAAAAGGCTCAATCCTATTTGAGTGCAAGAATGGATAGTAGCAGGTGTTGATAGAGGTATACTACATGCCTAGCCTTTGCAATGATATCATAAGTTTGGGATAGTTGACAAAGGATGGCACCATGATTGTGCTCCTAGATGACCTGCTTTAGATGTATGACAAGACTGGCAAAACCATGATGAAGGTGAAACGCACGACCAACTGATTGTATGAGGCCGTTTTGCATACTTGTGCTCCAGCTTGTCTTGCAATGTCCTTGGCCAAACTGGAGTGGTTGTGGCATGCTCGGTTAGAGCACTTTAAATTTTAGGCAATGAAAATGATGTTCGATAAAGGCATGGTGCAAGGAGTGCCAAGAATAGAGCACCCTGCACAAATATGTGAGGGCAGTTTGCTGGCTAAGCAAAGTCGACTACCCTTTCCAAGATAAGTTCAGTACAGAGCAGTGCAGCAGCTAGAACTTGTCCACGCAGATCACACCTCAGACGCTGGTCGGGAGCAAGTATTTCCTACTGCTTATCGACAACTTTAGCCGGATGATGCGGTTGTACACACTAAAGTCGAAAATCGAAGCTGTGAGTGCTTTCAAGAAGTTGAAGGTGCTGGAAGAGAAGGAGACTAGGTGCAGTCTGAAGACTCTAAGGACTAACCTGGGTGGTGAGTCCTGTCAAAACAATTCGCACAACCTGCATCTCATCGCACCTTATTCACCTCAGTAGAACGGGGTGGTCGAGCACCAGAACTAGACTGCACTAGCAACAACTCGGAGCCTTCTGAAGACTATGGGAGTTCCAGGCATGATGTGGGGAGAGGCAGCTCGACATGCTGTATACTTGCTGAACCAAGTGCTAACCAAAGCCTTGGATGGTGTCACTCTGTATGAGGCATGGATAGGTAGGAAACAGAGTATGGCACATCTGAAGATTTTTTATTGTACTGCACACGCAAAGATACCTACTGTCCACTTGAAGAAATTGGATGACAGGAGTAGGGCAGTAGTATACCTGGGCTTTGAGGAAGGATGTAAGGCTCATCGCTTATATGATCCCCACGGCACAAGGCTTCTTGTAAGCTAGGATGTGGTGTTTGAGGAGGACAAGAAGTGGAATTGGGAGGAGCCAAGTGGTCATAAGATCAGTGAAGCAGTAGAGTTCACTGTAGTAGAACCTGCAACAGAGTCTGACAAGCAATTCGACCAGCAAGTCTTAGTTGTGGTAGACTCGATTGCAGACTCGTCAGCACCAAAACCAGATGATGGAATACCCACATCACCTGATAGTCAGCTAGCCTCAGTGGCCCATTCAGACCCTCATCTTCGTCAGCTGGAACAAATGAAGAACCCATGAGATACCGAGCACTCCTAGAATCTACACAGAAACAGAGCCTATTGAACTCAATCCAGAGCTTCTGTTGTTGGTGTCTGAAGAACAACAGTCCTATCAAGAAGCTACAAAATCACCCAAATAGCAGGATGCCATGAGGAAGGAGCTGGAGGCAATAGAGGAGAACAAAACTTGGACCCTCACTGAGCTACCGACTGATCACAAAGCAATTGGACTCAAATGGGTATACAAGGTAAAGAATGATTCAAACGGGGATCTTGTCAAGCACAAAGCATGACTTGTTGCAAAGGGTTATGTGCAGAAACAAGGGATAGACTATGAAGAGGTGTTCGCACCGGTGGTGAGAAGGGAAACAGTGAGATTGTTGTTAGCACTAGCAGCTCAAGAGAGTTGAAAGATCCATCATCTTGATGTCAAGTCAGCATTTCTAAATATTAGGCTCCAGGAGGAGGTTTATGTGAAGCAGTTGAGGGTTTCACACCATTGCAAATCAGGAGCACCTTATGTACAAACTGTCCAAGGTGCTCTATGGTCTGCGACAAGCCCCAAGGGCACGGAATATCTGACTGGATAGCACTATGAAGGAACTTGAATTTCAGAAATGTCCACAAGAGCAAGCTCTCTACCAAAGAAGCACTGGGTCTGAGCTACTGGTTGTAGGAGTATATGTTGATGACATAATCATTACTGAGACAAGCAAAGACCAAATACACCTGTTCAAGCAACAAATGATGAGAGAATATGAGATGAGTGATCTTGGACTCCTCTCATACTACCTGGGAATCGAGGAAGATCAAAAGAAAGAATCTATCAACTCGAAGCAATCAGAGTATGCCAAGAAAGTCTTGAAAGTGGCCGGTGTGTGGGAATGCAATTCGGCAAAGGTTCCTATAGAACCAAAATTGCATTTTAGCAAAGATGAGGGTGAGTACCAGTGGATGCTACAAACTTCTGTCGCATAATAAGTAGTCTAAGGTATCTCTTCAGTGGGCATGTTGAGCAGATTTATGCAAACCCCAAGGAGTCGCACCTGCAGACGGTCAAGCAAGTTCTGAGATATGTGAAGGACACCATCAACTCTGGTCTACAGTATACGCAAGGAGGTGAAGGACTCATGACAGGCTACAGTGACAGTGACCTCATTAGAGATGTGGAAGATAGGAAGAGCACGACTGGTTTTGCCTTTTACCACTCCGGAAGCTTGATCGCATGGAGCTCACAGAAATAGAGGACAGTCGCACTCTACTCATGCAAAGCAGAGTTCATGGCGGCAACAGGTGCAGCTTGTCAGGTGATCTAGCTCAAAAATTTGCTGAACAAGATCACGGGGAGGAAGCCCGAACTAGTGACATTGTTCGTGGACAACAAGTCGACGATCGCATCCGTGAAAAACCCGGTGTTCCATGGATGAAGTAAGCATATTGATACTCATTTTCACTTCATCAGAGAATGTGTGGAATAGGGACAAATAAAAATGGAGCATATCAGCACAGAGGAGCATGCAGCGAGCTGACATCCTCACCAAGGCCCTTCCCAGAATCAAGTTTGGTGAGATGTGTGAGCTGATCGGCGTCAGAGACTTCACATCCTAAGTCAAGTTTAGGGGGTGAGTGTTATCGAATAAACCTAACTAGGAGGAAGTTCCCTGTGTGGTTGTAACAACCGGGTCTCTCCGCAGTCATAACTACCGGTGTTTGTGTGGTCATTACGACCAGTGTCTGTGTGATTGTAACAACCAATGTCTGTGTGGCCATTCACGATCATTTTGTATGGTCGTAGGCACCATGGTTGTAGGTGCCGTGGTCATAGGCACTGTGGTCGAAGGCACCATGGTCATAGGCGCCATGGTCGCAAGCGTCGTTGTCGTAGGCGCTGTGGTTGTAGGTGCCACAGTCATGACTCTTGCTTGTCCATGGTCGAAGCATAGCCTGTGTTGCATGGCATAGCTGTAGTGCCGTGGTCGAAGATCAACCAAGGTTGAAGCCGGTGGTTGTGGTCTGTGGCCAGTCACTGTAGCAGCCGATGATCACTAAAGCAGTTGGTGGTAATAGTAGCAGGCGTCAGCACGGGTGGTCGTGGATGATGCAGGTCATCCTTCAGTTGGCTAACTACCCGGTGTGGGCAGGCAGCGTGGTTGTTGAGGCCAGAGCGTCTAGACCTCGATGAGTCTATGTTTTGATTGTAAAGCGGAGTCTGTAAAATAGATTCGAGTTGTAAATCATTGTAGTGAAAAATAAAGAGAACATGAAAAAATTGCCCCAAACACTCTCCACGTCATACGACTCTATTCTTGCTTCTTCTCACCTTTAGTTCTACTATGTTCCCTGTTCAACAATAGAGTACTCTCAGGCGATTTGGACGTGTTGATCCTCGAGTGTTTTCCCAACAGTCTTGATAGGCTGACGATACGATAAAAGTATTCTGGACATGACATGGTGCACACAGCAAACGGATCAAGTATGCACATTAATCATATCGGTTAGTCCACAATTTCTACTTCCTCTCAAGATATTCATGTCAAAACTATCCTTCATGTGCCTAGTGCCGAAAACATCTTCTCTCTATTCATCGCCTAACTCATGATAATGGGTGGGTTCTTTTGGGCTGAGGCTTATGTCTTATGGATGTGGTTTTTTAATTCTAGTATGTTTGTGAGAGACATGTGATTTTGGCCAGTGTTACTGAACTTGGTACAATTTGTCCTATAATTTACTAGTAGACCCCATCTTGAAAAAACACACCATTTAACGGCGTGTTACTCTTCATCCACACATAAGCCATAAGCCGTAAGCACTAACGAAGCTAGCCATTAACGCCTTCTTTCAATTCTTAAGGATCAGTCAACAAGGAAGGCTCTTCTTCGCGACAAATGTGAGGGTGGCCTTTACCCTCTCAAGTGCGCACAACCAAAAATTGAGAGACACATCCTGGCGGCTACTAGAGTTTCACAAGGGCGGTGGCATAATCGGCTGGGACACCTTGTGAGAGACCATGTGGTGGTCATCCCGTGTGAATGATGAGTAATTGACATCGGTTTATGAGAGTCGAGTTTGATTTGGGTAGTTCGGACCATGTCGTTGCGGAGTGTAATGGACTCGGTCGGACTTGGTCAAACCTAGTCAAGGGCTTAGGATACGTATTATGCTGATTTGACAGGTTTGTACTTCATCAGTGGTAAGTGTAATGATATTTACGCTTTCATGTATCGAGCGGTGCTATTTGACGTGGTTCTTGTCTGTGTGACTGTAGGACGTCGAGACGGAGTCGTGGTGAGACACGGAGGACTGGACTAGGCGCAGGTGGCGCTGAGGTCAGAACAGTCAGGAGGTGTCGAAGACGACCTGGACTCGAGGTGGTTGCGAGGCGTGCGAGGCAAGGAGCGCGGAAGCTTCTCGGAAGGTGCAGGAGGGGCGAATCGGGAAATTCGCAAGGCTGCACAAGCGGGAGCGGGCTCCGTTCGGGTTTAGCGGGCGTAACGGGGCGGAGACCCGTTAGCCGAGGCTATATAAAGGAGTGGAGGGGCTGCATGCCCATTTTGAGCACTTCAAGGGTTTTTAGGGTTTCCTTTAGTCAAAATAGGCTTTAGTGGTTGTTTTGGCTTTAGGCTTTAGTTGGTGAGAGTGGGTGGAGAGGCAGAGTGTGCTCCCTCTGTTGTCCCCTTCGATGGTTTCTAGGTGAGAGTCTGTGTAGTGTTCTTCCTTCTCAAGCATGTATGGTTGAGGGATTGAGAGAGGGAGAGGGAGAGGTAGAGTTGAACCACCTTGTAATCATCCATGGTTCTAATGTCCATGCGTATCGGGACTCCTATGTATTCCTCGTGATTCTATGAATAGAAATCTGAAGTTTATTTCCAGTGCATGCCTCTCTGTTCTTCGATGCTCATTTCTGTGATTTCTTGAGTTTTTGGATTTCTTGTTGTTGGTTGCTGGGAAGGCCCAAAATGAGTTGCTCTGTGATGGGATAGTGCCTCAAGATCATTTGATCAATTTCCCATGAGCTAACTTCATTTTAATTTCAGTTTTCGTTTTTGAGCCTCCCCTGTTCATGTTTTGCCTTCCTAGGTTTTGGTGATGTTCTTGATTCCCTTGTTAAGATGACTTGAAATTTGTTATGAAGAGTCCAGAGGCTATTAAATAGCTACCCTCAAAATTTCATAGCCAAAGGATCAACGGTTGGGGAGTAATTTGTTTTTGGCTCGGTTCTTGCAAGATTTCAGATTTTTACCCAAATCTGAAATTCTTGTTTCTTGGAGTGGTTTTCTTGAAATTGGCTCTTGGCTTATTCTTTTGGGAGTGTTCCCTAGCTATCCTCAAAGTTTCCCAAGCCAAGAATCCATGAATCTTTGCGAATCTCTCAGTTTTCAGAAAATCTCGTTTGCTGTTTTTTCTCGAGAGGTACTACCGCTCCTGGAGAGGTACTACCGCTCAAAGGTACTACCGCTCGGACCAGCGGTACTACCGCCCGTCTCAGCGGTACTACCGCTTGAGGCCAGATTTTTCCCGATTTGATTTTTCTCGCTTGCTGGTCTCTGTATTTGTGTTTTTCCTGCTGCTGGGGTGTCTTGTGAGCACTGGTCTTCTACCTTCATAGCTCCCATAGCTATTGGAGAAGAAGATACGTGTTGGGGGCGATTTTTAGAAAGCGACATTCACCCCCTCTGTCGCCATTTCGGTCCAACAATTGGTATCAGAGCCGGTTAGCTCTAATTCATAGATCTTAACCGGTCTCAAGAGCCATGGCGACTGACAAGTACTCGACCTAGCCGCCCGTTTTCGATGGCATCGATTACCCCTTCTGGAAGAGCCGAATGGAGACATACATCCAGGCTCAGGGGTACACCATCTGGCGCAAGGTCAAGGTCCGGTTTGTTGTTCCTGCTGATGAGAACATCAATGCTGGGAATATGCATGATGTTGAGGCAAATGCTAAGGCAAGGAACATCATTATCCAGGGCCTGAGTCGTAGCGAGTTCGATCGCATCTCCCACCTGTCGTCCGCCTACGATATCTGGGTGACCCTCGACGCATACCATGAGGGCACCACCCAGATCAAGACGGTTCGACAGGACCAGTTCAAGCGCGAATACAACAAATTCGAGATGCTTGCTGGTGAGTCCCTAGATGAGTGTTTCGCATGTTTCCACAAGATCTTGAGCAACCTCCGAGCGGTCGGTCTCACATACCCCGACTCGGACAACGCTCGTCAGATGCTTGCGGCACTCGATCTGCGTGTGTGGGAGATGAAAGCGACCACCATCAAAGACACGACAGACCTCTCGACCTTGACTCTTGACGCGCTGTACTCGCCCTCAAGACTCACGAGATTGACGTTGTCTCTCGTAGGTCGAAGTCACAGTCGATGGCCTTGGTCACCGATCCCAGTTCAGCTTCTGGTCTCTCTTCTGAGTCTTCCTGTGGATTCTCCCTTGCTGCTCTCTGTGACATAACTGGTGATCAGTTAGAGCAGCTTGCGGATGAGCAGCTTGCCCTCCTTGCTTGAAGATTCTCCCATGCTTACAAAGGGAGGAGGGACAGAAAGAGAGGAGGACCCGTGATTTGCTTCGAGTGTGGTGGCCCCAACCACATCCCAGCAAACTGCCCCAAGCTTGGGAAGGGTAAAGGTGACAACGGCGGTTCGGGCAAGAACGACTACACCGACAAGAACCGCAACACGAAGCCCTCAGCACCTGCTCAAGGCAAGAAGAAGTTCCGCAACTTCCGGAAGGCCAAGAAGCTCTTCCACCGCGTCCTCACCGCCTTCGACGACCTCGACCTCAGCGAGGTGGAGGGATGGAGCGACGACGACGGGACGGGTGACCAAGAGCCCAAGGATGGCGGCGTCGACTTCTCCGACATGTGCTTCATGGCCCTCGAGGGCGAACTCAGCGACAGCGAGCTGTACTCCGACTCGGACGAGGTATGTCCCACCTACGACCAGCTCAATCATGCTTTCCTTAAGCTAGGTGGTTTTCATGCTAGAGCTAGGGCTAGGTGTACTGAGTTAGAGAATGAAGTAGATAGACTATCACGGGAGCTTACTTCACTTACATCTGCTCCCTCCCGTGATGATTGTGATACATGCTGCGCTCTGCTGGGTGACATGGAGAAACTAAGGACCTCGCATGATAGTGGGTCCTCCGAGCTTGATATTGTTAAGGTGGAGAATGTTAGTCTGCTTGCTGAGTTAGAGTTGAGTAGGATGGCTGTTACCCTACTTACTACTGACGAGACTACTTCTCCCACCTCATGTGAGGTTAAGGACATTGCTGCTAGAGGACCTTATGCCATGCTTCTTGATCTGCCCGAGTCTTGTGAAAACTGCAATAATTTGAAGATGAACTTAAAACGGGCAGATCATAAAATTGCTGAACTACAAGCTTCTTTACTTGAGCCGATTGATTCATGCTTGAACTGTCCTAAGTTAACTGCAGAACTTGAAGCTGTCTCCAAACAATTTCAAGATATGATTGATCATGATAGGAAGTTGGCTCAGTTTGCTTCTAAGGACCATGTTAGCTCACCATGCATTAATTGTAACAAACTAAAATCTGACTTGATTGCATTGGATGAGAAATGTGTGAAGCTAACTAAGGACCTTCTAGAGAAGCCACATTCTGCTTGTAATGTGATTGTGGAGAAGGGGGAGAAGCCCCAGGGTAAGGTTGAGACGCTTAGCGACGTGAACCAATTGGCTAGCAGTAGGACTGTCCCTTCAGAGTCGACTGTGCGTGCACAAGCCATTCTTCCCTCTGCTGTTGGTTCTTCATTTGCTCCCTTACCTCCTGCTGTTCCCTCTTCCCCTTGCTCTTCTTGCACCTCTCTCTTTCGAGAGTGTCAGTATCTTATGAACACTCTCGAGAGGTTTGTAGGAGGCAAGAAGAAGCTTAATCTTATTCTGGACCAATCCAAGATTTGCAAGTTCAATCAAGGTCTATGATATGATTTCTATGAGGATATGAGGAAGCATCCACCTGCTATTCTCCGACCCATCTTAGGAGGTGTGATCGAGGTTGAGCCCAGATCTGATGAGGTTAAATTCAAATCAGCGGGCTTTGTCCAAGAGATCTCTGACAGCAAGGTGAGTTCACCTGCTGCTTCGGCCTCTCAGAAGGCGAAGCCTCCCCGTGCTACTTCCACCTCTCAGAAGGTGAAGTATCACTGCACCTTCTGTCAGAAGGATGGACACACAGTCGATCGATGCTTCAGGCGCGCTAAGATCGCGCGTAGAGACCGTGTTGAGTCTCTTAGGGGTATTCAGGGTCAGCCCCAGATCCTGATTGCACCTAAGACCAACACGAGGTCTAGGGTTGCGTCTGTTGATTTTAGGCATCATCGAGGACTCGGATTTTCTGAGTTTTCTGGCTTTTGTCCTCGATATGCTCCGGGTCGTGACTTCCGCCGTCCTGAGGGTGCATCTCGTTTCCCCCATCGAGACAGTTACCCGCGGCGTGATCAGCGTGTTGCTGGTGTTCCGACTCGCTCTCTCGTAGCAGTTGGACCCCGCAACAGCTTCAGGTCTGCTCACAGACCTTCTGCTTCCTTGAGTCAAAGAGAGCGTAGGGTAGATAGAGGTCAGTCGTGTTTGACTACTTCATCTGCTCCACGTGTTACTCAGTATTGGGTGCCAAAATCACTCTTGATTTACCCCATTACTGAGCCTTTACTCTCTGCTTGACTCAGGTTCGCCGGGCTGGGAAGGGAGAGGTTTGGCTCGTAGACTCCGGTTGTTCTCGTCATATGACCAGAGACTCACGTTGGTTCTCTTCCCTAGCCCGCGCTCTAGGTGATGAGACAATCACCTTCGGAGACGCTTCGTCTGGGCGCGTCATCGCCAAAGGTACTGTGCGCGTTAATGCTTCTTTTATTCTTAAGGATGTTGCCTTGGTTAGTAAGCTGCGTTATAATTTGCTTTCAGTTTCTCAGCTTACCGATGACGACTTTGAGGTGAGCTTTAAGAAAAACAATTCCAAAATTCTTGATGCTTCGGGTAGTCTGGTTTGCGGGATTTCTCGTTTTGGGAGGATATTTTGTGCTGATTTTTCTGAGTCTTCTGGTGATCCTCTCAGGTGTTTAGTTGCTTCTGAGTCCTGTGACCTTTCTTTCTGGCATAGGAGACTTGGTCACATTGGGTTTGACCATTTGACTCGAGTTAGCGGCCACGATCTCATTCGTGGTTTGCCGAAACTCAAGATGGTCAAAGATCTAGTTTGTGCTCCATGCCGGCACGGCAAGATGGTTGCCGCTTCTCACCCTCCGGTCACAGTTACTATGACCGATGCACCGGGAAAGCTGCTCCATATGGACACTGTTGGACCAGCTCGAGTGCAGTCAGCAGGAGGGAAGTGGTATGTTCTTGTCGTGATCGATGACTTCTCGAGGTATTCTTGGGTGTTTTTCTTAGCCTCGAAGGATGAGACGTTTTCACATTTCCGAGGTCTTTTCAGTAGGCTTTCTGTTGAGCTCCCGGGTGCCTTACGAGCGATCCGTAGTGACAACGACACGGAGTTCAAGAATTCCTACTTCGAGAGTTTCTGTGGTGAGACAGGTGTAGAGCATCAGTTCTCCTCTCCGTACGTCCCACAGCAAAATGGCGTTGTGGAGAGAAAGAACCGCACCTTGGTCGAGATGGCCAGGACGATGCTTGATGAGTATTCTACACCGCGGAAGTTTTGGGCTGAGGTTATAGCCACCGCGTGCCATGTCTCCAATCGAGTATTTCTGAGGGCACACTTGCACCGCACTTCTTATGAGTTGAGATATGGGCGAAAGCCCAGCGTCTCTCATTTTCGTGTGTTTGGTTGCAAGTGCTTCATTTTGAAGTCCAGGAACCTAGACAAGTTCGAGTCACGCTCTTGTGATGGTATCTTTCTAGGTTACTCGCCTTCTTCCCGGGCTTATAGGGTTTGGAACTGCGAGTCTAGTAAGATGGTAGAGACCTGTGAGGTTACTTTCGATGAGGCCAGTCCAGGGACTAGGCCCGATATCTCAGGTTCTTTAGAGCAGTCTGAGCCCATCTTCGTGGATGATGAGGATGATGGAGATGAGGGTTGTCTACCCGATCCAGTTCTTCATCCACCCCTTGAGGTGTCGTCTTCCACCGCACCTTGAGGTGATCAGCCTCTGCCTTCCGCTTCTTCTGGAGCTAGTGGCTCTGTTCCTACCTCGTCAGCTCATGAGGTAGAGGCCACTTCTTCATCTCATCCAGGACCTCCTAGACATATTCAGAAAGCTCATCCTTCAGAGCAGATTATTGGAGACCTTTTCGAGCGTGTTACTCGCTCAAAATCTGGTTTATCTCAATTTTGTCTCCATTCTGCTTTCATTGCCTCCTTTGAGCCCAAAGATGTTTCTCATGCTCTTTTCGACGAATCTTGGGTCAATGCCATGCATGAGGAATTAGAGAACTTTGAGAGAAACAAGGTCTGGTCGCTTGTTGAGCCCCCGTGAGGTCACAATATCATTGGAACCAAGTGGGTGTTCAAAAACAAGCAGAGTGAGGATGGGGTAGTTATTCGAAACAAGGCTAGACTGGTAGCTCAGGGGTTTTCCCAGGTTGAGGGTCTAGACTTCGAGGAGACCTTTGCCCCTGTAGCTCGACTTGAAGCCATTAGAATCCTGCTTGCCTTTGCAGCTTCTAAGGGTTTCAAGCTTTACCAGATGGACGTGAAGAGTGCCTTCCTCAATGAGCTTATTGAGGAGGAAGTCTACGTCCGACAGCCTCCAGGTTTCGAGAACCCCAAATACCCTAACCATGTCTTCAAGCTTTCAAAAGCGTTGTATGGACTTAAGCAGGCTCCCAGAGCTTGGTATGAGAGGCTTAAGTCCTACTTGTTGAGTCATGGGTTTGAAATGGGTAAAGTAGACAAGACCTTGTTTATCCGTAGGATTGGTAGTGACCTTCTGCTCGTCCAAATCTATGTCGATGACATCATCTTTGGCGGCTCTTCCCATGCTCTGGTTTCACAGTTCTCGGATGTCATGAGCACCGAGTTTGTGATGAGCATGATGGGCGAGTTGACCTTCTTCCTTGGCTTCCAAATCAAGCAGACTCGGGAGGGTACCTTCTTGCATCAAGGCAAGTACACTCGTGACCTCCTGAGACGCTTCGACATGAGTGATGGTAAGCCGGTGTCAACTCCGATGGCTTCTACAGCCTATCTTGACCCAGATGAGGATAGCGAGCCGGTTGATCAGAAAGAGTATAGAAGTATGATCGGCTCCCTTCTTTACCTCACTGCCTCGAGACCAGACGTACACTTCTCAGTGTGTCTGTGTGCTCGCTTTCAAGCTTCTCCTCGCGTATCTCACCGCCAGGCGGTGAAGCGCATCTTTCGGTACCTTCGAGCTACCATTGACTATGGTATCTGGTACTCTTCTTCTTCTTGTCTTTCCTTGAGAGCCTTCTCGGATGCAGACTTTGCTGGCTGTAGGATAGATAGGAAGAGCACTTCTGGCACTTGCCAATTTATTGACACTTCTCTCGTTTCTTGGTCTTCGAGGAAGCAGTCCGGTGTTGCGCAGTCCACCGCAGAGGCCGAGTACGTAGCTGCAACCAGTTGCTGCAGCCAAGTGCTTTGGATGGCTTCGACCCTGCGGGACTTTGGGTTGGTCATAGACAGTGTTCCACTCTTTTGTGATAACACTTCTGCGATTAACATTGCTAAGAACCCAGTACAGCACTCCCGGACCAAGCATATTGATATCCGATACCACTTCCTTAGAGACCATGTAGAGAAGGGTGATATAGTGCTCCAGTTTGTGGAGAGTGACCACCAGTTGGCTGACATTTTCACCAAGCCATTGGATAGTTCGAGGTTTTCAGCTCTGCGGGAAGAGCTTGGGGTGGTTTGTCCTTATGGACTGTAGTGAGGGGGAGTTTTGGGCTTTACTGCTTTACTATATTGATTATGCTTCTGTCTCATTTCTGTCACTTTGCATTTGGGTGCATTGGGTTTAGTCCTTCCAGCATAGGTTAGAGTGATTTTCTTGCCGAGTTGCTTAGACTTCTTACTCTTATCTTGTGCTTCCAGGATGCTGCATATTAGCTGTTTCTTATCTCACTAGGTTGAGCCCACTCACTTCTTGTAGGTTCTAGCGAGGGTTGGGCCACTCTCGGGTAGACAGGGTACGTGTTTGCTCTCTAGTGTGTGATTTACTATCAGCTGATTGTCCTGGAGTAGATGAGAGTCTGTCTAAGCTATAGTATCTTCTATATCTTACCTATGCTTTAAGGACTGCCTGTTTGCTATTTTCTTTCCCAGCTTCTCGATTTTATTGCTTTGGTTCAGGGGGAGTTCAATTGGGAGCTTCTGGAGCTTAATTTTGACATAACTCAACTTGAACTAAAAGTTGCATCTAATGTTGAGGGGGAGCTGGATTTTATGCATTTTAGCATCTAGCATTGTAAATTAACTACATTGAGCCTTGATTATTATCCTATTATGACATGCTTCAATGCTTTACACCTTGCCATGACTTGTACTTAGCGTGCTAGATTTATCATGACTTCATATGTGTAGACTAGCGTTTGCCATGATTAGTTAAGTAAAATTGCTCAACTTGAACTAAAACTTGTCATGTTAGCACTCGAGATTAGTCTTTCTTGAGCTATCCCTTTATGATTCACGCCATGTCAAATAGGCTGAGTAGAGCGTTGAATCTAATTTGAGCCTTAGATTGAGCTGTTTTAGTCTCTTGATGATGCATGAGTTAGTACAACATGTTAAAAGGCAAAAAGATCTCTTTTATGTGCGAAAAAACTGATTTCACCAATTCTTTCTCATGAGACGGCTTGCCATTACACTAGGCATGAACTCAGGGGGAGTTTTGGATGACCTAGACTAGCTTCTTAAGCTCATTGCTTGGAGTAGTCGCATAAGGCTTGAGATCTAGCACATAAAAAAATTGGGTTGGAAATGACCGTGAGCTTTAAAAAGATAATGTTTTATGTGTTCAATTTGCTTAAGCTACAAAAAGAACCAAGTACTTTAACCAATGCTTCAATCTTGAGCATATGGCATTCTAATTGACTCAATATTAGCTTCTCGGTTCCGCTTAGCTTAATTGACATGGCATGCATCATCCTTGGATATCTCTAGTTAGCCTTTGCTTATTGATGACTTGACATGCTCATAAAATGCATTACATTTCAGATTGTCATCTATGTGCTCTAGCTGGCTTATATATATGTTGGCATGATCTAGATAGCCTCTTATTGAGTTATGGCTTGGTGTATCTCATTATGGTCATTATGGATAATTCTCATGGCTCTAAATGCTTAGAATAAACAAACTTCAGCCATATTCATCCATTGATATGTCATTTTCTCTCCTTTGCATCCTTGATGTGCTTATTGCCAAAAGGGGGAGAATAGAGAAGAAAAAGTCTGTTGGGAACATTTTAGAGCTTTGGAGTTCATTTTTCTCTTTCTTGGTTACTCTAGAGTTCTTTCTGTCGACATGGTCATTAGTTTCATTATCCTTCTTTGGACCATGTTGGACTCTTCAAACTCAACTTTATGCTTTTTCTGGGTTTGTCAATATACTCATCAAGGGGGAGATTGAGAGACCATGTGGTGGTCATCCCGTGTGAATGATGAGTAATTGACATCGGTTTATGAGAGTCGAGTTTGATTTGGGTAGTTCGGACCATGTCGTTGCGGAGTGTAATGGACTCGGTCGGACTTGGTCAAACCTAGTCAAGGGCTTAGGATACGTATTATGACGATTTGACAGGTTTGTACTTCATCAGTGGTAAGTGTAATGATATTTACGCTTTCATGTATCGAGCGGTGCTATTTGACGTGGTTCTTATCTGTGTGACTGCAGGACGTCGAGACGGAGTCGTGGTGAGACACGGAGGACTGGACTAGGCGCAGGTGGCGCTGAGGTCAGAACAGTCAGGAGGTGTCGAAGACGACCTGGACTCGAGGTGGTTGCGAGGCGTGCGAGGCAAGGAGCGCGGAAGCTTCCCGGAAGGTGCAGGAGGGGCGAATCGGGAAATTCGCAAGGCTGCACAAGCGGGAGCGGGCTCCGTTCGGGTTTAGCGGGCGTAACGGGGCGGAGACCCGTTAGCCAAGGCTATATAAAGGAGTGGAGGGGCTGCATGCCCATTTTGAGCACTTCAAGGGTTTTTAGGGTTTCCTTTAGTCAAAATAGGCTTTAGTGGTTGTTTTGGCTTTAGGCTTTAGTTGGTGAGAGTGGGTGGAGAGGCAGAGTGTGCTCCCTCTGTTGTCCCCTTCGATGGTTTCTAGGTGAGAGTCTGTGTAGTGTTCTTCCTTCTCAAGCATGTATGGTTGAGGGATTGAGAGAGGGAGAGGGAGAGGTAGAGTTGAACCACCTTGTAATCATCCATGGTTCTAATGTCCATGCGTATCGGGACTCCTATGTATTCCTCGTGATTCTATGAATAGAAATCTGAAGTTTATTTCCAGTGCATGCCTCTCTGTTCTTCGATGCTCATTTCTGTGATTTCTTGAGTTTTTGGATTTCTTGTTGTTGGTTGCTGGGAAGGCCCAAAATGAGTTGCTCTGTGATGGGATAGTGCCTCAAGATCATTTGATCAATTTCCCATGAGCTAACTTCATTTTAATTTCAGTTTTCGTTTTTGAGCCTCCCCTGTTCATGTTTTGCCTTCCTAGGTTTTGGTGATGTTCTTGATTCCCTTGTTAAGATGACTTGAAATTTGTTATGAAGAGTCCAGAGGCTATTAAATAGCTACCCTCAAAATTTCATAGCCAAAGGATCAACGGTTGGGGAGTAATTTGGTTTTTGGCTCGGTTCTTGCAAGATTTCAGATTTTTACCCAAATCTGAAATTCTTGTTTCTTGGAGTGGTTTTCTTGAAATTGGCTCTTGGCTTATTCTTTTGGGAGTGTTCCCTAGCTATCCTCAAAGTTTCCCAAGCCAAGAATCCATGAATCTTTGCGAATCTCTCAGTTTTCAGAAAATCTCGTTTGCTGTTTTTTCTCGAGAGGTACTACCGCTCCTGGAGAGGTACTACCGCTCAAAGGTACTACCGCTCGGACCAGCGGTACTACCGCCCGTCTCAGCGGTACTACCGCTTGAGGCCAGATTTTTCCCGATTTGATTTTTCTCGCTTGCTGGTCTCTGTATTTGTGTTTTTCCTGCTGCTGGGGTGTCTTGTGAGCACTGGTCTTCTACCTTCATAGCTCCCATAGCTATTGGAGAAGAAGATACTTGTTGGGGGCGATTTTTAGAAAGCGACATTCACCCCCCTCTGTCGCCATTTCGGTCCAACACCTTGCTTTTCCTATTGTTTAGCATGTTATAAAGAATAATAGTTTGTCTAGTGAGAGTTTGTCTAAAGACATTTCAATTTGTGATGCCTGTCAATAGGCTAAAACTCATCAGTTACCCTACTCTAAATCTACTAGTGTGTCTTTTATTCCTCTTCAACTAGTATATTCTAATGTTCAGGGCCCTGCCCCGGCTTTTGTTAATGGATTCAAGTATTACATCAGTTTTATTAATGATTATAGAAAATTCCTTTGGATCTATCTCTTAAAGAGTAGGGTTGATGTCTTCACTACCTTTGTTCAATTCCAGAAACATGCTGAACGATTGTTGAATAGGAAAATCTTAACTATGCAAACCGATTGGGGAGGAGAATATCGAAAATCGAACTCCTTTAGATAAAATGGTATTGCTCATCATATCTCTTGTCCCCATGCCCACCAATAAAATGGATCAGCCAAACGTAAACATCGACATATTGTGGAGGTTGGATTGGCACTTTTAACTCATGCTTCCATGCCAATGAAATTTAGGGATGAGGCTTTTCTTACTACTTCCTTTCTGATCAACAGAACTCCCAACCGTGTTATCTCCTTATCTACTCCCCTTGAAAGATTGTTTGGATCCAAACTGAATTATTCTTTTCTCAAAATTTTTTGTTGTGAATGTTGGCCGCACCTTCATCCCTATAATTTTCGAAAACTTCAGTTTCAGTCAAAGCAATGCATTTTCATTGGTTATAGCAGACAACACAAGGGCTACAAATGTCTTGATCCCTCTATAGGGCGTGTTTATCTATCCAGGGATGTTATTTTTGATGAAGATGTTTTTCACTTCTCTAGACTAGCCACAAACAACTCTTCTGCCGATTGTTCATCTCCTCATTATTACATCCTAGGCCACAGGTCTAAATGGGCTGAACACAACTAAGCCCACGGAGCAACGGAGCAACAACATTATAAGTGGTATTGGGCTTCTCCCCCCCAAAAGACTAGTCCAATGGGTAGGGGCTCCCTCACACTTATAAGTTGTGCTTGCTCTTCTCCCACAATCCATGTGGGACTATTCCTAACAATCTCCCCCTCACACATGGATTGGGCACTTCTGCAACCATGAGGTCCAAGGAGATGTTAGGCACTTGGGCTCTGATACCACTTATTACATCCTAGGCCACAGGTCTAAATGGGCTGAACACAACTAAGCACACGGAGCAACGGAGCAACAACATTATAAGTGGTATTGGGCTTCTCCCCCCCAAAAGACTAGTCCAATGGGTAGGGGCTCCCTCACACTTATAAGTTGTGCTTGCTCTTCTCCCACAATCCATGTGGGACTATTCCTAACACTCATGATGCAACTCTTTTGCCAACTCTTCCGAGTCCTGATTCTATGGTTGTGGACAATCGTATGATTAATGAGGTAACTAATTTGTTACCTTCTAATGCACCTGTTGAGTTTTTAGGAGATACTTCCTTAGGACTTGATGCAGCATAGCAGTTGGGAACTGTCCAAGATGATTATATCTCATCTTCAAATACTGAGTTGGTGCCATCACACACAGCCGATACTAACTCCTCTCCCAGCCCTCATAGGAGTTTGTACCACGGCGGCTAGTGACTCTTCTCCAAAACAACATTCGAGTCCCCAAGCAATACACAGACGACACCATTCGTTATGCACATTTCTGTGTCGATCGAACACTAGCAACACACCTTGAAGCATTGGCTGATATGAGATGGAAGCATGCCATGGATGAAGAGTACGCAGCTCTGATGCACAATCATACTTGGCATCTGGTTCATCCAAGACAAGGGTAGAATATTATTGATTGTAAATGGGTTTATAAAGTCCAGACCAAAGCAGATGGTTCCATTGATCGATACAAAGCTCAATTGGTTGCAAAAGGATTCAAGCAATGTTATGGCATAGATTATAAAGACACCTTCAGTCCCATGGTTAAGCCAGCAACTATACGTCTTGTTCTTTCCATTGCACTGCTCAAGGGTGGAGCATTAGTCAGCTTGATGTGCAGAATGCGTTCCTCCATGGCATTCTAGAAGAAGAAGTATTTATGTGACAGCCTCCTTGATATGAGGATGTTCGGCATCCACACTATATATGCAAATTGGACAAAGCACTTTATGGACTGAAACAAGCACCTCATGCGTGGCACTCTAGGTTGAGCCTTAGATTGCAAGAATTTGGCTTCTAGCCTTCACAAGCGGATACTTCTTTGTTTGTACATAAAGGTGATGATGCAGGCATTTACTTCTGAAGGTTTGTCACTGGATCTTCTAAAGGTTTTTGCCATAAAGGAACTCGGGAAGCTTCATTATTTCCTAGATATTGAGGTAAAGGAGACTGCACATGGAATAGTTTTGTCACAAGAGAAATATATTCATGATGTCCTAGGTCGAATAGGGATGACACAGTGCAAGCCGGATGCAACACCGTTGTTAGCATTAGAAAAACTATCTGTTAGACCAAGTGGATGGTCATGATTAAAGTGATCATGAATAATTGACATACAGTTTGTTTTGGAATTTGCATTTATAAAGTTTCGGTCAATCACAATCAAAGCTTTTGGTCTGCTCCGAGTAGTTTCAGTCGGTTCCTAGTGGTTTTAGTTGCTCTGAGTGGTTTTGGTCTACTATGAGTGGTTTCGGTCACATACGAGTGGTTTTCATCTGCTCCGAGTGATTTTGGTTTGTTTCAAGTAGTTTTGAACCAGTCCGATTAAGTCCAAGTTGCACCAAACGGTTTTCAAGTAGCAACGGAGTATCGGACGGTGTCCGACTAACATTGGCACATCGGATGGCTTTCAAATGCCATTGGATGACACTCAATTGGCATTGAAGGATCACATGGCTGGCTTTGACCTCGAAGAGTGATGGCCCAGCTGATGTTTTTGACCACTCGGAGTTGTTTATGACCAGATCCAACTTCGACAACAGACTTTGACCACTCTAGCTTTTAACCACGGCAGTACAAGTACCGCAACATGACTACGATAGAACAACAATGTTTGTTTTTTTACTATGACTAGTTTTGACCACGGTAACTCAACTACGGCATTCCGACCATGACTAACTTCGACCTTGTCCGGCTTCAACCAAGTTCGACTACGACCACATCCGGCATCGACTACGTTCAACTTCAACCACGACAGAATGAACACTGAAGGTAATCGTAGCGATAATACTTTTTTGTGGTCGTAGACTTTACTGGTCGTAGTCGATAGTCATAGACTTTGTGATCGATAGTCGTAGACTTTGCGGTCGATGAGCGTAGACTTTGCAGACTACTGTCACACTTGTAGACTTCGTGGTCTATGGTCATTGTCTTCAGTTTTCTGGTCGGTTGTCGTAGACCATGCGATCAGTAGTCGAAGGCTTTGCGATTAATTACCGTAGGCTTCACGGTTGATACTCATAGACTTCTTTGTCAGTATGAGTGCTTTACTTCTTCTGATCTTTAAGTACTCTTAGTTAGACCAGTGGGATGACTAGCTAGTGCTTGGTGGTCATGGTACTCGGTAGTCGAAAGGACTCGGTACTCGATGGTCAGTGATTCGTTGTCGTAGGAGTTGCGATCAGTTGTCAGAGACTTGTGCTATGTGATTAGTACTCCGTAGTCAGTAGTCAGTACTCGATGTCTCTAGTCTGTAGTGATGATAGCTATTCATGAGTGTTTTGAGCGGAGCGATGCTATTTCCCGAATATGTGTGGTTTTTGAGTACTACTTGAGCTAGCGGTCATAATAAGTGATTTGAGGCATATTTCTGGATAGCGATGGAGTTTGTGGTCGTGGACGAACTGGTTGGTATTGATGGTTGGTCAAGAGTGTGGTTTGCGTGTGTGTGCTGATGTCGGTCAAGTTTTGGAGAACTTGTGCCAGTGGAAAATATTTCTTTGGTCTTTGATGTGCAGGTGGGCATGGAGGCCATCATGATTAGTGACAAGGAGGATGGACTAGGATGGGGAGTCTAAGGTTCAGGCGATCGAGGATGTCACGCAAGGTTGTCGAGCACATGCTGAAGCACAAGGAGTTCAAAGACGGTGATTCATGGATAAGCTACAGGCGGTGCGGTCCAAGAGGCTTCAACACAGAGATTATCATTTGTAGCGAAGATACGGAAGGTGCATTCTGTAGGCATCGATACATTGTGATGGTGCGTGGTGATGTTACAAAAGGTGCTATTCCGGAGGTTTCATCACGTGATAAGATTGGAGGCTTATGGATGACTCTGTTGTTTGGAAGAGGAAGAGTTTGAATAAAACTTATGTTTGAAAGGGTTTCAGGTCCCTTGTTTTTCGATAGAGATAAGGTTTTGAGTCCGTGTTTGAGGTAGACATGGTTTGTAGTGTTAACCTATAAAAACAGGAGAGGTTATAGGTTAAAGGAGAGAGGTTTTTTTGGGTAAGGGCTTTTGAGGAGAAAGCCTATGACGATTTGTGAGAGCTTTCGTTGAGAAGGCTTTTAGAAGTACTTATGAAGGTACTTTGTAAATCCACAAAAATCCAGCAATAAATTGAGCTAAAGTGTATGACCACGTACAAGGGTGATCAAAGCAGTCGAATGGTGTGGTTGTTCGAGCAATCAAATATTGTCATCGACTGTCAGTAGACTCCAAAAAGATGCAGAAATCATTAACCTCCCTCTAATTTCAGCATATAATCCTACAAGTGGTATCAGAGCCAGGTTGCGATGGAATCAGAGAGGTATGTGAATTGTCCTCTCATGGTAGATGGTACTGATTTCGCTTTTTGGAAGTATTGTATGCAAGCTTATATCAAAGCTCAAGGTAATGATGTTTGGAAAAAAGTTTCTCAACCTTATGTTATTCCTACTGATGTTACTATTGAAAATGCTTATGCTCGTAACTTGCTCTTTTATGGAATTTCTTGCAAAGAATTTGATCGTGTGAATGATCTGTACTCTAGATTGAAAAACCTATGAGATGAAAGTTTTGCCATCTAAGACTGATAAATCTCCATCATTAGCACTTGTGACTAACCCTATGCAGGCTACTTCATCGAGTAGTTACCTGAAGAAGACCTGGTGCTGTTCTCCTCACGGGCATACAATGCACTTAATAATAAGAGGATGAGGAAGCGAGATGGCGCTCCAGGTTCAATTAGGTGCTTTGAGTGTGGCGAGTCAGGCCACATTAAGATGGATTGTCCCAAGCTCAAAGGAGAAAAGAAGGACAAGAACTATTATTGTTGACCATCCAAAAATAACACTAAGGGTCAATCCTTTTATCGAAAAGTGGCTGAGAAGGTTCTATCAACAATTGAGCACCTTGACCTGAGTGATGGTGACTTTGAGAGCTGCGATGACGATGACCATGATGAAGATGATGGAAAAGGCAAGAAGAAAAGCACTGAAGACTTCATGGGCATGTGCTTCATGGCAAACAGTAACAACAGCTACAGCAATCCGGACGAGGTAAAACCATCATACGATGAGCTTGAAGGTCTTATTAAACTTGCTATCGAACTAAAAAAGACTAAAAAAACTAAAAGAAAAAAATTTTGTAGTCAAAAGTTTAAATTCTGGTATTAATGTATTTGGAGAATCTATTCCTAAAGATGATTCTTTTGAAGCTTGCCAAGTCTTACACTCTGAGTTGGAAACAGCCAGATCTGTTAATGCAACTAACATGGTTCAACTTCGAGATGTAATTGAAAATTCAATGAGTTGAGATTAGCACATGATTCTAGTGAAGAATAACTGAGACTTGCTAATATGGAAATTGAAAAGATCAAGTCTAATTCTTTTACAGCTTGTTGTAATTGTGATTCGTTGTAAGCTATAACTTCTTCACAGGAGTCAATTCAACAAATACTTTATCATGAGACATTTTCTTGCTCTAATTGTCCAAAGCTTAACATTAAAATAGAAGATTTGACTAGATAACTTAATGATTTTGCTATAAAGGAGAAGTTGACCCAGTCTAGTGCCTCTAAGGATCTTGCGTATGAATCTATTCAATGCTCATCGTGTTCTACTCTAGCTAACGAAAATGAATATCTTAAGAACACCTTGGAAATATTTTTTCTAGCAAAAAGAATTTGAATATGATTCTAAATCAATCAAAAACAAGTGTAAAAAATATGGTCTAGGATTTAACTTTGTTGAGCATGCCAAGAATAACCCTTCGGAGGTTGTTAGGCTTCCTGAATCAGGAAAGATTGAAATAGAATCTGAACCAAAATAAATTATGTTTAAATCTACTATTATAGCAAAGGATCCCTCTACCAAATTGAGTGTTGTTAAGTCATCAGATATGACTTCTCATCAACTCAAGTATCAATGCACTCATTGTGGTAAAGATGGTCATTTGGTTCAGTTTTGTTTTAGAAAAGCAAAGAAAGAAAAGAAGGATAGAATGAGGAAGTATTTTCGGCCAGCTACTTCCTGTGGTCGAACAAGTGAGGCTGATGTTCGACCAGTTATCTCTCATTGTCAAACCAACTTGGTCGAAAAGGATCTTCGACCAGTTGTCTTCCGTGGTGGAACTGTGTGGTCAGATCAATGTTTCGACCAGCATTTCAAAGGTGCTCAAAACGGTTTCAATCAGTGGCTCCTACTTGCTTAAAATGCTCAGTGGTCAGACTAGTTTTCGACGATAGTCTGATCGAAATATGTCAAATGCTTCGCTTAAATCTTTACCACTACATGCTTTTTCTCCTGTTCACCAAGTATCTAAGTACTGGATATCTAAATCTTTATTGTCTAACCCCAGTACTAAGATATCGATGATTGTTCATGCTCTGTAGGCTCATTGCAAGAGGAAGGAAAACATATGGTTCATTGACTCCAGTTGCGCTCGTGACATGACTGGAGACTCACGATGGTTCTCCTTCCTTACTTGTGCCCCCGATGATGAGAAGATCACTTTTGGGGACAACTCTCAAGGATGAATTCTTGCTAAGGACATCGTGTGCATCAATGACAAGTTTATCCTAAAAGATGTAGCACTCGTCAGTAAGTTAAGCTATAACTTGCTTTCCATTTCACAGTTGGTAGACAATAATCTTGAGGTGAGCTTTAAAAGGCATTCATGCTGCATCTTGGATTCATTTGGTGATCTTGCTTGCAAAATTAGTTGAGTCGGTCATTTGTTTAATAGTGATTTCTCGTATTCAGCATCTTTTGATCTTAGGTGCCTTATTTCTTCTAATTCTAAAGATTTGATCTTCTGGCACCCTAAATTAGGTCATATTGGCTTCGAACATAATGCTAGCCTCAGCAATATGAATTTGGTTAAATGAATTCCTAGTCTTAAGTTTGATAAGTCAATAGATCTAATATGTTCACTGTGTCGGCATGGTAAGATGGTATCATCATCTCATCCCCCACTCACTCTTGTCATGACCGACTCCCCTGGTCAATTGTTGCATATGGACTCAGTAGGTCTGTCTAGGGTTTAGTAGATTGGAGGTAAATGGTACGTTATTGTTATAGTCGATGATTTCTTTAGATACTCTTGGGTCTACATTATGGCATCTAAGGATGAAGCCTTCTGTCATTTTCAAGAACTAGCTCTTAGACTTGCAAATAAACATCCAGGAGCACATAGAGCAATTAGGAGTGATAATGGAACTGAACTCAAAAACTCATCATTTGCTTCCTTTTTTGCTAAAAAGGGTTTAAATCATCAATTCTCATTGACTCGAGTGCCTCAACAAAACGATGCAGTCGAACGCAATAATAGAACCCTGGTCGAAATCGCTAGAACTATGTTATATGAACATATGACTCCTAGGAAGTATTGAGCAGAAACTATTTCGACTGCTTGTTACATTTCAAATAGAGTATTCTTGCATGCTAAACTGCATAAGACCTCTTACGAGCTTTGGTTTGGTCGGTCTCCTAGTGTTTCTCATCTAAGGGTGTTTGGATGTTGTTGCTGCATACTTAAACATGGCAATCTTGATAAATTTGAATCTAGATCCACAAATGACATCCTTTTTGGATGTGCTGTTTACACTTGGGGTTATCGCATACTCAACTTAGAATCTAACAAAATTGTTGAGACCTACGAGGTCACTTTTGCTGAGGCAAGTCCAGTAACTAGACTGGACAATGTAGGTATACAGGTCTCTGATGTACTCAAGGATATCTTCTATGATTTCAACAATGACAACAGAGAGTTCCCAAGTTACACTACGACACCTATGACCACTTCCACGAATATTCCTTTCGAGGTTACTCTTGTGACCACTCATGAGGTCAAGACCACTATGACCACAACTTCCTTGTCGACTTCATATACAACCACTCCAGCGACCACCTCACAGGCAACTCTATATATTCAATGAAGACATCCCCCTAAACAAGTGATTGGTGAGTTAAACGAGAGAGTTCTACGTAGTAAGTATAACTCCAATGCCTCATATACTCATTCTACCTTTGTCTCCTCTTTTGAACCCCAAGATGTAAGTCACGCTTTATCTGATGAGTCTTATATTAATGCCATGCATGAGGAATTAGAAAATTTTGAGTGTAACAAAGTCTAGTCTTTGGTTTCACCTCCTCATGGTCATAATATTATGGGAACAAAATGGGTCTTTAACAACAAATAAAGTGATGATGGCGCTCAAGGTTTCACCAAGGTAGAAGGTCTTGACTTTGGTGAAACTTTTGCTCCTTTTGCTCGATTAGAAGTCATTAGAATCTTGTTAGCATTTGCTGCTTCAAAAAGTTTTAGACTATATCAAATGGATGTAAAAGTGATTTTCTTAATGGCTATATTGAGGAGAAAGTTTATGTTTGACAACCACCTGGATTTGAGAATCCTAAGTTTCCTGATCATGTCTACAAATTATTCAAAGCTCTTTGTGGTCTAAAACAAGCACCCAAAGCATGGTATGATAGACTAAAATCATATTTTTCTAAAAAATAACTTCCAAATAGGCAAGGTAGAGATGACTTTGTTTACTCTTAAGCATGGCAATGATCTTTTACTCGTACAAATCTATGTGGATGATATCATCTTTGATGGTTCATCTCATGCTCTTATTTCCAAGTTTTCAGATTCTATGAGTAGGAAATTTGAGACGAGCATGATGGGAGAGCTCACATTCTTCCTAGGATTTTAAATCAAACAAGCAAAGTTGGGTACTTTTGTACATCAAACTAAGTACACCAGGATCTACTTCATCGCTTTGATATGGGGATAGTCAAACTAATCTCTACACCCATAGGATCTATGGTTGTATTGGATCCTGGTGAAGATGAAGAGCCTATTGATCAAAAAGAATATAGAAGCGTGATTGGCTCTCTTTTATATCTCACTATTTCAAGGTTAAACATATACTTTGTTGTTTGTTTGTATGCTCACTTTTAAGCCTCCCTACGTGCTTCACATCATCAAGCGGTAAAGAGAATTTTCAGGTATCTCCAGTCAACTTTGGAATTTAGCTTATGGTACTCTTCTTCCTCATGTCTTACCCATAGAGTTTATTCAGATGCTGATTTTGGAGGGTATAGAATTGATAGGAAGAGTACTTCTGGCACACGTCACTTTTTAGAAAACATCTATTGTTTCATGGGCTTCTAGGAAACAAGTGTTTGTTGCACTTTATGTTGAGGCTGAATATGTAGCTGTTGCTTCTTGTTGCTCTCAATTACTATGGATGACAGCTACTCTTAAGCATTTTAGCATAGAATTGGATAATGTTCCACTTTTCTATGATAACACTAGTGCAATTAGTATTGCTAAAAATTCTATGCAACATTCAAGAACAAACAGATTGATATTCGCTATCATTTTCTTAGAGACCATGTAGAAAAGGAAGAAGTTATCTTGCACTTCATTGATTCTGATACTCAAGTTGCTGATACTTTTACCAAACCGCTTGATTCTTCTCACTTTGCACAATTGCGAACTGAGTTAGGTGTGTTGCATCCTGTAGGATTATTCTGCGTATGAGCTTGTTGTTTGAAGTGGTGTTAGAAGCTTTGTTTGTTATACCTATCATATAATTAATCAACTCCAAGCCTTAAAATTAAATGAGTGGGAGAGCTTTCTTTATCACATTTACTCATATGTTGTGTAGCCTTGATTATGATTGGTTATAATTAATTTGCTACGTTTGAACTAAAGCATGATATGGCAGAACACTTTGATTGGATTGATTATATATAGTATTTTGCGATGTTCATCTAAAAGAATTAGCATGATTATGAGTCTTATTTTAAATCTTAGCTATGAGGCTCATATGTCTCATATCGCAATCTTTTTATGTTCACTCAATTGGCTTGTTATATAAAAAAGGGTACAAAAAGTGCACAAATGTAAAGATGTATGCTTCAAGTATGCCATGGTCAAACAAAAGAAAAGGCACAAAAATTATGCAAGTGAAAAGAAGTATGCTTCAAGCATGCCACCATTTAAAAAATGCTACAAGCATGTTATCATGAAAAGAAGTATGCTACTAGCATGCCACATGCCTAAGATTCGAGTGTGGAGCAATAGGTTGCTATATGAGACTGTTAACTCGTCTAGACTTAAAGTTTGATTCACTTTTAGGCTTTGACTTTTTGATGTGATATCTCATTGTGCTCTTTTTAATTGGTTAGGTCACTGTTGAGAAGCCTATCACATATATAAATTGTTTAATCATATTAAAAAACTTGTTTTGACATTGCTATATTGAGAGACCATGTGGTCGTGCTCCATGAGAGTGATGAGTAATTGACAAAGGTTTAGGTCAGTCGAGTTTGGTTTGAGTGGTTCGGAGTCGAGTCGTTGCGTGGCGCAATCGGGCTCGGTCGGACTTTGGTCAAATCTGGTCATTTGGGTTTAGGATGCATATTCTAATGTTTTGACAGGTTTTGACTTCATCTGTGGTAAGTGTTATGGCATTTACGCTTTCATGTGTCGAGCGGTGCTATTTGACGTGTTTCTTGTCTGTGTGACTGCAGGACGTCAAGTTGGAGTCGTGGCGAGACACGGTGGACCGGACTAGGCGCAGGTGGCGCTGAGGTCAGAACGGTCGGGATGTGTCGAAGACGACGTGGACTCGAGGTGGTTGCGAGGCGTGCGAGGCAAGGAGCGCGGAAGCTTCCCGGAAGGTGCAGAAGGGGCGAATCGGGAAATTCGCAAGGCTGCACAAGCGGGAGCGGGCTCCGTTGGACGTAGCAGGCGTAACGGGGCGGAGACCCGTTAGCGAGGCGCTATAAAAGGAGAGGAGGGGCTGCATGCCCTCCTTGAGCACTTGTGATAGAATTAGGGTTTTAGAGTCAAAAGAGGCTTTAGGAAGGTTGTTTCCTTTAGCTCTTTAGTTGGTGTGAGTTGGTGGTAGAGGCAGAGTGTGCTCCCTCTGTGTCTCTACGATGGCTTCTATGTGAGTCTCCTCTCTCTGTGTGTTCTTCCTCCCAAGAAGTGGTGAGATTCTTGGTGTTCTTGAGGATTGAGAGGGAGATGAGGGATTGAGAGTCTTGTAATCATTCCTCTTGTATCAATCGGGGTATGGGGACGTAGCTCAGTTGTAATCCCTGAATAGTTGAATGAAATATGAAGTTTGCTTCCCGTGCTCTGTCTGTTCTTCGTTCTTCATTGGCATGATTTCTTGATTTTCGGTGTTTTGAGTTCTTGATTGCTGGGAAGGCCCAAAATGGGTTGCTCTTTGATGGGATAGTGCCTCAAGATCATTTGATCAAGTTTCCCAAGAGCAAACCTATTTTAATCTCAGTTTTGGCATTTTGGGTTGCTCTGTTCTTCTTTAGCCCCTCTAGGGGTTTTGAGCTTTTCTTGTTTCCCTTTGCAAGATGGGCTGAGATTTGGCTTGGAGAGTCCTATGGCTATTGCTAACATATCTGCAAAGTCTCTTAGCCATAGGATCAAAGGTTTGGAAGCAATTTGATTTTTGGCTCGGGTTGTGCAAAAATTCAGATTTTTACCCATAATCTGAAATTCTTGCTTCTTGGTTTGATTCTCTTGTTTCCCAAGGTCCCCTTACTATTTAGTATGTTGTAGTAAGGTCTTGGATCAAAACAAAAATTGAGAGCAAACCTTCTTTTTAGCCAAAAATCCGAAGTCTCAAAGTTTCAGCCTGAAAATCTTGTTTGCTGTTTTTCTCGAGAGGTACTACCGCTCCTGGAGAGGAACTACCGCTCAGAGGTACTACCGCTCCTGGAGAGGTACTACCGCTCTTGTTCGGACCAGTCCGAACGTCTCCGGCGAGAGGTACTACCGCTCGTCACAGCGGCACTACCGCTTGCAGCCAGACTTGCGCTGAATTTGTTTTTCTTGATTGCTTCTTTCTGGATCTGGTTTTTCCTTGTCTCTGTGATTTCCAGTGAGGGCTTATTTTCTATCTTCATAGCTTCCATAGCTATTGGAGAAGAAGCTTAAGTGAGGATACTTGTTAGGGGCGATTTTTAAAGATCGACATTCACCCCCCCCCCTCTGTCGCCATTTCGGTCCTACAATTGGTATCAGAGCCGGTTAGCTCTTTTCAATAGATCTTAACCGGTCTCAAGAGCCATGGCGACGGACAAGTACTCGACCAAGCCTCCCGTCTTTGATGGCCTGGATTACCCCTTCTGGAAGAGCCGAATGGAAACATACATCCAGGCTCAGGGGTATGCCATTTGGCGGAAGGTGAAGGTCAGATTTGTTGTTCCTGCTGATGAGAACATTAATGCTGGAAATATGCATGATGTTGAGGCAAACGCTAAGGCAAGGAACATCATAATCCAGGGCTTGAGTCGTAGCGAGTTTAACCGCATATCTCATCTTTCGTCCGCCTTCGATATTTGGGAGACCCTCGATGCTTACCATGAGGGCACCACCCAGATAAAGACGGTGAGACAGGACCAGTTCAAGCGAGATTACAACAAGTTTGAAATGCTCGCTGGCGAGTCCCTTGATGAGTGTTTTGCGCGTTTTCACAAGATTCTGAGCAACCTCCGAGCGGTCGGTCTCACATACCCCGACTCGGATAACGCTCGACAAATGCTCGCTGCACTCGACCTTCGTGTTTGGGAGATGAAGGTGACTACCATCAAGGACACTACGGACCTCTCGACTTTGACTCTTGATGCGCTGTACTCGCGTCTCAAGACTCACGAGATTGACATTGTCTCTCGCAAGTCGAAGTCACAGTCGATGGCTCTTGTCACAGATCCCAGCTCGGCTTCTGGTCCATCTTCTGATTCTTCTTGCGGTTTCTCCCTTGCTGCTCTCTGTGACATAACTGATGATCAGTTAGAGCAGCTTGCGGATGATCAGCTGGCCCTCCTTGCTCGAAGATTCTCCCATGCTTACAAGGGGAGGAGGGACAGAAAGAGAGGAGGACCCGTGATTTGCTTCGAGTGTGGTGGCCCCAACCACATTCGGGCAAACTGCCCCAAGCTGGAGAAGGGCAAGAACGACTACGGCGGTTCGGGCAAGATCGACTACACCGACAAGAACCGCAACAAGAAGCCTCCAGCTCAGACGCCGTGAAAGAAGAAGTTCCGCGACTTCGGGAAGGCCAAGAAGCTGTTTCACCGCGTCCTCACCGCCTTCGACGACCTCGACCTCAGCGAGGTGGAGGGATGGAGCGACGACGACGGGACGGGTGACCAAGATCCCAAGAGCGGCGGCGACTTCTCCGGCATGTGCTTCATGGCCCTCGAGGGCGAACTCAGCGACAGCGAGCTGTACTCCGACTCGGACGAGGTATGTCCCTCCTATGACCAACTTAATGAAGCTTTCCTTAAGCTAGGAGGATTTCATGCTAGATCTAGAGCTAGATGTAGCGAGTTGGAGAAGGAAGTAGATAGACTGTCACGGGAGCTTACTTCACTTACATCTGCTCCCTCCCGTGACGACTGTGATACATGCTCTGCTTTGCTGGTTGATATGGAGAAATTAAGGACCTCGCATGATAGTGTGTCCTCTGAGCTTGATATTGTTAAGGTGGAGAATGTTAGTCTGCTTGCTGAGTTAGAGTTGAGTAGGATGGCTGTTACCCTACTTACTACTGATGAGACTACTTCTCCCACCTCATGTGAGGTTAAGGACATTGCTGCTAGAGGACCTTATGCCATGTTTCTTGATCTTCCCGAGTTTCACTGCAATAATTTGAAGATGAACTTAAAACGGGCAGATCATAAAATTGCTGAACTGCAAGCTTCTTTACTTGAGCCTATTGATTCATGTTTGAACTGTCCAAAGTTAACTGCTGAACTTGAATCTGTCTCAAAACAGTTTCAAGAAATGATTGACAACAACAAGAAAATGGCTCAGTATGCGACTAAGGATCCTGTTAGCTCACCATGCATTAGTTGTGATAAACTAAAACTTGAACTCGTCGCTGTGAATGACAAATGTGTGAAGCTAACTAAGGACTTACTAGAGAAGCCACAATCTGGTTGTGATGTGATTGATGGTGTGGGGGAGAAGCCCCAGGGTAAGGTGGAGACGCCTAGGAACGTGAACCAACTGACTAGCAGTAGGACTGTCCATTCAGAGTCGGCTGTGCGTGCACAAGCCATTCTTCCCTCTGCTGTTGGTTCTTCATCTGCTCCCTTACCTCCTACTGTTCCCTCTTCCCCCTGCTCTTCTTGCACCTCTCTCTTTCGGGAGTGTCAGTACCTTATGAACACTCTCGAGAGATTTGTAGGCGGCAAGAAGAAGCTTAATCTTATTCTAGACCAGTCCAAGATTTGCAGATTTAATCAGGGTCTAGAATATGACTATTATGAGGATATGAGGAAGCATCCACCTGCTGTGCTCAGACCCATAGCACCAGGTGTGATCGAGACCGAGCCCAGGACCGAGAAAGTCCAATTTAAGTCAGCGGGCTATGTCCAGGGGATTTCTGACAGCAAGGTGATTGCACCTGCTGCTTCGGCCTCTCAGAAGGCGAAGCCTGACCGTGCTACTTCTACCTCTCAGAGGAAGAAGTATCACTGCACCTTCTGTCAGAAGGATGGACACACGGTTGATCGATGTTTCAGGCGCGCCAAGATCGCGCGTAGAGACCGTGTTGAGTCTCTTAGGCGTATTCAGGGTCAGCCCCAGATCCTGAGTGCACCTAGGACCAGCACGAGGTCTAGGTTTACTGCTGTTGATGGGTTTGGGTAGCATCGAGGACTTGGTTTTTCTGAGTCTTCTGTTTTTCGTCCTCATGCTGCTCCTGTTCGTGACTTCCGCCGTCCTGAGGGTAGATCTCGTTTTCTCCATCGAGATAGCTACCCGCGGCGTGATCAGCATGTTGCCGGTGTTCCGACTCGCTCTCCCGTAGCAGTCGGACCCCGCAACAGCTTCAGGTCTGCTCACAGACCTTCTGCTTTGAGTGACAGAGAGCGTAGGGTAGATAGAGGTCAGTCGTGCTTGACTACTTCATCTGCTCGACGTGTTGTTCAGTATTGGGTGCCAAAATCTCTCTTGATTTACCCCAGTACTGAAACTTTACTCTCTGTTTGACTCAGGTTCGCCGGGTAGGGAAGGAGAAGGTTTGGCTTGTAGACTCCGGTTGTTCTCGTCATATGACCGGAGACTCCCGTTGGTTCTCCTCCCTAGCCCGCGCTCCAGGCGATGAGACGATCACCTTCGGAGACGCTTCGTCTGGGCGCGTCATCGCCAAAGGTACTGTGCGTATTAATGCCTTCTTTATTCTTAAGGATGTTGCCTTGGTTAGTAAGCTGCAGTAAAATTTACTTTCCGTTTCTCAGCTTACCGATGACGGTTTCGAGGTGAGCTTCAAGAAAAACAATTGCAAAATTCTTGATTCTTCGGGTAGTCTGGTTTGCGGGATTTCTCGTTATGCGAGGATCTTTCGTGCTGATTTTTCTGAGTCTTCTGGCGATCCTCTCAGGTGTTTAGTTGCTTCTGAGTCCCGCGACCTTTCTTTCTGGCATAGGAGACTTGGTCATATTGGATTTGACCATTTGACCCGAGTTAGCGGCCACGATCTCATTCGTGGTCTGCCGAAACTCAAGATGGTCAAAAATCTTGTTTGCTCTCCATGCCGGCACGGCAAGATGGTTGCCGCTTCTCATCCTCCTGTCACAATTACTATGACCGATGCACCGGGACAGCTGCTCCACATGGACACAGTTGGACCAGCTCGAGTGCAGTCAGCAGGAGGGAAGTGGTATGTTCTTGTCGTGGTCGATAACTTCTCGAGGTATTCTTGGGTGTTTTTCTTAGCCTCGAAGGATGAGACGTTTTCGCATTTCCGATGTCTTTTCAGTAGGCTTTCTGTTGAGCTCCCAGGTGCCTTACGAGCGATCCGCAGTGACAATGGCACGGAGATCAAGAACTCCTACTTCGAGAGTTTCTGTGGTGAGACAGGTGTAGAGCACCAGTTCTCTTCTCCGCACGTCCCACAACAAAATGGCGTTGTGGAGAGGAAGAACCGTACCTTGGTCGAGATGGCCAGGACGATGCTGGATGAGTACTCTACACCGCGGAAGTTTTGGGCTGAGGCTATAGCCACCGCGTGCCATGTCTCAAATCGAGTATTTCTTAGGGCACACTTGCACCGCACTTCTTACGAGTTGAGATACGGGCGAAAGCCCAGCGTCTCTCATTTTCGTGTGTTTGGTTGCAAGTGTTTTATTTTGAAGTCCGGGAACCTAGACAAGTTCGAGTCACGCTCTTGTGATGGGATCTTTCTAGGTTACTCGCCTTCTTCGCGGGCTTATCGGGTTCGGAACTGCGAGTCTAGCAAAATGGTAGAAACCTGTGAGGTGACCTTCGATGAGGCCAGTCCGGGGACTAGGCCCGATATCTCAGGTTCTTTAGAGCAGTCCGAGACCATCTTTGTAGATGATGAGGATGATGGAGACGACGGTTGTCTACCTGATCCTTTCCCTCATCCACCCCTTGAGGTGCCATCTTCCACCGCACCTCGAGGTGATCAGCCCATGCCTTCTGCTTCTTCTGGAGCTGGTGGCTCTGTTCCTACCTCGTCAGCTCACGAGGTAGAGGCCACTTCTTCATCTCATCCTGGACCTCCTAGACATATCCAGAAAGCTCATCCTTCAGAGCAGATCATTGGAGACCTTTTCGAGCGTGTTACCCGCTCAAAATCTGGCTTATCTCAATTCTGTCTCCATTCTGCTTTCATTGCCTCCTTTGAGCCCAAAGATGTTTCTCATGCTTTATCTGATGAGTCTTGGGTCAATGCCATGCATGAGGAGCTAGAAAATTTCGAGAGGAACAAGGTCTGGTCGCTTGTCGAGCCCCCGCGAGGTCACAATATTATTGGGACTAAGTGGGTGTTCAAGAACAAGCAGAACGAGGATGGAGTGGTTATTCGAAACAAGGCTAGACTGGTTGCTCAGGGGTTCTCCCAGGTTGAAGGTCTAGATTTCGAGGAGACCTTTGGCCCTGTAGCTAGACTTGAAGCCATTAGAATCCTGCTTGCCTTTGCAGCTTCTAAGGGTTTCAAGCTTTACCAGATAGACATCAAGAGTGCCTTTCTCAATGGCCTTATTGAGGAAGAGGTCTACATCCGACAGCCTCCTGGTTTCGAAAACCCCAAATACCCAAACCATGTCTTCAAGCTTTCCAAAGCGTTGTATGGACTTAAGCAGGCCCCCAGGGCTTGGTATGAGAGGCTTAAGTCCTACTTGTTGAGTCATGGGTTTGAAATGGGTAAAGTTGATAAGACCTTGTTCATCCGCCGGCTTGGCGCTGACCTTCTGCTCGTCCAGATCTATGTCGATGACATTATCTTTGGCGGCTCTTCCCATACTCTGGTTTCCCAGTTCTCGGATGTCATGAGCACCGAGTTTGAAATGAGTATGATGGGTGAGTTGACTTTCTTCCTTGGCTTCCAAATTAAGCAGACTCGGGAGGGTACATTTCTTCATCAAGGAAAGTACACTCGTGACCTCCTGAAGCGCTTCGATATGAGTGATGGTAAGCCGGTATCAACTCCCATGGCTTCGACAGCCTATCTTGACCCAGATGAGGATGGCGAGCCAGTTGATCAGAAAGAATACAGAAGTATGATCGGCTCCCTTCTTTACCTCACTGCCTCGAGACCAGACATACATTTCTCCGTGTGTCTGTGTGCTCGTTTTCAGGCTTCTCCTCGCGTATCTCACCGCCAGGCGGTGAAGCGCATCTTTCGGTACCTTCGAGCTACCATTGACTATGGTATCTGGTACTCTTCCTCATCCTGTCTTTCCTTGAGAGCCTTTTCGGATGCAGACTTTGCTGGCTGTAGGATAGATAGGAAGAGCACTTCCGGCACCTGCCAGTTCATTGGCACTTCTCTCGTTTCCTGGTCTTCGAGGAAGCAGTCCGGTGTTGCACAGTCCACTGCAGAGGCCGAGTACGTTGCTGCTGCCAGTTCCTGCAGCCAGGTACTTTGGATGGTTTCGACCCTGCGGGACTTTGGGTTAGCCTTAGACAGTGTTCCACTCTTTTGTGATAACACGTCTGCTATCAACATTGCTAAGAACCCAGTACAGCACTCTCGGACCAAGCATATTGATATTCGCTTCCACTTCCTTAGAGACCATGTAGAGAAAGGTGACATAGTGCTCCAGTTTGTGGAGAGTGACCACCAGTTGGCTGATATCTTCACCAAGCCTTTGGACTGTTCGAGGTTTTCAGCTCTGCGGGGAGAGCTTGGGGTGGTTTGTCCTTACGGACTGTAGTGAGGGGGAGCTTGGGATTTACTGCTTTATTAATTATGCTTCTGTCTCATTTCTGTTGCATTGCATTTGCGGGTGTATTGGGTTAAGTCCTTCTAGCATAGGTTAGAGTGTTTCTCGTGTTGAGTTGCTTAGACTTCTTACTCTTATCTTGTGCTTCCAGGACTAGCTATTTCTTATCTCACTAGGTTGAGCTCACTCACTTCTTGTAGGTTCTAGCGAGGGTTGGGCCACCCTCGGGTAGACAGGGTTCGTGTTTGCTCTCTAGTGTGTGTTCGACGATCAGCTGTTAGTCCTGGAGTCATTTGGGGTAGATGAGAGTCAGTTTAAGCCATAGTTGCTTCTATATCTTTTCTATGTTTTAAGGACTGCCTGTTTTGGTTTTATTTGCCAGCTTCTCGATTTATTGCTTTGGTTCAAGGAGAGTTCATTTGGGAGCTTCTGGAGCTTAATTGTGACTTAACTCAACTTGAACTAAAAGTTGCATGTCATGTTGAGGGGGAGCTGGATTTTTCTGCATTTTAGCATTTAGCATTGTAATATATAACTACATTGAGCCTTGATTATTATCCTGCTATGACATGTTTACAATGCTTTACACCTTGCCATGACTTGTGCTTAGCTTGCTAGATTTATCATGACTTCATATGTGTAGACTAGCGTTTGCCATGATAAGTTAAGTAAAATTGATCAACTTAAATTAAACTTGTCATGCTAGCATTTGAGTTTAGTCTTTCTTGAGCTATCCTTTTATGATTCATGCCATGTCAAATAGGCTGAGTAGAGCGTTGAATCTATATTGAGCCTTAGTTTGAGCTGTTTTAGTCTCCTGATGATACATGAGTTAGTACAATGTGTTAAAAAGCAAAAAGATCTCTTTTGTGCGAAAAAACTGATCTCACCAATTCTTTCCTATGAGACGGCTTGCCATTGCACTTGGCATGAACTTAGGGGGAGTTTTGGATGACCTAGACTATCTTCTTAAGCTTCTTGCTTGGAGTAGTCGCATAAGGCTTGAGATCTAGCACATGATAAAACAAAATGTTGGTTGACAACCACCATATTTGTGCGAAAAAACTGATTTCACCAATTCTTTCTCATGAGACAGCTTGCCATTGCACTAGGCATGAACTCAGGGGGAGTTTTGGATGACCTAGACTATCTTCTTAAGCTTATTGCTTGGAGTAGTCGCATAAGGCTTGAGATCTAGCACATAAACAAAAAATTGGGTTGAAAACAACCATATGCTTTCAAAAGACAATGTTTAATGTGCTCAATTTGCTTCATCTACAATCAGAACCAAGTACCTTAACCAATGTTTCAATCTTGAGCTTATAGCACTCTATTTGGACTCAATGTTAGCTTCTTTGTTCCGCTTAGCTTATTGACATGGCCTGCATCATCCTTGGATGTCTCTAGCTAGACTTTACTCATTGATGACTTGACTTGCTCTCAAAATGCATTACATTTCAGATTGTCAACTTTGTGCTCTAGCTGGTTTATATATATGTTGTCATGATCTAGATAGCGTTTTTTAGTTATGGCTTGGTGTATTACATTATGGTCATTATGGATAATTCTCATGGCTCAAAATGCTTAAATAAACAAACTTCAGCCATATTCATCCATTGACATGTCATATTCTCTCTATTTTATCCTGATGCGTTTATTGCCAAAAGGGGGAGAATAGAGAAGAAAAACTCTGTTGGGAACAGTTTAGAGCTTTGGAGATTAATTTGCTCTTTCAGTAGTTGCTCTAGTGTTACTTCTGTCGACATGGTCATTAGCTTCATTTCATTCTTTGGACCATGTTGGACTCTTCAAAATCAAACTCTTCTTAATGCTTTTTCTGTGTTTGTCAATAGACTCATCAAGGGGGAGATTGAGAGACCATATGGTCGTGCTCCATGAGAGTGATGAGTAATTGACAAAGGTTTAGGTCAGTCGAGTTTGGTTTGAGTGGTTCGGAGTCGAGTCGTTGCGTGGCGCAATCGGGCTCGGTCGGACTTTGATCAAATCTGGTCATTTGGGTTTAGGATGCATATTCTAATGTTTTGACAGGTTTTGACTTCATCTGTGGTAAGTGTTATGGTATTTACGCTTTCATGTGTCGAGCGGTGCTATTTGACGTGTTTCTTGTCTGTGTGACTGCAGGACGTCAAGTTGGAGTCGTGGCGAGACACGGTGGACCGGACTAGGCGTAGGTGGCGCTGAGGTCAGAACGGTCGGGATGTGTCGAAGACGACGTGGACTCGAGGTGGTTGCGAGGCGTGCGAGGCAAGGAGCGCGGAAGCTTCCCGGAAGGTGCAGAAGGGGCGAATCGGGAAATTCGCAAGGCTGCACAAGCGGGAGCGGGCTCCGTTGGACGTAGCAGGCGTAACGGGGCGGAGACCCGTTAGCGAGGCGCTATAAAAGGAGAGGAGGGGCTGCATGCCCTCCTTGAGCACTTGTGATAGAATTAGGGTTTTAGAGTCAAAAGAGGCTTTAGGAAGGTTGTTTCCTTTAGCTCTTTAGTTGGTGTGAGTTGGTGGTAGAGGCAGAGTGTGCTCCCTCTGTGTCTCTACGATGGCTTCTATGTGAGTCTCCTCTCTCTGTGTGTTCTTCCTCCCAAGAAGTGGTGAGATTCTTGGTGTTCTTGAGGATTGAGAGGGAGATGAGGGATTGAGAGTCTTGTAATCATTCCTCTTGTATCAATCGGGGTATGGGGACGTAGCTCAGTTGTAATCCCTGAATAGTTGAATGAAATCTGAAGTTTGCTTCCCGTGCTCTGTCTGTTCTTCGTTCTTCATTGGCATGATTTCTTGATTTTCGGTGTTTTGAGTTCCTGATTGCTGGGAAGGCCCAAAATGGGTTACTCTTTGATGGGATAGTGCCTCAAGATCATTTGATCAAGTTTCCCAAGAGCAAACCTCTTTTAATCTCAGTTTTGGCATTTTGGGTTGCTCTGTTCTTCTTTAGCCCCTGTTGTAGGGGTGGCCCAACCCCCCGTGATTGGGCCGTGCAACTAGTCCAACATGTAATAGGACCAATAGTGTAGAGGAATATAACAGTGTAAATATACCAGTGTACCCTCATCCTTTGTAAATACTAAGGGGTAGAATGGGGATTTCCCATTCTACCCCACTCACATATATATAAGCCCCCAGGAGGGGCAAAGGGGGAGACATCTCCCTCATTCTCACCACCTCTCCACAGATCTGGCTCTCCTCTTCCTTTCCTACTAGTCCCCTCCTTCTCTGTTTAGCCCGTAGCTACGACAGATGGCGCCGTCCGTGGGGACGACGGAGAAGCTGCGCAAGGGCGCTAGGAGTGGCTCCCACCGAAGGAGCTTCCTAGCGCAGAATGGAAGTATCCCAGGCTGCTCGTATCATGAGCGTCACAGATAAGTCCTGAGTTCTTATTTCTTTCCCAAAGTCAGATCCAGATCTGGTAGATCCGAGTGGGTAAGATACTTCTTGGCTGTTGAGGCATGGCCTCGAAGGCGAGTCTCCGAGCAGTAAAATCCGCTCCGCCCTCCGCATGCTCTGCGCTGACGAAGCTGGCGGATGTCTAGGAGCGGGTACTTCGCGCAAGCAAAGTAAAGCCTCCATGCTGAGTCTCTGCACGACGTCGGACCTCCGCGACGAGTCTCCCCGTGACGCCAAGCCTCTGCGCCGGGCCTCAGCATAACATCACGTATCCATCCATATAGTCCATGTATGCATAAAGTATTACGTGACCTGTGTATTGCAGGTCCACCGCGTCGGCCTCCACGTTCCGCGACGCGCGAAGTTGCCCCGCCTCACCGGCCTTCGCAGCACAGACACGAGGGAGTCTACCCCGTCGCCCTGCGCGCGGCGCTGACCTCCGCCGATCTTCGCACCTTCGCGCCATCTCGTCGGCCTCCGGCTACACCAGGGTACGCGCCTCCGCGCCTGCGAGGTCTACGCCATCGAGCCCGCGAGGTCCCGTCGGCCTTCGAGGGCGCCGCGGCACCGGCCTTTGCGACCGTCAGCTTCCGCGCTGGACCGCGCCTCGGCACAAGCGTCTTCGCGACCTCGACGTCGAGCCTCCGCGACGACTGCACCGGCCATCGCTCAACTCCACGACGACCTCGTCGGCCTACCAGACACCTCGTCGAGGCTACGGCGGCTCCGCGCGACTGACGGATTCGCGTATGCGGCGGCTCCGCGCGTCTTCGAGCCAAGCACACATCGGCGAAGCCCTCTGCGTCGAGCCTCCGCGCCGAGTCTCCGCGCCTTCATGAGTATGTACATATGAGCCGCCCATGCGTATCCATACGAGGTACGTCTCTATACAGGCATGCACCCTCCGTTTATCCCTCCATGCGTGAAATATCAATACACGTATGTCCAGGCGTGCATAAATATCTATCCATGCATACGTCCGTGCGTACGTCCGTGCATGCGCTTGGATGTCTATCCATGCATATATATCCGTTCGCATAGCCATCCATGAAAATGTCCATTCATTGTGCTCCTTCATGCATGCAAATTATCCATTCACGTACCACTCCCGCATGCATTCAAGTTTTACACGAGTGCACATCCATCCGTGCACGTCTAGAGGTTACATGCATGCACGATCTTCTCTCTCTCTTCGCGGCGTTTGCGTCCGACGCTCTGCGTGGAGGCCGGATCTTGCTGCATCCCTCTTCGCCCGGCAGGCGCGCAGCGCGAGCAGGTGACCACGGGGGAGGGCGCTGCAACGCACATCTGTCAGGGAAGAACGGCCCCGGCCTCCGCGCCACTCCGTGCAAGCCTCCGGCCTGCTCCGCGCCGACGAAGTCTCTTCGGCTTCGACGAGGTCGCCTGATCCGCGCAGAACCGTGCCTCCGCGATGGAGCAATCGGACCTCGCTTCTGTGCGCTCGGCTCCGGGAAGTCCTCGAGCGAGTGGGTCACCAAGAGCGAAGCGTCGCCGAGCTGCGCCGAAGCCTCCGCATCATGATCTTCGCGTTGACGCCGGAGCCTTCCCTGCCTTCGCTCTGGACTGCGTGACCAAGCAGCGGCCTTTGCGACGTCGAGGTCACCTCCATGCGGCGGTTTCCGCAGCGGCCCGCAGGAGTCGAGGTGGATGGGTTCATCTGCGCGGCAAAGCCAGAGGACGGCGTGGTGGATGCGGGCCTGAAAAGCATAGCTGTGGGAGACGCCCGCTGCAGCGGCGGGGCAGACCACGGCGAGGAACGGCGAGTCGCTGCGCTGCAGCACCGTTGTCGCGGAGGATGGTTACGAGCCCCCGGACGAACTCGTCGCCGCCAGGCTCACCGGCGAACACCACCCCGCCGAGCGAGCTGGAAGCGGCTTTACTGTGCCGGCACGCCGGGCTTCGTTCCGACTTCGCGGCATTCGGTCCTCGCCACTGACTTCGCCAGGACAGACTCCGTGCTACCGAAGGCGGGCTCCGACTCCGCGCGACGGACCTCGCAGGGGCGACGTCGGCCTCCGCACGGCGTCCGTGGCCCGGGCTTCGGCTCCGCGCGGCGGACTTCGCAGGGGCGACGTCCGGTGACTGCACGAGCCTCGGCGGGATTTCACGTGACGCTCTGCGGCTCCCGTTAAACTCCGTGTGGGTGTCCTCGACTTCGGCTCCACGCCTCCTGGCTCCGCACAGGTGCCCCTACCTCCGCGTCGCTCTATGATGGACTTCGTCCGCATCAAAAGCCACTGCGGTGCATAGACAACGTACGGCGGGTGCCCACCTCGACAGGGACTCCGCACAGTCGAAGTGGCCCGCAGCATTCGCGGCGGTCTCCGAAGTCTCCGTCGAGCTTTCCAAGGTCTCCGCCAAGTCTCGTGGGGTCTTCATCAACATCGCGCGGGTAGCTTTGAAGTCTCCGTCGAGCTTTCTGAAGTCTCCGTAGCTTCTCGACACATGCATGCTACTGAGCTACTCTGCATGCATGAGTCCGTACAGCATGCATGCATTTATTCGTTTACACACTCGCTGGCTTGCGTTTGGTCTTGGTTTGACGCTCAGGCGAAGATCACTTCGGCTGTGGGCTCCGCTTCATCGAAGACCTCGGTCATGGACCTTGTGCAGCCGAAGTCCCCGCCAACGCGGCTTATCCAAGTGGTGGCCTCCGCTTCCGCGCCAACCAAGCTCGTCCAGGTGGGCAGGAGGGGGACTGTGCCTTGAAATTATTTCATTGTGGCACATGCTAGCTGCGTCCTATCAGGTCCATTTTTGCAATTATCATTTGACTGGCTTGTCCCTTGCTTTTATCGCTTTCGTTGCGTGTTTATTGGCCTGGCCTCGGACTCTTTTATTGCTGTTGCGTCCTCTTTCGTGCAGCGGTATTTGATCGGCTTCTGGCTTAAAACCGAACGATGGTCTTGTGCCTCGACGTAGTCCACGGACTTTAAATAAGACGTTGCGTCGAGCCTAGCTCCGCACGTGAGAGTCTCCGGACTATAAAGAAGACGTAGCGTCGAGCCTAGCTCCGCACGCAATAGTCCACGGACTTTAAATAAGACGTAGCGTCGAGCCTAGCTCCGCACGCGAGAGTCCCCGGACTATAAAGAAGACGTAGCGTCGAGCCTAGCTCCGCACGCAATAGTCCACGGACTCTAAATAAGACGTAGCGTTGAGCCTAGCTCCGCACGCACAAGTCTCCGGACTATAAAGAAGACGTAGCGTCGAGCCTAGCTCCGCACACAATAGTCCACGGACTCTAAATAAGACGTAGCGTCGAGCCTAGCTCCGCACGCACAAGTCTCCGGACTATAAAGAAGACGTAGCGTCGAGCCTAGCTCCGCACGCAATAGTCCACGGACTTTAAATAAGACGTAGCATCGAGCCTAGCTCCGCACGCGAGAGTCCCCGGACTATAAAGAAGACGTAGCGTCGAGCCTAGCTTCGCACGCAATAGTCCACGGACTCTAAATAAGACGTAGCGTTGAGCCTAGCTCCGCACGCACAAGTCTCCGGACTATAAAGAAGACGTAGCGTCGAGCCTAGCTCCGCACACAATAGTCCACGGACTCTAAATAAGACGTAGCGTCGAGCCTAGCTCCGCACGCACAAGTCTCCGGACTATAAAGAAGACGTAGCGTCGAGCCTAGCTCCGCACGCAATAGTCCACGGAATTTAAATAAGACGTAGCGTCGAGCCTAGCTCCGCATGCGAGAGTCCCCGGACTATAAAGAAGACGTAGCGTCGAGCCTAGCTCCACACGCAATAGTCCACGGACTCTAAATAAGACGTAGCGTTGAGCCTAGCTCCGCACGCACAAGTCTCCGGACTATAAAGAAGACGTAGCGTCGAGCCTAGCTCCACACGCAATAGTCCACGGACTTTAAATAAGACGTAGCGTCGAGCCTAGCTCCGCACGCACAAGTCTCCGGACTATAAAGAAGACGTAGCGTCCAGCCTAGCTCCGCACGCAATAGTCCACAGACTCTAAATAAGACGTAGCGTCGAGCCTAGCTCCGCACGCACAAGTCTCCGGACTATAAAGAAGACGTAGCGTCGAGCCTAGCTCCGCACGCAATAGTCTACGGAGCATAAATAAGACGCAGGTGTGGTCCCTGCGCAAGTCTACGGACTCTAAACAAGTCGTGCGCTGAGGTCCGCCTCCGCACGCACCAGTCTGCGGACTATAAATTAAGTCGTGCGCCGAGGTCTGCCTCCGCACGCGAGAGTCCGCGGACTATAAATTAAGTCGTGCGCCGAGGTCTGCCTCCGCACGCGAGAGTCCAAGGACTATAAATTAAGTCGTGCGCCGAGGTCTGCCTCCGCACGCGAGAGTCCGCGGACTATAAATTAAGTCGTGCGCCGAGATCTGCCTCCGCACACGAGAGTCCAAGGACTATAAATTAGGTCGTGCGCCGTGGTCTGCCTCCGCACGCGAGAGTCCGCGGACTATAAATCAAGTCGTGCGCCGAGGTCCGCCTCCGCACGCGCCAGTCTACGGACTCTAAACAAGTCGTGCGCCGAGGTCCGCCTCCGCACGCACCAGTTACCCTCACGCACTCTACGGAGTATAAAAATTGCGCAATGGCCGAGACACTATGGAGTGCCTCCCCTTAGTGATGCGGCACCTGGATGTCGCACCTTCGAGCGCGTTACACCAGGGAGTGTATCACTCCTTTTTGAAGGTAGGGGAACGGCGGCCTCGCCTCCCTACCTCGGCGTGCGTAGTGCCTTCGGCCTACGCTCCAAGCGCCCGCTCCCCGCGGGCACTCCTTTTTGAAGGTAGGGGAACGGCGGTCTCGCCCCCCTACCTCGGCGTGCGTAGTGCCTTCGACCTACGCTCCAAGCGCCCGCTCGCCGCGGGCACTCCTTTTTGAAGGTAGGGGAACGGCGGCCCCGCCTCCCTACCTCGGCGTGCGTAGTGCCTTCGGCCTACGCTCCAAGCGCTCGCTCGCCGCGGGCACTCCTTTTTGAAGGTAGGGGAACGTCGGTCTCGCCTCCCTACCTCGGCGTGCGTAGTGCCTTCGGCCTACGCTCCAAGCGCCCGCTCGCCGCGGGCACTCCATTTTGAAGGTAGGGGAACGGCGGCCCCGCCTCCCTACCTCGGCGTGCGTAGTGCCTTCGGCCCACGCTCCAAGCGCCCGCTCGCCGCGGGCACTCCTTTTTGAAGGTAGGGGAACGGCGGTCTCGCCTCCCTACCTCGGCGTGCGTAGTGCCTTCGGCCTACGCTCCAAGCGCCCGCTCGCTGCGGGCACTCCATTTTGAAGGTAGGGGAACGGCGGCCCCGCCTGCCTACCTCGGCGTGCGTAGTGCCTTTGGCCTACGCTCCAAGCGCCCGCTCCCCGCAGGCACTCCTTTTGGAAGGTAGGGGAACGGCGGCCCCGCCTCCCTACCTCGGCGTGCGTAGTGCCTTCGGCCTACGCTCCAAGCGCCTGCTCCCCGCGGGCACTCCTTTTTGAAGGTAGGGGAACGGCGGTCTCGCCCCCCTACCTCGGCGTGCGTAGTGCCTTCGACCTACGCTCCAAGCGCCCGCTCGCCGCGGGCACTCCTTTTTGAAGGTAGGGGAACGGCGGCCCCGCCTCCCTACCTCGGCGTGCGTAGTGCCTTCGGCCTACGCTCCAAGCGCCCGCTCTCCGCGGGCACTCCTTTTTGAAGGTAGGGGAACGGCGGTCTCGCCTCCCTACCTCGGCGTGCGTAGTTCCTTCGGCCTACGCTCCAAGCGCCCGCTCTCCGCGGGCACTCTTTTCGAAGGTAGGAGAACAACAGTGTCGGCGCGTCTTCGGCGCTCGACTCCGCCGTCCGCCTTATAGGCATCGCCTCGGCGAGACAGCACGTCTTCGGCGCTTGACGACACGTCTTCGGCGCTCGACTCCGCCGTCCGCCTCGTAGGCATCGCCTCGGCGGGACGGCACGTCTTCGGCGCTCGACGACACGCCTTCGGCCTCGACTCCGCCGTCCGCCTCGTAGGCATCGCCTCGGCGGGACGGCACGTCTTCGGCGCTCGACGACACGTCTTCGGCGCTCGACGACACGCCTTCGGCGCTCGACTCCGCCGTCCGCCTCGTAGGCATCGCCTCGGCGGGACGGCACGTCTTCGGCGCTCGACGACACGTCTTCGGCGCTCGACTCCGCCGTCCGCCTTGTAGGCATCGCCTCGGCGGGACGGCACGTCTTCGGCGCTCGACGACACGCCTTCGGCGCTCGACTCCGCCGTCCGCCTCGTAGGCATCGCCTCGGCGGGACGACAAGTCTTCGGCCCTCGACTCCGCCGTCCGCCTCGTAGGCATCGCCTCGGTGGGACGGCACGTCTTCGGCGCTCGACTCCGTCGTCCGCCTTGTAGGCATCGCCTCGGCGGGACGACACGTCTTCGGCGCTCGACGACACGCCTTCGGCCTCGACTCCGCCGTCCGCCTCGTAGGCATCGCCTCGGTGGGACGGCACGTCTTCGGCTCTCGACGACACGCCTTCGGCCTCGACTCCGCCGTCCGCCTCGTAGGCATCGCCTCTGTGGGACGGCACGTCTTCGGCGCTCGACTCCGTCGTCCGCCTTGTAGGCATCGCCTCGGCGGTACGGCACGTCTTCGGCGCTCGACGACGCGCCTTCGGCCTCGACTCCGTCGTCCGCCTTGTAGGCATCGCCTCGGCGGGACGGCACGTCTCCGGCGCTCGACGACGTCTCCGGCGCTTCACCGGTTCCTTCATAAGCATTGCCTCTAGGGTCTGCGAGCTATCAGTTGCATCGGCACCCTCGTGCTTGCTGTCAGGGAACGGGGGGCTGGGGTGGTTGATCGCGTCAGCTCGCCCATCGGGACCTCAGCGCTTGCTGTCGAGGGAGTACTGTTGTAGGGGTGGCCCAACCCCCCGTGATTGGGCCGTGCAACTAGTCCAACATGTAATAGGCCCAATAGTGTAGAGGAATATAACAGTGTAAATATACCAGTGTACCCCCATCCTTTGTAAATACTAAGGGGTAGAATGGGGATTTCCCATTCTACCCCACTCACATATATATAAGCCCCCAGGAGGGGCAAAGGGGGAGACATCTCCCTCATTCTCACCACCTCTCCACAGATCTGGCTCTCCTCTTCCTCTCCTACTAGTCCCCTCCTTCTCTGTTTAGCCCGTAGCTACGACAGCCCCTCTAGGGTTTTTGAGCTTTTCTTGTTTCCCTTTGCAAGATGGGCTGAGATTTGGCTTAGAGAGTCCTATGGCTATTGCTAACATATCTGCAAAGTCTCTTAGCCATAGGATCAAAGGTTTGGAAGCAATTTGATTTTTGGCTCGGGTTGTGCAAAAATTCAGATTTTTACCCATAATTTGAAATTCTTGCTTCTTGGTTTGATTCTCTTGTTTCCCAAGGTCCCCTTACTATTTAGTATGTTGTAGTAAGGTCTTGGATCAAAAAAAATTGAGAGCAAACCTTCTTTTTAGCCAAAAATCCGAAGTCTCAAAGTTTCAGCCTGAAAATCCTGTTTGCTGTTTTTCTCGAGAGGTACTACCGCTCCTGGAGAGGAACTACCGCTCAGAGGTACTACCGCTCCTGGAGAGGTACTACCGCTCTTGTTTGGACCAGTCCGAACGTCTCCGGCGAGAGGTACTACCGCTCGGTATTGCGGTACTACCGCTCAGAGGTACTACCGCTCGTCACAGCGATACTACCGCTTGCAGCCAGACTTGCGCTGAATTTGTTTTTCTTGATTGCTTCTTTCTGGATCTGGTTTTTCCTTGTCTCTGTGATTTCCAGTGAGGGCTTATTTTCTATCTTCATAGCTTCCATAGCTATTGGAGAAGAAGCTTAAGTGAGGATACTTGTTGGGGGCGATTTTTAAAGATCGACATTCACCCCCCCTCTGTCGCCATTTCGGTCCTACATATATAATATTTGACTTTATATGATCTAGGCAGCTCTGCTCAAACAGATGGCTTGATCAAAATCTTAAATCAACTCAATGTGACTTGTATAATCTACAAAGCTTCTTGTGTTTTTCTCTCATGGCTCCTTCTTAGAAGTATTCTCTCTCTGAATTTCTTGATGACTACATTGCTAAAGGGGGAGAATTTTAAAAATCTGAAGTTGAGGGGGAGTTTTTGGGAGTTTTTGAGTTGTTTGCTATTGCTGAGGTCTGTGGTTTGTTTTGAAACTTTCTTTTCACAAATTTTATTTTTCCTTCAAAACTCAACTCACTCAAGTGTTTTTCAAGGAGTTGTCAATGTATTCATCAAGGGGGAGATTGTTAGACCATGTGGATGGTCGTGATTAAAGTGATGATGAATAATTTACATTTGGTTTGTTTTGGAATTTATGTTTATGAAAGTTTCGGTTGATCGCAGTCAAATATTTTGGTCTAGATCGAGTTGTTTCAGTCAGTTCCTAGTGGTTTTAGTTGCTCCAAGTGATTTTGGTCTGCTGCGAGTGATTTCAATCATGTACGAGTGATTTTCATCTACTTCGAGTGGTTTTGGTCTGCTTCGAGTAGTTTCGAACCAGTCCGATTGGGTCCAAGTTGCACCGGACAGTTTTTGAGTAGCAACGGAGTATTAGACGGTGTCTGACTAGCACTGGTACATCGAACGGCTTTTGAGTGCCATCAGAACATCGGACGACACTCGATTAGCATCGGAGGATTGCACAGCTGGCTTCGACCTCGAAGAGTGATGGCCTAGCTGATGTTTTTGACCACTTAGAGTCATTTATGACCACATCCAATTTCGACGATGATGACTTCGACCACTATAGCTTTCTACCATGGTAGTACGAGCACCAAAGCATGACTATGGAAGAACGGCCACATCTGTTTTTGACTACGCTTGGCTTCGACCATGGTAACTCAACTATAGCATTCCGACCATGACTGACTTTGACCACGTCCAGTTTTGACCATGTTCAACTATGACCACATCTGGCTTTGACTACGTTCGACTTCGACCATGACAGAATGACCACTGAAGCTAATCGTAGTGACAGTACTTTTTCATGGTTGAAGACTTTACTGGTCGTACTCGATAGTCGTAGACTTTGTACTTAATAGTCGTAGACTTTGTGATTGATAGTCATAGACTTTGCGGTCGATGGTCGTAAACTTCACATACTACTGTCATACTCGTAGACTTCGTGGTCTACGGTCATTGTCTTTGGTTTTTTGGTCGGTTGTCACAGACCACGCGATCGGTAGTCAAAGTCTTTGCAATCGATTGTCATAGCCTTCACGGTCGGTACTCGTAGACTTCTTTGTTGGTACGAGTGCTTCACTTCTTGTGATCTTTGAGTGCTCCGAGTTAGACCAGTGGGATGACTAGCTCGTGTTTGGTGGTCAGGTGGTCGTGGTACTTGGTAGTCAAAAGGACTCAGTACTCGATGTTTGGTCATCGGTTGTCATAGGTGTTGCGATCGGTTGTCAGAGACTTGTGGTATGTGATCGGTACTTGGTAGTTGGTACTCGATGTCTCTGGTCGGTAGCGATGCTAGTTATTCTTAAGTGTTTTGGGCGGAGTGATGGTATTTCCCGAATACTTGTGGTTTTCGAGTAATACATGAGCTAGCGGTCGAAATAAGTGATCTAAGGCATATTTCTAGATAACGATGGAGTTTGTGGTTGTGAACGAACTAGTTGGTATTGATTGTTGGTTAAGAGTGTGGTTTGTGTGTGTATGTTGATGTCGGTCATGTTGTGGAGAACTTGTACCGGTGGAAAATATTTCTTTGGTCATTAATGTGCAGGTGGGCCTGGAGGTGATCATGGTCGGTGACAAGGAGGATGGACTAAGATGGGGGAGTCTGAGGTCCAGGCGATTGAGGATTTCATGCGAGGTGGTCAGGCACATGCTGAAGCACATGGAGATCAAAGATGTCGATTCGTGGAGAAGCTACAGGCGGTGCGGTTCAGGAGGCTTCGACACAGAGATTGTTGATATGTTGCGAAGATTCGGAAGGTGCGTTCTAGAGGCTTTGATACATTGTGATGGTGCGTGGTGAAGTTACAAAAGGTGTTGTTCTGGAGGCTTCATCACGTGATAAGATTGGAGGCTTATGGATAGAGTCTGTAGTTTGGAAGAGGAAGAGTTTGAATAAAACCCATATTCGAAAAGGTTTTGGGTCCCTTGTTTTTTTTGGTAGAGATAAAGTTTTGAGTCCGTGTTTGAAGTAGACATGCTGTGCGGCATTAACCTACAAAAGCAGGAGAGGTTATGGGCTAAAGGAGAGAGGTTTTTTGGGTGAGGGCTTTCGAGGAGAAAGTCTGTGTCAATTTGTGAGCGCTTTCATCAAGAAGGCTTTTAGGGGTGCTTGTGAGAGCACTTTATAAATCCACAAAAATCCAACAATAAAAGTTATCTTGAGTCAATCTAGTTCGTGATTCATTGAAGATTGCTGGTGATTGTAATTGGGTTGAAGTGTACGACTACGTACAAGGGTGATCGAAGCAGTCGAAGAGTGTGGTTGTTCGAGCAATCAAAAATTGTCATCAACTGTCAGGAGAGTCCAAAAAGCGGCGGAAATCATTCAACCCCTTCTGATTTCGGCATACGACCCTACACTATCTTTGTCCGAAGGTAATACTTTGGGGCCGAGTGATACAACTCGGTACAGAAGCATTGTGGGTGCTTTGCAATACCTCACTCTAATAAGACCAAACATTGCCTTTTTAGTTAATAGAGTTTATCAGTTCATGCATGAACCAACTACTCAACACTGGACAGCCATCAAGCGGATTTTGCGTTATCTTTGTAAAACCGTAGATGAAGGATTACACATTTAGAAGTCGTCCTCAACCCTTGTCAGTGGTTTCTCGGACTCTTATTGGGCAGGATGTCCAGATGAAAAAAGGTCCACAGGAGGTTTTGCAATCTTCTTTGGACCAAACTTGATCTCATGGAGAGCTCGGAAATAAGCAACAGTCTCTAGATCAAGGTCCTGTTTGTTTAGGCTTAGGCTTTTTGACTTATAGCTTAAAGTCAGCTTTTTGGCTTAAGCAGCTTAAAAGCAGTTAGCTTTTAAGCCAAGTTAGACTATTTGGTATCCTAGCTTTTTGATGGGTTGAATGGTGTGGCTTATTACCAGAAAGTCTGAAATGCCCTTATTATATGTATTGTTGCACTCAAGAGGAGGCCAGCGGGGTCACCGGAGGACGGCGGATTTGTGGAAGGATGACAGACGAGGCCGGCGGGGTCGCGGGTTGCCGGTCGCTGGCGGGGTTTGTCGGAGGACAGCGGATGAGGCCAGCAGGGTCGCGGGTCGCCGGCGGGATTTGTCGGAGGCCGGCGGGGTCACGGGTTGCTGGTCGCTGGCGGGGTTTGTCGGAGGACGGCGGATGAGGCCAGCGGGGGCGCGGGTCGCCGGTGGGATTTGTCGGAGGACGGCGGACGAGGCCGGCGGGGTGCCGGGTCGCGGGAGGACGGTGGTGTCGCAGGTCGTCGGCGCCGCAACCCTAATCACGCGATTCGGTTTGGGAGGGAATTGGGAGAGAACAGCCGAACGACCAACGGTTTATATACCAATGGCATTTGTGTGTAAATCTTTCGAAGTTCAGTGGCAAAACGTTATTTCTATTCCGCAAAAGCCAAAAAAAGCTCCTTTCAACTGGCTTTTGGCTTTTAGTTATACAGTGGCTTTTGGCTTTTTAAAAGCCCAGTACAAAAGCCAACCGTTTGTTTAGGCTTAGGTTTTTTTGCTTATAAGCCACTGAAAAAGCCAAAACAAATAGGGCCCAAGTACAGAGGTAGAGTACAAAGCATTAGCTAATGCCATTGCTAAAATAATTTGGGTTTAGTCATTGCTTGGTGAGCTAGGCGTCTTTCTGTCCAAGATTGTTTGTTTGTGGTGCAACAATTTGGGACTACCTATCTTTCTGCCAATCCGGTATTTCATGGTAGAACAAAACACATCGAAGTGGATTATCATTTCGTTCGTGAAAGAGTAGCTCGGAAAGTTCTTGACATTCGATTCACGTGATCAGGTGGTAGATGGTTCTACTAAACCATTGCCGAATGCCCTGCTTGAAAGATTCGAAGCCAATCTCAACCTTGGCAAGTTGTGATTGAGGGGGCATGCTAAATATAAGTGTAGTATGTTAAGACTGATTGACATATGTATAGCAAGCCAATTCCTGATCTGGATCCTGCGAGATCCCTTCCGTTTGTAGCTGATCTCTTTCTCTGTTGTATCGCTGTGTATTTTCGGAAGCTACTGTTCCGGTTGGCAATATAGTGCAGAGCAGCGCAGAGTAGTTGTGCCTTGCGAGACTCTATTTCTCAATCCTTTTCTCGCATACGGTTTTCTTTACACACGGTAGGAACGACAAGTGCCAGATCCGTAGTTGTATTATATGTTCCCCACGTGCCAGTGTGTATGTATGTCGCGCGCCCACGGTAAGTCAGATCTCTTGAATAGTCAGCCGCTTGTGCGCGCGCGTGAGAGCTCGTGGGCGCGCGTTGATCTCTTCTAGAAAACTTAGTGTAGCTCTTGTCTGCACGCCTCTGGCAATTAAAAGCCATTGTCCATGTTGGGCCAGCACGCATCTGCACCTTGCCGGAAGTCTTCATCGCTGATCAAGTGATTATTTGGTTAATGCAGAGTTGCGGACAGTCGACACGTAGAGAAGCGCTATCCTAACTAGTCTATCTTATGAGTATTATTCAGCAGAACATCACATGATTCCGGCTATTTTGGTCGGTACGGAACGGAACTGATAAGATCACATCACATCACATTAGTCGACTCCTATATGTTAAATCCGAATGTGCCTCCCACGAGCGGTGACGGATCCAGAATTTCTACAATAAATATTTAAAGTTAACAAATAAAATATAAAACTCCACAATAGCAAAAATAAAGTATAAAATATTTCGTGCTAGATACAACATCTGTAAATAATTTAGAAAAAATAAAAAATAATTTAGAGAAATTATAAAATAACTTGAGAAGAAACTATGTTCATGCAATCTGATGTATATGGCTTGTATGTATCAGTGCACGACAACGAGTAGTCATTACCTAGTGCCTACTGCGTCGTCGACCTGGCCGCCGCCGCCGCATGCTCCCTCCCCGGCTCTTAGGTGATAGATGTCGCTCGTTTGCTCTTTGCAGATATATCGCCACTTGCCGTGGCTAGGGCTGTAAACGAGCCAAGCTCGAGCGAGCTTGGCCTTCCAGGCTCGAGCTCGGTAGACGCTCGAGTTGGGGTCCGAGCCTAGACCTGGGCTCGAGCTTGGCTCGGCCTAAGCTCGAGTAGGCTCGAGTTCGGCTCGTTGAAGCTCGGTAACAATTAAAATAATTTATTATACATTATTTTTCAATAATAAGAAAATTTTAAGTTCGAGCTCGGCTCTAGTAAGCTCGATAATAGTCAAAATAATTCAAATATACAGTAATTTTCAACAATAAGAAAAGCTCGAGCTCGAGTTTGGCTCGAGTAAACTCGGTAAGAATTAATATGTATTACTATTTAAGTTCGAATCGGAGCTCGTGAACTATTCGAGCTCAGCTCGGTGAAGCTCGCGAGCTCGAGATCAAGCTCGAGTTCGGCTCATTTAAAGTTCAAACCGAGCTCGAACCAAGCCTAGAACGAGCCGAACTCGAGTAGCTCGCGAGCTTCGAGCTTTTTTTACAGCCCTAGTCGTGGCTATGATCCTTAGTCCTTACCACCGAGGCCAAACTAGACGCCAGAGTTGCTTTTAGTCTCTCTCCAAGTCGCTTGGTGGCCAATTACCCCTCGATGTTGTGCGTCAGTGCCATTGGGTTTGGCAATTTTGGTTTCGAGTCTAAATTAGTAGAGCCTGAGAGAGACACAAAGAGAGAGGGGGATGGAGGGGATAGGTTAGGGTTTGAGGGGTCTGCAGATATGCCAATCTGATGAGGGAGCTAATGGGTTATTAGGCTGCGCTATTTAAGTGAATTGGAGAGGGGAGGTGTAGGAGCGAGTTAAATCCAACTATGGAAGGGGATGTGTAAAAGCGGGTTGAAATCAATTGGGGTATATATATGAAATACTTTGTCTAATTATCAGTATATATATGCAATATATATTAAATATTTAGTATTATGCAAATTTTTTTGAAGTATTCAACAGAATACCTTGAATTACATTGGATCCGGTCATGACGACGAGGAGGCGGGTGGGTTACAATAATGCCAACACCCAACGTTCAGCTTACTAGATAGATTGGATTCGATTCCGCATGAAAGGTCAAGTCTTGGTGTCTCGTGGAGCCATGCCAGCTAGCAAAACTGCATTTGGATCTCATTTGACTTGATATATAGTTTTCAAGTTTTTTTTAAACGGGCAAGAGGACTGCCCTACTTTAATTCACAGGGAGAAGAAAAAGCGTACACAAAAGGAGAGTTAATAGGATAGCTTGGAGAGAGGTTACCGGCCAAATGTCCGATGAAAAAGAACAAAATTGGGAAGTTACAGATGTAAAAGAAAGCTCCGCTAGATTCTTGGCCCCGCTAGGACCTAGTCGGAGGCCTCTGTTTCTATGGCTGTGACAAGGTACATCGGGGTCGTCCCTGTTGCCCTGAAGCTTTGGGCATTCCTTTCTTTCCATAAATGCAAGTGACAAGCATAACAAGCGTAGCCATTGTTTTTCTCGGTGCTCCAAGCGTGAGAACCACCAATTCCCACTAGTCACGCACCGAGGTGAAACTCCGCGAAGTAGTGGGAATCAAGGAAACGAAGGAAGTCCACTGCACAATGGAGGTCCAGACTCTTTTGGTATAGTGGCATTCGACGAGTAGGTGGATGGCGGATTTTGGCACATGCGTGCGTAAAGGGCAAGTGAATTGGTTGGGCCATCCTCTGACCTATAGGCAATCCGTCATCCAAAGCCTATTCTAAACCACTAGCTAGGAGAAAACTTTGTATTTTTGAGGTGCCCAAGTTTTCCGGATTAGAGGGTTCATGGTGGTGTTTATGGCCCCATGGCCCCCATGAATTGCACTTTATAAGCTAAGGCCACAGTGCATTCCCAATTGGAGGCTAGCTTCTAGGTAATGATGTTTTCTAATCCCTCCTATAGGTTGATCACCGTGATGTGCCCCCAAATTGTAACTAGCTCTTGAATGAGGTGTCATGTTACATCGGATGCCCAATTGAGGTCTTGCAGCCACGCATTCTCTGTTAGATCCACTTGAAGTGTGTGATTCTTTCTCCTAGCGGCCCTGAAGGCATTTGGTGCAATATTACATAATACGTTTCCTCTCGCCTAGGCAGAGTGCCAAAAGGATGTCTTCATGCCATCGCCTATGACTATGGAGGTGGACACAATAAAGAAAAGCTAATCTTGATCATCACATGGTGTTTCCATTCCTTGCCAAGGTTTGATGTGCAGTCACCATTCGTGCCATAGCTAACGAAGCCTTAGGGCCCTAGCGAAGTGGTCTAGGTCCAGGAGACCAAGTCCCCCAAGTTTGTCGGTCTACAAACTATGCCCCAATTGACTTTGCATTTGCTGTTGGTTAACCGTTCCAACCTGACCCAAAGGAATCTTCTCGTGCGCCTGGTAAGAGCTTTGAACACGCCTTTTGGTACCCTTATGGTGGTCAGGATGAAGGTCATCCGAGCTGTTAGGACAGATTTCACCAGCGACTTTTCACCTGCAAGAGACTGTGGCTTCCTTCGCCAACCTGCTAAGTGACTCACAAATTTTTCTTGTAGAGGTTGGAAGTCAACTCGGCTGTAACATCCCAAAATTTGGATATTCGAAATATGGAGTTTTTAAAACCTTTTCTTGCATTTTTCCGGCAATCAAATTTTTTCTGAAAATTTATTTGAAATCTTTTGAGTTTTGTTACATGCAAATAAATATAATGAGAGATAATATCCAAGTAAAAAATAATAATAAAGTAAATGAAAGATATGGGAATAATTTAAATCACAAATTCTAAGCCAATTCTAAATTGCACTTAAATCCAGAAATCAAATTAAATAAAAATCCACCTTGGATCAAATTGACCCGAGAACTCAAACTCGAATTCAATTTCGAGTTTTCCAAACTTAAAATTTAAAATTCAATTACAAACTCAAGTCTCAAAAATAATCAAAGTGCAAATTAAAATTCAAAATCTTGAAGAATCCTGCAAAACTCAAAATCAAAATCCAAGGGCAAACTAGATAAAATCAAAAATAGAGGAATATTAAACTTGTATCTAGATACTTGAACCAATATTTGAATTGAAAATCCAAGATTCAAGATGTGATAAAGTTTTCCATTTTTCTCTCATTCTTTTCTCCTCTCTTTCTTCTTACTGTCATTGCATGTGGGCCTTTCCTCTCTCCTCCCTCCCACTCCTTTTCTCTACCCAGCAGGCCCGGCCCCTGCCCGCTCCTTTCTTTTTCTTTCTTCTCCCTCCTCCCCATCTCCTCTCTACTCTGCGCGCCCTGAGCAGTCCACGTCGCCTTCTTTCTTTCTCTCCCCTGCACGGAGCTCTGCCTCGCTTCCTCGTGGCAAGCATGCACCGTGCCGCTCCCTGCCATGCGCAGCGTTGCCAGAGCTCCGCCACCGTCACGTCCCCTTGGCCCAGACCTGTCGCGTCGCCGTGCCGCCCATAGCTCTCCCACCGCCGCACCCCGTTTCCCTGCCGTCGCCCACAGTTACTTCCCCCCTCCATCGCTATAAGAGGCCCTGGCTTCTTCCCTCCGGCACCACTCTATTTAGCCCCGCACGCCATTCCCCTTCCTCCCCTACCCTCTTCCTCTTCCGCCCGTGCGCAGACTGCCGCTGCCATTCCCACCGCCGCCTCCTCCTCGGTCGACCTCCCTTCGATTCCTCGCGGGAGAGCACCTTCTCGGTGCCCTCAACCTGCCCCAACCGCCGATTAAGGCTCTCGTCTCCCGAGTTTCCTCTCCACCGTAAGCTCCACCCACGCCGCCGCTGGTCCGCGCCGCCAGCCCACCTTGGACCTCCTTTGGCTCGATAAGTTCCCCGGTGAGCTCCCCCATGATGCACTCATACTCACGCTCCTCCCCAACTCCACCCTTTCCCACCGCAGCGCCGACGCCCCGACCCGTCCCCGCCTCCGGCCGCTCGCGTCGACGCTGGCCACCCCCGACGCCACCACGGCCCGTGACGACACCACCAGAGGTTTCCCAACCCACGGGGGCCACTGCCACCTCCTCGGCCACCGTCCGTCACCGGCAACGCCAGCCCCAAGTGCCGGCCATTTCCCCTGTTTTGGCCTCTACCACTCCTCGGCTCTTATTATTTGCAGCGCCTTCTCTGTCAGCCCAAGCGTTCAGCCCACTTGGCTAGCCAAGCAAAACTCACGCGCGAGCACTCAGGTCCCGGGTTCGATTCCTCAGGCCGTACCTTTTCCATTTCTTTTTATTTTAATTTTTGTAATCCATTTTAATTAGGAAACATTAAGGAAAATTAAAAAATAATTCAGGGAGCTAATAAAATTTAATTAGGACGTAAAGGAGCATATGTAAGAATTAAATTTGGATTAGTTATCATAATAAATAATTAATGTGCCTTTACTATTTATATTAAATATAATTATTAATTAAACACATTAATAAAAAATGACTTTGGTTAAATGTCCAAATTTAATAAAAATTACCCTTAATTATAATAAAAATATATGCCCTAACATTTATCATGCCGCCATGAAATAAATCTTAGTGGTAGATTTTTGCTAAATAGCAAATATTGAAATATGACCCTGTAAAACAAGCTTTTCCCAGATAAATAAATTTAATTAAAACTAAAGCTACGCCTAATAATAATTGCTATATAGACAAAATGATAATGTGCCATAAATTAAATCTTAACGTTAAATTTTGTAAATAATAATGTTGAGCATAATTGTATATCACAAGCTAGGACCCGTATAAATAGATCCTAATTCAAATTAAACTAAGCCTAGTAATGATCAACTAAACTCATACATCGATTCATATGTCTAACCTGACTCATGGAACTTCCTTGATAAATACAAAAAAATAATAAAAGAAGGTATTAATAAAATGATCGAGTCATCGTATTCTACCACCGGCTACGCCTAGCCATCCTCAATTCCGAAGCGGAATATTCCTAAGAATATTCCTATATCCTAAACCCTCTTTGATGACTATCTCGGCATAATTCTCTCCCCTTGCTCCAACCCCTTTAACTCCGTCAAAACTCTTCGCCCAATCAACCTTGTCTCAAAATACCCATTAACTCGTAAAAAAGCTAAATTAAGTCTATTTGGATTTATTTGGATCCTTTGAGTTATTTGCATTTATTTGGATTCAGTTGTTTAGCGCATAATTAGAAATTGGAGTCCTGAAGAATTAAAGGATCAAGCATGATCAAGGGCGAAGTGAAGATAAAGACCAGAAGCTCAAGAAAAAACATTATGTGAGTTCAAGACCATGGTAAACCACGCAAGGCAAGTCAATACTTTGATCATGTTGAACCTACATTTCCGCAAATTATTTTTATTGAAATTATCAAATTGCATGCTGTTATCTTATATGCAAATATATGTTTGTTATAAGATTTTAGTTATATGCCCATTATTTAACTTGTTAGTATTACACCTCCCTGGAACATTGAACATGTGAACCTTGTCACCCTAGCAAGATTATAATGGTAAAACTTTCAAAAATAAGTCCTTAACTATACGCCATGCTTAGCACTGCTTAGGTATTCGGGGGCACCAAAATGTCCAAGCATCACCTTTAAATCATGAGAAACTGATTTGGAAAGCCATGGTGAAAATGGTTGGTATATTTTGACAAAGATATTTTATGTTCCCAAAAACCCCAACTTGCTTTCTTATCTGGGCGGATGGTTCGTGGGTATGAGTGGTGCAGTGGAAGCACAAAATGGATAGTGGTAGAACCGTCCAGATACCACTAAGGACTGAATCTTGTCATGACCTCCTGTGTAAAATAATACAACCACAAGTCTGCAAATTGCAACTTGGCTAAGTAAATCTATCGAAACCTCCAGACTCATCTCACCAGTAGTGGATAGGAGTGGATATGCGAGGGCAAGGGGAGGCCTAAAGGGACATCGAATGGAGGGTGAAGTTTCCAGCCATACTAGCGTTGTGGGGAGTGGAGCCCGAATGCGCTAGTAGCCGTGGTTACATCCCGTGCAATGTATGGGACCCACCGCAAGTGGGGCAGCACATAGGGTGAGATGACAAAAGGGGCTAGATACTTTGAAAAGTTATTGTGATGATCTACTCAACCACATGACTAAGGAATCGTGTGGGACAACGAGCTGATTGTCTCTTGTGGTGAAAGTGTACAAAGTTTGCAGTGTCGAAACTATTCGAATAGCCATACCCACGGTAAAGGGCGGACATGGGAACTCAACCAGATATAGTTCTATTTCAAAATATTTGTCAGTGAGGTTTGGAAAAGTGAAGGGCAGTAGAAAGCCTTGATTTGTGTTGCCCTGGGTGTCATCCCAGAGATATGGTACGGGTTATAATGCTAAAAGTTAGCATATGGTGCAGAAACCATGTAACGGTGGATGGAATCTGGATCGCTATTAATCTTGCATTCTTTCACACATTATGTTTTAGTTCAAACTGCTAGGTCTTAGGGAAATTCTATGCATCATATTTTAAATGCAATTTGTGGCAAATAAAATAACTCGAGCCTTTCCTTGATAAGCTATGCATATTATCTAATTACATCCTGTGTATTGGTTCACAGAGCATGGTAGTTTGTGCTCACCCTCGCTCTTACAATTAATCCAGAACCAAGAGTCTGATCGCAACGCTTCAACATTTCACTTGGTCATGATGGTGAAGAAAATAAAGATGTCAAGAACTAGGTCACGAACCCCCAGTTGGCTGTCTGTGGGCACGTCCTAAGAGTCCCACCTGTGTGCTTCGTTCTTCCGCTGCTGCAATTTAAAGATTTTGGCCTAATCGGCCCATGAGTAAGTCTACTATTATATTTATGCTTCTGCATGATATGTATTTTGATGTCCAGTACTGTATCTTTGAGCACTATCTACTGATCCAAAGAATAGTGCGGTGGAATCACAGAAAATTCCAGATTATAAAATCTGGGTCTAACACCGGCAAAACCTCTTAATCGAGAATAGTAGGTTGAGGTACCTTAAAGGGAAGGTAGTTCGCTGGCCCAGAAGGCCATGTAGTACATCGTGCAAGTCAATGTGGTCACAAGTGATACGCCACTTGGCTTTTGAGAAGATTTGTGTGCAGGCCCATCATTTCACCAAAGTTCCTGAGCGATACTTCTGGCGCCCGGAAGCTCCGAAAATCCGAGCAGAACCTTTTTTCAGAGAGCACCCCCTGGAGTGTTCGGTGCTCTGTCTGGACAATCGGAAATACCAGCGTGTAAATTGCGGTACTTCCGCTTGCCAGAAGGTCTGGCATCCAAGCGGAGCCTTTTTCCAGAGAGCACCCTCCGGGTGATTTTTAAGGTTTGCGGAATCCGGAAGTACCGGAGGTTTAACGCCAGAACTACCATGCGAAGCGATAGTTCCACTGTTTGAAGCGGTACTTCCAAAGCACGGAAGCTCTGGAGGCAAGGGCGGAACCTTTTTCCAGAGAGCGCCATCTTTTGGTTCCGGCCTAAGCGGTACTACCATGCCGACTTCCCAGAACTATCACAGAGCGAAAGTACCGGATTTATAACGGTGGTAGTTCTGCACCGACTTTCAAACGGCTTGTTCAGAGGCTCTGACATAGCCGTTATACCGTGCTAGAGCCGGAGCGGAAGTACCAAATTACCGGCCTTTGGCCTGCGGTACTTCCGCTCACCTTGTTTTTTCTGAATATTTTTCCCAACGGCTAGATTGGTTGGTAAGGGTATAAATACATGTATCACTACTCAAGGACAATTGCAAGAGACCCCATTGAACATCTTTGAGCATTGAGCATTCACTCCACACCTCATTTACTCCTTGTGCATTCATTTGTGGTGGTTGAGCCAAAAAGTGCATTGCATTCAACAGTTGATCCTTTGGCACTTGTTTGCAATCAAGTGAAGCTTGTGATTTGTTACTCTTGGTGTTTGTCAGCACCTGGATGACTCGGTCGAGTTTGACCGGTGATCTTCTCAAAGAAGCTTGTGAGAATGCCCGGTGTGCGTGTGAAGGTTGGAGCTCACCTACCCGGAGTGGGGAAGAGCTACCACTAGTGGATTGGAGGTGCTTCGGCTTAATTCGTGGAGTCAGTCCAATTCATTTGGACTAACCTCAACGTGGATTAGGGAAAACTGGCAAGTTTCGGAACACCACGGTAAAACATCGAGTGTACTTGTTCATCTCTTAATTTCTTCTAGCTCTTGTTTGTTATTCTTATTGTGATCATTTATTTAAGTTAGTGCTATTATTGATTCTCAACTTGACTAGAATTGTGTAGGCTTTAAGTGCTTTTATACTCTTGCTATATTAAAATTGTGAAGAATTAATTAAAAGTCAAAAAAATTTAAAACCTCCTATTCACCCCCCTCTAGTCGATTATCATTGGTTCTACAGTGGCCCACTTGCATTTGACAGGAGAATGGGGCAGTGATTGGAGAGAGACGTAGACAGGGTGTTGAAAGCATCTAGGCCCCTAAAAATGGTTTTGGTAATTAATGAATTTACGTGAATATGGGACTAACGTGTTTTATGAGCATGCGAAGGGTTTTATGGATGACAATTTGCACCAAGCTGGAGGCCACCAAGCATGACTTTGAGTTGGCATTGAGTGCGGAGCTGAGTGCTTATGAGAAGGTATATGACAAGCCCGCTCTTGATATTCATGCTATGTCCATCTACTACAACACTGCTGAAAAATTCATCCCTAGCAAGAATGTTGGACTACTTCCTATCCCCAGCTTGGTAAATCGCATAATCAACCACACTATCTTCCCAAAGAGCGGTAATTATGATGCCATTCGAGGTCACACTTGGAACCTCATAGATTACATCATGAAGGGGGAGAAATTTGATGTGGTTGACGTTATCATTCGTAAGATAGCCTCTTCCAAGAATGATCGCATCAAGCGCATCAACTATGCACCCTACATAATGGCACTCATAAGGACCAAGTTTGAGTTCCGTGGAGGATGTCGTGGAGTGCACAAGCCATACAAGCCTAGACCTGAACCTCCTATTCTCACAGCTGTTAGAGCTCGACAGGCAGATCCGGCAGCAGGATCATCTTCAGCAGCAGCAGCCTCAGCAGGAGCAGCGGGTGCAGGACCAGCAGCACAGGAGCCCGGCCAGCCCTCTCTCTCACAGATCTACTCGACCATGCTTGAGGGGTTCTCCACCCTCAACTCCAGGATGGACACGATTGATGGGAGACTGGATTCTATTGACAGCAGGCTGACCTCACTAGATGGCAGAGTTGCAGCCATGGAGCAGTCCCAATCTCAGTCGCCTCGGTCGCCTCCTCGCTACACTCGACGCCGCCTCCGTCGTGACCCTTCTCCTCCCCGTCCTCAGGAGTGATCTCTTTTTGGTATTTGATGCCAAAGGGGGAGAAGTGTGGGAAAGGCAAAGTGTGGGAAAGGCAGTTGGGCTAGCTACTATCTATCTATTTTATTTTGCTTTTGGGATGCAATGGATGTAATGAACTTCTGTTTATTCTTTTGGATTGCTTGGATGTAATGAACTTTATGCTCATGGATGCTTATTATGTCTTTTGCTTAAATGACAATTTACTTTCACTCTTGATATCTCTTTGTCTTGTGCATCTTGTATAAAATGTCATATCTTTATCCATGCACATGTTTAGGGGGAGTTATCTCCCCTCTTGGACTTTAAAATGGGAATAGTTCATTTAATGCCAATACAAATTTTATTGCAAGGAACTACTCTCATTTAAAAGTCAACATAGAATATACATCTAGCTGCCAAACAAGTAGTATATTCGAAATTTTATCTCCACACAAAATTGGGTTGTCATCAATTACCAAAAAGGGGGAGATTGAAAGCATCTAGGCCCCTAAAAATGGTTTTGGTAATTAATGAATTTATGTGAATATGAGACTAACGTGTTTTATGAGCATGCGAAGGGTTAATCCACATGTGAGCGACAAGATGCAAGCCAAAGGATAAATATAAAGACTCAAGTTGGCTCAAGACAAAGGTATACTTAGTGTAGGATCTCCTTTTTATTTTACCGATCTTAGGAGAATGGTGGAAGACCGGATTATAGGGTAGATAATCGTATTATAAAGAGGGATCTTGGCAAGTAGCTTGAGAGCAAATTTTATGTGCCATTTGGATCAACTTAGTAGCCTACATTCATCAAAAATCAAATTTAAAACTTAGTCTGTGCTTTGTCTGGACGTGCGGTAGTACCGCAAATTTGAACGTCGGAACTACCGGAGCACGGTAGTTCCGCGCCCAGACGCGGTAGTACCGGCGAGCGGAAGCTCCGGTTTTTGAGCGGAGCCTTTTTTTCCAGAGAGCACCCCAGATACATTTTAGATTTTATGAGAATGGAAGTACCAGCGGTTTCAATGCCGGAACTACCGCAGAGGCGGTAGTTCCGTATTCTTGAAGAGGTACATCCCGAGTTCGGTAGATCCGGAGGGTGAGCGGAACGTTTTTTCCAGAGAGCACCTCCGGATGATTTCTAAAATTTCGCGGAGCGAAAGTACCGGCGGTTTCAATGCCGGAACTACCGCAAGGAGCGATAGTTCCGCCATGCAGAGCGGTACTTCCGGGGTCCGGTAGCTCCGGACTCAGAGCGGAATGTTTTTTCCAGAGAGCGCCGAATTTGGGACCTTTCAGATTTCGGCCAGAGCGGTAGTACCGCGCTGACTTTGCGGAACTACCGGAGAGCGGTAGTACCGCAAGTTTCAACGGCGGTAGTACCACGCCGCCAAATCCAACGGTCACTGCAGAGCTCTGACATAGCCATTCTGCCGCGAAGATTTGATAACGGTAGTACCGGCCCATTGGGGCGGTAGTACCGCTCATCCTGAATTTTTTCAGGAATTTGTGCCAAATGGCTAGTTTTGGTTGGTGAAGGGTATAAATACCCCCACCACTGCACAAGGGCTAAGGTTAGAGACTCATTGCATATTTCTTGAGCCCTAGAGCATTCACTCCACCCCAATTCTCTCTTTGTGCGTTAAATTTGAGGTGGTTGAGCAAATAGTGCTAGAATTCATTAGTTGATCCATTTGGCACTAGTTTGCATTCAAGTGAAGCCCGGATTCATTACTCTTAGTACTTGTCGGCACTTGGACGATTGAGCGGATATTTGATCGGTGATCTTCTCAAGGAGCTTGTGAGAAGACCCGGTGATTTGTGAAGGTCGGAGCTCACCTACCCGGAGCGGGGAAGAGCTACCACTAGTGATCGAGGTGTTTCGGCTTAATTCGTGGAGCCGGTTCGATTCGTTCGGGCTAACCTCAACGTAGACTAGGGGAAACCGGCAAGTTTCCGAACACCACGGTAAAACATCGGTTGTGTTCATCTCTTTATTAGCTCTTGTTTATTTACTCCATTGTGATCATTTGCTTGCTTAGAGCTAGGAGTGCTATATTCTTGATTTGGATTGTGTAGGGTTAATTGCTTTACATTCTTGTAATTAAATTGTAAAGAATTAATCAAGTGAACTAAGAAAATTTTAAAAACCTCCTATTCACCCCCCTCTAGTCGGTATCCTTGATCCTACAGGTGTGTAAGGCGTGCTAGCGAAGGTTGTGTCCCACACGTTATTGCAGAGGAATCTGTCCAATTTGGCGAGAGTTTGATTGTCTCTTTTGTTACTCCTGGTGAATTTATGATTTTGTATGTGTATCTCTTTCAGTTCGCAACTATCTAGGGCATTTTGATATTGTGCCATAAGCCATCGACACAAATTCTGATTATTTTTGTCACTTGCATTATAGATTAGATAGAAGTTGCCGAGGAGCAACCACCTATTGTTATCTACACTACTACAAAACAAGCTATACTGGACATCTTATCACAGACGGTTCATGTGGAGCTGTCTATACTTTGATTATTACAGACGGTTCATGGCTAAAACTATCTTTGAAACTATCACAGATGGTTAGGTTTAAAAGTCGTCTGTGATATGCGAATTGACGGTTTTTAACTAGAACCGTCTATGAAACTATCACAGACGGTTATGTTTAAAACCCGTCTGTGATATATGAATTATCATAGACGGTTTTTAACTAGAACCGTCTCTGTAACTATCACAGATGGTTTTTATTTACAACCGTCTGTGTTTTGTCGTTTGTCATATGAACTACAAAAGCTACTGAGATGAGACAAATTCAAGGCAAATTTATTACAAAAGTCCCAAAAAAGATATTCTTAGATCTTAGTCTTCTGGGCTTCATATGCTTCTTCTTCGACTTTTGGAGTTGGGGGATCAGCCGTTGAGTTCTCAAATGCCGTGAAGATTGCTCTTGCCCTATGCACTTCCTCCTCCAGCCTGGGCAAATCATTAGCACGGTCCATAATCTCATAGAGGATGCCATGATAAGCTTTCTCAGAATCGGCCGCTTCTACTTGATCAGCAATGTTATCCATGTGTTTCTCCACTGCCGCAAGAGCTTCTTCCACTTTGTGCACATTGCTGAGAAGAACGAGGCTAAGGGAAGTTTCCCTTTGCTGAGCGGCAACAAGACACCTTCGTCGACGGCGGATGATGAGGTCCAGCTGACGGATGGAAGTGAGTCAACGAAGGAGAGCAGGGCGAGAGTGGAGGAGCTGCTCCAGATATAAATTGTTGGCCGCCTATGTAAGGTTGCGGCCGAACAACTCATAATGGATAGATGAGAGAAAGGAGATCAAAAGAATATTACATGCCATTATTGAGAAATCTGGTGATGAAGAAGATGAGGGAGAGGACAGTGTAGAAGAGCTGGATTAGAGTGCACATATTTAAGCATTAACATAGATGGTTCGTATTCCAAACCGTCTCTGGTATTAATATCATGGACGGTTCATATAACTTATCATAGACGGTTTGTATAACAAACCGTCTCTGATATGTGAGTTATCACGAACGGTTCGTATAACAAACCGTCTTAGATATGTGAGTTATCACAGACGGTTCGTATAACAAATTGTCTCTGATATTGTTATCATAGACGGTTCGTATAACAAATCGTCTCTGATAATGACACATCACCGATCAGTGGCGTGTCACCCAGGATTTCAATCTCACCCGTCCATTCTCTCCACATCAATTGGCAGGCACTGGTTCCTCCCACCGCTCAGCCCTTATTAATTACCCCCATCTACCTTTCCACTGGCAATCACAGGTGAGTCCATGCCATCCACGATATAGCTTCCTGCATCCCCCTCGACGATGCCGACTACCACACCGTGAGCTAGCACCTCCGTTGTGACACCACAGTCGACTACGTAACACACTCTTGTCATAAGTATCGTAAGAGTGTCTTCCGCAGTCTCACTATCATGCCACAAAGGTGGCGCTACCGCCGCCTCTCCATTGCCAGTGATATCCGGCCGTCATCCGATGCCTCCAGCTTGTTTCTCGACGATGCCGAATACCGCCATGAGCTAGCGCCTCTGTTGTGACACCTCAGTGGAATGCAGAACACACTCTTGTCATAAGTGTTGTAAGAGTGTCTTCTTCATTCTCATCGTCGTGCCACAAAGGTGGTGCTACCGCCGCCTCTCCATTGCCCGTGATATCCAGCCGCCATCCGATACATCCAGTTTCCTACTGTCTTGTAGGATTTCTGCTTCTTATATATTCTTGCCGTGTTAAAGAGTTGGGTTCGTTATCTTGTTATGCTGTAATGGTGGATTCTAATCTTAATGGAAATAAAATGTGCTGTTGTGTTAATTTGCCACTGTATTTGCTTGTTTTCAAAGGGCATAGGTAACATTATTTCTTGAGGCTAGCCAAAAAAACAGAAAAAATTTTATGTATAGAGTGAACTATTACAGACGGTTTTGTGGTATAAAACGCCTATGAAAGCCTATCACAAATGGTTCTATATACCAACCGTCTATGATACTCGCTAATCACAAACGGTTGGTAACTAGAACCGTCTGTGATGTGTGAGTATCACAGACGTTTTTTTGTTCGAGCCGTCTGTAATAGTTTTCTTCACAGACGGTTCTAGTTACAAACCGTCTGTGTTGTCTTTATTATAGACGGCTCACAAACCATCTGTGATAGCCTAAAATTATCACTGTCACATAAATACAGGCGGTTCAAAAAACTGTCTGTGATGGCAGTTCTGAACCGTCTGATGATTCTTTTTGTAGTAGTAGTGCTAGCGACTACGTTCGAAGAAGATCAGTGAGGAACCTGCCTTTGTCTCTGTCAATTGAGGGACCGCGTACCGTCGTCATTTCAAAATCTGTGGAGCACTCTTTGATTGTTATGTGTATGGTCAAGGTAAATTCACCTCGGTGGCAGTTGGTGATGTGGACGACATCACTATTCCAGAGGATCATAATGTCTCCGTGGGTGTTATCCGCCGGTAGAATGGTCAGCAAAGCAAAAAATGAAAAGTATAAACGTGAATTGTCAGATCGATTCGATGCTCCCGGCCCATGAGTAGCACTATATATACGGCCAACTCCTTCCCTGCTCCCGTCCATTATTTCACCCTGATCTTCATCTATACGTTTCGTTCACCCAAGCTTAACTAAACACATGGTGACCACGTTAGCCACGCACCGGTCGTCGTCGCTCCTTTGGCTGTCGCTGCTGCTGCTCCTCGTGGCGGCAACAGTAGGCGCCGCCGTCCCGGTGAGCACCGCGCAGGCCGTCCGGCTGGTGAACCGGCATGGACCTTTCCTTGGCGTCGTTGTGCCCAACGCCTTCGAGATGGAGCCGCTACTCCGCTCGCCGAGCTTCTCGCCGGCCAAGAGCCTGCCGTACCTCGACGTCGCAGGTACTTACTCGCGTATAATTATGCATATGGGAAGATACGTATACATTATTCATTTGTCTTCCAGACGTAACTCTGAATATTATACTTTTATAAATTCAAAGTAGTTTTAATTAATAAATTGTGATGTTTTTAATGGACTTTTAACCACAAACCAATCGATATGAATTTTATATAGACAATATGGACAGCTTTAAATATCATCGTGGCCAAATATTTTTATTATTAAAACGTCATTTAGAAAAAATAAACAGAGGAATTTTTGTACAATTCGTCCAAAATTATTTGCTTGCCGCCCGTGCAAAAGGCTTTTTTAAATATATATTGCATATAATCGATCTCCCGCATGCATGCCATGAATCAGTGGTATTCGATCTTCTTTTATTCACAGAAAGGAAGAACCAGTGGAAAATATATTGTAGTTGATTAGTTACAATGGGTGCAACTCTAGAATCTAGCCATATAGATGCATGCACTACTACAGAAAAGGCCATCACAGACGGTTCAAAAACGTCATCACAGACGGTTTTGTGAACCGTCTGAATTTATGGGTCAGTGATAATGCGAGGTCATCACAGACGGTTTTCGAACCGTCTGTGATTTTAATATCACAGACGGTTTTTAACTAAAAACCGTCTGTGATATTAAATATCACAGACGGTTCTTAACTAAAAACCGTCTGTGATATTTATAAATCACAGACGGTTTTTATTACAAAACCGTCTGTGATATTCTCTTCTACTCCTAAACATATTTCTGTTTATTGGCTAGCCTCAGGAAATGCTAGCCATGCCCTCTGAAACAAGCAGATCAACATGTATATGTATACATATCCAATTCACATCTCAATTCATTTCACAAACATAAAACATCCATTTTTATTAAGATTAGAGCCTACCATTACAATATCCCAAAACAACGAGAAGGTTACACAACAAGAACAGCAGGTTACACAACAAGAACAGCAGGTTACACAACAAGAACAGAGAAAAAGATTACAATATCCCAAAACAACAAGCAGGTTACACAACAAGAACAGAGAAAAAGCAAAGATCTTCTATGTCTTCTCGCCCCTGATGCAACGCATGAGCTGGATGCCTTCTCGCCCCTGCACGGTTGGCACGAGCTAGTTGCTTCTGCGGTGTCTTGTCTCCCGTAGACTTGTGCGTCGTCTGCAAGGAGGAGGAGAATAGCAAGGAGGAGGAGAATAGCAAGCAGGAGGACAGCAAGGAGGAGGATAACAAGGAGGAGGATAGCAAGGAAGAGGAGACAGGCTGGGTTTGGTTATATTTATAGGGGAGGGAGAGGGAGGGAGAGGCGGGAGTTCGAAATTTTTGGCGCGGGAACGGAGATTGGGTTGAGGAGGATCAACGGGCCCAGCGGTCAGATTATCACAGACGGTTCTATTGGCTAGAACCGTTTGTGATGAATGCATATCACAGACGGTTCTATATATAGAACCGTCTGTGAATTAGAGCACAGAATTTTATATACCGATGCAATATAAACAATTAGTCTGAAAAGATAAAATAGCAACGTTTTATATAGCTTATATATACTCATTTAAAAGGTTTCGACGAGATCTACAACTTTGTAGTTGAAGCAAAATCCAAATTCCGAAAGGAAGACCAAGAAAAAGGGCAAAAACAGACACCAAAAACTTGCGACGCAGGTTTAGGTCCAAAGATGGCCGATTTTCGGGGTCTTGGAGGGCCATAGGCACAAGCCGGTCGTTTTTTTTTGGATCGGGCTCGTCGTTAGCTTTCCAACGAGTACAAGAACGTCGAAAACGGACACCGTATGCAAAAGTTATGCCCGTTTTACTGAAGGTGTCTCAAAACTGAATCATACTCGGACTTAAGCGGGAATATTTGAAATTTTGAGGGATTGCAAGGCGGGAAACGTATCACAGACGGTTTTTAATAAAAAACCGTCTGTGATAATCTGGTTTCACAGACGGTTTTTAATAAAAAACCGTCTGTGATATTGGAATATCACAGACGGTTCAGCGGTAAGAACCGTCTGTGATACTCCTTTTTCCCGCCACAAATACCACAGACGGCCTTCAAATTAAAACCGTCTGTAATAGTGTACATCACAGACGGTTTCACAAAACCGTCTGTGATTTAGCGTCTACTATTAGGCTTTCTGTAGTAGTGATGTGGTTTGTATTTCTGTAGTTTGTAATACAGCTTGCATAACGTGGTATTATTGAGCCAACAATAAGGTGGAGTTGCTGGTAATGCCATTTAAATTATTTGAAATATCACTATTAATTGGTTTGTATACGAACTATGCAGCCAGATTTCTCATAAGGTTCTCAAAGCTGAACGCGTACCGAAGTTCCCGAGTCCTAATCATAATCAAAGGCTTATTTGAAACGTTAGAATTTTCCTATATTACCACAAAAGTTGAGTTTTGTTCCGTGAATTTGGTACGTCCCAAACAGCTGGTGTTAGATCCCAAGGAAATCCTGACCTAGTCATACGGGGAACACAGCACCACATGATTCTATTACTTGATTCAGCAAGACCAATTAATTAGAGCCAAACGTGCAAATGAAGCAATTAAGATTATGTGCAATGATGTGATATTAATTGTCTATAAACCTTATCATATAGGATACAAGATGATGTGAAGAAAAGAGAGAGCATAGAGAATTATGATGTCTCTTATGCAGTAGTTGACTGTAACACGATAAATAAGGCATATTGTGTTATAGAGAAACTGTCTATAAAGATATATAAAAAGATAACATATTATATGAACTATCTTTAGTACCATCTATAGATGATATAAAAGATATTATAGATAGCAGTTATCTATACTATTATGGGTCTGTTCTTTTTTACTGAGGCTTATGGCTTTTAGCTACAGTTTGTGACTTTTAAACTGTTCGTGCAAGAGATTACAGAGTAACAGAAACTCACATACATTTTTTGCTGATATAAATGAAGTCGGTACAATATGTACTACAATTAACTTAGTAAACCCTATCTTAAAAAGACACTTAATTCGTTTAAAAATTAGTTACCATAGAATAGCTAAAAAAAGAAAGTTAAAAACTGAAAATGAACTGAGCCTACATATGTTCTAAAACTAATATTCTTCTTGCCACTAATATATGCTTTCTTTCACGTGTTGCGTTGCGTATACGTAAATTTAGATCCTGACAGATCGATCGATCTCCCGATCGATATTCGCTGCATGCATACAAGCACGGTACGTCGGTAGGATATTACCGTGGACGACAAGTGCCGCACCGCATGTGTGGTAGAACTGCATAGGCATGCGCGCGCTAGCTCTGGAATAGTGGTCAGCCGCGTAGCCGCGATAATCATTACTAAGAATTGATCGTTGTATTCATTCTCCTCCCATCGCTCTATTAATTTAACTTCTCCACCATTCTTTACTTTCTAACTAATTAGAGTAACTCTCTTCTATAACATGATTCTCTATATATTCAATAAATTCCGTTGTAACGTACGGGTACATAACTAGTCTCTCCCAGAATGCTAATTAGCCGTCGCTTAATTAGTCTAGCGTTTGTCCTGGCAAAGCCACAGTGGACCGACCTGCAGCCTGCATCGCACACTGATCATTTAGGGGGTGATCGGTTGGGTTTCAGCTTTTAGCTTCCGGCTTATTTTTCATTATTCATAAATTTCGTCTTTTTCTGAACTTTTGGCTTTTTGTTGAGTTTTTTTGCCGGTTCTTTTTTTTTTGCCGTATTTGTTTGTATTATATATAATGGGCTAACATATTTTTTATATTTTTTTAATTTTTTTAAATTTAATTATGCTAAATAAGTCTCTGTCAGATACAGTGTTTTTTTCAGCCAGCTACAGTGTTTTTCAGCCATAAGCCACCAAAAATAAGCCCAAATGATCACAATTCAGCTAATGCAGACAGACAGATGGGAAGAAAATCCTAAACGCAGTCAGATGTAGACATGTGCGTTTTTTCAGCCTAGATGGTTTATAACTTATAGATGCGAGTATAGTGTGAGCGTTTGTGTGAATGAACTGGATACCGATAAGTTAATAAGCCATTTCGAAAAGACTATTCTAATTAGTCGTTTAAAAAAAGATAAAAAAGTTGTTCTATTTATTTATTCAGAGAGAAGCTATAAAAAAACATAATTACGACTCCATATACTATTTAGGATGAGGACAAGTCTCTGGCTAGCTCGATCCGGACGTCTATCCTATGTAGTAGTAGTATTCAGCAGGGTATCTATCACTTCGCATTACTTCGTTGCTGGATGACAACTAATCCGGATTTGTCAAAGGAGTTGTTGCATGACAAGTTGACCAAAGGATATGTTTACTAAAACTGCACGCTGGCTGCTAAGGTTGTGTTTACTTTGATTCCTTGAGTCACATGGCCGTTTCGAACTCCAATCTCTAGGTTATATGGGCGTACGTAGGAGATAGATGATCCTGGACCAAATTAAGACATGTAATTAATTAAGAGGGATTAGATATACAAACTGTGTACTCCGATCGACTCGATCCATGACTAAGGATCAGGGTCAACAATTTTGTTTGGGAAAATTTTCGGAGGGTAGTGAAATCACCGATATTTCGATAATTTTTTGTTGGATTTCATTCAAAATTTGAATTTGAATTTTAATAAAACTTTAGAATTCTAAGAAAAGGTTATCAAAGATTGTAGAGATGAACTAGATATTGGATATAAATAAAACAGAGATGAAAATATATATATAACTTGCTGTAATATTTGAAGTTTATCTCAAAATTTGAATTTGAACTCAAATTTCGGCCTTACAAAATAATTTTAGGACTAAAATGTCTGAAATTTTCAAAATTTCGACAAAATTGTTAACCATGCTTTGGATCTAGCCGAGGAAATGCAGTGTCACCAGCACTTTTCATTTAACAGTGGGTGTATTTGAGCATTATTATACATATTTCACCAGATGACTACAAAGCATTACCAATGTACCAGTGTCAGTATGACCGGCAGTTGCTATCTATATATATAGAGAAAAATTCTTATTTGTTATACAAAGTTACAGGTTTTACTTATCTGTCACCGAAGAAATGCTCTTTTATCTATGACATTATCCTATTTTTCTGGGTATTGATAAACGTCATCCGGATGTTTTCTTTCTAACTATCATCCAGATTTATAACTGTTAGATTAAAGATCTAACGGTCACGAATTCTTCCCACCCCCTCCAAAAAAAATCTCCCCCCTCCAAAAAAAGAGGTTGTTGGATCTCTAATTCAACGGTCCGAAATTTAGATGATTATTAGGAAGAAAACATCCAGGTGATACCTTTTTCTCTACCCTCTCCTGCCATTGCCGTCTCTTGCGTGAGTTGTGTGTTAAGTTAGACGGGAAAGAGATGTTACTGCCCTTCATCTTCCCCCTTTTATTTCTTCCTTCCTCTTTCTGTTTTGAGCGCGGCTCGGGGTCAAGCCTCGCCTCGTCGCGGCCAACGGGCACTTCGCGCGGACATGACGGCGCCGTACCAGGACTTCTACCCCACATGCCTCCATTAGTATCTCTCACTGCATACATCTTCGTACCATTCACCAAAGGATTCCTGGCAGATTCCTTGTCATTTCACATTTGGCAACGTACTAGTTGGTGCTTCAAATTTCTGCAAGAACGCTATGTGCAGGCCGGCCGAGCAAACTTCCCTGCAGCACCACCACCGTCCTCACCGGTGAACTGGCTGCTGCGGTTTATGCCTTGTTTCCCCTCACCGAGATGAACCAAATCGCTACCGCAGACATCATCATCTTCACCTCTGTAGGATCAAATACTACAATTAGAGTAGGAGTGAATGATTGTCTTCACTTTTTGGAATCTCTTAGTGCTCGGTGAAAGTTTCGATTGCTCAGCGTTCGACTGCTCGCTCGACCCCTTTGTATGTAGCCGTAATTTTTACCGGCTCGAACACTTCAACGGCGATGCTATTGGCGACGATCGAGTGGACGACTTGACGTGCGATCAAGTTGATAGAGGATCACTATCTCGCCATACACTACTCTGTTCGAAACAAGAACGAGTTGAAAACAACGCTCAGAAAACACACCGCCGGTGCGACTAACTTTTCAGGAATAGATCTGATCTTTTTATTTTTGAAACATGTTCTGTGACTACAAAGTGCCCTTCTGACACCCCTCAAACCCTAGCATGAAAACTCTCCAAAAAGCCACACAAAAGCCATGCCTCCACACTTAGTCTCTTCCTGCTTTATATGTTAAAACCCCAAACCGTGTCCTTCTTAACACAAACACAAAATCCTAACCAATTCCGAAAATCAAGGAACCCAAAACCCTTCCAAACATGGGTTTTTCCAAAATCTCTAAATCTTCCTAGTTATGAACTTCTTCTATAACTCTTTCAAGTTAGCATGTGTCGAAGCTTCCAGGACCGCACCTCCCATAGCTTCTTCACTCATCATCCACCTTTGATCTCCACGTGCTCTAGCGTGAGCCTGATCACCTCGTGACATTCTCGACCGCCTCAACCTCAGATCTCCTCATCCTAATCCTGGTCCTCATCATCATCGACCATGACCGTCTCCACACCCAACATGCATATGCAGAGACCAAAGAGCTTTTTTCCGGCACAAGTTCTCTCCAACTTGGCCAACATCAGTCCACACCCTTATCCATCTATAAACATGAATCAAACCATCTACGACCATAATTTCCACGTTTTCTAGAAATCAACTTTAGACCACTCAGTAAGACCGGTATGATCGTCACGCACAAGCCAGTCATACTGCTAGCCCAACGAGTACTTGAAAGCCATGAGTACTCGAGGTACTTGAGAATCACAACGATCGTAGCACTCGAAGCTATGACCACCGACCATCGACTAGCCACTATACTTATGACCATCAACCAAGCATTATAGTTACAACCACCGACTATTGACTACCAAGTACCGACTAGGTATTGTAGCATGGACTACCGACTACCGAGTACCGACCAGGTATTGTAGCTCTGACTACCGAATGTCGAGTACTGACCAGGTACTGTAGCATAGACTATCGACTACCGATTACTAACTAGGTAGTGTAGCTACCAACCACTGACCAGATACTGTAGCTACCACCACCGGTCGGTTACTATAACTACCGATCGATTCACTGTAGCTCACTATCGGTTCACTGTAGCTCACGAACAGTTCGCTGTAACTTAGAGGATCTCTGACTTTGGGGTCTCTGACTTCTACAGTACTCCAAACTCTCCGACCGCTATCCGACTCTAGGGTATTCGACTTCTATAGTGCTCTAGAGTCTCTAACTCTGTGGTCTTCAACTTCTATAGTACTTCGGAGTATCTAACTACTCTTCGACTCCTGACCGTGGTCGTTCTGTTGTGCTCGACCTGCCGTGGTCAATCTATCGTAGTCAACCTATCGTGGAAATTCTGTCATAGTTGTTCTACCGTGGTCAACACCTATCGATTGGATCGTCCATCACAAGGCCGATCGAATAGTCCAACCTGAATATTCTAGCAACAATAGCGCATCGATCAGGGCTTTCACAAACGTAAATTTCAATGCAACCCAAATGTTAATTATTCATCATCACTAAATTCACGACCTATCCACATGGTCTAACAATCTCCCCCTTGATGAATACATTGACAACATCTTAAAATCTCTTGAATGAGTTGTGTTTGAAAGTTTGCAAGTTCTCAACAAAAGCTCATAAGAGCTTCCCTTCAACACAAAAAAAGCAAATTTTACCAAATCTATCCAATTTCTCCCGTTTTTCTCCTCCTTTGGCAATATAATCATCAAGAACTTCAAAGTAAGAATAATTCTAAGAGGGAGCAATTAAGAGTAAACATCAAGAAGTTCGGTAGATTATCCAAGTCATGTTCTATTGAATTAATAAATTAACCAAGCTATCTTTTGAGTGGAGCTACCTAGATCATATAAAGTCATATATCATATAGCAATATCAAAACAAGTCTTTAGCATGATTAAGTAATTTAAATTAATGACATGCATCTCAATAATGACCAAACCAATTTAAAAAGAACACAATGAGATATCACACCGAAAAGTGATGGCCTAAAAATGAAGCAAACTTTAACTCTAGACGAGATAGCAGTCTCATAGAACAATATATTGCTTCACACTCAATTCTTAAGTATGTGGCATGCTTGTAGTATACTTCCTTTCATGATAGCATGCTTCTGGCATATTTGTTTTAAATAGTGGTATGCTTGAAGCATACTTGTTTTTATTTGTGCACTTTTTGAGCTTTTTCATATTGTTTACACATGGCATGCTTGAAGTATACATCTTTTCGCATTTTCTTTTTTTTAATAACATGCTAAACTAAGTGTACATAAAAATATTGCAATAAAAAACATACAAGCTTCATAGCCAAGATTTAAAACAGGATTAACAATCAAGCTAATCCTTTTGGATGGATATCACAAAGTACTATCCTAATCATCTAGTCAAAGTATTCTGCCATATCATATTTAGTTCAAGTATAGTAAATTGATGACAACCAGTTATGATCAAAGCTATATAGTACAAGAGTAAATATAATAAAGAAAGCTCTACTATTTATTCAATTTCAATGACTTGGACTTGATAAATTATTTAACAAGTATAATAAACAAAGTTTCTGAAATATTTTTGAACAACAAGCTCTTCTCAGAATAATCCCATAAGATGTAACACACACAACTCACTTCGCAAACAAGCAAAATGAAAAGAATCAATCAGTTTTATGAAAATATCAGCAACTTAAGAATCGAATCAATGAAATACAAGACAACATCTCCCTTTTTCACATGATCTCGAAGAATATTATAACGAATATAAATGTGTTTAGTTCTTGAATGTTGCACATGAATTTTAGCAATACTAATAGCACTAGTGTTATCACAGAAAAGTTGAATACTATCCAATTCTAAGTCAAAATACTTAAGCGTAGCTGTCATCCAAAGCAATTGTGAGCAACAAGAAGTAGCAGCTACATATTCGGCCTCAGCAGTACAAAGTGCAACATATGACTATTTCCTAGAAGCCCATGAAATAAGAGATGTGTCTAAAAAAAACATGTGCCAAAAGTACTCTTCCTACCAATTCTACAATCCCCAAAATTCACATCTGAATAAATCCTAAGGGTAAGGCATGATGAAGAAGAATACTATAAGCCAAATTCTAAAGTTGACTGAAGATGCCTAAAAATTTGTTTAATCGTTTGAGGATGTGAAGCACGTAGGGAAGCCTGAAACTGAGCACACAAACACACAGCAAAATGTATGTCTAGCTTCGAAGCAGTGAGATACAACAGAGAGCCAATCATACTTCTGTATTCCTTTTGATCAACAGGCTCTCTATCTTCGTTAGGATCCAATACTACAATAGATCACATGGGTGTGGAGATTGGTTTGATTGTCCCCATGCGAAAGTAACGAAGTAGATCCCTAGTGTACTTAGTTTGATAAATAAAAGTACCCAGCTTTGATTGCTTGATTTGAAAGTCTAGAAAGAACGTGAGTTCTCCCATCATACTCATCTTAAATTCCCTACTCATAGTATCCGAAAACTTAGAAACAATAGCATGAGAAGAACCACTAAAGATAATGTCATCCACATTAATCTAAATGAGCAAAAGACCATTGCTATTCTTGAGAGTAAACAATGTTTTATCTACTTTCCTATTTGAAAGTTATTTTTTTTAGTAAATATGATTTAAGCCTATCATACCATGCTCTAGTTGCTTGTTTTAAACCATATAAAGCTTTGGACAATTTGTAGACATGATAAGTAAATTTAGGATTTTCAAACTAGGTAGTTGTCTAATATAAACTTCTTCCTCAATATAGCCATTAAGAGAAGCACTTTTAATATCCATTTGATACAATCTAAAACTCTTAGATGCAGCAAATGCTAAAAGTATTCTAATGGCTTCTAATCGAACAATAGGTGCAAAAGTTTCACCAAAATCAAGATCTTCTACCTAGGTAAATCCTTGAGCCACAAGTCTAGCCTTATTTTGAATAACAAAACCATCCTCACTTTATTTATTCTTAAAAACCTATTTAGTTCCAGTAACATTATTTAGTTCCAAACTTTAGTATACTCAAAATTTTCTAATTCCTTATGCATGGCATTAATCTAAGACTCATTAGACAAAGCATGACTTACATCTTGGGGTTCAAAAGAGGAAACATATGAAGAATGAGCATATGAGGCATTGGAGTTATACCTATTGCGAATAACTCTCTCTCGTAACTCACCAATCATTTGTTTAAGGGGATGACATCATTGAATATACAGAGGAGCCTGTGGAGTTGTCGGTGATGTTGGTGAAGCAGTAGTGGCCTCTACCTCATGAGAGGTAGGAGCAGAGCCACTAATTGTAGAATCCATTGGTGTAGATATGTGTGTCGAAGTGTGACTTGGGATCTCCCTTTCATTATCGTCATAGTCATAGAAGATATCTTCGGGTGCATCAGTGACCTATATACCTGCATCGTCGAGTCTAGTACCAGGACTAACCTTATCAAACGTGACCTCGCAGGTCTCAATGATTTTATAAGTTTCCAAAGTGAGTACATGATAATCTCGGGTGTGAGCTGCATATCCAAGAAACATGCCATTTGAGGATTTAGATTCAAATTTATCAAAATTGCCATGTTTAAGTATGAAGCATCAACATCCAAACACGCTCAAGTGAGAAATATTAGGAGTATGACCAAAGCGAAGCACATATGAAGTTTTATGTAATTTAGCTCGTAAGAATACTCTATTAGAAACATAGTAAGCAGTAGAAATAGCCTCAGTCTAGTACTTTCTAGGTGTAGCATGTTCATTTAACATTGTTCTAGCTATCTCAACTAAAGTTCTATTTTTTACATTCTACAACACCATTCTGTTGTGGCACATGAGCTGAAGAAAATTGACAATTTAAACCCTTTTTGGCACAAAAGGAAGTAAATGATGTGTTCTTGAATTTAGTTCCATTATCACTTCTAATTGCTCTATGTGCTCTTGAAAGTTCATTAGCAAGTCTAAGAGCAAACTCTCTACAATGACCACAAACTTTGTCCTTAGATGCCATAAAATAAACTCAAGAGTATCTAGAGTAATCATCAACAATAATAAAAACCATTTACCTCCAATAGACTGAATCCTAGAAGGACCTAAAGTGTCCATGTGCAATAATTGACCTAGAGAATTAGTCATGACTAGTAAGAGAGGAGGATGTGACAATGAGACCATTTTACCATGTTGAAAAGGTGAATAAGTTAGATCCATTGACTTTTCAATTTTAAGATTAGGAATTCCTTAACAAGATTCATGTTACTGATACAAGTAAGATGATCAAAACCAATATGACCTAACCTATGGTACCAGAAGAACAAGTCCTTAGAAATAGAATAAACAAGACACCTATGATCAGAGGATGATAAAAATGAAAAGTCACCCTTAAACAAATGATCAACTCGAATAATTTTACAAATTAGATCGCCAGATGAATCTAAAATACAACATGAATGCTTTTTAAAGTTCACTTCAAGATCATCATCTATCAATTGTGAAACAGAAAAGCAAACTATAGCCCAACTTACTGACAAGAGTGACATCTTTTAAGATGAACTTGTTGTTCATGTGCACGGTACCTCTTGCAAGAACTCATCCTTGAGAATTGTCCCTAAAAGTTATCATCTCATCTCCAAGGCACGAGTGAGGGAGAAGAAATATCATGAGTCTCCGGTCATGTGGCGAGAGCAACTGGACTCAATAAACCATATGTTCTCCTTTCACTTGCGACGAGCCTATAAAGCACGAACAATAGTCGATATATTAGTACTGGGGTTAGAGAATAAAGGTTTAGGTAGCTAGTACTATGGTACTTGATGAACAGGAGTAAATGCATGAACTGATAAAGATTTAAGTGAAGAATTAGCCTCTGTAGATTCCAATCAGACAGTCATTAAAATGCTGGTCTGACCACGAGGCGGTCTAACCACTTCAGCAAGCATGGTGTAACCACCAACCGGTCTGGTCGCGTCAAAAATACTGGTGAAATGTTGGTCCGACCACGGGGCGGTTTGATCGCCGACCATTCTAATTGAGTGGAAAACACTGGTCAAAATGCTGGTCCAACCATGGGACAGTTTGACTGCCTCTGCAAGGCTGGTCTAACTGCCAACCGGTCTGATCACATGGAAAACGCTAGTCTACCGATCCTATTGCAAAAGATCTCGAACCTGCAGAAGATTGATTAGAGGGAGTAAAGCGACAATAAGGAGCTTATGTAGATTCCACTTGAGAACCCTTCCTTAACCAATCTTTCTTTTCTTTCTTCGCTTTTCAAAAGTAAAATTGAACCAAATGACCATCTCTACCACAATGAGTGCATTGATACTTGACTTGACGAGAAGTCGTATTAATTGACTTCACAACACTCACTTTGGTAGATGAATCCTCCATGATACCAGCTGATTTAAAGACAATTTGTTTTGGTCCAGGTTTTACTTCAAATTTTTTGGCTTCCAGAAGCTTAACAAGCTTAAGAGGATTACTCTTGGCATGATCAATAAAATTAAATCCTATACCATGATTTCTCATACTTATTTTTGACTTGTCTAGAATCATATTCAAATTCTTCTTACCAAAAGAGAATCTATCTAAAGTGTCCGTAAGATACTCATTTTCTTTAACCAGTGAGGAACAAGATGTGCACTTAACAAATTCATTTGCAAGATTCTGAGGGTCTGTTTGGTTGCCTGCATGGGGGTGGCTCGCACCAGCGCATGCAGGGAGATGGTGTTTGGTTGCCTGCATGGAGGAGAGTGCCTGCACGAGTGGATGCAAAAAAATCAACTGGAGCCAGGCTGAGGAGAAATGTGGCTGAGGAGCTTCCCTCCTCAGCCTGGCCACACTCATGCAGCTGCATGAGCACATGCAGGCAACCAAACAGCCTTAGAAGCTCTAGATTGAGCTAATCTATCTTTTTCAGCAAAATCATTAAGTTATCTAGTCAATGCTTCTATTTCAATTTTAAGTTTAGGACAATCAGAGTAAGAAAGTTTCTCGTGATAAAGCATTTGTTGGATTAATTCCTGAGATTAATTAAGTCTAGCTTCTAGTAATTTATAATTAGAGCAAGTTTTAGATTGAGTATTTGAAATACTTGACTCTAAACATGTAGAAGAACTAGACTTGAGCTTTTCAATTTCATCATTTGCAGGTTTTAACTTTTCATCACAAGAGTCTTGAGCTAATTTTATTTAATCAAGTTTAGCAGTTATATCACTAAGTTGAACCAAGTTTGATACATTAATTGACCTAGCAGTATCTAACTCAGAATGTAAAACTTGGCAAGACTCACATGATTCATTATCAGGAATAGAAGTTCTAAGTTTATTAATCTCAGAATTTAAGTTTTCAACAATAAAATTATTTTCTTTCAATTTCTTTTTGGCCTTTTTCAATTCAATAGAAAGTTTAATCAAACCACCTTTACGCACATCTTGTGATGGTCTTACCTCATTGGGATCACTGTCATCGTCATCACTTCTTGCCATAAAGCACATGCCCATGAAGTCGTTGTTCTTCTTTTTACCTTTAGCATTAGCATCGTCGTGGTGGTCGTTGTCGCAACTCTCATATTCCACACCACTCAAATCAAGATACTCAATAGCGAATAGGACTTTTTCAGCAAATTTACAATGAAAATTGTCACCCTTGGTGTTGTTATTCTTGGATGGCCGACGATAATAATTCTTGTCTTCCTTGATCACCTTCTCCTTAAGCTTGGGATAATCCACCTTAATGTGGCCTAGTTCGGCACACTGAAAGCACCTAATCGAACTTGCCAAGACACCTCGCTTCCTCATCCTCGTGTTATTGAGTGCCCTGTATGCCCATGAGGAGATTAACACCAAGTTCTCTTCAGAGAGCTGCTCAAATTGTTCCTCTAAACATGAAGACAAAGCAGATAAAGAAATACAAGATAAAGCACTTGACGAAGTAGCTTGCATGGCATTAGTCACAAGTACTAAAGATGAAGATCTATCAATCTTAGATGGCAAAGTTTCCATCTCATAGGTTTTTAATCTAGAATAAAGATCATCCATGGTTAAAATATCTAGATTGATAGTTTGATTAATAGTTGTGGCAACCATCAACCATTCAGAACCTAAAGATCTCAAAATTTTACTTGCATTATCTTCATCAGCGGGAATATAAAATTAACACTGTCCAAATTACTCAATACTTCTCAAAACAAGCAATCAAAGTACTCATTTAGATATATATTCTTACAAACTTTCCTAATTTTAGTGATTCCTTCAAGATAATTGTAAAGAGTTTTTCATATTAAGTAGGCAGAATTATGTGAGCTATACGATTAAATTCTTTGCGAGAAATCTCTTGAAACAAGTTACAAGCTTAAACATTTAAATCAATATCTATTTTATTTAGAGTAGTTACAGTAACAGGAACCTCATAAGATGTAGCAACTTTTTTCTAAACATCTCTCATCTGAGTCTCAATGTATGCTTGCATCCGACACTTTCAAAAAGCAAAATCAACACCATCTAGCATACAGGGATGATTCACATACCTCTCTGACACCATAGCAGCCTACTTTGATACCACTTGTAGGATTGAATACTGTAATCAGAGAGGGTGAATGATTGCATCCGCTTTTTGGAATCTCTTAGTGCTCTCGGTGAAGGTTTTGACTGCTCAGTGTTCGACTGCTCGCTCGACCCCTTTGCACGTAGTTGTAACTTCCTCCACTCGAATGCTTTGACACCGATGCTGTTGGTTACGATCGAGTGGACAACTTGGTGTGCGATCAAGTTGATGAAGGATCGCTATCTCGCCATGCACTACTCTGCTCAGAACGAGAATGAGTCAAAAACAACACCCAGAAAAGACACTGCTGGTGCTGACTAACTTTTCAGGAATAAATATGATCTTTTTATTTCTAAAACATGTTCTGTGGCTACAAAATGCCTTTGTGGCACCTCTCAAACCCTAGTATGAAAATTCTCCAAAATACCACACAAAAGTTGTGCCTCCACACTTAGCCTCTCCCCGCTTTTATATGCTAGAGTTCCAAACTGTGTGCTTATCAACACGGACACGAAATCCTAACCAATTATGAAAATTAACAGACCCGAAACCCTTCTAAACACGGGTTTTCTAAAATCCCTAAACCTTGCTAGTTATGGACTCCTATAACTCTTTCAACTCAGCACGTGTCAAAGCCTTTAGGACTGTACTTCCTATAGCTTCTCTATGCATCATTCACATTTGATCTCCACATGTTTTAGCGTGAGCCTGATCACCTCATGACATCCTCGACCGACCACACTTCAGATTTCCCTATCCTAGTTTGGTCCTCTTCGTCATAGACTATGACCGTCTCCATTCCCAACCTACACATGCAAAGAATAAAGAACTTTTTCCGACACAAGTAGATTGAATTGTATTAACATATCAACCCTTCGATCTTAAAATACCAAAGATAATAGTTTGATTAAACACATTTTAATTGAAGAAGTGGAAGTTCGTGAAACGGTATATACATTATTTCGTGAAAAAAGACCTTTTCATAGAAAGACATGTTTCTATGACACCCTTTGAAAGGTATAAATAAATGTCACTCAATAAATCCGCAGACGAGTTACATTTTGAAAGGAAGAGCATTTAACGGTGATTTCAGTCATTCCTTATTGCGCTTTAATTAACGGCTTCTTAACCTGTTGAATTATCTGCTGCCCATTTTCTGTTTTCTATCCTCAGCCCCTCCTCTACTGCTTAATTCCCTAGATAATAATGAAAGTGATGAATTAATTAATTCGGAGTAGCTATGTAGAACCAGCATTTTCTTCGACAAGTTAATCAGAGGCAACGAGCATATCTCCGCTCCATTGTCATATATATTCAGTATTTCTCAACAAAACTGTACAGAACAGTGGAAGCAAAGCCATGGCAAAACCTTAATAATCTCATGTCTTCCCATGAAGGAAGGAGATTTCGGTTCGGGACGATAGGAAAGCAGCAGGTCATCATCGTCTTGACTGGCCTCGGCATGGTGCGCACAGTACACCTTCTGATCACCTAAACTAATTCTCCCGAAACAAAACTTTCTTCTGCCAATAATGCAGCGGCTCATGCCATCGAGGCAAACTGTTCTCTGCAGCTGAACTCTGGAGTGACCACTCAGCTCCTCCTCACCCTCTTCGACGTCAAGGGGATCGTGCACTTCGGCATCGCCGGGAACGCCAACCCCGACCTCCAGATCGGCGACGTCACGGTGCCCCGCTACTGGGCACACACTGGCCTCTGGAACTGGCAGGTAAAATTACCTGCAGAAAACATGCAGAAAATTCGATGATTTCATCACAAATTCTAATGCTTTGGACAGCGCTATGGTAATGGACCGGAGGACGAGCTGGCGCTGGAGTCCAATGGAGACTACACGAGAAGATACGGAGCCCTCAACTTCACAGACTACAACGTCGACAAGAACGCCGCGTCTGCCGTCAACCTGCTGAACAGCGTGTGGTACCAGCCGGAGGAGGTGTTCCCGGCGAACGGCACGCCGGAGGCCCGCCGCCACGCTCTCTGGGTCCCCGTCGACGACCACTACTACGAGCTCTCGAAGAAGCTGGAAGGGAAGAAACTGGAAGGCTGCGTCAACGGCACGGGCACGGCGCGGTGCTTGCCGCGGCGGCCGACGGTGGCGCTGGTGGAACGTGGGTGCAGCGCCAGCGTGTTCGTCGACAACGCGGCGTACAGGCAGTTCCTGAGGTCCAGGTTCGGCGTGACGGCAATCGACATGGAGACGGCCGCCGTTGCACTCGTGGCGCTGCAGCAGGAGGCGCCCTTCATCGCCATACGGTCGCTGTCCGACCTCGCCGGCGGTGGTTCCGCGGAGTCCAACGAGGCCGGCGTGTTCGCGCCGCTAGCGGCCCAGAACGCGGTGGCAGTCGCCGTGCAGTTCATATCCCTAATAAGCTAATCAATCAAGGCTCAGAATAACGAGATCAATATAGCACCTCGTGCTGTGCAAGGATGATCTGTTCTAAGATTTAATTTGCTTATGTTCTCACGAAAATGTGTGATTGATCTCTAATTTTCTTTTATCTGTAATGTATGTTTAAAAAATAGTCTTGCTTGCTGCTAAGTAGTGAAAGAAGTTCTTTAGCTTTGTATACTCTCTTCATTCACAAAAGGACATCATTTTAGACATAGACATAATCTCTAAAACACAAATTTAATCACTAATTTCTACGATAACATCTTCACAAAATCTAATAAAATTATAACATTGCAAAAGTACTTTTACGACAAATCTATACATATGATTTTTATATATCTAATCTAACTATTTAAAAATATACTAATAGCTAAATTTTAGAAAATTTAACCATGTATATTCGAAAAGATATTTTTTATGACTAGATGTTGGTTTTATATATTTTTTAAATCACTTGCACATGCATATAAGCTGTAAATTTCAGCCCCCACTGGCCACTGGGCAATTGGACTACGTTCTTTCCTGCATTTGTCAGCCTCTGCCACCCTGTTCTTTCTACGGTAATATATTTGAGGAAGGTAGGGGTGAAAAACGGAAACGGACAATTTTTTTATCTGATTAAAAGAACGTGAATATGGTAAGTAAAATTCATATTTGAAAATATCGTATTCGTATTCGAGAATATTCGTATTCGTATTTGAAAATATTCGTATTCACATTCGTGTTTGAGAATATTCGTATTCGTATTCGATCCATTTCTAGAACCTATGAAAAACTCGTACGAATTTTGTGATTCAAAATTTGAATTTAGGCGGTTTAAAACCGGTAACCGGTCAAAAACCGATGAAAAATTAGCAAAACCATTAGGAATCATTTTTATCCGATATTCGTATATAAGAATACGTGCATGTGGTAAGCAAAATCCGTATTCGAAAATATCCGTATTCGTATTCGAGAATATTCGTATCCATATTTGAGAATATTTGAATTTGTATTCATATTCATTTTAAAAACATAGATTCGTATTCGTATTTGAGACTATTTAATAGTATTCGATCCGTTTCCATCCCTACACAAAAGCACTAAATGCCCCCCTAGTTTCGCAACTAATCGAACCTCAGGGCCCAAAGATGCCATCAAGCTTAATAAGCCAAATCCAATCATTTTTAATTCTGTTTACGCGAGTACTTGTATTCCCACCGCACGTGTGACTTGTGCTGATGTGGTGACAAACAAAGGAATCGGCGCATGTGCAAGTGCAACCAGCACGAGGGTCCATGGTCCAGCGAGAACATGCAAACTAAGGATCAAGAGCCAGGAGGGATGGATTCATTCAGAGAGCCAAAACCAGAACAAAAACATGGCAGAAGCTGCCGTGAATGGAAAAACCACTCAGAGCCTGAGACAGTAGGAGCAATATAGAAGATGTGTACCATGCCAATATTATTAGCTAGACCTTTTTTCTACAATAATGAGCTCTTCTCTTCCATGGCACCCTAAGGATCATATTTATAGCCATGAGAAGGTTATTTACACAAATATCCCAATTGGGATCTATAACAGTAAAGGAAAATATATCCTTTCCTTGGCACATCCATTCCATGTTGGCCACATAATTTATATATGTAATGGGCCTTTGGCGTAGTGGGGCGACTGGGTTAAAGTAGTAGCCACTCCCCCAATAGCAGCCTCTCATGATCAAGATATGCGTGACCGGTAGGCCAAACCATGCTGCTTGCTTTTGGCCCCCGCCGTCCCTTTGGTCTACCGGTTGGTTACATGGTTTCCAAATGTAGCCATTGGCGATTGCCCAGAACACCATGTGCCGTACACATGGTCACAATCTAGGCTCGAGACATGCGGCATGGGTTCCTGCACCAATTACGGGGCATGCATGCCACCTAAAAAGGGGTGTTCATCCTATCACCATTAATACTTGTGTCTTATCCATATTTAAGCGGTATGACGCTTAAGTTGAATCCATTTCCTTCTTCATTCTCACTTTTGCCCATCACCATAACCAGACGCCTTGCTCACTACCACACATTCCGCTTCTTGCGCAATCATTGATCGTAATGGGTCAGGGCAATGAGTGCGTCGGTCACGGTGGTGCAGCTGCCCCATCAAGTCATGGTGTTGAGGATGCGCGTTCCAAGCCCACCACTGGCAAGTGGTGGAAAGCATCAGAGAAGGTGGCCGATGACTACATTAATACTCTTGGCCAGTTGATGATGATAGATGAGCTCCTTGATGCACTTGTGTGTGATGAGAAAGTCTCTAACTATCAACTTGTTCGTCGGCCAGCAGTCGGGAGGGTGAGATGCTTGTCTTCACTGTGTACTTTGACTTCGGACTTGGCATCCCTACTGCGTGATTTTGTGGGTAAGGTGCTATGTACGTACCACTTGGAGCTTCCACAGCTTATTGCGAATGCCTTTGAGCATCTTACAGTCTTCTCCTGGCTAGCCTGATCGGAGGTCACCATACCTAGCGTGCCACTCTTTGTTTCTCTACATGACACGCAATGCCAGCCAAAGGGGGTGAGTGATGGACAATATTCAAACCTGGCCAGCGTGAATTTCCAAGCCCAATCCAATTGCTCGAAGGACTTCCCTTCAAACTCGATGCAGACGAAGTGGGAGTCGAACTGGCTTCGGAAGTGGTTCTACCACACAATCGAGCTAGGAAGTAGCCTTCACTAGACGGGGTGCCTCATGAACTTCGTCCCCTCACTGTGTGTGAAGCTCAATCGAGACAACGAGGTGTGCATGAGGTGGCTTTAGGCACTCGTGTAGTGCATGAACATGCACGATCTTGTGGAGGAGTTCTGCAAGCTCCGCGTGTCTCCCCTGGCTTATCACTGGGAGTTGAAGACCAGATCTACCTAGTGGGATGACATCCACACCCCTCTAACATAGGTAGTGAAGCCTGTTGACCCTCATAAGTTTTGTAGGCTTTGCATCTTGTATCTTCATTGTGTGGCCCTTCGGCTTATTGGGGTGTTGACGCTTGTCGTTCATACCTACTACAGTATTGTCGCTGGTGGTGATCAAGAGGGTGACGGTCATGTTCCTAGGGCTTTACATCCTAAAGGAGCACAGCCTTCAGGCTGCTATGACATCAAATATGTCGCACATTAACCATGCATGTGAGGCCCTAGGGCTCCCCATGCCCAATCGGCCTATTGTAGCCGCTACTAGTTGCAGGCTTGTGGCTCATGTGGAAGCGATGACCCTAATGCACGTGAAGACTTACCTCTGCCCATTGCTGCCGTTCCTCTGTCATCGACCCACCCTACGCTTGACCCCAAGGTGAGGGTAGAGGAACTTAGCAAGGGTGACGATGTTGAGGCGGATGAGGATGATGGAGACAGTGTGGGGAGTGGTGATGAAGGCTAGAAGTAGATGACCCTGAGGTGTGCACTGGGGGTGACGAGGAAGGCATTCCCCGTGGAGGTCGTTGTGCCCACAATTCTGATAATCAGCCGATTATTAGGAATATTAGTCTTACTGGCCCCCTCCCCTTGGTAAAAATACAAACCAGCTCCGAAAAATTTGGTTTGCATGAATTTCGTCAAATTTAGAAGAATTTTTTTGCCAAATTAAAAAATAGGTTATTTTAACACAGATAATATAAAGAAATATAAGGAAAAAAAGCTAGAAAAAGATGAAATAAAAAAGCTAAAAATTAGAAGTAAAAATAATCAAAATCTCAAAAAAAATCTGGACCGTTCTTTGCAATCTGGATGGCTGAGAATACGCGCCGGGAAAAAGGAGCACTCAAGCAGCCATTGATCTCCACAGAGCCTAACTGGGAAGTGGCTGCTGGTGAGGGTTGACAAGGTAGGGAGCAGCAATGAATGCAGCGGCAGCGAGCTCGGCCACCAAGTTCATCAAATGCGTCACTGTTGGCGATGGCGCTGTGGGCAAGACCTGCATGCTCATCTGCTACACCTGCAACAAGTTCCCCACTGTTGAGTGTTCCACTAATCATTCCATCCCACTCTCCCTCTCCCTCCCTGTTCCACTTTTGGCTTGGCTTGATGTTAGCTGGTCTTGTTTTTTCCTTTTTTCCCCTCTCTCTTTCATTATTGTTTTTAAATGTAGATTTAATACCAATCTTGTTATCTTCCTGTGAAGAATGTGCTGTCTTCTTATGCTGTTTTGCTTTTGTGTGTGTGTGATCTGGCAGGATTATATCCCCACTGTATTTGACAACTTCAGTGCCAATGTTTCTGTAGATGGGAGGATTGTGAACTTGGACTTATGGGACACAGCAGGTGGGTGAGATTAGAGATGCCAAATGTGGAAATATTTCTCCTTTTGAGAAGGATTAATTTGGGTTTTTGCCTATTTTGATGTGTTGGCTTGTATACAGGTCAGGAGGATTATGCCTCTTAGCTATAGGGGGGCTGATGTATTCATCCTGTCATTCTCTCTGATCAGCAGGGCAAGCTATGAGAATGTCTTGAAGAAGGTACTCAGATCACTTTTCCTGATGCAAATTTAATTTTGAATTATTTAGGCACTATTGGGAATAATGTGAATGAGAGTTCTTCACTTGCTGAAGTCCCGTATTCGTTCTTCTTAAACCAAACTAAACCCTTGCATTATGGGTGGTGATTTACTGGCTTTCTAGGATCGCAGAATGACCTATAGATTGCGCTGTGATAGCTACGAGGGTACCGAAAGATTAAGCAATGTTTATTTATGCCTTAAACATATAGCTGGAAATTGAATGTTTATTTGGGTTTGTGGCAGTGGAGAAGCTAATGAAAATTGTACATTTTTATTTTAATATTTCATAGTAAGATGTCATTACATACAAGGTTGTTCCAGTTGTGTATTCGACTGGACATATATTGTAATCAGACATCATTGGATATAACTTTCCTCGTTGCCCACATTTGTCTGTATTCTAACAAAAAAGATTCAGTAACAGAGGAACATAAGTTCACAGAACAGCAAAATTTCTTTCATGTCTGTATTTTGTTCGTTTATCAAGGAAACAATCGAGTGCTGACCATCCACTTTTCTTTTGAACAGTGGATGTCAGAGCTTCGCCGGTTTGCTCCTAGTGTTCCTGTAGTTCTTGTAGGAACCAAACTAGGTAAAATTGATAACACTATGCTTCATTTATCCTTAACATAAGGAATTCCATACATGTCTGCAGTACAAGAGTCAGTGCATATCTCCATTGTTGCAAACTTTCTGTCAATGCAGATCTCCGCGAAGATAGATCTTATCTTGCGGACCATCCCGTCGCTTCCATCATCACAACTGAAAAGGTGATGCCTACAAAATGCAGTCATCAAACTCAACCAATTTAGGCGACTATTTCTTAAGAACCTAAAAGACACCTACCTGCCCACCAGACAGTCCCACTCAGAGCAGTATTCTCTGTATTTTAGGGGGAGGAGCTCAGAAAGCAGATAGGTGCTGTGGCCTACATAGAATGCAGCTCGAAGACACAAATGGTATGTGTCTGTTCATCTCGTTCTTCAGTGTGAAGCTTGACAATTTCTAGTTCTCCCTTATGACGTCTTATTGATTAAAACATTTCATTGTCAAGAACTTCATATATGACGCACATTGTAATTTTGATGATCTTTAACAGAACATAAAGGCAGTTTTCGACACCGCGATCAAAGTAGTGCTTCAGCCACCAAGGCGAAGAGAAGTCACCAGGATGAAAATGAAGACAAGTTCCAATCAGTCTGTGAGGTACTGGTTATCATGGATTTCCTTCAGTCAAATTGTCATCTTTGCTCCCTTTCCTTACGTAGAAATTTGCATATAATGAAATAAAGTGAGTGATTCCACTATAAGTGCAAAGAACGTGGATGATTCACGTTCAATATTCTATTGCTGGACTGATTTGAGGACAGAATATAATAAATCAAATCCATGTGATTTCAAAATTTAAAATATGTATGTACGTCATCACATGTTTAAGTTATTCGACATGACATGAAGCATTAAATTTCCTGACCAAGTGATTGTTTATTAATATTGATCACTTTGTCACTCAGTGCAAAACAAATCTTTAAGATTCTCTCTGTTAGCCAAACTTAGGCACAAGGAATCACTATGTCTATATTTACTGGGCCACTGAATTTTCTACCACCGAATACTGCATAGCATTATCCAATCAAATCAAAGAAGACGCAGCATTATTTGATATAATTTAATAGTGCTAGACATGTTTTGCCATGCCTCCAAAATCACCACATTTCCTCTCCTGATTTTTATTCCGTATTTCACTGTCATCTTTTAGTTTCATTAATGAGCTTCATCTTCTTCCACATACAGCTCAACTAAAGTCCTCGTTATATTTAACCAGCAAATTCTGTTGCTAATTGCTTGCATGTTATCCACGGAAGAGATGACATTAAGTCGACAGAACAAAATAAAAGGGAAAAGTAGAAAAAGGAAAACAAAGAGAAAATATTCACTTATTTTACTTAATTTTATTTTCAAACTATTTAAAATATTCTGTATTTCATTAGCTAACTGCCTAACTCCATTTGTGACATTTTATTATACTCTCTCTAGTCACAAAAGTCACATTTTTACATTGGCATGGTGTCCGGAGGTAGTAGCTTATGATCCGTGTCACATGCCTGCAATTTATTATTAATTGGATTGTCTGTGACGACTGATGGAGGAGGATTAAATAACATAAATTTCAAAAATAGATTGATGAAATTGAGAGAAGTTGATGTCGTATGATGAATGAGGGGGTGCTAAGGTGAAACCTACACGTCCACCCTGCATTCCGCATCACAGCTTAGACTAAAAATAAATTGCCAATTAGATCAGGAACTTGTAAATAATGATATAACTGCATTTTGTGGCTGCAGCTTCTTTTTTAACACCTCTCTATCTATCGTGCAGGAGGTACTTTTGTGGTGCTTGTTTCACGTAATCAAGAATAGCACGGTTACATCGCAGTTAGCTAAGTAGCCACTGGGAACACCTAGTTCTCTTGTGCCCTGTGATGGAGATCTGATTTGTTTTCTTGCATCTGTGAAATATCGAAGAAGTTTTTTGCCATGTAGTTCGTAGTATCTACTTTGCGGAGAGCTGTACCTCCAGTTACTGACATCGATGGATTTTTTAGTAGTAGTAGTAGCAGCAGCAGGCCAGCAGCTAGTATCAAGCTACTCGTCTATATGTACTATCTATGTTGAGAACATATCAGGTGAAAATGCCCATGTTTATGAAAATATATGTTTCACTACCCAAAACGATATTGAGAGGTGTTCCACGAATCTTAATGGACAGCATCAGAGAAACCAAGTTAACGTAGATTACAATATTTACAATTTTTCCCTACGGTTATTTGTGAATGGCTGACGGTAGTTTCACGTCTATAGTATTGTTCTCATATACCCAACGGTGTTTCTAGTGCAATCCAAATCTTTCCCAACGGCAAGGATAAATCACCAGCAATAAAATTGCGGACAAAGTAATAGCTGGCAAGACGGTTGCTACTGGGAAAATTATTGGAAAAGGGATAACACTAGTAGGACCAGAAAGGCAAGAGAGAAGGGTGAATGTGCTGATTAAAATTTTTCTCGAAGTATTTTGGATTCTATTCTCAAATAACTATAGAGTTATTAAGAATCAAATCCACTGCCAAAAATCCAAAGCTAATCACTTAAAAACATAAAATCTGGAAGAACTTAGCTCGCAGAGGTCTAACTACAAACTAGGAGCGGTTTGACCTCTCCTTGGTGGTCTGACCTCTATTCAGGCGGTCTAACATCTATAAATAGTGTTTTCAGGCTTATGAACAATAAAATCAACACAGTGCGAGATTTTAAATCCATATAACTTTTGATTGGATGATTTTTGTAGGATCGTCGATGGCAATCAGAGGGGGGTGAATGATTGCAGTGCACAGCGAAAACATTTTTTTTTCAATTTTTCTGCCTTTTAATTGTTTAATCTGCAAAAAACCAGAAATAACAAAAAACAGAGAATTTTTTTCCTGATTTTACTGTAGCATACTGTAACAGTTACTGTAGTACCGAGAAAAAAAGTTCCAATTGAACAACAAAACATCTTTTTTTCCTTCAATCTAGCAATTGATTCTTAATTCAAACTAATTTATGAATATGAGTACAAAAAATATATAGCTAGAGATCAATGTATGGAGAATCCATAGGAATAAAAAAACTAGCAAAAAGGATAATATATGCGAATTAAAAAACTCACGAACTTTATTCAAAAACTGCAGAAACTATTCATCCATCCATCAGCACACATCCATCAGCACAGTGCACCGTCTTTTTTTCTTCTCATGTCACACTGCCGCACGCCCTTTTTCCTCTTTTTCGCTTCGTCTCGGCCAGAGTTACTTGTTTTTACTCGGCCACGACTCCTATTCCCTCAGAACGACCAGCTCGCACACACCTATTTTTCTCCGTATATATCAGCCGCCGTTCGTATCTGAGTCCCAAAAAAACATCCAAACTAAAACCAATTCTAAACTAACCCTAATACAGCTCATCTAATCGGGCCTTTTTTCTGCAATTAGGCTTTTTAGCCCACTACTTTTCAAGGGACCCAAACCCTTCCTAACACAGGTTTTCCATAATTCCAACTTTTCCAACTCGTTATGTGTCGAAGCCTCCAGGATCGCACCTCCTGTAGCTTCTCCACGCATCATCCACCATATGTCGTAGCCTCTGGATCGCACCTCCGTAGCTCCAACACATATCATCCATCTATGATCTCCATGCACCCCAAGCATGAGCACGACCATCTTGTGACCTCCTTGACCGTCTGAACCTTGGATCTCCCCATCCTAGTCCCGGTCCACCTCGTCACCGACCATAATCGTCTCAATGCTCAACCCGCACATGCAAAGACCAAAGAACATTTTTTCCAGCACAAGTTCGTCTCAACTTATGAGAGACCATATGGAGGTTTCCCCATGTTGGTGATGAGTAATTGACGGTTGGTTTAGTGAGTTTGAGTTTGTTTTGGGTATTCTAGGGATGAGTACCTTTACTTGTGCTAATATGGATTATGCTGTTTCGTGTGGTGCTATGTGACGGTTTGCTTGTCTGTGTGACTACAGGACTTCAGAGCTAGGTCATGGTGAGCGAGGAGGACCGGCACTAGGCACAGAAGGTGTTGAGGTCCAGACGGTCGGTGATGCCGAAGATGATCGAGGCTGGTGAGGTGGTTGTGAGTCGGGAGACGAGGAATCGGAGCGGGAGCTACCGGTGACGGACACAACGGGCAACGACGAGAGAACCGGGACTAGGCTCAGGGAGGAGTCGGAGGTCCAGAATGGTTGGAGGTCGGTTGCGGTCGTGCGCGACGGAACAGACCAAGACTAGACTCAGGTGGAGTCGAAGGTCTCGGTCGGTGTCGGGTGGACACGACGGGCAGCGGCGAGAGGATCGGGACTAGACTCAAGGAGGAGTCGAGGTCCAGTCGGTCAATGGTGCCGGTTGCGGGAAGCTTCCAGGAAGGTGCTTGAGGGGCAAAATGGTAATTTGACTCAAGCAATGGAAGTGGAGGCAGATTTCCCTCCAAAAATCTGGTTTGACACCTTTTCCCCATGTGGTTGAGTGGCATGGAGTGGGAGATGTATGACAATTCTTGATTTGCTAGTTTGGGGTGAGCCCTTGTGAGAGACCAGGTGGTCGTGACTCCATGTGAATGATGAGTAATTGACAAAGGTTTAGGATAGTCGAGTTTGGTTTGAGTGGTTCGAGTCGAGCCGTTGTGTGGCGCAATCGGGCTCGGTCGGACTTTGGTCAAACTTGGTCTTTGGGCTTAGAATGTATATTCTAATGTTTCGACAGGTTTGGACTTCGTCTGTGGTAAGTGTGATGGTATTTATGCTTTCATGTGTCGAGCGGTGCTATTTGACGTGTTTTCTTGTCTGTGTGACTGCAGGACGTCGAGTTGGAGTCGTGGCGAGACACGGTGGACCGGACTAGGCACAGGTGGCGCTGAGGTCAGAACGGTCGGGATGTGTCGAAGACGACGTGGACTCGAGGTGGTTGCGAGGCGTGCGAGGCAAGGAGCGCGGAAGCTTCCCGGAAGGTGCAGGAGGGGCGAATCGGGAAATTCGCAAGGCTGCACAAGCGGGAGCGGTCTCCGTTGGACATATCGGGCGTAACGGGGCGCAGACCCGTTAGCCAAGCGCTATAAAAGGAGAGGAGGGGCTGCATGCCCACTTGAGCATTTTGGAGGGAATTCGGGTTAGCCCTAGTCAAAAGAGGCTTTAGGAGGTGGTTTTCCTTTAGTCTTTAGTGGTTGGAGAGGCAGAGTCGTGCTCCCTCTGTCCTTCTTCGATGGGTTCTAGATAGAACAGAGTGTTCTTATCCCTCCTCAAGCATGTATGGGTGTGTTCTTGAGGTTTGAGAGTGGGAGAGGATGAGATTGAGAGCTTGTAATCCTTTCTTTGTATCAAGTCGGGGTATCGGGACTCCTCTGTATTCTCTGTGAATCAATGAATGAAAGTCCTGAAGTTTTTATCTGTTCGTGCTCTCTCTGTTCTTCGTTGCTCCATTTGGTTGATTTCTGAGCTTTTTGATTTTCGAGTTCTTGCTTGTTGGGAAGGCCCAAAATGGGTTGCTCTATGATGGGTTAGTGCCACAAGATCATTTGATCGATTTCCCGAAGAGCAAAACTTGGTTTAATTCTCAGATTTCAGTTTTGGCCTTCCTCTGTTCATGAACTCAGTTTCTAGGGTTTGGAGCTGCTTTTGATTCCCTTGTTGAGATGGCTTGAAATTTGGTATGGAGAGTCCAGAGGCTATTAATTAGCTACCCTCAAAATTTCATAGCCAAAGGATCAACGGTTGGGGAGAATTTTGATTTTTGGCTCGGGTTGTGCAAAAATTCAGATTTTTACCCATAATCTGAAATTCTTGCTTCTTGGTTTGATTCTCTTATTTCCCAAGGTCTCCTTACTATTTAGTTTGTTGTAGTAAGGACTTAGATAAAAAAGATTGAGAGCAAACCTTCTTTTTAGCCAAAAATCCGAAGTCTCAAAGTTCCAGCCCGAAAATCCTGTTTGCTGATTTTCTCGAGAGGTACTACCGCTCCCCGAGAGGTACTACCGCTCAGAGGTACTACCGCTCGTCCTAGCGGTACTACCGGTTATGTTCGGACCAGTCTGATCGGCAACGTAGGAACGTTCGGACAAGTCCGATCGTCGTGCGGTACTACCGCTCCTCGAGAGGTAGTACCGCTCAGAGGTACTACCGCTCGTCTCAGCGGTACTACCGCTTGCAGTCAGACTTTCTCTGATTTTATTTTTCTTGACTGCTTCTGTTTGGATCTGTTTTTTTTCCTTGTCTCTGTGATTTCCAGTGAGGGCTTATTTTCCTTCTTCATAGCTCCCATAGCTATTGGAGAAGAAGCTTAAGTGAGGATACTTGTCGAGGGCGATTTTTAAAGATCGACATTCACCCCCCCCCCCTCTGTCGCCATTTCGGTCCAACACCTTGGACTTCAAATGAAGAGGAGAAGGCAGTAGCAAGTCAAGTATTCAGGCATTCCATTCTAATGTATTCAGGTTAGAGAGACTCAAGGTGTGAGTTCTGGAGTGAGCTACTGAGTGTGTTCACTGAGTGTGTGTGGCTTGAGCTCCTGCGTGAGAGTTTCTCAAGCATGTAGTGAGATGTAGTGTTTCTCCTTGTATCAATCGCGTATGGGGACGTAGTTGGTTGTATCTCGTATGTAATCCTTCATGGGAATGATTTCATTTGAACCCTCATGTGTTTCAGTTCATTTTAGTTCTTCTGCATTTTTCTGTTCATCTTTGCAAGAAATGATTTCTAGTTGATTTTCTAGCTAAATTGGTTGGTTCTTGTTTGGTCTATGTTGGGAGCATGCCACAAGACCATTTGGTCAGATAAACTCCCAAGAATCAAATGGAAGAACCAAAGATTCCCTTTTGCTCCATTTCCTCTGTTTAGGCATTTCTAGGGTTTGATGTCTGGGGATAGTGGATTCTCTTGATTCCCTTCACAAGTTGGCTTTAGGTTTAGTTTGTAAAGCCCTGAGATCATTGCTAAGTGAAATGCAAAAGATCACAAGCAAAGAATGGGAGATTTATGAGAAATCTGAAACTTGGACACTCACTCATTTCATTTGTTCAGATTTTGGCATAAATCTTGATTCCTTGCTTTTGGATTGAATTCATTTATTTCATTTGTTCAGATCATTGACCATCTCCACCCTATCTTGCACATCCTCATTCAACCCATTAAAGAAACGTGCCATAGTAGCCTCATCATGCTCCTCTATTCCTGTATGGATTATCAACATCTCCATCTCTTTATAATATTTGTCAACACTAGAATTACCTTGGCGTAGTTGTTGTAGCCGATTGTACAAGGTCCTAGTGTAGTGTGCTGGGACAAAACGACGCCTCAAAATATTCTTCAATTGTACCCAAGTATCCGGATGAGCTCCTACGCGACACAATTGATTCCACCAAACAAGAGCATATCCGAGTCCGAATCGGTTTCAAATCTTTATATGTTTTGTTTTCTGGTTCAAGGGGCTTCCAAATCCGTTTGGAACCTGAAAAGGAATCCTTCTCAATCTTTAGAAAGTCATGGTGTGGTCGGATTTTACCCTTACTTGCATTGCAATACTCGAACTCTTTATGTTTTGCAAGTCTCGCGCGTCTCTCCGTACAGCTCGTGCAGCATCCAATGAAATTGCCATAACTTTGTGTAGTAAGCTCCAAATCAAGTGCCGTTTGATTCGTTGGAAAATAGACTTCATTAGCTTTCCAAATATGTCTTTTGTGCACATTAGAAACCTCAGAATTGGTATTCAAAGCTTCTTGAACATTGTGCACAGAACTGCAAGCACTAACCAAAGTTGTAGTGCTACTTGGTGCCACATCATCCTCCCCTCCTTGAAGCAAAGCCGTACTCGGCTTTGGGGTAATCTTGGGAGCTTGCTTCTTCTTGGCTGTAATTTCTTCATCAACATGAATAGCACTCTCCAATTTTGGTTTCAACACATGCTTCTTTCCCTCATGTACAAATGTATATGTGTTGGACCGGCCCTCATGCGTAGCATTGCGATCATATTGCCATGGTCTTCCCAACAATAACCCACATGCATCCATTGGAACTACATCGCAATCCACCTTGTCAACATAGTCACCAACAACAAACGGAACACGCACCTTGTGAGTTATCTTTAGCCTTCCGGAGTTGTGTAGCCACTCCACATGATGTGGTTGAGGATGCCTCCACGTGGACAGCCCTAAAGCGTACACCAAATCTTTGCTAATCACATTGGTATAACTTGCACCATCTATGATCAACTTGCATGCTTTATCTTTGATCTTGCACTCCGCTTGGAAAACACTCCACCGCTGTCCTTTTGTTTCAGTTTCTTTACTTTGCACCTTCCGGACCAAAAGATTAACACCATTCAATTCTGGATCACAATAGACAACATCCTCCTTGGAATCATCGGATTTTTCACTTTCAGAATCACTACTAGAAGTTGTTGAAGCATAGCCATCTTTAGTGAGAAGCACTCTTCGTTGATTTGGACAATCACGCATCATATGACCTCTTCCCTTGCACTTGAAACACTCAATTTCTCTAGCATGAGCATTAGAAGGCAAACTAGAATCAGTTTTAGTTGCTTCTTTACCTCTGTTGCTTGCCTCCTTTGAAAGAGCACCATTTGAACGGCTTGATGCCGCCACTTTGTAGGGTGAACCCACATCATCGCCTTGCTGTGATGGACGCCTCCATGGGTTTGTTTGAGTGTTGGCATGCCTACCCTTGGCTTGTTTGCGCTTCAATTGTTGTTCAGCACGTTCAGCTTGATGCACCAAGTCTTGGATGTTGAAGTAATTGACCATCTCCACCCTATCTTGCACATCCTCATTCAACCCATTAAAGAAACGTGCCATAGTAGCCTCATCATGCTCCTCTGTTCCTGTACGGATTATCAACATCTCCATCTCTTTATAATATTCGTCAACACTAGAATTACCTTGGCGTAGTTGTTGTAGCCGATTGTACAAGGTCCTAGTGTAGTGTGCTGGGACAAAACGACGCCTCAAAATATTCTTCAATTGTACCCAAGTATCCGGAAGAGCTCCTACACGACACAATTGATTCCACCAAACAAGAGCATATCCGGTGAACTCAATTGTCGCCAAACGAATCTTCTTATCCTCAGTATAGTGATGGCTGTCAAAAATTTGTTCGACACGCATCTCCCACTCCAAGTACTCCTCCGGTTCAGCTTTACCATTAAATGATGGGATAGAAATTTTTATCCGCCCAATTCCATCATCCACGGCAACACGCTGAGCAAACCCGACACCATCACGCATACCTCCACCATTGGCAGCACCTCTACCACGCATGTCCCTGCCACGGTCAGCACCACGGTAGTCTTGAGCATGGCGCGGTTGTGGAGCAAAGCCCGCTGCACCATCAAAGACCTCCTCATGTTCGTCGCCTTCATATGGTGCACGCCGTTCGGGATATTGAGGTCCCCGTTCAGCATGCTGCAATTGTGGTGGCTGGTTGCGTAGCGCCTCCGTCAAAGTATCAATTCGCGCCCCCAAATCATCAACCTTGCCTTCAAGCTTCCGGTGACAACTTAAGAAGTAGTCACGTGTCGCTTCAAATCCAATTCGTACCTCGGGCGGCAAAGACGCTGCATATTGGGGCACCTCCCTGATTGGATCGGCATGATTATGTCGCACCTTGCCATCTTCAATCTTCATAGAACCCGCCATCAAGAAAAAATTCAGCAATCTCGTACCGTGATCAACCACGCTCTGATACCAAGATGATGCGGATCCACTAGCAAGCTAGCTGAACCCCGTTGCTTAGGCCCTGATCTTTCACGATACGACTTGTTGGATGCCCTATCCAAGATAAGCCTTCTCCCACGCACACCGCAGCACGTGAACAAAGGGTAGAGAAACCGAAGTTTCAGCGAGTAGAATCCAACACCACATTTGGATTCAACACACCAAGAGCAATTCCTCGATGGAAATCTCAAGAACACGCCAACAATGGCCACCAAACCATGGTGATTTTCTGGTTTCTATTTCTCAAATCAAAGTCTAAGTTACAATGGGGCTAAGGCCCTGGCCTTATATTGGTGCACAATGCACGGCCTTGATTACAACTCACGCACTATTTGGCCTAAGGCCGAAACAAACTCCAATACGAACTATAAAGGAAATACCTAAACTGCTACCTCTGGATTCTCTCTTAATTTGCGATCTGACTATGAGGATTTCGTGGCTGGCACCTTGTCCATTATGTGGGGCTTCAAAATAGCTTTCCAACGAGTCCAAGAACGCCCAAATCGGACTCCGTTTGTGAAAGTTATGGACGTTTTAGTATCGGTCTTGCCAGCTGTCCCAATCCGAGTCCGAATCGGTTTCAAATCTTTATATGTTTTGTTTTCTGGTTCAAGGGGCTTCCAAATCCGTTTGGAACCTGAAAAGGAATCCTTCTCAATCTTTAGAAAGTCATGGTGTGGTCGGATTTTACCCTTACTTGCATTGCAATACTCGAACTCTTTAAGTTTTGCAAGTCTCGCGCGTCTCTCCGGACAGCTCGTGCAGCATCCAATGAAATTGCCATAACTTTGTGTAGGAAGCTCCAAATCAAGTGCCGTTTGATTCGTTGGAAAATAGACTTCATTAGCTTTCCAAATATGTCTTTTGTGCACATTAGAAACCTCAGAATTGGTATTCAAATCTTCTTGAACATTGTGCACAGAACTGCAAGCACTAACCAAAGTTGTAGTGCTACTTGGTGCCACATCATCCTCCCCTCCTTGAAGCAAAGCCGTCCTCGGCTTTGGGGTAATCTTGGGAGCTTGCTTCTTCTTGGCTGTAATTTCTTCATCAACATGAATAGCACTCTCCAATTTTGGTTTCAACACATGCTTCTTTCCCTCATGTACAAATGTATATGTGTTGGACCGGCCCTCATGCGTAGCATTGCGATCATATTGCCATGGTCTTCCCAACAATAACCCACATGCATCCATTGGAACTACGTCGCAATCCACCTTGTCAACATAGTCACCAACAACAAACGGAACACGCACCTTGTGAGTTATCTTTAGCCTTCCGGAGTTGTGTAGCCACTCCACATGATGTGGTTGAGGATGCCTCCACGTGGACAGCCCTAAAGCGTACACCAAATCTTTGCTAATCACATTGGTATAATTTCCACCATCTATGATCAACTTGCATGCTTTATCTTTGAACTTGCACTCCGCTTGGAAAACACTCCACCGCTGTCCTTTTGTTTCAGTTTCTTTACTTTGCACCTTCCGGACCAAAAGATTAACACCATTCAATTCTGGATCACAATAGACAACATCCTCCTTAGAATCATCGGATTTTTCACTTTCAGAATCACTACTAGAAGTTGTTGAAGCATAGTCATCTTTAGTGAGAAGCACTCTTCGTTGATTTGGACAATCACGCATCATATGACCTCTTCCCTTGCACTTGAAACACTCAATTTCTCTAGCATGAGCATTAGAAGGCAAACTAGAATCAGTTTTAGTTGCTTCTTTACCTCTGTTGCTTGCCTCCTTTGAAAGAGCACCATTTGAACGGCTTGATGCCGCCACTTTGTAGGGTGAACGCACATCATCGCCTTGCTGTGATGGACGCCTTCATGGGTTTGTTTGAGTGTTGGCATGCCTACCCTTGGCTTGTTTGCGCTTCAATTGTTGTTCAGCACGTTCAGCTTGATGCACCAAGTCTTGGATGTTGAAGTAATTGACCATCTCCACCCTATCTTGCACATCCTCATTCAACCCATTAAAGAAACGTGCCATAGTAGCCTCATCATGCTCCTCTGTTCCTGTACGGATTATCAACATCTCCATCTCTTTATAATATTCGTCAACACTAGAATTACCTTGGCGTAGTTGTTGTAGCCGATTGTACAAGGTCCTAGTGTAGTGTGCTGGGACAAAACGACGCCTCAAAATATTCTTCAATTGTACCCAAGTATCCGGATGAGCTCCTACGCGACACAATTGATTCCACCAAACAAGAGCATATCCGGTGAACTCAATTGTCGCCAAACGAATCTTCTTATCCTCAGTATAGTGATGGCTGTCAAAAATTTGTTCGACACGCATCTCCCACTCCAAGTACTCCTCCGGTTCAGCTTTACCATTAAATGATGGGATAGAAATTTTTATCCGCCCAATTCCATCATCCACGGCAACACGCTGAGCAAACCCGACACCATCACGCATACCTCCACCATTGGCAGCACCTCTGCCACGCATGTCCCTGCCACGGTCAGCACCACGGTAGTCTTGAGCATGGCGCGGTTGTGGAGCAAAGCCCGCTGCACCATCAAAGACCTCCTCATGTTCGTCGCCTTCATATGGTGCACGCCGTTCGGGATATTGAGGTCCCCGTTCAGCATGCTGCAATTGTGGTGGCTGGTTGCGTAGCGCCTCCGTCAAAGTATCAATTCGCGCCCCCAAATCATCAACCTTGCCTTCAAGCTTCGGGTGACAACTTAAGAAGTAGTCACGTGTCGCTTCAAATCCAATTCGTACCTCGGGCGGCAAAGACGCTGCATATTGGGGCACCTCCCTGATTGGATCGGCATGATTATGTCGCACCTTGCCATCTTCAATCTTCATAGAACCCGCCATCAAGAAAAAATTCAGCAATCTCGTACCGTGATCAACCACGCTCTGATACCAAGATGATGCGGATCCACTAGCAAGCTAGCTGAACCCCGTTGCTTAGGCCCTGATCTTTCACGATACGCCTTGTTGGATGCCCTCTCCAAGATAAGCCTTCTCCCACGCACACCGCAGCACGTGAACAAAGGGTAGAGAAACCGAAGTTTCAGCGAGTAGAATCCAACACCACATTTGGATTCAACACACCAAGAGCAATTCCTCGATGGAAATCTCAAGAACACGCCAACAATGGCCACCAAACCATGGTGATTTTCTGGTTTCTATTTCTCAAATCAAAGTCTAAGTTACAATGGGGCTAAGGCCCTGGCCTTATATTGGTGCACAATGCACGGCCTTGATTACAACTCACGCACTATTTGGCCTAAGGCCGAAACAAACTCCAATACGAACTATAAAGGAAATACCTAAACTGCTACCTCTGGATTCTCTCTTAATTTGCGATCTGACTATGAGGATTTCGTGGCTGGCACCTTGTCCATTATGTGGGGCTTCAAAATAGCTTTCCAACGAGTCCAAGAACGCCCAAATCGGACTCCGTTTGTGAAAGTTATGGACGTTTTAGTATCGGTCTTGCCAGCTGTCCCAATCCGAGTCCGAATCGGTTTCAAATCTTTATATGTTTTGTTTTCTGGTTCAAGGGGCTTCCAAATCCGTTTGGAACCTGAAAAGGAATCCTTCTCAATCTTTAGAAAGTCATGGTGTGGTCGGATTTTACCCTTACTTGCATTGCAATACTCGAACTCTTTATGTTTTGCAAGTCTCGCGCGTCTCTCCGGACAGCTCGTGCAGCATCCAATGAAATTGCCATAACTTTGTGTAGGAAGCTCCAAATCAAGTGCCGTTTGATTCGTTGGAAAATAGACTTCATTAGCTTTCCAAATATGTCTTTTGTGCACATTAGAAACCTCAGAATTGGTATTCAAAGCTTCTTGAACATTGTGCACAGAACTGCAAGCACTAACCAAAGTTGTAGTGCTACTTGGTGCCACATCATCCTCCCCTCCTTGAAGCAAAGCCGTCCTCGGCTTTGGGGTAATCTTGGGAGCTTGCTTCTTCTTGGCTGTAATTTCTTCATCAACATGAATAGCACTCTCCAATTTTGGTTTCAACACATGCTTCTTTCCCTCATGTACAAATGTATATGTGTTGGACCGGCCCTCATGCGTAGCATTGCGATCATATTGCCATGGTCTTCCCAACAATAACCCACATGCATCCATTGGAACTACGTCGCAATCCACCTTGTCAACATAGTCACCAACAACAAACGGAACACGCACCTTGTGAGTTATCTTTAGCCTTCCGGAGTTGTGTAGCCACTCCACATGATGTGGTTGAGGATGCCTCCACGTGGACAACCCTAAAGCGTACACCAAATCTTTGCTAATCACATTGGTATAATTTCCACCATCTATGATCAACTTGCATGCTTTATCTTTGAACTTGCACTCCGCTTGGAAAACACTCCACCGCTGTCCTTTTGTTTCAGTTTCTTTACTTTGCACCTTCCGGACCAAAAGATTAACACCATTCAATTCTGGATCACAATAGACAACATCCTCCTTAGAATCATCGGATTTTTCACTTTCAGAATCACTACTAGAAGTTGTTGAAGCATAGCCATCTTTAGTGAGAAGCACTCTTCGTTGATTTGGACAATCACGCATCATATGACCTCTTCCCTTGCACTTGAAACACTCAATTTCTCTAGCATGAGCATTAGAAGGCAAACTAGAATCAGTTTTAGTTGCTTCTTTACCTCTGTTGCTTGCCTCCTTTGAAAGAGCACCATTTGAACGGCTTGATGCCGCCACTTTGTAGGGTGAACCCACATCATCGCCTTGCTGTGATGGACGCCTCCATGGGTTTGTTTTAGTGTTGGCATGCCTACCCTTGGCTTGTTTGCGCTTCAATTGTTGTTCAGCACGTTCAGCTTGATGCACCAAGTCTTGGATGTTGAAGTAATTGACCATCTCCACCCTATCTTGCACATCCTCATTCAACCCATTAAAGAAACGTGCCATAGTAGCCTCATCATGCTCCTCTGTTCCTGTACGGATTATCAACATCTCCATCTCTTTATAATATTCGTCAACACTAGAATTACCTTGGCGTAGTTGTTGTAGCCGATTGTACAAGGTCCTAGTGTAGTGTGCTGGGACAAAACGACGCCTCAAAATATTCTTCAATTGTACCCAAGTATCCGGATGAGCTCCTACGCGACACAATTGATTCCACCAAACAAGAGCATATCCGGTGAACTCAATTGTCGCCAAACGAATCTTCTTATCCTCAGTATAGTGATGGCTGTCAAAAATTTGTTCGACACGCATCTCCCACTCCAAGTACTCCTCCGGTTCAGCTTTACCATTAAATGATGGGATAGAAATTTTTATCCGCCCAATTCCATCATCCACGGCAACACGCTGAGCAAACCCGACACCATCACGCATACCTCCACCATTGGCAGCACCTCTGCCACGCATGTCCCTGCCACGGTCAGCACCACGGTAGTCCTGAGCATGGCGCGGTTGTGGAGCAAAGCCCGCTGCACCATCAAAGACCTCCTCATGTTCGTCGCCTTCATATGGTGCACGCCGTTCGGGATATTGAGGTCCCCGTTCAGCATGCTGAAATTGTGGTGGCTGATTGCGTAGCGCCTCCGTCAAAGCATCAATTCGCGCCCCCAAATCATCAACCTTGCCTTCAAGCTTCCGGTGACAACTTAAGAAGTAGTCACGTGTCGCTTCAAATCCAATTCGTACCTCGGGCGGCAAAGACGCTGCATATTGGGGCACCTCCCTGATTGGATCGGCATGATTATGTCGCACCTTGCCATCTTCAATCTTCATAGAACCCGCCATCAAGAAAAAAATTCAGCAATCTCGTACCGTGATCAACCACGCTCTGATACCAAGATGATGCGGATCCACTAGCAAGCTAGCTGAACCCCGTTGCTTAGGCCCTGATCTTTCACGATACGCCTTGTTGGATGCCCTCTCCAAGATAAACCTTCTCCCACGCACACCGCAGCACGTGAACAAAGGGTAGAGAAACCGAAGTTTCAGCGAGTAGAATCCAACACCACAATTGGATTCAACACACCAAGAGCAATTCCTCGATGGAAATCTCAAGAACACGCCAACAATAGCCACCAAACCATGGTGATTTTCTGGTTTCTGTTTCTCAAATCAAAGTCTAAGTTACAATGGGGCTAAGGCCCTGACCTTATATTGGTGCACAATGCACGGCCTTGATTACAACTCACGCACTACTTGGCCTAAGGCCGAAACAAACTCCAATACGAACTAAAAAGGAAATACCTAAACTGCTACCTCTGGATTCTCTCTTAATTTGCGATCTGACTATGAGGATTTCGTGGCTGGCATCTTGTCCATTATGTGGGGCTTCAAAATAGCTTTCCAACGAGTCCAAGAACGCCCAAATCGGACTCCGTTTGTGAAAGTTATGGACGTTTTAGTAACGGTCTTTCCAGCTGTCCCAATCCGAGTCCGAATCGGTTTCAAATCTTTATATGTTTTGTTTTCTGGTTCAAGGGGCTTCCAAATCCGTTTGGAACCTGAAAAGGAATCCTTCTCAATCTTTAGAAAGTCATGGTGTGGTCGGATTTTACCCTTACTTGCATTGCAATACTCGAACTCTTTATGTTTTGCAAGTCTCGCGCGTCTCTCCGGACAGCTCGTGCAGCATCCAATGAAATTGCCATAACTTTGTGTAGAAAGCTCCAAATCAAGTGCCGTTTGATTCGTTGGAAAATAGACTTCATTAGCGTTTCAAATATGTCTTTTGTGCACATTAGAAACCTCAGAATTGGTATTCAAAGCTTCTTGAACATTGTGTACAGAACTGCAAGCACTAACCAAAGTTGTAGTGCTACTTGGTGCCACATCATCCTCCCCTCCTTGAAGCAAAGCCGTCCTCGGCTTTGGGGTAATCTTGGGAGCTTGCTTCTTCTTGGCTGTAATTTTTCATCAACATGAATAGCACTCTCCAATTTTGGTTTCAACACATGCTTCTTTCCCTCATGTACAAATGTATATGTGTTGGACCGGCCCTCATGCGTAGCATTGCGATCATATTGCCATGGTCTTCCCAACAATAACCCACATGCATCCATTGGAACTACGTCGCAATCCACCTTGTCAACATAGTCACCAACAACAAACGGAACACGCACCTTGTGAGTTATCTTTAGCCTTCCGGAGTTGTGTAGCCACTCCGCATGATGTGGTTGAGGATGCCTCCACGTGGACAGCCCTAAAGCGTACACCAAATCTTTGCTAATCACATTGGTATAACTTCCACCATCTATGATCAACTTGCATGCTTTATCTTTGATCTTGCACTCCGCTTGGAAAACACTCCACCGCTGTCCTTTTGTTTCAGTTTCTTTACTTTGCACCTTCCGGACCAAAAGATTAACACCATTCAATTCTGGATCACAATAGACAACATCCTCCTTGGAATCATCGGATTTTTCACTTTCAGAATCACTACTAGAAGTTGTTGAAGCATAGCCATCTTTAGTGAGAAGCACTCTTCGTTGATTTGGACAATCACGCATCATATGACCTCTTCCCTTGCACTTGAAACACTCAATTTCTCTAGCATGAGCATTAGAAGGCAAACTAGAATCAGTTTTAGTTGCTTCTTTACCTCTGTTGCTTGCCTCCTTTGAAAGAGCACCATTTGAACGGCTTGATGCCGCCACTTTGTAGGGTGAACCCACATCATCGCCTTGCTGTGATGGACGCCTCCATGGGTTTGTTTGAGTGTTGGCATGCCTACCCTTGGCTTGTTTGCGCTTCAATTGTTGTTCAGCATGTTCAGCTTGATGCACCAAGTCTTGGATGTTGAAGTAATTGACCATCTCCACCCTATCTTGCACATCCTCATTCAACCCATTAAAGAAACGTGCCATAGTAGCCTCATCATGCTCCTCTGTTCCTGTACGGATTATCAACATCTCCATCTCTTTATAATATTCGTCAACACTAGAATTACCTTGGCGTAGTTGTTGTAGCCGATTGTACAAGGTCCTAGTGTAGTGTGCTGGGACAAAACGACGCCTCAAAATATTCTTCAATTGTACCCAAGTATCCGGATGAGCTCCTACGCGACACAATTGATTCCACCAAACAAGAGCATATCCGGTAAACTCAATTGTCGCCAAACGAATCTTCTTATCCTCAGTATAGTGATGGCTGTCAAAAATTTGTTCGACACACATCTCCCACTCCAAGTACTCCTCCGGTTCAGCTTTACCATTAAATGATGGGATAGAAATTTTTATCCGCCCAATTCCATCATCCACGGCAACACGCTGAGCAAACCCGACACCATCACGCATACCTCCACCATTGGCAGCACCTCTGCCACGCATGTCCCTGCCACGGTCAGCACCACGGTAGTCCTGAGCATGGCGCGGTTGTGGAGCAAAGCCCGCTGCACCATCAAAGACCTCCTCATGTTCGTCGCCTTCATATGGTGCACGCCGTTCGGGATATTGAGGTCCCCGTTCAGCATGCTGCAATTGTGGTGGCTGGTTGCGTAGCGCCTCCGTCAAAGCATCAATTCGCGCCCCCAAATCATCAACCTTGCCTTCAAGCTTCCGGTGACAACTTAAGAAGTAGTCACGTGTCGCTTCAAATCCAATTCGTACCTCGGGCGGCAAAGACGCTGCATATTGGGGCACCTCCCTGATTGGATCGGCATGATTATGTCGCACCTTGCCATCTTCAATCTTCATAGAACCCGCCATCAAGAAAAAAATTCAGCAATCTCGTACCGTGATCAACCACGCTCTGATACCAAGATGATGCGGATCCACTAGCAAGCTAGCTGAACCCCGTTGCTTAGGCCCTGATCTTTCACGATACGCCTTGTTGGATGCCCTCTCCAAGATAAACCTTCTCCCACGCACACCGCAGCACGTGAACAAAGGGTAGAGAAACCGAAGTTTCAGCGAGTAGAATCCAACACCACAATTGGATTCAACACACCAAGAGCAATTCCTCGATGGAAATCTCAAGAACACGCCAACAATGGCCACCAAACCATGGTGATTTTCTGGTTTCTATTTCTCAAATCAAAGTCTAAGTTACAATGGGGCTAAGGCCCTGACCTTATATTGGTGCACAATGCACGGCCTTGATTACAACTCACGCACTACTTGGCCTAAGGCCGAAACAAACTCCAATACGAACTAAAAAGGAAATACCTAAACTGCTACCTCTGGATTCTCTCTTAATTTGCGATCTGACTATGAGGATTTCGTGGCTGGCATCTTGTCCATTATGTGGGGCTTCAAAATAGCTTTCCAACGAGTCCAAGAACGCCCAAATCGGACTCCGTTTGTGAAAGTTATGGACGTTTTAGTAACGGTCTTTCCAGCTGTCCCAATCCGAGTCCGAATCGGTTTCAAATCTTTATATGTTTTGTTTTCTGGTTCAAGGGGCTTCCAAATCCGTTTGGAACCTGAAAAGGAATCCTTCTCAATCTTTAGAAAGTCATGGTGTGGTCGGATTTTACCCTTACTTGCATTGCAATACTCGAACTCTTTATGTTTTGCAAGTCTCGCGCGTCTCTCCGGACAGCTCGTGCAGCATCCAATGAAATTGCCATAACTTTGTGTAGGAAGCTCCAAATCAAGTTCAGCATTACAATCATTATGTTACCCTCAGAGAAATGGTTTTGATTTTTATTGAAGATGACGAAAGTTGAGAGGATCTTGAAACCAGCATTCCAAATCTGGCAGACTACCATTGTGACAAACAAACCAGAGAAGCCCTCAATTCACAACAGGTTACACAGAGCTATGGTTCTAACCAAGGTGGGAAATATTCTTTCAACTTAACAAATTTGTACAGTGCGGAAGAAAAGATCCAATAAGAATTAGGCAGAACAAGCGGTTTGAGCCACTTTGAGGGGAACCCGATGGTTTCCTGCTGGTTCCCTGAAGATCAAATGAATTCTTTGCTTCAATTTAATTTAGATGAAATCTAAATGTTAAGGTCAACATGTGTGGGACTAAACCAATAATAGATAGAAAATGTGCTAGCCACCACACGGCATCTGGCATAGATGAGCAATATGGACTAAATATATAAAGGAAGCACATCCAGTACAAACAAATAGCTAGGTGCAATCATGCAAACCAGTTTGGTTTGAAAATCAAATCAGCAAGAAAATTTTAGAAAATATTTATGAATGTACTTCTCAATTTAATCTAACTTCAAATAAAAATGTCAAGTTAAAATCCAATATATATTTGGGGATACAAAAAAGAGAAAATCACGGCAGATGACAATTGACAAATTTCAAAGAAAAGAAAAAAAATATATTAGAAGACAAGTTACATTTCTATTCAAAGAAAACTCTCTGTTTTTTTTCTTCTTGTCTTCTTGTAACAGCATTTGAGTTTGAACTTTTTGAACTTGAAATTTTAAACAGTGCCACAACACTCCATAGTCTACATCTCTAATTTCTTTTGGGAATTATTAGTGCTGATTTATTGCCTGGATCAAAGTGGTTTCATGATTGTACCTAGGCATTGGTTCACACTATTAGATGTGTATTATTACCTGTGTATTTTCCTTATTATATAAAGGGTTACCAGCATATATGCAATATCTGTACTTTTATATATTAGCCCATTAGCCTCATGATGAATACAAACGCTATTCGTAAACATGGTATCAGAGTCATGCCTAGGTTTCATCAAGCCGCCGTTGGGAGTCTTCCCCAACCGCAGCCTAGCTTTGCTAGGGTTTTGCCAAGCCACGTTGGGAAGTCTTCACTAGCCACCGCCTGGCTTTGCTGCGTCGCCGCCGCTTGGTTTTTTAACTAGCCAGGTTGTTGTCCTTTGCCGTCGCCACCGCTGGCTCTTCTGTCACCGCTGATCCATCATTGTCTTTCATTCAGGCCACCGCCGTCTTAGGCCGCCAAGATCGGTCGCCTACAGGAGCCGTCATCACCTATGCCTAACCACGCCCGTCGAGCCATTGTCATTGTCGCAACTCATCGCCCAGTTGGTCATTGCAGGCAGCAGGGTTGTCGTTTTCTCCCACCAGGGGTCAACGGGTCGCCGTTTACTTCCACCCAGGGTCAACGTGCTGCTAGTCACTGGAGTTCCATCGCTGGGCCCTGGGTCACCGTTCGGTCCGCCGGTGAAGTCGCGCCTCTGCTGTGGCCGCCATTTGGCCACTACTGCCAATCAAGCCAGCGTCAGCCATTACTAACGTCCTCCTCTGCTTTGGGCATGATTTTCTTCGTGAGTGGATAAGGCAGCCGACGTATATTAAGTAACTTCGTTCAAAAAAAAATGTCGTTCTCTTCAGCAACTATTTTTGTTCCTGGCTGTTTGGTGGTCTCAATTATCGAGACTGGTTTCAGCACATGCATCTCCACATGCGTGGTTAGCGTTTTTGGGAGTTTCTCACCAGCGAGCTGCCCTGTCTACCTCGCCCTGTTCCACCTGTTGAGCCCGTGCTCCCGAAGGATACTTCTGAAGATACTCATAAAGAGGCATCTAATGCTTTTAAGGATACCATGGAGTTTTTTCAGACTCAGTATGCTACCTACAAGACAATGATTGATGAGGATGCTCGTGCCTCTGCTATTCTGGTTGCTAGTATGGAGGTGCATCTCACTAGGGATGTGGTTGGCTTGGCTTCAGCACAGTTGATGTGGGCACATCTGTGCAGCTGCTATGAGCCGTCTGGTGATTTCTTGTACGTTATTGTTGTGCATCAGGAGCAGTCATTGCAGTAGAGAGATACCCCCGTGGACGAGTTCTATGTCCAGCTGTTCACGGTGTGACGTCAGATTGACTCTTTGGGACCGGATGTTTACTACACTTGTCAATGCTGTCAGCGTTAATAGTCTTACTTGGAGCTTCATCGTATCTATGACTTCTTGACACATCTTCGAGCTAAATATGAGCAGACTCGTGCTTTGCCATTGAAGGCCCTTGCAGCTGTTCATACTGAGGAGATTTGCCTTCGTGGTGCTGGTTTGCTACCGCCACCATCGTTTCCTTCGGTTTTGGCAGCTCCTCCAACCTCTACACCTACTCCGCCTCCAGCTACTCCTTTACCAGTGATGCTACCACCAGTGACAGCTGCTGTTGATAGGGGACTCCACTGAACCTAGTACAATAAGGATGGATATACGGAGCAGTTCTGTTATAAGAAGAAACATTAATGTCATGGTGGCCATCCTCCGAAGGGCACTGGAGATTCCTCCTCTTATAGGAGCTCTGGTGCTTCTGATACTCAAGAGCTTCTCACACTGTTGTATCACATGGCTACTTTTGCACCTTCCGATTCTGCTGCACAGTCTTCTAGTGAGAGACCACCTCCTAGTGAGAGACCACCTTGGATTCTTGACTCTGGTGCTTCTTTTCATATGATATCTGATTCTACCAGTCTCACTTCCATTAGTCCTCTAATGCCTGCTATCACTATTCAGTAGCAGATAGTACCACTTTCTATCACAGGATGGGGCACTCTTTCCAATTCCACTTTTCATGTTCCTATTGTTTTTCATATTCCAAAACTGACCATGCAGCTCATACCTGCCGATCAGCTCACTAATTATAGTTGTGTTATTCTCGATTATGATTTTTGTTGTGTTCAGGATCACCTTACGGGGACTTTGGTTGGTACTAGCCCTCACTGCTGTGACTCACAGCGTCTTTGGGAGTTTGACTAGCTTCATCTTCCTTCCGCTGCTCCTGCTAGTCTTGCCGTCTCCACCATCGTCTCCGCATCTGCTGTATTCTCCCTCACATCTTTCGCTTAGTGGCATCATTGTTTAGGACATCTTTGTGGGTCATGTTTATCTTTACTAGTTCATCGTGGTCTTTTAGGGCATGTGTCTAGTGATGTTTCTCCCAATTGTCAGGGTTGTTAGCTTAGCAAACTGCTTCAACTCCCCTATCCTTCTAGTGAGTCAGTGTCACAACGTCCTTTTGATCTTATTCATTCTGATGTATGGGGTCCGTCTCCTTTCATTTCGATATTATATAATTTTTATTACCGATTTTTCTCGGCACATGGATATACTTTATTTAGGTTTCTCGGCACAAGTAGTTTTTGAGGTTTCTTAACAGCCAAGTTGCTGAAATTGCTATTTTGATGCAATGTGGATCTTAAGCAAGATAAGTCTCTCCTTTTGAGCTTCATTTTGTAATTTTTTTTGGAATCATGACCCTAAGGACCTCATTTTTCTATGGTTCAAGTTTCATTAATTTTGTATGAGTAGTTATTGAGTTATTGAGGTTTCTTAACAGCCAAGTTTGTCAAAAAATTTTATTTTGATGCAACATGGACTTTGAGCAAGAAAGGTCTATCTCTTGGACTTTATTTTAAAATTATTTTTGGAATCATGAACATGAGGACCACATCTTGCTATAGTCCAATTTCGTCAATATTGGTTAAATTTATCTTGAGTTCTTAAAGTTTTTTGGCGGCCAAGTTGATACAATTCTTGTTCAGTTCACTCTGTTCTTAATGTACTCTTGGTGTTCTTGAACTTAGTGTCTTCCTAATAGCACTAGAGTTTCGGAGAACAAATACTTGAGTAGGGGAATATAATTTGCACCTATTCATCCCTCTCTAGCGAGGTTTGCTCTTTGACTGATCTTAATTGATCATGAACATGACGGCTAGTGTGAGATCTTGTGTGTCTTTTGTTACATCTTCATATGACTCTTTGGCCGATGACCTTAATGAGGCCGGTAACCTTGAATTTATTAACCGAATTGTGAGAAAATGCAAAAGGCCATACCATGACACTTGCAAGTTATGTGGTATTTTTGGCCACTCCTCTTATTGTTGTGACAAGGATGAGGAGGCTTTGGAGCCAAAGGAGGAGAAGAAACCCGATGGCTTGTGCAGAGTGCCTATGGAAGATGATCATGAGGAGTTCTTCAAAGTTCATCGTCGACTCAAGCTAAGAATAGTGAGTAAAGAGAAACTCTTCTCAAAATTACTTACTCTTAAATCAGAGATGAGAGACCTAGTAAAACAAAAGAATTATTTGCTTGATAAAATAGTTAGGTTGAAATTGCGTTTACCATGTGAGTCTTTTGAGTCATTACTTGTGGATAATGATAATTTAAGAACTTTTCTTGTATGCTTGAAATCTAAAAATGAATTGATTAGATCAAATGGTGTAATGCCCTAGACATTGATTCGATGTTTTCAGAAATATTTAACGGATTCGCGGAGATTTCCTTTTCTTCCGTTGAATCATGAAGGCGGGTGTGGGCTATGTATTTGTCAAAACGAGAAAAGAGAGAAGGAGGGTTGGTGGGCTGTCCAAAGAGGAAGGCCAGGCCTTCCACTACCCAGCTAGGGCCCAAGTAGACCTCCTAGGCCCAGCTGCCCCACCCCATTTCCCCCAAACCCTAGCAGCCCCCCATTTCCCCACCCCCCCCCCCAGCCGCCACACCCCCTCTCCCTCATGCCCTCTCTCTCCCCTGCAACTCCCCCACCCCGGCAGCACCTTGCTGCTCCCCTGCTGAAAAGAAGAACGGAGGGAAGGAAAGAAGGGAAGAAAGGAGAGGAAGAAGAGGGAGAGAAGGAGAAAGAGGAAAGAGAAAGAGGAAGGAGGAGGAGAAGGAGAAGGAGAAGGAGAGGAGTGGGGTCTTTTGTGCTAGTGTTCCAAGGATCTTGTTGTGGTCTTCAAGGGTAACCAATATTTTCCCCCTTTTGTTCTTAACGATTTCTTAATCGAGTCTGTTTTTCGGTTAATCGCTCAATTTGCGCAATTTGTTGTGTTTTGCAAGTTACGGGATCTTTCATACGAAATCTGGGGATTTTACCTATTAGTGATTTGTAGAGGACTTCATTGTCATTTTGTAGAGTGGTCGTTCATTCCGATGAACGATTTAGGAGTTATGAGCATTTCCATATTGCTGTACAGTTTGATCTTTCTAGTTCGGGTAGTTGGTAGGGATTGAAAGAATAGGTAAAGAAGACGATTTTTTTCTGTATAACTCATGAATATAAAAGTTGTAGAGGCCTCAGAAACCTTGCTTATATATTTTATTCATAATTTGTGGACAAGTGGTTTGGGCGCAGCAGATGTTGGAAGTCTGTTGTGTAGCAGGGTTGGTTTCAGAATTCAATTTCTGTTTGTGGATAGATTCAGAGGCACTAATGATTTTTTATGAATTTCATCATAATAAAATAAGTTGTATATAATGTTGTAATGTAGCTTCTGGTAAAATTTTATATTTTTTTTAATTTTATATTTTTTGGAGCGTTGTACTGTTGGTGGTGGTCTGTAGAAGCTCGCTGGTCAGAATTCAGGGGCAGATTATGTCCTCTATTTTCTATTGCAGATTACACTCTTTTAACGGTGGAATAAAATTATGGTGTCTTCGTGAAAGTTGTAGCTTTCATTCTGTAGATTTCAAAAATGATATTTAATTCTATGATTTGTTCAGTGGGTAAAAAGATACAAAAATGACAAGCAGCGTGCTGCAATAGGCTGAGCGTTAGGGTGGTGGTTTGAGAGGGAGTTGTTGGGTTTTGGGCCAGCGGTACTGACGTGCGCATCATAGGCATCTATGCGGACACCTGAGTTCTGCACTGTGCTCTTTCTATCCTGATCTGTTGTATAAAATGTGTAGCCATTAATGTCGTATCCTTGCCATGTCACAATTGTAAATTTTGAGCCTTTTGCCAACCATTGTAGTGTTTCACTTGACGACCTCCTAGTCAATTGCGCCTTCAACCGTTCGTTGAATTGACGGTTGTGTTGTCTCGTGATCCAAACTTCTGACTAGCCTGCATTCTCTTGACGTAGCATGTCCTTGTGCTCTTCAATATATGGGGTCACTTCAGTCATGTGTTGTAAAACCATGAAATGAGCTTGAGCATACGTATTTTGATCCGGAGTTATTGCTTTCCTTCCGATAGTCCCGATACCATCTAGCCTCCCCTCGTGACGAGATAGAGGTACACCTATCGGCTCGACCTGAGCCATGTGGCCGATGCAGAATTCAATGACCTCTTCTGTTGTATAACCTTCGATGATGCTACCCTCCGGTCGAGATCGATTGCGTACATAGGACTTCAGAATTCCCATGTACCTCTCGAAAGGGTACATATGACGTAGAAACACGAGGCCACATATTTTTATCTCTTTCACAGGGTGGACAATGAGATGGACCATGATATCAAAAAATGATGGAGGAAAATATATCTCTAGATGGCATAGAGTTGTCACCACCTCGGTTTGCAGAGTATCTAGTCCATCGGGATCAATGACCTTCTGAGCAATTGCGTTGAAGAAATAACATAGCCTTATGATTGTCACTCGAATCTTGTTCGGCAAAATACTTCTAATTGCAACAGGTAGCATTTGTGTCATTAGCACATGACAGTCGTGAGACTTCATGCCAATTAATTTCAAATGTTCCATGGAAACAAGTTTCTTCATGCTGGTGGAGTGACCGGATGGAACTTTCACACCATGTAAGGACTGGCACAGTTCAGTTCTCTCGGACTTAGACAGAGTGTAGCAAGCTGGGGGAATGTACGTCCGGCCTTTATCGGTCTCTATCGGTGCTAACTCACGCCTTGCGTTAACACCATCTTTTATTTTATTAGGAATGTTCAGTAAGAGACCAATCAAACTATCACATACATTCTTCTCTACATGCATGACATCGATGCAATTGCGAACTTCTAAGTGCTCCCAATAAGACAAGTCCCAAAATATTAACCTCTTTTTCCACATGTTCTTCCTCAATTTACGTCCCTTTCCAACACAACATTTATGTCCTTGACCATATCATACACCTCTCTCCCGCTAAAAGGTCTTGGTACTGAGTCATCCTCTTTTTTCTGTCAAATTGTTTCTTCATCTTGCGGTATGGGTGATACTTTGGAAGGAACCTACGGTGACGCATGTACACAGTTTGCGCGAGTTGTTCAACCACAAACTCTCGGTACAATCTAAGCAATGTGGACAAGTTTTGGCTTCTTTTGTACTCAACCCTGACAGGTTACCAAGGGCAAGAAAATCATTAATGGTGTAGAACAATATGGCGTGTAGAGTGAAGTTCTCTCGTTTGTCCGCATCCCATACATGTACCCATTCGTTCCACAGTAGTATTGCAAGATCTTCCACCAATGGTGCTAGGAACACATCAATATCGTTGCCAGGTTGCTTCGGCCCTTGGATAAGTAGTGACATCAAAATATACTTCCGCTTCATACACAGCCAAGGAGGAAGGTTGTACATGCACAGAGTCACGGGCCAGGTGCTATGTCGACTGCTCATGTTACCAAAAGGATTCATTCCATCTGTACTCAACCCAAACCTTATATTTCTCGGTTCCACACCAAAATCTACAAACATGTTATCGATGTTCCTCCACTGGGCAGAATCAGCAACATGTCTTATCATTCCGTCTTTCTTACGCTGCTCCCAGTGCCAACACATCAATCTTGCATCCTTGCGGTTTGCAAATAAATGCTTCAAACGGGGGATTACAGGAAGATACCACAACACCTTAGCAGGAGGTCCTTGCTTCACCTCGATGCCCTTCCCATCATCAGAGTCATTTTTACGCTTGTATCAGGATGCTTTGCACACCGGACAAACATGTAAGCTAGCATATTCTTTACGGTACAGGATACAATCATTCGGACATGCATGTATTTTTTCTACTTCCATTCCTAATGGACAAAGAATATTTTTAGCTTGGTAGGTGGTTCTCGGCAACACATTTCCATTTGGAAGCATGTCCGCTAGGAGACCTAACAATGCCGTGAAACTCTTGTCGGACCAACCATTGCTTGCCTTCAATTTCAGCAATTCTAGAACTGATGACAACCTCGTGTATTGCGGTTTGCAACCCGGAAACAAAGATTTCTTCGAGTCCTCCATCAAGCCCACGAATTTACCAAACTCTCTCTCACTATAGTTCCCTTCTGCATCACGTAACATCTGATCCAGATTGTCATCCTGCGACCTGTCCTCATGATCAAAAGAACAGTCCACAACAGCTGGCATATCGTTGTCTCCCTCGACTGTGTCATAACTACCTTCTTGCGTACTCTTCTCTTCACCGTGACTGGTCCAACATTTGTACCCTTTTCTGAAACCCCTTCGAATCAAGTGAGCTTCAATCTGCGCTGAGTTGCTAAACATCTTGAGATTATCACAATCAATGCATGGACAATACATATATTTCATCCCCTTCTTTAACATATCCAGCTCGGCCACTCTTGTAAAAGCAGACACGCCATTAATGTACTCTTCACTCACACGATTCTCAATGTACATCCATCTTCGGTCCATCTACGCTACACAAGTAACAAATGGGTGTCAAAAATGATTATTAAACCTAGCTATCATCTCCGGCCTTCAATTACAAAAAGATGCATGCATATAAGTTATTAAAAGTAATTGAGTACTAACCTCCTATCAAATCACTAAGAAGACGGCGATATGTTTTCACCCTGAACTCCCTAAAGCCGGCTGCCTTGCTCCACCGATGCAGCGCAATGAATGAATGAAGACAGATCTGGGTCGATATCGAGCAAGTACACCCAGTAATTATTAGTGCAGAATATCACAGACGGTTCCAACCACAAACGGTCTGTGAAACCAATATATCACAGACGGTTCGTGTTAATAACCGTCTGTGAATTATCACAAACGGTTATTAATACGAACCGTCTGTGATGTCCACAATATCACAGACGGTTTGTAATAGCAACCGTATGTGATTTATGCGTATCACAGACGGTTTGTATTAATAACTGTCTGTGATAGTCCTACATTATCACAGACGGATATTAACACAAATCGTCTGTGATGTCCATAATATCGCAGACGGTTCGTAATACCAACCGCCTGTGATTGGTGCGTATCACAGACGGTTCCTATATAAAACCGTCTGTGATGTCCACATATCACAGACGGTTTGTAATAGCAACTGTCTGTGATTTATGCGTATAAATAACCGTCTGTGATAGTCCTACATTATCACAGACGGTTATTAACACGAACCGTCTGTGATGTCCATAATATCACAGACGGTTCGTAATACCAACCGCCTGTGATTGGTGCGTATCACAGACAGTTCCTATATAGAACCGTCTGTAATAGCCGTTCACAGACGGTTCATACCACAAACCGTCTGTGATAGTTCACTCAATAACTTAAAATTTTTCCCTTTTTTGTCTAGCCTCAAGAAATTAAATAATGTACCCATGGCCTTCGAAAACAAGCAAATAGAGATGCAAGCACAACAACACATTCAGATCTATTACAGCTAACGAACCCTTCGTGGCACGACGGTCACACTAAACAAGACACACTTATGACACTTACGGCAAGAGTGTGTTGCCTAGTATACCGTCGTGCCACAACGGAGGCGCTAGCTCACAGCAGTAGTCAGCGTTGTGGAGGAACAAGCAAATACAGAGGCAAGCACAACAACACATTCAGATCTATTACAGGATAACAAGCTAACGAACCCTTCATGGCACGACATTGCGGCTGAACAAGACACACTTACAACACTTACGGCAAGAGTGTGTTGTGCAGCCACCCGCCGTGCCACGACGGAGGCGCTAGCTCATAGCGGAGGGGAGATGCATGAAGGAAGCTAGGTAGTGGATGAACTCACGCGTGACCAGTACCGGTGGAAAGGTAGATGGGGTTATTAATAAGGGCCGAGCCGTGGGAGGAACTGCTGTCTGCCATTCGATGTGGAGAGAATGGAGGGGTGAGATCGAATCCTGGGTATACGCCAATTATTGGTAACATTTGATTATCACAGACGGTTATAAACACGAACCGTCTGTGATGTCCATAATATCACGGACGGCTCGTAATACTAACCATCTGTGATTGTGCTTATCACAGACAGTTCATATATAGAATTGTCTGTGATAGACCTTCACAGACGGTTTATACCACAAACCGTCTGTGATAGATCACTCTATACGCAATGTGTTGTTGATAATTTTTTCAATTATTTTGGCTAGCCTCAAGAAATTAAATAATGTCCCATGGTCTTTGAAAATAAGCAAATACAGACGCAAGCACAACAACACATTCAGATCTATTACAGCTAACGAGCCCTTCGTGGCACGACATTGAAGCTAAACAAGACACCCTTACGACACTTACGACAAAAGTGTGTTGTCTAGCTTCTCGCCGTGCCACAACGGAGGCGCTAGCTCACGGCAGTAGTCGGCCTTGTGGAGGAGCAAGCAAATACAGAGGCAAGCACAACAACACATTCAGATCTATTACAGGATAACAAGCTAACGAACCCTTCATGGCACGACGGTGACGTTGAACAAGACATACTTACGACACTTACAGCAAAAGTGTGTTGTCCAGTGTCCCGCCGTGCCGCGACAGAGGCACTAGCTAGCTCACAGCGGAGGGGAGATGCATGCAGGAAGCTAGCTAGTGGATGAACTCACGCGTGACTAGTACCGGTGGAAAGGTAGATGGGGTTATTAATAAGGGCCGAGCCGTGGGAGGAACTGCTGCCTGCCATTTGATGTGGAGAGAATGGACGGGTGAGATCGAAATCCTGGGTATACGCCAATTATCGGTGACATGTAATCACCACATACGGTTATTGACATGAACCATCAGTGATGGCCATAATATCACAGACGGTTTGTAATACCAACCGTCTGTGATAGATCAGAGACGGTTTGGAATACGAACTGTTTGTGATATTAATATCAGAGACGGTTTGGAATACGAACTGTCTGTGTTAATGCTTAAATATGCGCGGCCTAATCCTGCTCTTCTACACACTGTACGTCCTATCCTCATTTTCTTCATCACCACATTTCTAAATAATGACATCTAAAATTCTTTTGATCTCCTTCCTCTCATCTATCCATCATGAATTGTTCGGATGCAACCGTCTGTGATGTCTCAATTATCACAGACGGTTCGTGTTAATAACCATCTGTGAAACTATCACAGACGGTTGCCAGTATAAACCGTCTGTGACAGTTTAATCACAGACGGTTCCGTATGAACCGTCTGTGATGTAGCCGTCCAGTATAGCCTTTTTTGTAGTAGTGATTAAAGAATTCTTTTAAAAGCTAGTTAAGAGGGATGAGCAACTGACATAGGGGTTCTAGATTACTTTGTACGCAGTGTTTGGCCCACCTGTCATTCTCGGTAGCTTACTTGGTGGAAAATAAATCAGAAATGAAATTAAAAACCTGTTGACCCACCTGTCATACACTGTGTCCTTTTTCAATAGAAAAATAAATAGAAAAATAAAATCCATGGGCCCCACCTATCAGTGAGAGAAATTCTCTCCCTTTATTATTTTCTAGAATTTAATTAAACTCAAACTTCGAATGGACCGTTCTAATTCATTTTAAGTCCAAATTTAGTGAAATTTGTTTATAAATTCAAGATCTTTCTAATGGAACCAAAATACTGAAGTTGGAGTTCATTTAAATTCAATTATATTTTCTTGATATTTATTCAAATTTATACGCAATAGTTTAATAGCTTACAAAGCCCAAGAAGAGCAAGAGTTCGAGGCAAATTAAGACCCTCAAGAGCAAGCAACTAGTGAGCAAAGTGATTCAATACTTTGACCATACTAAACCTACATTTTATCCAAGTTATTTCTGTTTACATTATCAAATTGCATGTTGTTATTTATTATGCAAATTATATTCATCTTAAGATTTTAGATACATGCCTGATCATTGTGTTACTACTATATCCCACTCCTTTGATCAGTTGAATACTTTCACCTTAGTGATATAATGGTAATAAACATTTGTTATAAACTGTATTTAAACACCATGCTTAGCACTACTTAGATACCGGAGGGCATTAAATTGCCCTGACATCAATTCAAAACATAAAACTTGTTTGGGAAGCTATTGGACGGAAATGGTGGTATGTTGAGATAACTTAATTTTATGCTTCCCAAAACCCTACAACTTTCTTTACAAATCTGGGCATATGGTAGGAGTGGCTGGAGAGATGGAGTACGAGAATGTGTGGTTTCTGGTAGAACTGTCTAGGTAGCCCTAAGGACTGAATCCTTTGATGACCTCTTAATGTAAAACAGTGCAACCATAAGTCTATAATGGGTATGACCCGACTAACTAATTTGTATTCACAAGTGCTGGTTGCATCATTGGAGTGACCCACGAGTCATGTCACTGGATATAAGTCATCGTGGATATGGGTCATGTCGATGGATATAAACCGTCATGTGGTGCAAGAGGGGGTCTTGATGAGGGTAGATGTAACCCCACTAAGATGAAATCTTAGCAGGTGTAACCTTCATTGGGAGATGCATTATAAAGCCCTTGTGGTGACCTTCTTGATCTACATGTCAAAGGATACATGTGTAATATAACAAAATGGTTGTGTCTTGTAAGTAAAGTGTACAATCTTTACAGAGTCAAAACTATTTGAACAATCGTGCCTACAATCATGAGCGGGCATGGGAACTTACTCAAGATAGTTCTATTTCTAAAACTTTATAGCTGAAAATGAAAACTGGTTGGGTGGATGGAACCCTAAATTTGAATTGCCTCGGGTGGATAGAACCTAGTGATTATATATAGTGGATAGAACCTTGATGATAAAAACTAGTATTGGTAGATAGGACCATGTAGCAGGTGGATAGAACATTCACTATTATTATATTACACACTCATATTCTCTTTACTAAAAGCATGGTTTAGTTAAAACTGTTATGTCTTAGGAATTTCTATTATTGTAAATTTCAATTGTAGTCTTGGTAAATAAAATAACCCTAGCCATCATTTGTCAAGCCATGCATCTATATAAATGCATTCTATGTGTTAGCTCACGGAGCATGGTGGTTTGTGCTCATACTTGCTCACATTAACCTAGAGCTAGAAGAGCCAGATCACTATGTTTACGATGATGCTCCTGAAAATGACAAAGATGAAGATGGTAGAGAAGTCGATCCATTTGTTTGATCGGAAGAAATCATAAGTGATAAGCTATAAGATGAAAAAAAGGGATTATATTTGATAAGCCATAGCTTGAAAAGAAGGGATTATATTTGATGATTTGATTCTTCCTTCGTAGCCTCCTTGATTAGTGTCATGTAGGTCTCTTTGATTAGTTTATTGCACGTTGGGATCACCCTTAGTTTTTCAACTTCTTTCTTACCAAATAGCTGTTAAAAATAGGTCTATATGAGTGATGTCCATTTTTTTTCTCAGTCTAAAATATGCATGATTTAGTATTATATTGCTAAGGTAAGGTGGAGGATACCAATTTATAAGATAGAGCCCTTGTCACTCTCTAAAACATATGACACATGGATAGGGATGGCATGAGGAGGACTTTGGCCAAATACACACATGTGCATGCACGTGCATGTGTGTATTCGTGTATTTTCACGTGAAAAATCGCGTGACAAGTGACTTGTGGTGCACCACTTGACAAACCAAGTCCATCTTATTTTTGTTGAACTGTGCATCTCTCTGTTTGAATGAGATTCAAATATTTAAATTTAAGGCTTTGTTGGGTGTTGATGACAAGTAGTTACAATTAGGCAAATAGCTGGTTAAATGTGTCAGTTACCAGTGGGTAAATGACTGGTAAATTATGTCAGTTCATAATTCGCATATGTATGTATGTGTGTGTGTGTGTGCACGCGCGTGCCTAGGGACGTCCAGAGCATAGAGCCCTGAATCACTATCTTTTCCATTTCTTTTCTTTCCCTCCTGCAAAACTATACTGTAGTGTTGCGCTGTTTGAACCTCGTCGACTCTTCTTCCCGACACGCACCATGAAGAAGGGGAGAGGTATCTCCGAGCCGTTGCTTCCATGAATACCTGCACGGGGGTGGCAATAAGATTCCTGAGCAGCGCACATCTACATGACTTCTCGCTTCACTTCTTCGTTTACATTCTGCACTGCATTAAGCCTACACTGCTTCCTGTTTTTCATCAAGCTCGACTGTAAGTGGTTCGTGTGACCGATCGATTTGTTTAAATTCTGTTTCTGCATATATTTTGAAGTACAATGAACTGTCTACTGTTAATACTAATTTATACATTATTAGATATTTACGATATTTGCATCTAGTAAAATCTAAAATTTGAAGTTTGCCTACAAATCAAACAGTAGATACACTAGCGGTTGCTCCGTTGATCCTCCTATTGTTGATGCTCTGTAGGCCCACTTGTCAGGCTTGTCGTGCTCAAGTCCACATGTGAATTTTTTGCCCAACAATCTGAAAAAAGATTAGTTGTTAACATGTGGGCCGCAATTTCATAGAACATCAGGGTTCAGGGGGATGAAATAAAAAGAGCAGAACTTGGGTTTTGTGACGCCCTTTTCATTCCCGACCTTTGTAGAATTCTAGTTGTGCTCTAGGGGTGGCTTACGTGTGTACACGTATGGCGTGGGTGCGCTTTGTCCGCCTTATAATCTCTAAAAAAGTAAGGCCCAGTTTGGTTCACAGAAATTTTGGAGGAATCGGTTCCTACAAGAATTTCTTCCGTCGAGGCGTTTGGAATGGAGGAAAGCATGGCAAAATTCCACAGGAAAGAAAAGAATCTTGTACGAAACACAGGAAATGAAACATGAGGGAAAAGCTCAAGGAAAATTTCCAATGGTTCGCGTAATGCTCGCATGCAGGCCCTTACTCCACCACCGAAAAAGGTGACAAAGCCATGTGATTTAAACAGAGAACAGATAAAATAATGCGATTTAGGTACCTCGTAAAAACATGTGGTTTAGGTGAAGATATTAATTATAAAATGGACTTAAAATATAATGATTTCGCTGGTAAATGAGATTATTATTCGCTCCGATGTTTTTTCCATTCCTGTGTTCCGAATGCCTATTTCTAAAATTTTTCTATGTTTTCCAATCATCTGCTTTGCACATATATTCCTTCTCATTCCTCTGATTTCAACCATTTCTATGTTTTTTCCAATCATCTGCTTTGCATATGCATTCCTTTCTCATTCCTCTGTTTTCAACTATTTCTATATTTTCTATTCATGTATTCTAAATAGGCCCTAAAACTTTTGCTTCCCCTGTAGGTTTTCTGAAATTTGTGCACAAACACTTGGGTTAAGTGCAACTGGGACTGGAAAAGGTGACAAGTGATGCTTCCAATGCAAATTTTGTTAGTGATGTGCCCAAGAGGCAATCATAAACAATCATGTTTTATAGGCCAAAAGGGATATTAATCCATATGGGATTAGGGTTCTAATTGGCCTACAACGTGGAAGCCCATGAGCATGCTCTATAAATATGTGGAGGCGGGGCTGCAGGTATTATATACTACTGTGCTGAAAACCCTGGCCGCGACCTCTCCTCGGCCGTATCCTGAAACTCTAGCCGGGCGCGCGGTGCTAGCACACCAGCACACACCAGCGCACGGCGTTCCATCCCGAACGTGTGGACTAGATGGAGGCGCCGCTGCTGTTGCTGCTGTGCTGATCGGCGAGAAGCGCAAGGCTATTGCTAGGACGCGAGGAGGAGACATTCAGTTCGTGAAACGATCGACTGCTTCTTCTTCATCAACGTGCATCTACGTTGGACCGGGTTGCTCCAACTCTTCTTCCGCTGCGCAGCGCATCTAGTGGTAACTATCCATGACTCCCTTACACGCATGTTTTCTGGTTGAACGCGGTAGAAACTCAAATGTTGTAGCTAGCGTAGCCTACCTGTTCTCCTTCAAATTTCTCCGCAGGCGAGTCTTCCGATTACATAGCCTGGAACTACACAAAGAATGATCAGTTTTCAGTCATGTCGGCTTATCATCTTAAAGTTCAGCTTAAGAAGACTCCCAGATGGATGTGGCTTCTTCTTCTACCTGTCAGGAGCATCAAGATTGGCTGGCTTTATGGAAGGTGGATGTCCCTAGCAAGGTTGAAGTACACATTTGGACGATTCTGAATAATTTCATTGCTGTGGGGAGTGAACTACAGCGTCGAGGCATCAAATCCCGGGTCTGGTGTTTGGCTTGTGGGCAGGAGGAGACAGCTATGCACCGCTTCTAGAATTGTCCCCACTCCAAGGAAGTTTGGCAATTACTCTTTGCATTAGGAGGTTTTAAGTTGGCGATTACTCTCTGCATCAGAAGGTTTTAAGCAAGGTTCTAAATCTCCGGCTATAGCTGCCGCTATAGCCGGATATAGCTGTTAGGCAGCCCTATCGCTAAGATATTCCACTTTAGCCGCTATGTGATCAGATGCGCTATTAGCCAGCTATTTCTGGATATAACCGCTAATTGGGCTGAGTTGTAGCGGCCGCTAAAAGCAGCCCGCGGCCCAAAATTGGGCGCCTTGAGTCCAATATTCCCCAACGTAAAGAGCTCTCTGCTCTCAACAGTACAGGTAACCCTAGCCCAAAATTCCTCTCGACATCTCACTCCACTCGCAGCGGCGGCGGCGGTGCTGCTCCCACTCGCAGCTGCGGCGACGGCGCTCCCACTCGCAACTGCGGCGGTGTCTGCGGCAGAGGCGAGGGAGAGCACGAGCTCCATTTCCCACTGCTCCTCACTCTCCTCTCCGGCTCTCCCCCAACCCCAAGAAGCAGCAGCCAGCGACAATCAGCAGCGGCCATGTCTCAGCTAGAGAACCAAACAGGCATGTTTTCTTCTCCTCTTCTCCACAGATTCACATGTTCCTACTGCTAGCTGTAATGCAAATTCTTAAGTTTTGGTCGATCTATTCTTGTGTGGATAATATATGTATGTAAGAGGCAAAGGTTCAATTTTTCTATGTGCAATCTGCAATGACCAATTAGCCAATTAGTGATAGGCTGTGATCTGTGATGTGCCTGCATATATGAAATTATGAACCAATTGACCCTGTGTATGAAGTATGAACTATGATTTTAGGAACTTATTTTGAGTGTTGGAACTTAGAATTTATCCTGTATGTATTGAACTGTTCTGTCTATTCATGTCCATTTTTTTCAAAACCGCTAAATGGCTTAGCTGTGGCTATAGCCCGCTATAGCTGCTCATAGCTGATACAGAGCACAGCCGCTATAGGCCATAGCCAGATATTTTGAACATTGGTTTTAAGTTGCAGATGCCGCAAGACCTTTTTTGGCTTAATGGATGTTGGATTGGATTGCCAAATTAAATCGTGACGTTCTTCAAACGGCTTTCACCACAATCTATGAGATTTGGCTGAGGAATGAGGCAAGGGAGTCTAGAAGGCTGAAAGAATGGGAGTCGACTATAAGACGTGTTGGTTTTCTTGTTCAGGAAGCGGTGGGTCTCAATCTTCAGAATCCACTTGCCCATCCAAAGCTGCTAGAGAGTTGGAAGCCACCCAGAGCAGGCTGGGTTAAAATCAAAGTGGATGTGGCATTCAATCAAGCCGAGAACATTGGTGGTGTTGGTGTGGTCATTTGTGATCACCATGGGACGTTTCTTGCCGGAGCAGCTCATTTTTCCCACTGTAGCTCATCCAGAATTGCTGGAGATCTTGGCTTGTAGAAGGGCTCTCCAGCTTGCATGGGAATTGGGACTCTCTCGGGTTGTCTTAGAAACTGACTGTCTGTCAGTATGCCAGAAACTTCAAGATGATAGCCTGGATCGCTCGGTCTTTGGTCCAGTTGTAGAAGGGATTAAGCAGAGTCTGCGTCATTTGAATGAGCACAGGGTGGTGTTTGCCAGACGGGCGGCTAATGAAGTCGCTCATTTATTTGCTAAAGCTAGCTGCAAGTTTAATTTAGTTTCTTCTTGGTTCAGTGTTCCTCCTTTTGTTTTAAGCTCCCTGCAATCAGATTATAATGGTGTTGAAATATTGAGTTGAATGCAGCTAAGTTTTTCTAAAAGAAAAGCAAATTTCTCCTGAATTAATGTTCCTGCACGAATTTCCGTCGAACGGAAACATCTCGATGGCATGTGCTACATACAAAAATGGTTTTATAAGATCTGATCGAGCTCAAGTGGGATTAATGTTGTTGCACAAACTTGCATCGCACAGAGAGGGAAAGAGGAATCACAGAAACTAAACCGTACAGACCAAAGAATTCCAATTCCAGCATGACATAAATACTAGGCACGTTTCTTCTTGCATACCAACCATCCAACCCCGAAGGAAGAATGGAGGTGATTGGTGGTTTTTTTTTAAGTACAACGGTGCATTTACACACATTGTACATATGCCTTAGCTCACGCATACATAGATGTATTCTTTAGTATATGTTTAACTAATTAGCATATGTTTAACTAGAATGGAGATGTGTATCTCACGAATCACTGGATTTTTTCTCGTCCAAAACATTCAAAAAATCCGCTGCAGCAGGTAACAACAAGCCGCAGCAGGAACATGCCAATGCCATTCGTTTGGCTGCAAATCAACGACACATGTATGGAGGAAATTATGATTGAGGCATTGGAGATTTATGTATCTCCTCGTCACCGTCATGTTTTACCAGAAGCTTGTTCCACGGCTGAAGGCACTGCCGTTATTTAGGTCGCCTTTGAGCTACGTCTTATAGTTAATAATTATAATTTTTGAATTTTAACTGTTCATGAGAGAGTATAAAGAGAAATACTCGCGTATAATTTTAATCAGTATAGCTAAAGTCAGTATAGTATCTACTATAATAGATATATAGACCTCACGCTAAAAAAATACTCTATTTAAAACCTAATTACTGTAGGGTAAACTATAGAACAAAAAAAGGGCACCATCATTTTCCAAAAATGGTAAATGACAAGTCAGTATGAGAACAAGTGTCGGAAGCCGAGTGGGACCACCCCGCTGCTCGCTGTTCCATCCGGGAGCAGCAGATCCCCACGCGGTGCGAGACCGCGTGGACAGATCAATCACTCTCTCGCCCTCATGGGCAACGGCCACCAGTCGACGCTTTACCCATTCACTATTGATACGGTCGGCGCACACCTTTCGTATCCCCATACGCGACTCAGCCGCGCATTTTCCCTCCAGGGCCCACTCGCTGACATCTGGCCCCGAGACCAATCCTCCCGTGGGGCCCGGAGATCAGCCGCTAGCCGACGCTTCGGTGTCCGCCTCCGCGGTACGGGCTGCCTTTTGTTCGCTTCCTTTCTCCAGAGGATACGGTCACGAGGGCTTCGCGGTCCTTACGCGCACCAGCAGTCTGCCCTACTCCGTCGCAGTTAAACACACTTACATGTGGATCCGATCTACCGTGGAGCGTAGGTGGAGCCCGCGAGTCAGTGAGATGCGTGACGGTCGCGTGCAGGAATGTGCGTGCGCGTAGCTTCGCAGCTACGTGGCCTCTCGCACGGATAAAAAAGAAGGAGCGCTCGGCCTCGGAGACGACGGACCAAGCGTGGGAGAGGGAAGGTGAGCGAGCGAGCGAGCAGCCACATGGCCAGCGGGCGCGGCGCCGGCGGGAGCTCGACGAAGGCCGCGGCAGCCGACAGCGGGCAGGGGATGCCGATGGCGGAGTTGGAGCAGGTGTTCCGGCGGTACGACGCGAACGGCGACGGCAAGATCTCCAAGGAGGAGCTGGCGTCCGTGCTTCGGGCGCTGGGCTCGCCGCCGGGGCCAGGGGAGGTGCGGCGCATGATGGAGGAGATGGACGCCGACCGCGACGGCTTCGTCGACCTCAGCGAGTTTACCGCCTTCCACTGCGGCCCCCACCAGCAGGGCGAGGGCGGCAGCGGCGGCGCCGACGCCAAGGAGCAGGAGGCCGCCACGGAGGCGGAGCTGAGGGAGGCGTTCCGGATGTACGACGCGGACCGGAACGGGTTCATCTCGGCGCGGGAGCTCCACCGCGTGCTGCGGCAGCTCGGGGAAAAGTGCTCCGTCGCCGACTGCTCGCGCATGATCCGCTCCGTCGACGGCGACGGCGACGGCAGCGTCAACTTCGAAGAGTTCAAGAAGATGATGGGCGGCGGCGGCGGCGGAGGCAGGCGCTAGATTGGCAAGGCCGCAAGGGCAAGGGGGCAAACAAAGGCTCCGCGCCTTGTCGAAGGTTTACTATTTCTTTCATGGTTTGCTTACTTAAGGTTAAATTAAGCTTAATCTGTAGCAACTGAAAGACACTCAGATTTGATGGTGAAGTGAATAAGTGATGTAATCATGTAAAGGTGACCAGCTACGTACTACTACTGCTGCTATATGCAATTTGACTAATTAATTAGTGATGGGTGTATACGAAACTTGGTTAGTTCAGCATCCTAGTTTTTGCTGTCGTTTTAAAGTTTTTAAAATAAAAATAATTATTAGATTTTCTTAAATTAATTAAAATTTAATTGGAATTTCTAGAAATTAAAAAAATTTAATATAAATAAAATAAACTTTAATGAAATAAAAATTAGTTTTTGATTTCTTGTGTTGCAAGGAATTTTCTTGTATTTTTTGAATTTTTTGGTGTTTTGCTATTTAATTTACCCTAATTTCTAAAATTCAAAAATTCCTTAAAAATACGAAAATCCTTAAATGGGCTGAATTCCTTTGCTCTGGCCCATCGCCTTTCTCTCATAGGCCGTCTTCTTCTTTTTCCCTCAGCCCATTTCTCTTTTCAACCTACCTCGCTCAGCCCAGTTTGCCAGGCCCTCTCCCTTTATTTCTCTCAGTGCTAACCTAGGCCCACCCATTAGCTGGCCGTCGCTAATATTTATCTTCTTTGAGTTTGCCCAGCACATGGGTGGTGCCGCCATGGAGTGTGAAGCTCCCAGACCTCCTAGGGCTATAAAAGACCCGTTTGAGAGTAGGAATCGCTCCTCGGAGCCATCCTCTTCCAAAACACTAAAATCCTAATCCAAATGGTGTTGCGAAGTCATTGGATTTAACCTTCAAATCATCGCCCTGGCCATCGGTTCCATCGAGGTTTTTCACCACCGTAGGTGAGCTCCTGCCCATCTCATCGCCTTCATTGGAATCCCCTCTCTATGCTCTAGCTCGCCCTTGCCTCGTCTTCGCCGAAGCATCGCTAGGTCTAAGCCTCTACCAGAGCTGAAGCCTCACCATCGCTGTACGCTCGTCATCGGCCATTTCTGATGACCTTTGAGTTCCACACACGGCTAGATGGATTCGTTACTCTCAGAGTTACCAGATCCATGTGACTGTATTGCCTAAATCTGGTTCATTTTTTGCGGATGCACAAGCTCGTCGGAGGTTCGTTGGAGTAGCCAAGCTACAATGCTCCACCAATGAGTTGTCAGGTCTATGTCAGCGTATTGTTCGATGTGTGCGCCACACAGCAGCCATGTCAACTCCAGTCACCAACTCAATGCCCTATTATATCATTAGCCAAGTCAGTATCCACGTAAGCGCTGTCACCTCTTTTGCCCACGTGTCAGCCACGTCAGCCATATCCTCGTAACGGTTTGGTGGACTTAGCCTACCAAGGACCAAGCCATTACCAGGTGCATCCCACTGTCAGATTTTCTTTTTCTTTTCTTTTATTTAAATCCAAAGGAAATATTTCAGAGAATATTCTCCTTTCTCTCTCAATTTTCAGGAATTTATTTACCGACAAATCTCCCGAGAGTCCGTTCTCCTTCATGCGGACTCCGATTAACCTGATTATTCTTTCTAAATTCATCTAAAATTGACTTCTGTCTTTTGGTTCTAGTTTTGTTATATTTAGATTTTATTTGGATTTATTTGCATTTCGTTCACTTTCTCTTGTTAGATAACGTCTTGGAAGGAGCAGAAACAGGATTTGAAGATAAGGAAGTGATAACTGAGAAAGACAAACATAAGTCATAATCTTTGATCTTGTTAAACCGGTGTACTAAGTACTACTATTTTATTTTAAATTATTATGCATTGCTAATTTATTAGAAACCTTTGTACTTGGAAGCTATTATCCAATTTTTTTATTTAATCCGTCTTTTGATAATTTGAATTATATGATTCCATTGTCATCATAGAATGATTAATTATCTAGTAATGTAGTATTAGTATCTAGTTGGGTTTAGGGGTGGATATCGAGCTAACTCCTCATCTTATCGAGCTTTTCTCAAAATTGATATAGTTTGATTTAATACCATTTTACGTATAATTTGGAAATATTTTTAAACGAGCTAACGAGCTGAGTTGAGCCGAGCTAGAGCAAAATTCAAATTCATTTGAAATCAACTCATTTCAATGTTTAACCAATTAACGAGTATAATTGAAGCAATTTTGAATTGAGCCAACGAGCCCCGCCAACGCGCTTTTTGCCACCCCTACTTGAGTTGTATGTCGAGTATGTTTAGTCATGCTTGTTGATATGTTTGGCTTATTATCACAATGATCAATTAATTAATTTTAACTTAATGAGATATTGAATCGTGGTGTGAGCCACAGTTATAAAATTTGTGTACCATGACATAGGTTATGTCATTGGTCTTAGTTAAACAAAATGGTTTTCACTTGAACGAGTGATCATGCAGTAAAATAGGTGCAATTAGCACATTAAGATGTTGATGTCTCGCCTTGGTAATGATTAATGACTTAACTTTGTGCACTATTGATCTAGGCCTTATCGTGCAACCATATATCTAGGATAGGATGAACCTAGCTAATTAATTTATGATATTTCAACTTTAGTTTTTCCATTGAGATGAATATGGGAGTGCTTGTAGCCATTGGCTCATATAGGCGCAAGAGGGGACTTTTCTACTAGGTGGTCAGCCTACTCAGCAGTGAAACCTTAGCAGATGGGAATCGGGTTGAGATAGAGCTTTGTAAAGATCTTGTGATAATCTCTTAGTCGCACACCTTTGAAAGTATGTCAGAGGAACATTATAAGTTGATTATCTCTTGTAGGTAAGGCTGTACAATCTCTGTAGAGTATAAAACTATTCAATAGCAAGTCCCCAGTTATGAACAATGCTAGGTAATTTCACATAGGGTTAGAATTTTATAAAAATCTTGGTTGGTTGGGAAGTGAATGGTTAGTTCACTTGTGGTTTACTTACTTCCTTTGATTCATTACTTATCTACTTATTAATTATTTTCAAAAAATGTTTTCAATCTATTTATTGTATTAACTCTAAATTATTGCTTTCTACAAAGTAACAACTCAGCTATTATTTATTAAGCGTTACATCATTATTGTTAGGGAAGGGTCCCCATGCTACCTCGGGCTCACGACCACCTTAGAGTGATGACACCTGTTGGAAGGTCTACTCCGAGCCAAGTTCACAGACCAACCTCGATGAGGTCCATGAGACTAACCCCGGTGAGGTCCACGGGACCAACCTTAGCGAGGTTCACAAGACCACCTCGGCGAGGTTCACATGACCAACCCTAGAGGGGGTCCGAGGCCGACCCCGAACGAAGTTCGAAGTCAACCACGAATTGACCCCAAAGTTCCAGATGTGGCGTGACCCAGAGGGATAAAGGATGTAGATACCCCTAGGAGTATGCTAGGCCATAGGGCAAACTTGTAACTTCACTCACCTCCCTCTCTCCCTCTATATATAGGACCTCTTATAATGGAAGAGGGGGCATTTATAACCCTAGACACTCATATTGAATACACTTGGTCATTTGTGGGTGCTTCTCGTTTGAGTGCCTCCACATCCTTGGCAGTCTTCGAATCTGACCGAAGGTGTTTACAAATTTAATGTCTGGTCTCGTATCAATTACAGTTAACACTGTCCGTGGAGACTCGAGTAAGAAGCCATGCCACCTAAAACGGGGAAGGCAAAAAAGACACCGAGGTGGGAGGTGCGAACCCCCCTTCGAGGCCGAAGTCAAGCCGGTTAGTAGCCGGACCTTTCCATGGAGACCTAGGTCACTGATGAGACCGTAGCCACCTAGGAGGCTAACCCTTTGAATGCTCACGAGGAGGTGGAGCAGGAGTTGAAGGACCTCTGAAGGTAGTTGAGGGAATCATAGACTGAGGCTCTACGTTCCGCAGGTGAGGCTCACCAAGTGGGGAAACTCCAGGCGCAACTTGAGAAGGCGTGAGTTGAAGCAAGGCCCCTATTGCCTGTGAAGCCGAAGAGCTAAGGAATCAGCTTGAGGAAGCGTGGGCATCAACACGGGAGACAACATGCCCCGAGGTCAAAGCCATTCGAGCTGAGCTAGCTAAAGTCTGCGCTCGAGCAAACTTGCCACCTTCGGTTAGTCCAAGAAGCCAATGATCTCTGGGCACAACTCGACCAAGTGCACAGAGAAGCCCTGACCTCAATTGGGGGCGTGGAATGAGCCTCGGGCACCAAGGTGGTAGGCTACCCCAGGTCGGTCAAGTGCAAGATCTCACACCCAACTTCGCATCGAGCTTCCTTCGTGTCGTCCTGCCTCAAGGGGCTCCCGCCTATATGGTTATCAATCCCGTCGACCATTTGAACTTGCTGAGTCCAGGCTTGCAAGCCACACTGTGGCCAACATGTTTTCAGATGCCAAAAGTTACCAAGTACTTGGGGCTTTGACTCGGTGGAGTTCACCCGTGTGTACGAAACTGCCATAGCGGTAGTGGGAGGGGGCAAGGCCATCATGGTGAAGAGCTTGCCCTTTGCCCTCTCCAGGGCCGCTCTATCCTAGTACCTCTCTCCCTCCATGCTCAGTGTACTCTTAGGAGCAATTTCGCGAGAACTTGTGCAAGCACTTCCAAGGGAGCCGGAATAAGCTGGTCACATCCTCGGACCTACACGCACTCAAGCAAATGCTGGGCGAGTCCAATAGAGACTTCATTCACTGATTCATCTACATTCATTGCCATGTTTAGGGCCACTCCGACACAAGTGTCATCGAAGCTGTGCACTAGGCTCTCCATAAAGGGGAGTTGCCTGACAAGCTAGACCGGAAGGAACTGAAGATGGTGGCAGGGCTACTTTCCATCATGGAGAAATATTCTAAGTCCAAGGAGGGGTGGGCTCACAAGGAGGTGGAGACCTTAGCCGCCTCGGCCCTTGCGCACTCACCCAACCCCGAAGCCATTAAAAGGCAGCAATGCCGCCACCACCGCCCCATGTACCATGTCAAATCAAAAGATGCTCAGCAGCACCGCAACAATGACGATCGCTACAATGATCGCTGCACGACAATCAGGGCCACCACCACGGGCATAAGTGTGAAGACAACCAAAGGTGAGAGCAACGCCCCGATTGTGGCAACAAGCGCCACTTCTGCAATATCCACGGATGGACTTACCATGACACTTCAGGGTGTGAGCTCGTCACCTCTGCCAGACAACTCCGTCGACAATAACTCCAAGCCACGGCTGGCGTGTCGTAGCACAACCCATCTCCAGCGCTCACGATGGTGGCCCCGCTACCCACCGACCACTCCATTCTAGCTTGAGACCGCGGGGCAAGCTGTTGACCCTCTGTGCTATGTGGTGCATGCAATCATCAATAGAAACTTGCACACCTTTGTGTCAAAGTGGCAATGCCATGCCTACGCCTGCCAAGTGCACCACATTGGCACAACCTCCAACCAAGCTTCCGTAGTAGGTCCACACCTACCATGTTTAGCCCAGAAGATATAGCCAGAGCCAGCCTCCCGTACCATGACGCCCTGGTGATCTCTGCCTCTATTGCTAGGTGCAAAGTAAGGTGGGTGTTCGTAGATGGGGGAGCTCTGTGAACATCATGTTCGCCTCCATGTTTGATAGGCTCAAAACCTTGCAGTCACTCCTGTTGGAGCCAGACGTCCCGCTCCTTGGTTTCAATGGGGCACTAGTCCCGACCCTTGGCAGGATTGAGCTGATCGTCGGGTTCGGGGCTAGCGGTGAAACCCGATGTGAGAGCGTTGTCTTTGACGTCATCGATGTCCCATAGCAATACAATGTGATCCTGGGTAGGGTTGCCCTCAACCGTTTTGAGGCGATCCCTCACCATGCCTACCTCTATGTGAAGCTTCCCGGCCCTGAAGGGGTCATCACCGTGCGTGAAAACCAAGATCTTTCAAGAAAGATAGATGAAGACATCCAAGTGCGATCCGATATGAGCACTCCATCGCCCCAGAAGTTGTGGGGGTTGGGCCAGGGGTCTAGATCCCTTCAGCAAATGGGTCCCTAGGCCGATGCCTGATGGGGAGAGTCGAGCCAAGCCACTCTTAGAAGCAAATCCCACCAAGATTGTGCTGCTTGGCACGAACCTCAACTTGGTAACGGCAAAAGCCATATTGGCTACCTTGCAGGTGAACCACGATATCTTTGCTTTGTGGGCTGAGGACCTCCCTGGTGTCCCAAGGATATCATCGAGCACCACCACTTCGTGAAGCCTGATGCCAAGCCCATCAAGCAGAGGCTCTGAAAGATGTCAGGTGAGCGCCACGCCATGATGAGGCAACAGGTGGAAAACTTTGGAATGCCAACGTGACCCGGGAGGTGGTGCATCCCGAGTGTCTCGCCAACCTGATTCTCATCGAAAAGTCCAACATGTAGTAGCACATATGCGTGGATTATACTAACCTAAATTGTGCATGCTCGAAGGACAACTTCCTGCTCCCTAGGATCGACCAGCTAGTCAACGCCACTTTAAGGTGCGAGTTCATGAGTTTCCTTGATGCTTACTTAGGGTACCACTAGGTGTGGATGGCCAAAGAGGATGAGGAAAAGACCAACTTCATCACACCCTGTGAGATGTTCTACTATGTCCGAATGGCATTCGGGCTAAAGAATATCGGTGCTACCTTCGCCAGACTCATTCACAAAGCACTCGATTCCTAGATCGACCGCAACGTGGAAGACTTTGTAGATGACATCGTTGTCAAGAGCGTTCTCACGCAAGCACACACCACCAACCTTTATGAGACCTTTAGCGACTTACGCCCGACCGCCATGAGCATCTTTGGGGTGCAAGCCAAGAAGATATTGGGTTTCCTGGTATCAAAGCGTGGGACCACGGTGAACCCCACAAAGATCCATGCCATCCTTGACATGAAGCCTCCCTAGAATGTTCATGAGGCGCAGAAGCTGGTAGGCCAGCTTGCCGCACTAGGGTGATTCATCTCTCGCTCGGCCAAGAAGGGACTCCCCTTCTTCAAAATTCTACGAGGCTCGGGCACCTTTGAGTGGACCACCGAGTGTCAAGCCACCTTGACTACATAAGAACTACCTAGTGTCCCCTATTATTGCATAGCCCCAAACCGAGGGAGGACCTCCTTACTTACGTCACGACAACTCTTGTCACCATAAGCTTTGTGCTAGTTCGAGAACAAGAATGGAAGCAACACGCTATATACTATGTGTTTGAAGCTTTGCAAGGGGCCAAGATGACATACACTGAGCTAGAAAATCTCACCTATGCTATCCTCATGGCCTCAAGGAAACTCCGATACTACTTCCTAGCACATGAGATCCGAATGCCATCATCATTCTTGATCGACAAGATGCTTCACAACAAGCGTCCAAGTGAGTGGGGAAGTGGGCTACCGAGCTGGCCCCATTCTCAATCACCTTCATCTCCCGCACCGTGATGAAGTCCCAGGTACGGGAAGACTTCATCATGGAGTGGACCCCTGTGGAACTGCCCCCATCTGCCTTGCTGGTCGACCCCCTTTTGACGATCTTGTGGATGGCTCTTGGTGCTCAGAAGGCACGGGATTGAGGTGTGAACCTTCTACTCTACTCACCTAGACTTCGAGGCCATGAACAATGTCATTGAGCACAAGGCTTTGCTGCTCGGGTTGTGCAAGGCTCAGGCGTCTGGGGCCAAGTGATTGCTTGTGAAAAGCGATTCCTAACTCATCACTTGTCACATTGATAAGTGTTACCAAGCCAGGAACCCAACTTTGGTGAAGTACCTAGCCCTCGTCCATGCCATGGAGAAGTACTACAGTGGTATCACTGTTTGAAGCATCCTGCACTCAGACAATTTTGTGGCAGACATCTTGGTAAGGGCCGCTGGCACATAGACAGAGAGACCTATTGGCTCCTTCTATGAGGTCTTGGTAGAGCCATTGGTGAAGGGGCTTCCAGAGGCATGCGCCATTGGGGAGCAAGATTGGAGGAGGCTGATCATCGAATACCTTGTCAATGGAGTTGAGCCCGTGGATCCCACCGAGGCGCGAAGATTGAAGAGTCATACAAGGGGCTTCATCATTCATAACAACACCCTCTACACAATGCTCTAGTGAGCTGAAGTACAAAAAAGAGCTAAGCAACCAACATTGACATACTACTAATAAGCCTCACACCTAGGATGGACTCGATTCCTCGAGGCCCCCTTATGCGCCAAAGGAGCCTCCCTCAGATGGGTAGGCATGGGCTCGGCTGATGAGCCTGTCGAGATAGCTCAGCCCACGTGAACTCCAAATGCACGAGAAGGAATGAATGTGGTTGGTGATGGCCTTCTTGCCCCCTTCCAGGTCGACAGAGCTCAGCGCCTCATAGCCAGGTGTCCAAAAGGTCATGAAGTGATGGCAGTCCATCAACCGGAGGAAGGTAAGCAAGACCTTAGCGAAAGTGTTCATGCAGTAGCTCTGAAAGCTCGGCACTGAAGTCCTAGCCGCGTCACCACCCGCACTCAGCCAGACGAGCCAAGTCTTGGCGATGACCATTGACAAGTTGGAGGGGAGCTCCGTAGAGATGCCCAAGTCCCGGGCGAGGACATGCATCATCTCAGTGGCAGGGACAGTGGTAATGGCCACCCTATGCCACTCATCAGTGAGCTGAGACAAGTCGTGGCAAAGGCGCTTCATGTTAGACTCTCGCTTGGCAAGCTTGTGGGTCAACTTAGCGATCATCTCGCGAGCTGAGTCTTGGTCCCACTATGCGGTGGCCACCCTGCCCTGCTACTCCCTTACTACCCTCTTGTTCTCCATCAAGAAGTTCTGTACGAACAATATTTTACGCACGATGAGGAGACTCTTCATGAGGAAAAGGCAAGGGTCAAGAGCTCTCCAAATCAAAGCCATGAGGCCGCACTCCACCAAAGTGAATGCCTGCCTCTTACTCAGAGGGTCATCCTCAAGGGTTGAATTAAGGTTGACAGGCACAACATGTGTGATGGCTTCACTCAAGAACTTGAACACATGCTTTGGCAAGGTAAAGTACTTGGTGGTGATGTGCCCTCCAACCAATGGAGGGGTGCTTGAGCCTGCGCTCCGAGGTGTGCCTACACGCGGCATTGATGTGGAAATTACACACTCAAGGCCAGGCCCTGGAGCCACCTCATCCATGGGGATCTTCACAGTGGTGGTCGGAGCTACACTTGCTGCAGCCCCTAATGTGCCTACCGAGGTAGTACCCACCATGTCGACCTCAATAGCCACACGTCCACGCACTGGCTCTCCTGCAAGGATGAGTCGACTGGCAGGGGCCTTAGCGGGGTGAATGTGCGAGGGGTGGCGATGGGCATGGAGCCTGTCGCCATCTCCTCGACGCCTCCCCGTGGGCACCTCCCAGGCCGAAGGTTGAGGTAGCACCTGAGGAGGAAGTGGGGGATCCCAATGAACCTGTTAGAGGGAGGCTAGTTACAAGTCCCTTCCCCCTACTAAGGCGATGAGATGTGCCCATGGTGCCAGAAGGCCTTGCCTGAGGCGAGCACCGATGGCTACCACACCCTGTAGACCACTCGAGGACGCTTTGCCCCCTTCCTAGATCCACCATCCTCGTCAAAGTACGGGCGAGTAGGCACAGGCACACCGAGCATCTCGTAGCATGGTTGCGGTGATTCCCTACAATCTGGTCCTCTACTACACCATGCTTTGCCCTTGTCTCACGCCCGAGTAAGACCACCACCACCTTCTCCACTTACGGGAGCGTCAAGCCTATATGTCCAAGTAGGGATTAGAAGACGGCCGAGTGCCAAGCAAACATAGTACTATTAGGGGCGTGGAAACTCACACTAGGACTTGGCAAAGCCCCGGAAAGCATTGATGCTCCCTGGCACCTCTTCCTTTGTGAAGGTTAGGTTTCAACCCTGGCAGAGGGGAGTAATCTTCAATATGCAGTACTCCTTGATGAGAACATGCATGCTAAACTTTGCAACAAGTCCTTGCAGAAGGTGCAGATGGAGTTTATCTATCATGCTTAGGGAAGAAGTGTAGCGAGTGGTCCACCAGTAGCTTCTTCCCTGTGCTGACGAGGCCGGATCCCTAGGCGAGGTAGTAGAACCATAGATCTCTCCATGACTCCCATTTGGCCTTGTGGGCCTTAGTGGGGAATTCAAACTTTTGTCAGCTGCCTTAAAGTTGAAAGGCTATCACCCTGCACAAGGAGCACACGTTCTTGTAGGCATATGTCGCCATGAGTGCGGCATAGTGGAGGAAGCAGAAAAGCTCAGATGAGGGACACTTCACCCCTAAGCTCCGCATCACCCACTCGTACACCGAGAGGTAGATGAAGGATCCTGGTTTGAGGTGAGAGACATTGAGATCGAATGTATTAAGCATGACTTTTAGCAACCTGACCAAAGGGATGCGAAGGCCAGCTTCAAATTTGGTGGCAAAGACAACGAGCATCCACAGCCCCAGTTCGTGGAGGACCTCATCAAGCTTGGGCGAGATTGCCAAGTTGGCACTCTCGATCTTGCCCTCCTTCTCCAGTTGCTCATGAAGGTCGCTCTTCATGCTGGAAGGGCCCAAGTAATGGTAGAACCAGACGACCTTCTCAAGTGTCTCCTCCCCCTTGCCCACTGCCTTGTCTTTGTAGCATCCTTTCAGGACGTGGAGCCCCTGTCATTCTTGCCAGAGGAACTGATTAGCATTGTGTCCTTTTTTGGGGTCATGGCATAGAGAGTTGGCTCAGGCGAGCGAGGTTCGAATCCACACCGAGTGGTGGAAAAGTCTCGATGCCGAGCTCGGCAGCCTGTGGCATGTGATGACTCGGAGTGATGTTAGGTGGGCTAGAGCAAGCCTTGGTTACCCACAGTGCAAAGTGAAGTCCCGGGCCTTCAAGGTGGAATTACCGGAGGGTGCACGGATGCTCATGGCCATGGCACGCGGTAGAGAGTCAGAGACGTCAAAACCATGTTACATAAGAGTGATCAGTGTTCCCAAGCTGCAACACACAAGAGCGCTGGGGTTACTAAGCCATAGTACACGAGGGCGGACCGAGGTTCCCAACCCGCAACATGGGAGGGCTTAGGGAGCCCAAAACCACGATGTCTAGGGAGGCCTCAGGACACTAAAGCTACAACGCCTATGGGAGCCCCATGATCCCAAAGCCATGACGCCCCGGGGGGGGGGGCATGGGGCACCAAAGCTGTGATGCCTAGGGTGGTCCAGCCATGAGCCTAGATGGCACTTGATGCAGTGGTTCAACTGTGGGCTGGATGGTGTTGAGGGCGGAGTGCGGCTGTGGGAATGATCTGTGCGATGCAGGCATCAAACTAGAGGTAGAGCCAAGGAAACGGCCGTGGGTGAGGTGACAGAAGGATAGCTTAGTCAAAGTCAGCGTGATAGGGATAGACTAGGCGACGGAGGGGAGAAATACTCAGGAATGGCCTAGACGCCTAGGGGGAAAACCCCCGAAGGGTGTCTAGGTTCGCCAGGGAGGGTCCTTTGGGGATGCCCAGGGCCTCAAGGCAAACATACATAAGGTGGGTTCTTGGAGCAGCGTCAACCCGGAGGAGCCTAAGACCTTGAGGGCACCCAAGAACTCCACGCCGAATCAGTTGGGGGCAGATCTGGGGCCTTGGAGCCTTGTCACTTGAAAGGGTGGTCTAGGATCCCCAAAGCTCACATCCGAAAGGAGTCCGCGTGCACGCAGCTACATCACCTAGGAGTAGTCCAAATCTTCAAGGGCCAAGATCCTTGGGAGGAGCACGGCCGGCCTGGTGTAGCATCCCAAAATTTGGCTTTCTTTAAAAATTTAATTTCAAATTAATTATTTCAAATATCTAGATTTTATTTGTTTTTATTTGGATTTTATGTTTAATCCTAGAAGGAAATCTTAAAAATTCCAATTCCATCCCCAAAATTCCAAATTCAAATTCAAATGCCAAAAATTGAAATCTCAAAAAATCCAAATCTCCAGAAAAATATCCATTCTATTCTTCTAGGTCAAATCCATTTTTCTTGGACTATCTTGTCTTTTCTTTTTTCCCTTTCTCTCTCTCTCTCTCTCTCTCTTCCATTAGTTACTATTCATTAGCTTAGCTATTGTTCATCATTTTCTTGGCCAAACTGCCATCAAACCGAAGAACAGATGCAATGGTGCTCACTTCCTCCCCAAACCAAAATCTCCACCCAAGCCTTATCTCCACGTTGTGCCAAAATCAAAGTTTCTCCAAATCACACGAGGAATCCATTCATTCTTGTTTCTTCATGATTCGTTCATCCATTTACATTTTATCTCATTTGTTCCCAAACCAACTCAAAATCGAATCATATGAATTCAGGACCGTTTCTATCTCTTCAGACCCCATTATATACAACCCCATGACCCCTCTCAACCCTTTCCAATCTTTTCCATGCCTCTGCAAACCCCAAAACACTGCCATCATCGTGAGCCTGTTGGTCCCAAATTTGTTCGTCGCCCCAACTCGTGTTCCGAGCAATTCGGTGAATTTCTTTGAAATCCATTCATGTCACATTGAGTTCCCGAGCATCTTGCACCCTCATGTGATGTTAATTTGATTTTCGTGTAGCCATTTTACGGGAATCAAGCTTCTCTCGAAACCGATCTACGTCAACATCAGTCATCAATTCATCGCCTCTGGTGAGCCAAAATCAGATTCTTTGCTACTGCACAATCACTATCATCTACTCTACGTATTCCCTACCTTTGTTTGTCCAATGCGTCACCGAGGAGGTCCTGCACTGCAGCACCCCTTTTGTTCCAATGTACGTCAACGTGGCTAGCCCAATCCAACCAAACCATTCGCACCATCGCATTCCTTGGGTTAAGGCTGTGCTAGTGCTCCCCTTATTTTCCCATGTTCCCTGCCCATGTCTCGTCGCCCTTGCCAACCAATACCATCACCCTAGGCCACGCTGGTCGGTGTTGCCGTCTACCATCCCCTTCCCGGGCCCCTGGGTTCTATTTTGGCCTTTCACTATCCTCCCTCGGCCTCCCTCACCGGCACATGCCCACACCAGAAGCCTTCTGTGCCTGCTCTGTTTTCCTAGTTGCTCCTCTGTTCTTCTCTTAATTCATTTGTTTCAAACTAATTACACCTAGCCCTACCTACCATACACACAATTAAATCAGGAATTCCAGCAAAAAAAGAAGATGCCAGTGAATATTCGCTCGTTTGTGAATTTCTAGCAATTTCCTTTCTGATCGATCTTCCAATCGCTCGTTCTCCACTGTCCAAACTCTAAATCTAGTGATTCGAGTTTCTAAATTCATCTAAAATCCTAATATACATTCTAGTATATATTTTATTTTTATGATTGTATTTGCATTTATTTATTTATTTGTGCTTTCTTGTTTTGCGCATAGTCAGAGTCGTCGAAGAAGTTCCTGACCAACAAGAAGAGACCTCAGCCATAGAAGGCAAGTCTTCCTTGAACATGTTGATCCTAATTTTATCAAAACTATTTACTATTTTAATTTAAATACATTGCTATTTCATATAAAATGATAACTTATCTTAAGATTATTAGTTAATCTGACATTGTTATACCCTCATTTGATGTTGATATCCATGTACCTTTGTCACCTTAGGCTACCCTTGTATCAATGTTGAGATTATACTAATGTTTGATAATTTTTAGAATGGTAGAATTACTTAGACAAGCTTATCGGTCATTAGAGCCCCATGGGTGCGAAGTTATCAAATCTCTAAACAATTATATTTTTTCAATTTGCAATAGGTATTGCCATTAGTTTATAAAATAAAATAAAGTGGTAAAAAAATTTAGACTTGGGCGTATAGTAAGATTGGGTTGGTGCAGATTGAGCACGAGAACTTGTATCGTGAAAGTATCGCCCTAGTCAATTAAGGATTGACACTTGTGATTGTCCAAATTAAGCACTACTGTACAACTACAAATCTAAATAGATACAAACTAGCTAATTAATTTGCAATAGCCTAGCTTAGATTCTGCCAGATGGCTGAATGTGGGGTGTTCGATAGCGGTATTGCCACACGGCGCAAGAGGGGGTTTTTGACTTGTGTAGATTGAATCCATTCAGCGATGAAACCTTAGCTGGTGGATTCTAGTTGGGCTGACACATTATAAAGGCCTTGTCCTGTTCTCTCCATGGTCAAGGGTGGGCAATGTGCTATTTCACATGATAGATTTGTGGTTCTATTTTAAATGAGCTTTTGGGAATCTCGGAGTGATTAGAACTCTTAGGTGTGTTCTGGCAGGTAGTGCCAGTTAGGTAGACAGAACCAAATTCATTTAACCTTAGCGGTTATAGCTTAATACTAGTGTTGGCAGCTAGAACCTTCACTAGAAATTATCTAGTTTTAGTTATTGCAATTAATTTGTTAAACTAATGCTTTGGAAAATATATAATGGTAATTGAAATAAGAATACTACATGGTGCAAAAGAACTATATTATCTTTCATTTGTTAAGCCTTGCATATAATTGCGTTTTTTTAAAGACTTACAGAGTACTCTATGTACTCACTTTACAATCTACAAAAACATCTCAAAGGAGCACGAAGACGTAGGAGGAGATTACGACTACTTTGTTTGTAGCTTCGACGAAGGATCCCTAGAGTCGCACTTCTGTAGTAAATTACCTATGGCGTATTGATAGGCTATCTTCAGAGTTTATTTTATTTGCTTTCGCTTTGAGTTTGTAAGTCTGTGAGGTTTTATAACCTCATTTGTAATAAGTGGCCATAATGTAGATACTCTTTGTTATTGTAATAAAGCATTATTGGTCTGTAATCATCATTGTTGTTCAACTGTGTGCACTAGCTTTGATCTTGGATTAGTGCAGTAATACATAGAGGGTTCGAATTCGAAAATCCGATCCCAGCAAAGATGCTATCAAAGCTAATTAGACTGTAGGATGTGACCTAGTTAGAATGGTCATTGTTACAAATGCTTCAAAAATATTTTATAAAACAAAATCTAATAATGTGTTATCCTTATCCTTTCTCGTCTTTCTATCTTTACCTTCGTCATGGCATTCTTTCTTGTCTAGCTGCTTATTCACCTTTTTGGAATGGTAATTGGATCTTTTCTTTGTAAATTCTATAGATGGTTCAGAAATGATGAGTCTGAGGAGGACACAAAGTAGTTCTTCAGTCTGTAGTACCCAAATAAAGTTCTACGTCCTTAGACCGCTTATAATATTAGTTGGTGCATTTAGTGGTCTGTACTAAGTCTTTGCACACTTGTAGTATAACCATCCTTAAAAACTGTTTTCATTTCAAGTAAAGCTTTTTCTAGTTGGTGTGTTTTTGTCCTCTATAGTTATCTTGGGAGTTTGCTTTATTTCCTTTTTCCTCATCTCTGGTTTTCCCTCTTTTCTTTTGCTAAGCCTTAGTCACTTCAGATGGTGAACACAAAGAGTAGTGTCAACACCCGCAATAGGAGTGGTCAATGCTTAGCCTAGGAATAATGCTCCATTTCTACTGCCACCTCCAACTTAAGCACCCCAAAAGAACATGGAACAAATGATGGCAATGCAGATGAAACTTCTTCAAGTTCTTGCTTAGAATGAACTCAATCTACCTCAACCCGCACCAGTGCAAGCTCCAATTCTTCCACTATAGTCCAAGCTTGGAAAATATTTAAGGACCTAGAATATATGGAAGACTATAAATTTATGGAAAGTACTCTTGTTGGGAAGTTGTCATAATCACTAATGTCAAGCTAGATAATTTGGAGAATTGTTGCTAGGGTGATGTCTTTTGGATTTAGAATTGACAAGAATAGATAATACTACAAGTGATTCAATGATTGAAGAGTAACAAAGGTATATTTATGGATACCAATAGATTATGAATAAATCTAAGGAGTGTCATCTTTGTGGATTGAATAAATCATAGAGAATGAATACAATGTTGAACTTGGTGGAGCTAATTAGATCTTTGGAAGTGTCTAAACTTGATGCATTGAATTTATTATCTAGGATTGAAAGGAGCAATTGGATTTAAATTAGATCTTAGTTAAATGGATTATTTGCGATGTTCGAGAATTAGTATTGAGAGATTGATCTAATAAAGGTGGAGGTTAAAAGATTAAGAATTGGGTTATTATAAATAATTTATGATATCAATTTTGTGTGGTTTGGTTGAATCATGTAGAGTGGGTGAATTTTGTGGAGTTAATTGATTATCAGAGTTTGGTGGGATCACTAATGCTAGTGGATACAAGTAGAATTTGGTAAGATAATACACTCTTGGGAATATTGTTGGATTAATCTTATCATTGAAAAATGGATTTTGATATGTTAATTTGAAACTCGTGGAATTATCAAATCATTGGTAGACAATTAGATTTTAACCTCTGGGATTGACTATATCATTTAAGGATGTTCAAATGGTTAACCTAGATGTTAAATCAATTATGAGAGATAGATTGTCAGCTGATAATTGATTGAGGTATTTGGATCATTCAAATTCGATAGAACTAAAATGATGATTATTGAGATATTGAAATTGGTAGACTAACAAATGTTGAATTATTGCTTAGATGATCTGAAATTGATTAACGATTATTAAAAATTTGGTTTAATTTTATATTATTTGATGAGAGTTATGGATTTATCGGAATAGACAATGATCCTAAAGCAATAGGTGGAAATCATAGATTACAATGTTATTGGATTCTTGCTAGAAAAATATTATGGTTTACCGACGATTTGAATTAGTGAGAGATTAAAAGTTTCTGGGATTATTTATGGAAATCGATGTGAAATTATTGAGTTGCATTTGTGGTATATGATTTTGAAATCAAGCACATTTGAAAAGTTGAAACAATTAGGTCTTTCCTTGATGAACACATATGGAAGTTAAGCCCTTTTGGTGGAAGTTTAAATTAATCAATATAATAAGGGCAAATAAAGTCAACATAGAGCTTATAGCAACTAAAGATGGACTATCTTGGTATGTTTGTTGACTTTTGTGTATCTTAGTTGAAGAAGTGTCTCAAAGTACCCAAGAACAAATACCTTTGGAAGAAGTGAAACTGAAGGAAGACCTTACCTATCTAAGGGTCCAGTCAAATTTTTGGATGAAGCCGAGCGTCGCATAAGAAGCAAGACCATCATTCTGCAAAGTGTAGTAGAGCAACCATTCAGAGTCAGGAGCAATTTAAGGGTGCGAGGAGAATCTAAGAGCCGAGTTTCCCTCTCCTTTGTTTTTCCCAATCCATCTGAATCTCGGGGACAATTCATTCTAAAGGGGTAGAATTGTAACATCCCAAAATTTGGCTTTATTTAAAAATTTTAATATTAAATTAATTATTTCAAATATCTAGATTTTATTTGGTTTTTATTTGCATTTTATGTGTAATCCATGAAGGAAATATCAAAATTCCAACTCCAACCCTAAATTCTAAATTAGAATTCAAATTCCAAAAAATCAAATTCATATCTCCAGAAAAATATATGTTCGATTTTTTCTAGGTCAAACCCATTTTTATTGGCCACCTTTTCTTTTCTTTTCCACTTTTTCCTTTCTCCCTTTCTCTTTCACCAGTTACAGTTTATCGGCTTCCTGGCCAAACAGCCATGAAACTAAACAGAATAGAGGCAATGGCGCTCACTTCCTCCCCAAGCCAAATCTCCACCCAAGCCTTATCTCTACATTGTGCCAAAACAAAAGTTGCTCCAAATCTCTTCACAATTTGTTCTACCGTTTGAATCTAGTTCGTTCTCAAACTGACTCAAAACAAATCATATGGATTTGGGTCTGTTTCTACCTCTTTCGAGTCATTATATACAGCCCCGTGACCCCTCTTAACTCTTTTCAATCTTTGCTAAGACTCCTCTATCCCAGAAAACCACTATCATCGTGAGCCCATCGATCCCAAATTTGTTCATCACTCCAACTCGTGTTCCATGTACTTTGGTGAATTTCCTCAAATTCATTTCATGTCACATCATGTTCCCGAGCATGGTGTGAAAGTTTCGTCCGGTCAGTCCACCAGCATGAAGAAACTTGTTTCCATGGAACATTGAAAATTAATTGGCATGAAGTCTCATGATTGTCATGTGATAATGACACAAATGCTACCTGTTGCAATTAGAAGTATTTTGCTGAATAAGGTTCAAGTGACAATCATAAGGCTATGTTATTTATTTAACACAATTGCTCAGAAGGTCATCGATCTCGATGAACTAGATGCTTTGTAGACCGAGGTGGTGACGACTCTATGACATCTAGAGATGTATTTCCCTCCGTCATTTTTTTATATCATAGTCCATCTCATTGTCCACCTTGTGAAAGAGATAAAGATATGCGGCCCCGCGTTTCTACGTCATATGTACCCGTTCAAGAAGTACATGGGAATACTCAAGTCCTATGTACGCAATCGATCCGACCTGAGTGTAGTATAATTGAAGGTTATACAACCGAAGAGGTTATTGAATTCTGCATCAGTTACATGGCTCAGGTCGAACTGATAGGTGTACCTCTATCTCGTCACGAAGGGAGGCTAGAGGGTATCGGGACTATTGGAAGGAAAGCAATAACTACGGATCGAGATACATATGCTCAAGCCTATTTCACGGTTTTACAACACATGACTGAAGTGACCCCGTATATTCAAGAGCACAAGGACATGCTATGCCAAGAGAATGCAGGCCAGTCAGACGTTTGGATCACGAGATAACACAACTGTTAGTTCAACGAATGGTTGAAGGTGTGATTGACTGGGAGGTCATCAAGTGAAACACCACTAGCAAAAGGGCCAAAATTTAAAATTGTGACACGGCAAGGATACGACAGTAATGGCTACACATTTTATACAACAGATCAGGATAGAAAGAACACAGTGCAGAACTCAGGTGTCCGCATAAATGCCTTTGATGTGCACGTTAGTACCGCTAGCCCAAGCTCATACTACAAGCTTGTAGAGAAGATTTGGGAGCTTGACTATGTAATTTTCAAGATTCCTCTATTTCGGTGCCATTGGGTCCAACTCCCACGGAGTGTAAATGTTGATAAGTACGGCGTCACTACTATGGACCTCAAATGTGTAGGATATGAAGACGAACCATTCATACTCATGAGGCAAGTTATTCAAGTATTTTATATAACTGACCTGGCAAATAAGAAGTGCCATGTAGTTCTTCATGGAAAAATAAGGATTGTCGGAGTTGAGAAAATCGTGGATGAGGAAGAGTACAATTAATTTGATGAGTTACCTCCATTCGGAGATGGCATCAGGCTTAAGGAAGAATAAGGTGATGAAGCAAGCTATATGTGTGTCAATCATCATGAAGTGCTTTATTTAAAAGGAAATAGCGAAGTGTAATCAATGATCCCACACAACGAGCACCTATTTGGAAATTGTTGCAATGTAATCATAATTAGGAAACTCAGCATGTAATTATGGAACTATATTCCATTGTAATTGTAATTGATTCAATAACTAAGAAATAGTTACATTTATAATTATACTTGTGTTTTTCATATTGCATGGCCATCATGCATTTCTTGTGGCTAGATGAAGAATAGGGAATTATCACATGCGGTTTATCGGAACAAACAGTTTGTGATAATACTATCATAGACGATTATTTTATAGAACCGTCTGTGATATGTTGAATATCACAAACTGTTCTATAAAAGAACCGTTTGTGATAGTATTATCACAGATGGTTCCATAATAGAACCGTCTATGATAGTTTCACTATAAATATACCCCAAGGATAGGTTCTGCTCGTAAAGTCCTCACTCACGCACTCCATCTCCACCGCCCCTGCTAGGTTTTGCTAGATCTAACTGCTCACTCACGCGAGACACTGCCTCTCCCTACCGATGCCGGCAGCCTCTCCCTCCCAACGTCGACTGCCTATCCTTCCCGACGCCGACTACCTCTCCCTCCTGACGCCGGCCGCCTCTCCCTCCCGATGTCGGCTACCTCTTCTTCCCGACAGCACCTCTTCCTCACGCCGCCGCCTCTCCCTCTCGATGCCAGCCGCCTCTCCTCCCTACAGTACAAAACCCAAATCCCATAGTGGGTTTGGATATTAGCTCCATAATAATACTGATCTAATACTTCATGATATATACTTCACTTGTTAGCTACAAGATCTAATCTTAATAGTTGGCTAATTTGTTTTGTGATCTTTAGTACTTCATGATATATGCTTCACTTGTTAGCTACAAGATCTAATACTAAAATTGGATATTCAAGCTTGAGTTCTAAATTGTTACTATTACTGTCATTTGTCAATCTTGTGGTTTGTCTCAATAGTTGGCTAATTTGTTTCGTGATCTTCAGTAGTTAGCTAATTTGTTTTATAACCTTTAGTACTTCATGATATATGCTTCACTTGTTAGCTACAAGATCTATTTGTAATGGCATGTTACTATTCCAAAGGGACCTTGTAGCAATAATATATGTCGTATAGGTCTTCAAAGGGCACGAAGCAAGTTACACACTCCAGTGTGTCAGGTTCAATGAACTTGAGACACTAGTGTGTGTAATTTAACTCATAGAACTTTGTTTTATGATCTTTAGTACTTCATGATATATATTTCACTTGTTAGCTACAAAATCTATTTGTAATGGCATGTTACTGTTCCAAAGGGACCGTGAGACACTGGTGTGTGTAATTCGATTCATAAAACTTAATTTGTTTACGCTCATAGCTCACTGTAGTTAATTTTTTCTTATAAGAGAGATGACGTCCACACAGCCATCGTTGACCGAATGACCATCATGGTGGTCTTACCGGTGGGGTCCTTCGCAACCGAAGAAAGCAGCGACAGCATTTTGGACTACCTATGGGATAATTGGAAGGCAACAGGTCTCTGTCACCATAGCAAACTAGAAAGATTTGGCAAAGGATAAGAAAAATCAGCTATTGGTGGAAATAACAAATTCTTTCGAGATCTTAATAGAAGTACAAGGACTCGTGCAACGACAGGTGGTCCTCGCGATGGGAAAAGTATGGAAGAACTTCAAGAGCACTCTTGTCATGTAGTACATGACCAAGGATCTCATGCCCTTCACGAGGTATCCTTTTCGTGTTGCTGGAAATATGGGAGGCTTTTCTGCAGATAAAGACAACGACTGAATTTGAACAACAAAGTGTGGCACACAAGGCTCTTCAGTCATAAAACACTCACCCTCATAGACTGGGCACCGCTTGGTACGCTGGTAAAATCCCGCACTGGAGGATGCAGGACGAGGTCGCAATTCGATCGGAAGCCTCCCCGCCAATTGCCAGGATCACAAACGAGCGCGCCTGAAACTGGTTAAGAGCGAGGTCATCAACCACATCTTGGGGTGTCTTCTCTTTTAGAAACCCCGCATACAAGGAAGTATCCCAACGCCTAGTAAGATATGTTAAACTACATAGTTTTTAATACCTCTTCAACTTCATGGGTTAAAAAATAACATGATTGCCTCTTGCAGGAATCATTGACTACTGAATCTTCCCGAAGCTCCTTTGAAGAATACAAGGAAAGAGATATACTATCATAGGCCCTAGGAAACAAGCAGCACCCAGGTCGCATGCAAGGCCTAGGGGTTTATGTATCTTGGAGGCATGGATTCCCAAATGACTCCAAGGAATATAAGAGTAGGAAGAGATCCAAGGCCTATCACAATGAACAAATAAAACAACAGTTTCATGCACAACTTGAGGAACAATTATCTGCCTCACTTCAAGAGAAGGCTACCTCACTTCGAGGAGAGATAAATTCATTGAGGAAAGAACTGAGACAAGTCTGCAAACAATCGCAACTCACCCCCGTTAATGCGGTATCCAATCCCCCTCAACATCGGAGTAGCTACGCATCTACACCAATTACTAAACATAGCGATGCCCACTTACCTATTGACGACATCCAAGTAATGTACCTCCTTAGAATACTACATATATAGATCTACCTGGTGGATGCCTTAGCTCATCGTTTATCGTTATGTAGGAGCTCACGCCTTGCATCCTCAAAGTTAGACATTTTGGCTCTGATGAGGTGATGGGGTCCCAATCTTTCAATAGGATGATAACTATTGATTTTGGTGCAGGTGACTCTTGCGATCCGACTACAACCGTACGACGTCGCTTGCGCCTTAGCAATCGCTGAACCACACCCAAGTCGTTATCAACTGTGCCAAGAACGCGGTTGACCTGACCACGAATGTCTATTCCTGCATGCAACTGAAGAACACGCAAGAACAAGATAACAAGCAATCTGAAATTACAAATATATAAATTGAGTTCAAAAAGGTGGGATTCCATAGAGGTTCTTTACGGTTGGTCCTAGGGTTGGACACCCACCCTTACAAAGCCCTCGGGCCCAATTGGAGGTGGCGCAACACCTTTAGACTCGGATTCAGAAATAGTCCTGATTTATTTTGGTGATAACTTTTCGTACATAACTAATTTTGAGGTGAGGCTAGATCCATTGGAAATAGGATAAGATAAGCTTTCCATCAAGTACTCACCCATCCCAAACGGACTCCAGATGCGAATTCTATGCATGTTGGAAGTCGGTCTTGTCAGGCTGAATCAGCGTCGCATTGTTTTGGCGATTGCAACGCGACCAAAAGGTTTATGAAGCGAGGCCTCTCCCATTTGATGGGACTTGGAATAAGGTTTCCAACAAGGACAAGAACACCTAAATCGGACTCCGTTTGTGAACGTTATGGCTGTTTTATTACAGGCCTGTCGGTTGTCTCGAACTGAATCCGAATTGAGTTCTGAGTTGATTTCGAGTTTGATTTCGGTTGGGATTGAGGAAATTCCGAATTGGGCTTGGAAACCGCATCCAAAACATGGGCTTTAAGTTCTTGGACCTCTCCGCTTTTTCTCTCCCACTGCATGGCTTCTCATTGGCCTTCTTCTTCCTTGTTTTTCTCCATTGCTTTGGCGCCGGCCTCCCTCTCGGTTCGAAAGTATTCCATTTGTCAAACCTGAGAATGAACAAATTAGTGACATGAGGTAGTACTCCATTCTCATGAATAACATTAGTAGGTATAGATAGAAATGAATTCACCTTTTGTTCAAACTTAATATTAGGTGTTATGGTCATATGCATTTGTGGCATGGTCACATCAGGCTCCATTCCCATTGATGCTGAGTAGGGGATGGCGTATCCATGGCTCTCAGGGATGCTAGTGAACGGTGCCCAACTAGAGACCGATTTCGTGAAAGTTCATGTGGACATGATTAATGAGGTTTTTTTATGATTGTCCCTCTTGAGAAGCCCCTGAATAAAGAGATTACGATATTAGGGGATGCCGTCCACATATTCATCTAGTGGCCTAAGAGGGATATCGCCCTCGACTCTCCGTGCCGCGATCTCCACATCCAATGGCCCAAGAGGGACATCACCCTGGACCTATCAAATCGGCTCCCATGGCTCCACCTGCAGCTCCGTTTCTGAAGCCTGTTGCATCGGCTCCCATGGAGACGACGCTGAAAATGTATCATAAGTGAGACGCTAAGACCCAATTGAAGAAGATTAAGGTGCCTCTCGGGTAATGGAAATTCATTCTCGGAGTGTCGCTGGTCCCCGAGTTACAATTACCCAAGCTTAGATTGGTTTGCAATACATTGCATACTTGGTACATGAGGAGGTCCAACATGAAGCTTGTTGGACCGAAATGGCGACAGAGGGGGGGGGGGTTGAATGTCGATCTCTAAGAACTTGCCCCAAAAATACACAACTCAAGAGACCTTCTCCACTACAAACTATTCTCTCCGATAGCTATAGGGAGCTATGAAGAAGAAAGATCACACTCTCTGGAAATCTTGCAAAAGAAAATAGAAGAGCGGAAAAGCACAAAAGGAACAAACCAAGAATCAACAGCAGCAAGAAATCCCTAGGCGGTCTGACCGCTATGGGCAAGGCGGTCAGACTGCTCCCCTAATGCCGGTTGGACCGCTCACATGCCTCCGGTCAGACCGGCTTTGTCTAAGCGGTCTGACCACCTTCTCTGTCCAGGCAGCTACACAGTTCGGCTGAAACTCTGTATTTTCAGTTACTTGCCAGGATCAAAAGAATTTGCAACAAATACATGATCCCCTTAGACCAAAAGTTCCAAAAAAGGTTCTAAATAGCCCTGGGACGTTTGGAAACTCAAGATTTCATCAAGAGAGCAAGAAATTCAGAGATTTGCTAAGGACTTAAAAAAGTACAGAGGGAACCTCAAAAATCAAATTTCTCCTCAATCATTAAACCTTTGATCATGAGCTTTTGCAGATAAGTTAGCAATAGCAAAAGGATTTCTTAGACCGAAAATCAGGCCATCTCATGAAGAGAAACTCGAGAACCACCAAAACCCTAGATGTGGAGCGCTAAAGAGAGCCATAACTGAAAACTTCAAATTGCCATCTCCTCTTTGATCCCTTGGCCATGAAACTTTGGGAATAGCTAATAGATAGCCTCTGGACTCTAGGTACCAAATTTTAAGCCATCTCAAAGAGGGAAACTGGAAATACACCAAAACCCTAGAAAGGCACAGAGAGGGCTCAAGAACAGGGAAGAACCAAAAACATGATTCCTGCAAAATTGATTAAATTGCTCTTGGAACTAGATGACCAAAACGTCTAGAAATGCAATTCCATCATGGCGCAACCCATTTTGCCACTCCCCAGCAAGAATCGAGCCAAAACACAAAAAGTCAAGAATCAAGCCAGAGAAGCATCGAAAGAAAAATAGGAGGCACTAGAGATAAACTTCAGATTTCCATTTCAAATCAAAAGAGGCTTACAGAGGAGTCCCGATACGCATGGATATTAGAACAAGAGGATTGATTACAAAACTCTCAACTCATCCTCTCCCTCTCCAAGATCAAGAAAACCCACACTCTACATGGTTCTTGGAAGAACACACACAGGGAGGAGATGCTACGATGGAGACAAAGCCTCTGCCCTCTCCAACAACTCTCCACTACTAAAGCCTCACCAACTAAAGCCTAAAGCCAAAACAAACTCTCAAAGCTTCTTTTGACTCTAGCAAACCCTAACTCTCTCCCAAAGCCATAGAATTCATGAGGGGCATGCAGCCACTCCCTCCTTTATATAGCCCTTGGCTAACGGGTCTCCAACCTGTTACGCCCGCCAGATACACGGAACCAGCTCCCGCCTGTGCAGCCTTGCGTTTTTACCGAAACACCCCTCGTGCACCTTCCAGGAAGCTTCCTTGTTCCTTGTCATCCAAGCCTCGCAACCACCTCGAGTCTCCGTCGTCTTCGACACATCCGACCGTTCTGACCTTGACACCGCCCGTGTCTAGTCCGGTCAAAAGCTCATCCTTCGGAGCAGATTATTGGAGACCTTTTCGAGCGTGTTACCCGCTCAAAATCTGGCTTATCTCAATTCTGTCTTCATTCTGCTTTCATTGCCTCCTTTGAGCCCAAAGATGTTTCTCATGCTCTTTCCGATGAGTCTTGGGTCAATGCCATGCATGAGGAGTTAGAGAATTTTGAGAGAAACAAGGTCTGGTCGCTTGTTGAGCCCCCGCGAGGTCACAATGTTATTGGAACCAAGTGGGTGTTCAAGAACAAGCAGAGTGAGGATTGTGTGGTTATTCGAAACAAGGCTAGACTGGTAGCTCAGGGGTTCTCCCAGGTTGAGCGTCTAGATTTCGAGGAGACCTTTGCCCCTGTAGCTCGACTTGAGGCCATTAGAATCCTGCTTGCCTTTGCAGCTTCTAAGGGTTTCAAGCTTTACCAGATGGACGTGAAGAGTGCCTTCCTCAATGGGCTTATTGAGGAGGAAGTCTACGTCCGACAGCCTCCAGGTTTCGAGAACCCAAAATACCCTAACCATGTCTTCAAGCTTTCCAAAGCGTTGTATGGACTTAAGCAGGCCCCTAGAGCTTGGTATGAGAGGCTTAAGTCCTACTTGTTGAGTCATGGGTTTGAAATGGGTAAAGTAGATAAGACCTTGTTTATCCGTAGGCTTGGCAATGACCTTCTGCTCGTCCAGATTTATGTCTATGACATTATCTTTGGCGGCTCTTCCCATGCTCTGGTTTCACAGTTCTCAGATGTCATGAGCACCGAGTTTGAGATGAGCATGATGAGTGAGTTGACCTTCTTCCTTGGCTTCCAAATCAAGCAGACTCGGGAGGGTACCTTCTTGCATCAAGGCAAGTACACTCACTACAGGAAAAAGGGCCTCTAGGCACGCTTTTATAGTAACGCACACTAAAAGCGTCTCTACATGGTCATGTAAAGATGTTTTTTGACACAATTTTGTGAACATATCAACATGACATGACATTAGACACGCTTTTAGTGTCAAAAGGCATCTGTGGACACTTTTTTAGACGATATTGAAAACGTCTCAAACTGACACGGTGTTAGACACGCTTTTAATCGTCAATAGCATCTAGACACGTTACAAAGCGTATCAGAGAACGCTCCATAGCCAATTAAACATGTTTTTTAACGCGATACTAAAGTCGTCTCAAACTGACACGGTTTTAGACACACTTTTAATCGTCAATAGCATCTAGACACGATACAAAGCGTATTAGAGAACGTTCCATAGCCAATTAAAGATATTTTTTGACGCGATACTAAAGTCGTCTCAAAATAACACGGAGTTAGACACGCTTTAAACCGTCAGCATAATTTATGCACGTTGCAAAGCGTATCAATAATCATACATAGTCACGTAAACATGCTTCTTGATACGATATTGAAAACATCTCAAAGTGAAACGAAATTAGATGCGCCTTTATCATCCATCAGTAGCATGTAGAGACGTTGTAAAAAATATATTAAACATCCGATACATATCTAAGCTCTCTCTCTCTCTCGCACAAAATCTTCTTCTACAAATTTTCAGCTCATTCAAAACTAAGTTGCATAATTTTATTTTTCTTCTCTTCTCAATTTTTTTCCTTTTCCTTTTTCTTTTCTTTCCTCTTTCTTTTCTTACCTCGGCCGACTCTCATTTTTCCCGGATCCCGCCGCCTCCCGCCTCCATCTCTCCCGGCCGCCTCCCCCCCGCCCCCGGCCGCGTCCCGCCTCCCTCTCCTGGCCGCCTCCTCTCCCCCCCCCCCGCCGCCCTCGGCCGCCTCCTCCTCCCCCCGCCGCCCCTGGCCTCCTCCTCGCCCCGCACGGGTCCTCCGCCGCCCCCTCCCTCCCTCCGGGCCTCCCGAGTCCCGCCTCCCTCACCGCGCCCTCCCTTCCTCCGAGCCTCCCGCCTCCCCCACTGCGCCCTCCCTCCCTCCCGGCCTCCCCCACCGCCCCCTCCCCCAGCCACCTCGTCCTCCCCCCACCTCCCCCCACCGCCTCCTCCTCTCCCCACCTCCCCCGCCGCCGCCTCCTCCTCTCCCCACCTCCCCGGGCGGCCGGGCCCCTCCCTCCTCCCCCCACCTCCCCCGCCGCCGCCGCCGCCTTCTCCCCCCACCTACCCCGCCCGCGCCCCGCTGAATCACGACGCTTCGGCCTCTCCTACTGAGTCACATCTCTCTAGCTCTCCTACGCAGTTCCCTAGTGACCTCCCCGCCGCCTTCCTCTCCCGTCCCCGCGGCGGCGCTGCCTCCGCCGACGACAGCACCGTCAACCATCAACGACGGCACCGTCTCCGGCGGCCTCCCGGGCTACCTCTCCTCCCCCGCCCGCGCCGCCCGCTCCCTGGGCGGCCTCCCCGCCATCGCCAAGGTACGCCCAAAACCCTAACCCCTCTCGCTTCCGCCTATGTGCAGTCCAAGCGCCAGACCACGAACGAGAAGGAAAGGGATCGATCTCGATCTCTATTTGTGTTCGAGAGGTGTGAGAGATACGAAGTTTGGAGCTTTACAATGCATTTGGGCTACGGAAGCTTGAATTGGACTCCGTTCTAGCAAAAATGGCTACAACATGGGATTAGATATTGTATGGTGGTGGTGTAAAGATGTCATTTTAGGTTTGGTTTTCATATGTTTCTAAGTACAGGGCTGTAGTTTCTGACAAAATTGCGATTGCACTGCATAGACGAAATGAGATCGAATAAGTCACGGGGATAGGTTAATTTATAGCATTTCAAAATAGTAATTGTGGTAGCAAAATGTTAAAAAAGTAGGCTGGTCCCTTTAATCCCAATTCATGCGCTACTGAATCTCTTCTTCTCTTCTCCTTTTTCCTCCAGAATTTTGTGAGATTTTGATATCTAGATGGTAGTAGGTAGTTCCAACACAGATTATGATTTTTGTGTAGTAGCTTTAAAAAGGTAATTTGTTCTCACAAGTTCATACTATTTATATCTTTCTAATTTTATTTGTTACGGAAGACTTCAAGATACTATAAATTTCATAATTTGCATTTTTGATAATATTGGTATTAAGACTTTTATATATATTGCTACACTTTTAGGGATACTCCGAATATATGGTTATTAATCAATCATACTACCTTTCAGTTAGTAGTCAATGCTTTCGAACTTATGATAAAAAAGTGAAGAATCATTTTCCTAATAAGTAAGTCAAGTTTTGGGTTAGTGAGTCTGTTGTGATATATTTTCCATGGAGCATTAAGATAACAAGATGAAAAATAGTGCTTATATGAGTTTCTGCACCTTAAAATTTGCATGTACTTGACCAAAAGGTGATTTCTCTGTTGAATTGATAGCTGAAATGAAAGCATCCTTTCAGTTTGTTAAACTAATAATCCATTCAATTCCACTTCTTTTTCGATATTAGAAGCATGGTAATCAATAAAAAGGTGAATTATTTTATAGGTTCAGTACTTCTACTACGTGTAAGTTTCTCTTTTATCAGTTAACCTAGGCTCATATGTTTTTCAGTTAAGTTTTCTAAAAAACAGAAAGGGAATGGATTAAAATATAGGTGCTTACATGTAACTAGATTGTAGTTTTTTTCTTATTTGTTCTGTAGAATCAGGGAAAAGGAGCTTATGGTTAGAGACTATGGAAAAGTAGATTGAATATACTCAGGCTTAGTAATGTAGCTATGATAACAAGGGACAGATGGCAGGATATTTGTCTGATTAGGCCAGTTTAGACTAAAATATGAAAATCCTAGCTGTTCAAAATTTGCATGTACAAATTTGGTGTGCATACATCAGCCACTGTACTTATTCATTGATTCTTATGTAGGCATTTCATTGGCTCACTCTTCTTGGGGAAAATTCCAAAGCAGTTCACTAAGAACTGTAGTTGTTTCAGCATTTGATTTATGAAACCAGTACATATCCTATATCAGTACCATAAATGCTGCAGTTGGTATCACCTAGGCTTGTTTTTCATAGAAGGATCAAAATTTGAACATTAGGTTCAGTACTTCCACTGTGTGTAAGTTTCTCTTTTATCAGTTAACCTAGGCTCATATGTTTTTCAGTTAAGTTTTCTAAAAAACAGAAAGGGAATGGATTAAAATACTAGGTGCTTACATGTAACTAGATTATAGTTTTTTAGGTAAGTATTCTAAAAAACAGAAAGGGAATGGATTAAAATACTAGGTGCTTACATGTAACTAGATTATAGTTTTTTTTCTTATTTGTTCTGTAGAATCAGGGAAAAGGAGCTTATGGTTAGAAGCTATGATAACAAGGGACAGATGGTAGGATATTTGTCTGATTAGGCCAGTTTAGACTAAAATTATGAAAATCCTAGCTGTTCAAAATTTGCATGTACAAATTTGGTGTGCATACATGTAGTATGATAAAATTTTAAAATCCGTAGCAACGCACGGGTATTCACCTAGTGTATTGCAAAAGAAAAAAAATACTAATTGATTCCATTTCATTCTTACTGCTTGTCAGAGGGCGATGGATCGTAGTTGGATGAGTAAGCCAAGACAGGATACTGCATATCAAGATGGTGTTGAGCAATTTTTGGCTTTTGCTTACCGGGACATTCCACATGATAGCGAGATACTTTGTCCTTGCAAAAAATGCAAAAACAGATTAAACCAGAGTCATGATGAAGTCAGGACACACTTGAGATGTGATGGTATTATTCAAGGTTATACGACCTGGGTTCATCATGGAGAGATGTATGACAGTCCATCATTTGCATTTGTTGAGTGCCAAATAACACTACAAATTTGCCTACTTCGGGTGTCCCAAGGGCTACTGCAGTACAAGATGGCATGCAAGAACTACTTCAAGCTGCCTTTTGCAGGGCTGAAATGTTCGAGTCACTGCCAAGTATGTCTGAAGGTGAAGTAGATGATGTTGAATCCGGATTAGCAAATATGGAACATATTGTAGCTGAAGATGTGCATCCTGCAGAAGACAATGCTAAGGAGAGTGAACAGAATCTGTATGCAAGATACTTGAAGGATGCACACACAAGCTTATAACCTGGTTGTAAATTTACTAAGTTGTCATTTTTGGTCACCTTATATCACTTAAAGTGCTTACATGGTTGGACACAAGAATCATTTACATCACTAATGGGTGTACTATCTACTGCACTTCCTCCTGAGCCAAACCTACCTAAGACATATTATCAAGTGAAGAGAATCATCCGTGCTTTAGGCCTTGACTATGTGAAAATCCATGCTTGCCCCAAAGATTGCATGCTTTTCCGAGGAGATACAGCTGACAAAGATTTTTGTGATGTGTGCCAGAGCTCTCGTTGGAAAGATGTTAAGAAGAATGGTTCTACAGCTAAACCTAAGAAGAAAAACAAACCAGCAAAAATGTTGCGTTATTTTCCACTGATACCAAGGATCCAAAGGTTATTTGCAACTAGCAAAACTTCAGAAGACATGCGATGGCATGATGACGGCCGTACAAAAGACGGAAAACTGCGACATCCAGCAGATGGTGAAGCTTGGGAAGATTTTAATCGTAGATATCCTGATTTTGCAGCAGATGCTCGTAATGTACGCCTTGGTCTTGCAAGTGATGGATTTAACCCTTTCCGAAATATGAGTTCAAAGCACAGTACTTGGCCTGTAATGCTGGTTCCTTACAACTTGCCACCTTGGATCTGCATGAAGCAAACATCTTTATTGTTGTCGATGATCATTCCTGGACCAAATTCTCCAGGGAATGATGTTGATATATACTTGCAGCCCTTGATCGATGAGCTCTTAACATTGTGGGATGGAGTGGAAACATGTGATGCCTCTTCCCGAAAAAAATTTCCGCTTCGAGCAGCACTATTGTGGACTATAAATGATTTTCCTGCATTAGCTTACCTATATGGTTGGAGCACAAGTGGTACATATGCATGCCCATCATGTGGTGTGGCGACAAAATCATTTTACCTGAAGAATGGTAAAAAGATGTGCTACATGGGCCATCGTCGATGGCTCCCACAGGATCACATATATCGAAGGCAAAAGAGCCAGTTTGATGGCACGACAGAGGCTGGACTTGCACCTGAAACAATGAGTGGTACTTCTGTTTTGAGAATGTTAGAAGGCAGAGTGTTTGTTTTAGGGAAAAAGGGGTGCACAACAAAGAATACAAACGGCAATAAGAAAGGAAAAAAACAAAGGAAAGCAAGATGAAAACCATAACAATTGCAAGCGTAAAAGAGGACGACAAAAGAAACAGAAAGATGGGAACAATGGCAAGAAGGAGAAGAAGCCAGAAGATTGGTTGAAAAAGCGGTCAATATTCTTCGAGCTACCATACTGGGAAAAGAACAAACTAAGACACAATCTAGATGTGATGCACTTAGAGAAAAATCTATGTGAAAACTTTATTACAACTTTATTGGATATTCCTTCCAAAACAAAGGATGGTCTTAAAGCACGACTAGATTTAGTGGAACTTGGAATTCGACAGAATCTTCATCCTGTGGTAGATAATGAAGGAAAGCAAACTGTGCCTGATGCACCTTTTACCATGTCTAGAGAACAAAAGGAGGTTTTTTGTTCAGTAATCCGAAACATGAGGACACCTGATGGCTATGCATCAAACATTTCTAGGTGTGTTAACATGAAAGATTGTACATTGGGTGGACTAAAAAGTCACGACAATCATGTTTTACTACATGACATTCTTCCAGTGGCACTCCGATCCTGTTACCCCAGCAAAGATGTTATGGAAATAGTTATTGGAATATCTAATTTCTTTAAGAAGTTGTGCTCCAAGGTGATAGATGTTGATGAGCTACAAGAACTTCAAGAGAGTATTGTGATGACACTATGTAATATGGAGAGAATTTTCCTGCCATCATTTTTTACTGTGACAGTTCACTTGATGGTGCACTTGGTAGAAGAAGTTAAACTTGGTGGCCCCGTTCACTACCGGTGGATGTACCCCATGGAGAGGTACGTAACTACACATTGCAGTGTTATTGTCAATAATTCGTTCAACTAACATGTGTTCATGATTTCATTTAGATTTTTTGTTCGGCTCAAAGCGCTTGTGAAGAACAGAGCTCACCCAGAAGGTTCGATTGCTGAAGGATATTGCATGGAGGAGTGCATGACCTTTTGTTCGAGATTTCTTGATGGAAATACTCATTTTACCAGACCAGCTAGAAACCCTGAACCTTCAGACAATATGAAAGACATGTACTTGTTTGAGAGTGCTGGAGAACCAATTGGAAAGTCTACTACTATAAGCCATTTTGATAGCCAGCTTCTTGTTCAGGCACATCGATACGTATTGCGACACTGCGATGAACTTGAAGAATTCCGCAAGTGTGTAATATAGCCCCCCTATTTTTACTTTTTAGTAAGTTGAAGCCATGACACTGTATAACTAATAATCCAATTGTTGTAGAGAATTTGTAGATGAGGAGAAAGGAAAATTGTGTCCTTCAACTACTTTGACTCATGCTTCCATCGAGAAGTTGATAGATCAACACTTTCCTGACTGGTTGGAACAAAAGGTGCAGTACAGCTGAAATAGCTTATTAGGCCATGAGTTTAATAGAATGAATTGATCTAATTACTTTCTTCAATGCAGATTATCCTAGGTGATGGACTAGGAATCACTAAAAAGGTCCAAGCTTTGGCTGCAAAACCGAGCAGATGCGGCGTGAGATATAGCGGCTATATTATTAAGGGTTTCAGGTTCCACACTATGAGTCGTGAGGCTGCACGGTCGACACAAAACAGTGGTGTAGTGAACATTGCAGAAGATGGGGTTAATTATTATGGCAGATTATCAGATATAATAGAATTGACATACAATGACTACAAGGTTGTGCTTTTCAAATGTGATTGGTATGATGTCCATCATCGTGCTGGTTTACGAAAAGATGCATTTGGATTAACTTATGTGAATTTTTCTCGAAAAATACACACTGGGGAAAAACTAGAGCATGATCCTTTTGTCTTTTCTTCACAAGTGGAGCAAGTCTTTTATGTTGAAGACCCAAAAGCTGAAGGATGGAATGCTGTGGTAAGAGTTAAGCCACGAGATACTTTTGACATGGGTGATGATGAACTGGCATCAGATGAAGTAGATTAGACTAATCTATGGCTTTCAGGTACACTTATGGGCCTATGTTTCTATTTATATGAAAATGTTTCATCATTGTTTTTTTTTAAAAAGTGTCATTATAGGGTTTGTTTTTTTGTAGCATTATGCTTCATTCCATTCCCATTTTTATGACTGCTATATTCCGATATACTTATGAACTTCTTGCTTACTTTGATGTTAGGCCGGATTGGGTTATTCTGCCCGTGTGTTGTTTGGACGAAATGTTCAGGCCCTTCGAGAAGATATCCCGTGTACAACGCCTTGCACTTGCCATGCTGTCTTTGTTGAGGCTATATTCCTTGCAAATGCCATGTTAAATGTTTGGTTGTCCTGCCATGAAAGTTTTGTTTGGCGTTGTTCACTGGCAGGAGATGGTTGTGTTATTGAATTGTCGGATCATTTTATTAGATTTTTGTTTTCCTCATCCTTGTGACCATGGAGGTGTTCTCGCACTTCCTATTTGTTGTTTTTTTTCACTTTTTCCTGAATATCACTTACTAATGATTCTATCATCCATCCATGATAACTGATTCTATATAGTTGTTTCTTGAAGAGTCTAGTCTTTCATAGGCGGGTTGGCTTTCTAGTTTCCATGCAATATGTGATGGAAATTTATTTCACCGTCCCATTTTATTATGTTTCCTCCAGAACTCTCCATGCGATCCTTGCCTGGTCCATTGCTGTTTGCACTGGTGTGCGAATTGTCAGGAGCACCGTGAAAGGAAAGGCCGCCTTGCAGACAGCAGTGTTGTTCCAATGACCATCATCAACCCACCACCGGTGCAAGAAATGAACATGGCCGAGAATCATGCTCCCACGTCCGAGAATGAAGCTCCAAAGACCGTTTCAGTCAAGTACTAACCAGCACACTGCGTACCAGTGCAAGATCATTTTCAAGTTGTCTAGACGTTTCAATTATTCAGTGAAAGTCCGACCATCATGTATGTCTAGCCGGCACATTTATATGGTTATGGTTTGTTCGGGTGAAAGCATTGCGATACATACAAACGATCACTTTACATTAAGGATCTATTTTTTTATCGACTTTCAAAAAACGATTTCCCAAATTGTGCCCCATGTATACGTGGAGCATCTCCTATCAAGGCAAGGCGATGTCTGTGTCTAGAAGAATGCCTAACTCGTACCAACCATGGCTTCATTTCAAACTCTTCTAAAAAAAAGTTCATTTCAAGCCAAATAACCCGAATTCTGGTTTTATAGAAAAGGCCCCCGTCAAGGCATCAAGCACTCAAGCATCGGCCCAAACCCGAACCCGAAGACCGAACTCATTGCTTTATGCATGAATATTATTTGTTTTGTTTAGCTCATTACAAAGATTTCGCAAACAACACCGGATCTGGAAGCTTAGAGTTATTTCGGTCAATTCGATGGACTGAATAGACCGAACAAAAAATTCGGTCTATTTGGGTTCGGTTCTTGTTTTTTTTCTGAGAAATTTGGTCCTCATTTTTTAGAACCCGAATTTTCCAGAGACCGAATAGACCGAAAAGACTAAGTTGCATAATTTTATTTTTCTTCTCTTCTCAATTTTTTTCCTTTTCCTTTTTCTTTTCTTTCCTCTTTCTTTTCTTACCTCGGCCGACTCTCATTTTTCCCCTCCTCTGCATCTCCCTCTCTCGCCTCGCCAGATCCGGTCCCGCCGCCTACCGCCTCCCTCTCCCGGCCGCCGCCTCCTCCCACCTCCCGCCTCCCCCACCGCGCCCTCCCTCCCTCCCGGCCTCCCCCACCGCCCCCTCCCCAGCCACCTCCTCCTCCCCCACCTCCCCCCGCCGCCTCCTCCTCTCCCCACCTCCCCCGCCGCCGCCGCCTCCTTCTCCCCCCACCTACCCCGCCGCACTCGGCCGCCTCCCCCCTCCTCCCCACGCTTCCCGCCAATTGCAGTGCAAAAATTAACTTGCCGCCTATTGTATTACTAATTACTTTCATTTGCCGCCAATCGTCCCTATGCCCTCCGAGAAAATAGCCAAACTGCCGATTAATCTACCTCTCCCTCTCCGAAGAAACTTCCCTCATCTGTTCCATCTCCTAGATCCAGGGGCCCTCTGCGGCACCAAAACATAACAAACGCCGCCAGATCAAGCCACCGCTGCCCCCTAGGTGTCGCAGCTATCGGTAAGTCCGTCTATGCATGATTCCTCTCTTCATCTATGCCGGCTGCCTCTCCCGTTCAATTCTGTAGCACCACCATGTTAATCTCTGTTTGTTTCTTTGTTGCATATCCAGGCTGATCAGGCACTCGTCTTCCACTGTCCTTTCGGTTATCGTGATCTCTGGCTCGCATATCACTTCAGGCTGGAGGTACTTGTCTCCTGTTCAAAATGTTCAAAACTAGAGTCAGATATAGATATGAAGAACTTTTCGAAATAAGATTTGGGAATTTATGTGATTATATTTGTAGGGAATCAAAGCATCAGAAAGCTGTTTATAAGCAGAGGGTCTTTTAAGACACACCACTTAAGTATTAACTCGTTAAATCCTAGCCATTGATCATTCGGGGTAGCTTTGGTAGAAAAAAAGTTGACATGCTATACCCAATCATAGCAAAAAAGGAACCTCTTAAATGTCTGTAAATGATGTTGCTAAAAATCATTGGCGCTTCCTTTTCAAAAAAAAAAAAAAAATCATGACGCATGCATACACATGTTTCTTTTAACAGTACACCAGTATGTGTACATTACTAGTATAAATTTCACTCCTACATACTAGTATCTGTTATTTGGAGTTTTCTGAAAAAAAAAAGTTAAGACTCCTGGGGAGTCAAAATGTGGCATGGAAGTATGAAAATGAATGTAAAAACATCGTTTATGAAAATGAATGTAAATACATCGTTTTCAACTTTGAAGTAACATCAGCGAGTTTGTTATGCATACAAACTCTTTTTCAAGATAGCTGTTTATATGAAAATGTAAGTAAAAAAAAGGATCTGCATGAAAAACTAATGTAACACATGAAAAGCTCTAGATGATAGTGCCATGCCATGCAACAAGGTTGTCGGACTGAATTTATACCTACTGCAAAAACAAAGGTAGTAAGTGTCAACTCGAGAGGTGCTGTAGTATATAGTTCAACCTAATATAATCGGATAGTAGGCTGCACCTATTACTTACTGATTCTGGAAGTGCTATTAACTATCATCAATCACCCGATTAGTACGTTCCACAGCTGATCTAGAAAACCTAGGCATGTTTAAACATCGTTACTAATTAACACTCATTTTATGGAAACAATGAACGTCAGTTTGCTGGCCGTGTGGGGAGAAACAAAAGATTATTCTCAGATGAACTTCAGGAAGTAGGCCAAGTCAAGAATTGCATTGCCTCAAGAATTGCATTGCCTTCTTTTTATAGCCTTAAGGTGGATAATATGCTCCCCTCAAAAGTTTCTAACCGCACCACCCCCACAAAGAAGCCAGATCCATTGCATCTAATCACATACGAGGATTCATTTGCACTGTACTGTTCCATGACAGTGCTATACAACATTCGATAATAGACAGAAGTCACAGAAGCCAGCTTCAAAATCTAGAAAGAATACAAGGATGCTGTTGCATGTGTACGTACGTGCTTCCCTGCTAGTAAGAAAACAATATAGAGTTGTAGATGCAGGTTAAAACACTCTTTAACATGGGAAACAAAATGTGGCATGGAAGTATGATAATGAATGTAAATACCATACGTATTTTCAACTTTTAAGTTCAACATCAGCTTGTTATGGTTATTCATATATTTGTCTGCACAAACTCTTTTTAAGCTAGCTGTTTATATGAAAACTGTGACGCAAAAAAATGGAATTGCATGGAAAGTTTATGTGACACATAAAAGTTCTAGATAGTTTATGTGACACATAAAAGTTCTAGATGATAGTGCCATGCCATGCCATGCATCAAGGTGGTTAGTGGGTATTTTGCTACTGCCTTTATACCTACTGAAATGACATACCAACTTTAAAGAGAAGAATAAGTAGACTAACTTGTGTGTTTGTGAAAATGGTCGGTTACTCTAAAAAAGCCACACCTGCAATGTGACTCTCACTCCACTTACAGTAAAAACACACTGAAAACATAAATCTATCATCCATTAGGAGGACTCAAGACCAATCAAACAATTTCCTATAGCTTTCTAGTTTCACACTTTTCTGTTAGAGAAAAAGGATTTATCAGGAATTAAGATCAACATGTATTAGTTCATTATTCCAGATGTCATGTTTAATCATTTACTGATCTTAAGAAGCATGTAAAGCTATGAATAATCACACAAGCTTCTTGTGAAACAAACGTCTGAAGCTCATTCTTCAGATAAACAAAAGGATACATCAATAACCTAAAAATGAGGAAAACAAAAATCTAATAAAATGATCCGACAATTCAATAACACAACCATCTCCTGCCAGTGACCAACGCCAAACAAAACTTTCATGGCAGGACAACCAAACATTTAACATGGCATTTGGTTTGTTAAATGATAGAGCTCTGGTCAAATCAAAACTACATAACTCTGAAGCTCATTCTTCATTTTATTAGATTTTTGTAATGACATTTTCCTGTTGATGTACCTCACAGCTTACTCTTTAATTTATAGAAGTGTTAATTTTTGCTTTGCAGTAGAAATCATGGCAAGAGGACCTCGAAGATTAAGGAACTTGAACCTTGAAGCACAAGATGCAGGATTGGAGCAGCAGGGGCATGATGATTTGGCAGACAATGAGAACGAGGGGAATTTACAAGGTCCTCCAGATGTTGACAATATATTAGCCCGCATGCCAAACCAACGTGCAAGTCCAATTAAGATAATATGTAAGTTTGATATTTTTGCGTTGACATATCTAAATACAATGTCAAATCATATAATTTCATACATGCAGGGCCGAATGGACAGGGGCGGCAAGTTTTAGGGGATTTTGGAGCCAAAGATTTATTGAAATTACAAGGAGGAAAGGTAATTGTAGGGACTGATGAAAATGGTGTACCAAATGAAAGGTCAGCCTCTGTTCTTGGACAGCACCTTGGGGATCTAGCACAAAAATCAACATTTGCCCCATTACACATTCCAAGATGGGACAATGATCTATTCAATAAACACAAGGAACAAATAATCATGGATGTTGAGGTAAAAGTAATCTATACAATGCAAGAAAAGTATATTAATGTTTGTTCCAATCACTAACTATTTAGCTTTTCTTTGTACAGTCAAAATTTGTCTTTCCTAGCCAAACGCTACAACTTACAAGAGACTGGATCCTAAGAACTGTAAACAATAGGTGGCGAGCCTACAAATCTAAGTTGAAGAAAGAACTTTTCAATCGTGAAGAGAGATCTCTAGATCAAATTATACAAGGTAGACCAAGAACTGTTAATGAACATCAGTGGAGATCTCTTGTTGGCTTTTGGTGTCAAGAAACACATAAGGTGACATCTTTTATATCTGACATTTACAGGAAAATTGAAAGAAAGTAATGTAACATTTGTGCTTTATCACTTTGCTATATTTACAGAAATTGTGTGCAACAAACTCTCGGTGTGCAAAAGAACAGAAGAATACACACACAACAGGGAGGAAAAGCCATGCTAGACTGAAGAAAGAGATGGTGATATATATTCTAACTATGTTGTTATCTATCAAATTCAATGATCATGTAATAGAGAAGTGATTGGATCCTCAAATTTAATATCTTGTGCAGGAAGATCAAAGGAAAGGAAAGGTTCATAGGATAGAATTATGGGATGCTGCTCATAAGAAAAAGAATGGTAGATACAGTACCAACAAAGTGAAGTCAGTAATGGTATATTTTTCTGCTCCTAATGATTAACGTTGGATTTGAAATTGTTGTTACGATTATGTGAACTTCCTATATGCTTATTTCAATAGGATGCATCATTTGAGGAATTAGAAAAAACGAAAGAGCAGAACAATGGTAATCTTTCAGCTAATGATTTTAATGAGGTGTTCTATGAGATCGTTGCTAAACAATTAAAAGCACGCGGGTACTATGATGATAAGTACTGGAGTCAAGTACAAGTTTCTAAAGGTATGACTTTTGTTACTCAAACTGAGGAAGAAAGAAGGTACCATGACAAAGTAAATATAATGGAAAATAAGATGCAACGCATGAGTAGTGTCATGAAACATTGGCTTGCTTTTATGTCACAAAAGTATCCAGATGAGGATTGGATAAATGAAATGGAAAGAGCTCTACATGATGAAGTAAGCCTCCATGGGTCCCTTTCTATGTCTCCCTCTCATAGAGATGAGTTTATTTGTATTTTGTAACTATGTGTCTGATGTTTCATTTTTCTGCAGGTTGTTCATACTGAAATAGATGGTGATACTGATACTGAGCAAGATTGTAGTGATGACAGTATCCATGGCACATATAGTTATAATGATATTGACATCGACCCTAAAGACCCAAATGATAATGTGTACTCTCCAGAAAATTCTGTTCAGGTAACACTATACCTTTCTTCAGCATGCTCATTTGTGATTCTACGTAACTGTAGCTATGAGATGCAGCCGCAGCCACAAGAATCAGAAGCGAGCGCAGCTCTTATTTCTAATTTCTTAGCTACAATATAGTATGTAAGTACATGCTAATGTCCTAAATACTATGGTTACAAATATGCAGGGGCCACATACCCATAATTGTAGTCAAGTCAACAAGGATTTTGTCCGGTCATCGTTACCACGTGAGCCAATGGTTGCAAAGGTATGTTAGATATGTCTATTGCATCAAAAACTGAGATCTAATTAACTAAGAATATTCAGAGTCGAATGGTTTAGAAGTGAGGCTTTAGATAGATTAGACTTTTAGATCAGTGTTTCACCCATGGATGCATATCGTTATGTTTCCTTGCAAGTCAATAAATCTTGAGAATAGTATATAATAATGTTACCTACCTTGCAATATATCTTTTCACGTGGTGTTACTATATATCTTTTCACATGGTGTTGCTTTCACATGGTGTTGCAATATTTTATGGAATATTTGTGTTCATTGGCTATAGGCTTGCTAGAGTTTTCTTGCATGAACTGAAATCTCCAATATGCAATATGGTCTGAGATGTGCTAACATTATGAAATATTCCAGTCATGTACATCTATTTTGATTATCAGAAATCTAAATTGAGTGGTAGATAACCCATGTTACATGTCACAAAACTGAGAGTTCAACTATGACTGCAGGTGGCACATATTGAGAATCAGGGTCAAGCAGATAAGGGTTCTAAAGGCCTAACTTTACCACGTGGTAGCATAATGACCAACATGGTATGTCTATGTTCCGATTACTGTAACCCTTCATATAGTTGTCCTCTTATTTCTATTTTCCTTGCTTAGTAGATTTATTTTCAAGATTCAATCGGTTCTGTGCCATCTTAAACAATCTATATAGTTTACTGAAATGCATTATGTTGGTCACCTCCTTGCTGTGGTGGGTAGGATCATAAAATTGCATGTAGGGTTATCTTCCATGCTTCCTCTTTTTGAACTAGCATTCGTTCCATCCACAGTATCAAAATCAAGGTGAGCTCAGCATTTCCTCTGTCAAAATTGTAGCCAAAATTATAAAATGGCTCTGTGCAAATAATTTATTAGTTAGCTTTGGTTGTCTAGCACTTTGGTCGCTCTCCAGATTCTATGTGATATGATGCAGTGGTGTATTAACATGATCAAGAAGAAAATGGAACTCAGGAATTTATGACTATCTGTGTAATGTTGACCTGACAGCAAAGGCATGCTAGATTTATATATGTTCATATTATTGTCACAATTTTCATAAGTTTGGCCCTTGCACCTTTTGGTTGATATTCACTTGTATGGTAGGGCTGCTTGAGTGACCACCAGCTTGTATTTGTACATTTGGTTTTGTTTATGTCTACATCTACGTAAACACATTCAGTACTAGGTTAGACCACATCAAAAGTAAATTTTGATGTGCTAGCTAGATAAATATTATAGGAAGATAACAATTGACATCTCACTACATTTTACCCAGAAGTGCCTCTAAGTTTAATTCAAATAAAAGTGATAATGACGTTCCTAAGAGTAATTGAATCAGTAGGTATGCTGGAATCATGCACTAGCTAATTTTACCAGTCAGGACCAGTACTTAATTTTAATTGTTGGTTGAACTTGCTAGATAGATGATATGCTTTGATTGTGTCTACTGCAGAGATCTCAAAGAATTAAAGCTCCAGCTCATAATCAATCAGGATCGGTATGTACTTGTTTCCCCTGTTGTTTCGAAGCTAAATTAATTACAAGTTTGAAGATCATAGCTTTATGTTTTACAAAATGGTAGAGCCAAGTGGAAGTCTATCTTATTTCACTAAGAAACAAATGTAAAGTCGTGGCCAAAGGAAAGTTAGTGACTACTGACAGCACTCGAAATATTGGTGGCACCATGCTTGGGAAAGAATTTGTTGGGGTTTATGTTGATGCCCTTGAAAATAATGGCAATGGAAACAATGGAGATGAGATGTTACCTAGACCACTCTATTCTATGAAAACTATGAGAGATGCTATTGGCTTTATTGTTGCTTGGCCTCGTTCACATGTAAGTTTTCTGTTATATTAACCAAATGCTTTACAGTTTTGTAATTTCCTAAAATTGTACTATCCCTCTAAACACATGAATCATTGTAGGTTAAAAGACTTAAGAGTTCAACTCAAACCTGCACAACCTTGGTATGTTTCGTTCTTCAAGTGCTAGATCCGTTTGATTAGAATTTATGTGCGTCAACTTAATCTCCTCTTATTTTGCAGCATGATGGAAACATGTAACTTGATGTGGATGGAAAGACAAGCTACAAGTTTCGGAGTGAACAAGATAGATTTTAGATGTTAGAGAAAAAATATAGATATTTGTACGATATTGCCACTTTTCCTATGCTTCTTTATGAATATGGTTTGTCTTTGATAGTGCACTTTAATGAGTTATTAATCAGTATCTTGTTTTGTAAAGACAAAATGGATTTTTCAATGCAATGCCTTCATGATTCACTTTCTCATTATCTAATCATGCAAATTCATTTGTGTCCAAATTTGTAAACAATGTCTCTTTATTTCTAGTATGTAAGAAGGCGTTACTATAAATGTGCCTATATTAATAGACACGCTATAAAGATGCATCAATATCCATATTTTTGATATGATGTTATAAAACATTACTATACAACGTGGCTATATTAGTAGACACGAAATATAAATGTACGTATAAAATTGTCTCTATATTTCTTGAAACGCAAAATGGTGTTACTATAAAATGTATCTATATTGTTAGACACACAATATAAATGTATCTACTCAACCGTTTCTATACTTCTTAATACACAATACGACGTCATTACACAACGTGACTACATTAGTACACACATAATATAAATGTATATATGAGAACGTCTCTACATTTCTTAACACGTAATGAAGCGCTGATATATAACGTAACTACACAAATAGACACGCTATATAAATGTATCTATAAAAGTGTATCAATATGCGTAGGCATGCAACTAACGTCTCTACAAAACGTCTTTTTATCTCCTTGATACGTTTAGAGAACTCGTTTCTACAAGTCCTGACACGGTCCATGCGAAGACGCTTCTAACACGCTTTATAAAAACGTGCCTACAATCTTGTAGAGATGAAATAAAGCGTGTCTAACATATAAATAAAGCGTCACTACAGGGGGGATTTCTAGTAGTGACTCGTGACCTCCTGAGACGCTTCGACATGAGTGATGGTAAGCCGGTGTCAACTCCGATGGCTTCTACAGCCTATCTTGACCCAGATGAGGATGGCGAGCCAGTTGATCAGAAAGAGTAGAGAAGTATGATCGGCTCCCTTCTTTACCTCACGGCCTTGAGACCAGACATACACTTCTCTGTGTATCTGTGTGCTCGTTTTCAGTCTTCTCCTCGCGTATCTCACCGCCAGGTGGTGAAGCGCATCTTTCGGTACCTTCGAGCTACCATTGACTATGGTATCTGGTACTCTTCCTCTTCTTGTCTTTCCTTGAGAGCCTTCTCGGATGCAGACTTCGCTGGCTGTAGGATAGATAGGAAGAGCACTTCTGGCACCTGCCAATTCATTGGTATTTCTCTTGTTTCTTGGTCTTCGAGGAAGCAGTCCGGTGTTGCACAGTCCACTGCAGAGGCCGAGTACGTTGCCGCAGCCAGTTGCTGTAGCCAGGTACTTTGGATCGTTTCAACCCTGCGGGACTTTGGGTTAGCTCTAGACAGTGTTCCACTCTTCTGTGATAACACGTCTGCTATTAACATTGCTAAGAACCCCGTGCAACATTCTCGGACCAAGCATATTGATATTCGATATCACTTTCTTAGAGACCATGTAGAGAAAGGCGATATAGTGATCCAGTTTGTGGAGAGTGACCACTAGTTGGCTGACATCTTTACCAAGCCATTGGATAGCTCTAGGTTTTCAGCTCTGCGGGGAGAGCTTGGGGTGGTTTGTCCTTATGGATTGTAGTAAGGGGGAGCTTTGTGCTTTACTGCTCTATTATATTAATTATGCTCTTACTTCCTTCTGATTGCATTGCATTCGGGGTGCATTGGGTTAGTCCTTCTAGCATAGGTTAGAGTGCTTCTCTAGTCTAGTTGCTTAGATGATTTCCTCTCATCTTGTGACCTAGGATCCTGCTCTATTAGCCGCTTCTCTTCTCTCACTAGGTCGAGCCCACTCACTGCTTTTTGGTTCTAGCAAGGGTCGGGCCACCCTTGGGTAGACAGGGTACGTGTTTGCTCCTTAGTGAGATTGATTACCGGACTAATAGTCCTAGATTGATATGGGGTAGATGAGAGTCAGTCTAAGCCATAGTTGCCTCTATATCTTATCTATGCTTTAAGGACTGCCTGTTTGGTTTTCTTTGCCAGCTTCTCGTTTTTATTGCTTTGGTTCAGGAGGAGTTCTTTTGGGAGCTTCTGGAGTCTAATGTTGACTTAACTCAACTTGAACTAAAAGTTGCATCTCATGTTGAGGGGGAGCTGGATCTTCTTGCATCTTAGCATTTTTGTATTGTAATATAACTACATTGAGCCTTGATTATTATCCTGTTATGACATGTTTACAATGCTTTACACCTTGCCATGACTTGTGCTTATATGCTAGATTTATCATGACTTCATATGTGTAGACTAGCTCTTGCCATGATAAGCTAATTAAAATTGCTCAACTTAAATTAAAACTTGTCATGCTCGCATTGGAGTCTAGTCTTTCTTTAGTTATCCTTTTTATGATTCATGCCATGTCAAATAGGCTTAGTTGAGCGTTGAATCTCTATTGAGCCTTAGATTGAGCTTTGTTAGCCTCTTGATGTAGCATGTGTTAGTACAACTTGTTTAAAAAGCAAAAAGATCTCTTTTGTGCGAAAAAACTGATTTCACCAATTCTTTCTCATGAGACGGCTTGCCATTGCACTAGCCATGAACTCAGGGGAGTTTTGGATGACCTAGACTATCTTCTTAAGCTTCTCGCTTGGAGTAGTCGCATAAGCCTTGAGATCTAGCACATAACAAAAAACTTGGGTTGGAAACGACCATGAGCTTTAAAAAGACAATGTTTTATGTGTTCAATTTGCTTAAGCTACAAAAAGAACCATGTACTTAACCAATATTTCAATCTTGAGCTTATAGCACTCTATTTGGACTCAATATTAGCTTCCTTGTTCCGCTTAGCTTATTGACATGGCCTGCATCATCCTTGGATATCTCTAGTTAGACTCTGCTTATTGATGACTTGACATGCTCATAAAATGCATTACATTTCAGATCATCATCTATGTGGTTTAGCTAGGATATACATATCCTGTCATGATCTAGATAGCCTTTTATTGAGTTATGGCTTGGTGTAGTTCATTATGGTCATTATGGATAATTCTCATGGCTCTAAATGCTTAAAATAAATAAACTTCAGCCATTTTCATCCATTGTCATGTCATATTCTTCTCTTTTGCATCTTGATGTGTTTATTGCCAAAAGGGGGAGAATAGAGAAGAAAAAGTCTTTTGGGAACAGTTTAGAGCTTTGGAGAACAATTTGCTCTTTCAGTTGTTGCTCTTGTGTTCCTTCTGTCGACATAGTCATTAGACTCATTTTCCTTCTTTGGACCATGTTGGACTTTGCAAATCAAACTCAACTTCATGCTTTTTCTGGGTTTGTCAATATACTCATCAAGGGGGAGATTGAGAGACCATGTGGAGGTGTCCCCATGTTTGTGATGAGTCATTGACACTTGGTTTGGAAAGATTGAGTTTGATTTGAGTGTTTCCTGCTAAGTCGTAGCCTTAAAAATGTTCCGAATCGCTTTCTGTGCTAAGTCGTAGCTTCTGGCCGTGGTCGTAGGCTTTTACGATCACTTTGGTCGTGGTCGGAAGTCTCCCGACTCATTTACGACCACGCTGGCCGTGGTCGAAGGCCAGTACGACCACGTTGGCCGTGGTCGAAGCGCGTTACGACCACATTGGCCATTGTCTATAGTCGCGAGTCGTGCTATGACCACCGTGCTCGGAAGTCGGCGCTTGAATGAACGATCACGTTGAGGAGTCGGCAAGTTACGACCACGGTACCGCGAGAGGTAGTCGGAGGTCGAGACTTCGACCACTGTGGTTGGTAGTCGGCAGAACTCGACTTCGACCACGTGGGAAGTCGAAGCGAATTCGACCACATTGTGAAGCGGTCGTATGCGGTCGGCTGCGGGCGTAGGACAGTTGGCCGTGGTCGGATGTGCTCTCAAGCGCCCGGGTGTGGTCGGAAAGGGTCTCGACCACTGTAAAACTCGTTGTACGTGGTCGGAAGGTGTTTCGATCATGCGCTAAATGGTCGGAAGTCCCTGGGAGTGTTGAACGTGGTCGTAGACATCTAGTAACCGGTTGTATGACCTCCAGGATCGGTCATTTCACCTGAGAATCGGTTGTATCAACTCCTGGGCTAGTCGTCTTGACATGGAGAGCGGTCGTAGGTCATGTGCATGAATATTTAAGTGATCTTGACCGGTCGTAATAGGTGTACGACTTTGTGGAACATGGTTTGGTTTCTGTTTTGCTTATGCAAATGTTTATACACAATGTTTTGTGCGGTGCTATGAATGTATGCTTGTCTGTGATGGTTTGCAGGACTTGGAGACTAGTTGTGGAGAGGCATGGATGGCCAAGACTAGGCACGGGCGGTGCTTAGGTCAAGAGTGGTCGGGAGATGCCAAAGACGACGAGGTCTGCCAGGTGGTTGCAAGACTTGAGCGACAAGGGAGGAGGAAGCTTCCGGGAAGGCAGTAGGATGGCATTTTGGAGAAATGCGGAAAGCTGCAAAGGGAAGCTGTGTCTCTGCGAAAGCTCTGGTGTGGTTGGCGCTAACGGGCAAAGCAGTGGAGCCCTCGGGAGTAACGGGTAAAGAACTGGAGCTCGTCCTCACTAGTGGGTAAAGAGAATGGTAAAACCCGGTGTTAGGTGGGGGTTTACGGGTTCCCCCCGGTAGCAGAAGGCTATAAATAGAGAGGGTAGAGCTCAGGGTGCTCGGTGAGGTTGTTCTCGAGTCACTCTGAATTTTACGTCTCTATTTGTGTGAGTTGTCTCTGGGTAGAGCACGGTTGCTCTTGTACCTCCGATGGAGTGGCTGTAGAAACCTCCATGATCAATCATTCATCTCTCTTCCTCAAGTTGATTTCTGTCGTTAAGAGATGTTGTGAATGTTGTGTTTGCGATCTGTTTTGAGAGCTTGTTCTTCTTGCTATCCTTTTCTCTCTTCTCTTCTTCGTGAGTCTGCATTCGTCTTGGTGTGCTTCGAGTTGCTCAGAACTGGGAATCTGTCTCAAGGCCACTTGGCCAGTTCATTCCCGAGAGCAGGAGTCGAATCAGAGAAGTTCTCTTTACTGAATGGTCGTGCACCTCAAGTCCTCTGTTTCGAGTTCGACCATGTTGCTCTAGCCGACTGTGGCTAAGACTTTGGATTTTCTTGGTAATTTCTCTTCCAGAGGTTGGATTCTTTCAGTGCCTCAAGTTTTAGGACCAAAAGACCAGAGAGTCTTAGTTACTCGGAAATCTGGCTATGCGAGTCCTTCCACAGCAACTCCACAGTATTCACTATTCACTTTCTTTTGTCGGTTCGGGTAAGCTCTTGACTGGGGTTGGCCTTCTAGTAAGCTTTCCAAACTGAGATTTCATAGCTCAGTGGCTTTTGGAGAAGTAGGGTTGTGTGGATACTTGGGGCAGTTTTAGAAGGCACCATTCACCCCCCCTCTGTCGCCATTTCGATCCAACAAAGATATACAGAGGCACATTTCCTCTATGACTCGGGCTACTTCATCGTGACCTTCGAAGATTTATTCTTACTATTCAACCTTGACAAACTCAATGCCTCACTTCTATGATGCTGGACATTGTAAGAGTACTATATAATGAAGTTCTACATTCACGTCATATCAATAAGTGTCATTACGCTTTGCTTATATATAGATACAAGATACAACAAGTCCAGTGACGGCGACAACCGGTGGGTTACCTCGAATCACACTTGGTCTCTCAGCGATTGTAACATCCTGATTTTCAGAGCCTTTCTGAAGCTTCTAAAATAAAATTCACCATTTGGATTTTTCTGGAATTAATTAAAGCTTAATTGGAATTTTTATTAATTAAAAAGATTTAATATGATTAAATTAAACATTAACATTTGCCAAAAATATTTTATTTGAGCTCCCTGAGTCTCAAGGAATTTTCTGAAATTTTTGGTGAATTTTTCGGATTTATTTGCTATTTTCTAGAGCTCAAAAAGTATTTCTTGAATTTTTTTGAAAAAGAAAAACTCTAAAAATCCTTGAACCAGCCGGTGGGCCGAAATCCACCGAACCGGCCCGGTCCAGCCACCCGCCCGGCCTGCCCCGCCCCTAGCCACGCGGCGCGCATCCGCGCCCGCCTTCCTCCGCTGGATGGCCGTCGCGCGTCGCACATCCGCCGCTCTCCACGCCGCACTGCCCCGCGCGATGGCCGCCACGTGGTCGACACCCACCCGATCCCGTACGCGCCTGCTTGCCCTAACCCTAGTGGGCCGAGCCCACTCGGCCCGCGCCGCCGCCGCCGACGCCCGGGGTATTTAAGGCGCCGACCCCGAGGCAGCCGCCGCCGTGCGCAGCCGCCGCCGTCCGTCTGCCGTCGTCCGCCGCCTCTGCCGCCGTCGTCTTCGTCGCCGGTGAGCCCCGCCGCCGTCCCGAGCCATCGCCGACCCAGCCCGCCGCCGCACCCCGCCGTCCAGCCGTCCGATCGTCCCCGCGCTCCGCGCCGCCAGGGGAACGCTTCGCGCAGCGCGCCCGCCACGCGTCGGCGATCCACCGCCGTCTCGCCCCGAGCCGCTTGATCCCCACCGCCCGTTCAGATCTGGGCCGACGGCCAAGATGCGTCCACGCTCACCGCACCGCAGCCGTCCGATCGTCCCCGCCCCCGCGTCCCTTCGCCTTCCAATGGAATCAGTCCACCGTGCGCCGAGCCGCTGACAATCCGGGCCCACCCGTCAGCCATGGTCCATGGACCGAGCCACGCCAGCCAGCCACGCAAGCCGAGCCACGTCAGCCCTAGATCTGATGTGTCAAGCCACGTCAGTGCCACGTGGGTGCCACGTCACTATGCCATGTCAGCTGCCACGTCAGCCAACCGTGCACACGTGTCGCCACGTGAGCCGCCGCGTCAGCCCTAGCTGCCCCGTCAGCACGCCCGGTCGCCCCCGCACTGTTCCGTGCGCCGAGCCCACCGTAGACCCATCTCACCGTGCACCGGGTCTACAGCACAGTGCAATTTCTGAATTTCAGCCTTTTTCCCAAAACCAGATTTTCCAGAGCCCCGTTCTCCCTCGTCTTAGCTCCGATTGACCCGATTCTTTTTCCTAAATTCATATAAAATTGGGCTATATCTTTTGGTTCAGGTTTGAGAATTTTTGGAGTTCATTTGAATTTTATTTGAATTTATTTTGTCTCTTCGTTTTGTTTTCTCTCTCGTTAGATCACGCGTTCAAGGAAGCCGCCGTCGGATTTGGAGATCAAGAGCCGTCAACTGAGCAAGGCCAAGGCAAGTCGTGTCCTTTGATCATGTTGAACCCAGTTTGCAATCTATTATTTAAATATTTTGTTTTAAATTACATTGCATCGCTACTTTTATACAAACCTTGTAATTGGTAGTTATGACCTCAATTGAGTAATTCCCTACTTGTTAAATTTGAATGCCATGATGCCATTGTCACCATAGGTTGGGAAACTTAGTAGTGATGCTATGTTACGATCACATTTGGGATGGTACGATTAGTATGCTTAGCCATGCTTTTAGTATCGATTGGGTTCATCATCACATGTGATTAATTAATTTGACTTAATGATATATCGAATCGTGGTTGGTGCCACCAATATAAAATTTGTGCCATGGCATTGGTGTGTCATTGGCGTGGTTATACAAAATTGGTTTTCACTCGGGCGAGTGATCGTGCAAGTAAAGGGGGAAGTGTTGGAGCACTTCGAGGGATGTGGTAGTCTCGCCCGAGAATACTTAAGGACTTAACTTTGTGCGCCATTGATCTGAGCTTTACCGTGCAAACCACATGTCTAGTATGGGATAGACCTGGCTGATTAATTTGGGACGTTTCAACTTTAATTTCGCCATTGTGATGAGCATGGATGCTGATTTCCATGAGGCGCAAGGGGGGTGTGATGCGAAACCCTAGCGGGCGGGATTGAGTTGGAACTGAACTTTGTAAAGGCCTTGTTGTGATTACCTTAAGCTGAGGCTAATCACATCGTGTGGGTACAGTTGTGTGACCTCTGCAGAGTGTAAAACTATTCGAATAGCCGCGTCCTCGGTCAGGGACAATGCTCGGTGATTTCACACGAGGTATAGTTACTCTTGGAAAAGTTTGTAGCTGGTCAGTGGATGGTTAATTCACTGTTGGTTTGGCTTGTGGATGGGATATCCATAAGTGGGTGGGTTTAGCTTGTGGATGGGAGGTCCATAAGTAGTTTACTTCAATTCCTTTGATTATTCATTATTGTCTTATTTACAATTCGCCTTCAATCTATTTATGGTAATTTCAAATGCTGTTTATGCAAATTAACCCTTTCAGCCTTCCATTGGTAAGCCTTGCATACTATATTGCATCATTTGTTACAAACGGCTTGCTGAGTACCAATGTACTCACGGCTTTACGCCTATGTTGCTCAGTTGAGGAAGAGGAGTACTACCAGCAGGAGGTTCCAGGAGGCGAGTACTTCGACGACTACGCGTTCTAGGCTTCGCTCCCCACTCGATTGCCCGTGGGCATGTCGATTGGCCACTACGTTTTATTTTGGATTTTCCGCTGCTAATTTTTGTTAAGCCCCTAAGGCTATTGAGATTGTAAGCTTGACCATAAGGTCTCACTTTTGGATATTGATTAATAATTTGAGTTTCCCTTATTTAATATCGTGATTGTGGTGATGATTACCTCTATGTATGACTGTGTGCACTAGCGTGATCCTGGACTAGTGCAGTATACACAGAGAGTCCGGATTTGCATATTCGGGTCTCGACAGCGATCCATCAACGATAATGCATCCTTCGTCCAAAATTACATAACGAGTGGATTGATTGCTCACAGTGACAAGGAGTACATCATGGTACCCTTCAACTAAGGGTAAGTGCTTCACTAGTTGCCACACAAGCTTCATTTGTACTTTATACATAACATGAACCAAATAGATGATAATCTGAAATTTAGTGCAATTTGTGAGCATGTCAAGTCATCCATGATCAAAGTCTAGCTAGAGGTATCTAAGGATGATGCAAACCATGTCAATAAGCTAAGCGGAACCAAGAATCTAGTATTGAGTCATATTAGAGTGCTACAAGCTCAAGAGTTAAACATTTGTTTAAGTACTTGTATCCTTTGAGATTTTAGCAAATTGAGCACAAATGACATATTTTTTACTTTGAGAAACTCATGATTGTTTCCAACCAAGATTTTTGTTTAGTCATGTGCTAAATCTCAAGCCTTATGCGACCACTCCAAGCAATGAACTTAAGGAGATAGTCTTGGTCATCCAAATCTCTCCTTGAGTTCATGCCTAGTGCAATGGCAAGCCGTCTCATGAGAAAGAATTGGTGAGATCAGTTTTTTCGCACAAAAGAGATCTTTTTGCTTTCTTAAATGATTGTACTAACTCATGCTACATCAAGAAACTAGCATAGCACAATCTAACGCTCAATAGAGATTCAACGCTCAACTCAGCCTATTTGATATGGCATGAATCATAAAAGGATAGGTAGAGAAAGACTAATCTCGGGAGCTAGCATGACAAGTTTTAATTCAAGTTGAGCAATTTTAACGAACTTATCACGGCAAAAGCTTGTCTTACACATATGAAGTCATGATAGATCTAGCAAATAAGCACAAGTCATGGAAAGATGTAAAGCATTGTAAACATGTCATAAGAGGATAATAATCAAGGCTCCATGCAGTTATATTACAATGCAGAAATGCTGAAAATGCAAGAAAATCCAACTCCCCCTCAACATGTGATGCAACTTTTAGTTCAGATTGAGTTATATCAATTTTAAGCTCCAAAAGCTCCCAAATGAACTCCCATGAACCAAAGCAATAAATCAAGAAGCTGGGAAAGAAAAACAGAACGGGCAGTCCTTAAAGCATAGATAAGATATAGAGGAAACTATAGCTCAGACTAACTCTCATCTACCCCATGAGACTCTAGGACTATCAACTGATCATCTAACTCACTAAAGAGCAAACGCGTACCCTGTCTACCCGAGGGTGGCCCAAACCTCGCTAGAACCTATAAGAAGTGAGTGAGCTCAACCTAGTGAGAAAAGAGACAGCTAACAAGCAGCAACCTAGAATCACAAGATGAGAGATCTAAGCAACTAGACTAGAGAAACACTCTAACCTATGCTAGAAGGACTAAACCCAATGCACCCGTATGCAATGCAATCAGAAAAAAGTAAGAGCATAATCAATATGGTAAAGCAGTAAAGCACAAAGCTCCCCCTCACAACAGTCCATAAGGACAAACCACCCCAAGCTCTCCCCGCAGAGCTGAAAACCTAGAGCTATCCAATGGCTTGGTAAAGATATCAGCCAACTGGTGGTCACTCTCCATAAACTAGAGCACAATTCCACCCTTCTCTACATGGTCCCTAAGGAAGTGATAGCGAATATCGATATGCTTGGTCCGAGAATGTTGTACTGGGTTCTTAGCAATGTTAATCGCAGAAGTGTTATCACAACAGAGTGGAACACTGTCGATAACTAACCCAAAGTCCCACAGGGTCGAGACCATCCAAAGCACCTGACTACAGCAACTAGCTGCAGCAACGTACTCGGCCTCTGCGGTGGACTGTGCAACCCCGGACTGCTTCCTAGAAGACCAAGAAACAAGAGAAGTGCCAATGAATTGGCAGGTGCCAGAAGTGCTCTTCCTATCTATCCTACAGCCAGCAAAGTCTGCATCCGAGAAGGCTCTCAAGGAAAGACAAGAAGAGGAAGAGTACCAGATACCATAGTCGATGGTAGCTCGAAGGTACCGAAGAATGCGCTTCACCCCTGGCGGTGAGATACGCGAGGAGAAGCCTGAAACCGAGCACAAAGACACACAGCAAAGTGTATGTCCAGTCTCGAGGCGGTGAGGTACAAGAGAGAGCCTATCATGCTACGATACTCTTTCTGATCAACTGGCTCGCCGTCCTCATCTGGGTCAAGTGTGGCGGAATATGCCATGGGAGTTAACATGGGCTTACCATCACTCATGTCAAAGCGCTTCAGGAGGTCTCGAGTGTACTTGCCCTGATGCAAAAGAGTACCCTCTCGAGTCTGCTTAATTTGGAAGCCAAGGAAGAAACTCAACTCACCCATCATGCTCATCTCAAACTCCGAGCTCATGACATTGGAAAACTGGGAAACGAGAGCATGAGAGGAGCCGCCAAAGATGATGTCATCCACATAAATCTGGACGAGCAGAAGATCAGTGCCATGCCGGTGGATGAACAAGGTCTTGTCTACTTTACCCATTTTGAAACCATGACTCAACAGGTAGGACTTAAGCCTCTCATACCAAGCTCTAGGGGCCTGCTTAAGTCCATACAAAGCTTTAGAAAGCTTTAAAACATGGTTTGGGTATTTGGGGTTTTCGAAACCAGGAGGCTGTCTCACATAGACTTCTTCCTCAATAAAGCCATTGAGGAAGGCACTCTTGACATCCATCTGGTAAAGCTTGAAACCCTTAGAAGCTGCAAAGGCAAGCAGGATTCTAATGGCCTCGAGTCTAGCTACAGGGGCAAAGGTCTCCTTGAAATCTAGACCCTCAACCTGGGAGAACCCCTGAGCTAACAGTCTAGCCTTGTTTCGAACAACCACCCCATCCTCACTCTGCTTGTTCTTGAACACCCACTTAGTCCCAATGACATTGTGACCTCGAGGGGGCTCAACAAGCCACCAGACCTTGTTTCTCTCGAAATTCTCTAGCTCCTCATGCATGGCATTGACCCAAGACTCATCAGAAAGTGCATGACACACATCCTTGGGCTCGAAGGAGGCAACAAAGGCAGAATAGAGACAGAAAAGTGACGTGGCAGATTTTGAGCGTGTGACATGCTCAAAGAGGTCTCCAATAATCTGCTCGGAAGGATGAGCTTTCTGGATATGTCAAGGAGGTCTAGGATGAGATGAAGAAGTGGCCTCTACCTCATGAGCTGACGAGGTAGGAACAGAGCCACTGGCTCCAGAAGAAGCAGAAGGCATGGGCTGATCGCCTCGAGGTGCGGTGGAAGAAGGCACCTCGAGGGGTGGCTGAGGAACTAGATCGGGTAGACAACCCTAATCTCCATTATCCTCATCATCTACAAAGATGGGCTCGGACTACTCTAAAGAACCTGAGATATCGGACCTAGGCTCCGGACTGGCCTCGTCGAAGGTCACCTCACAGGTCTCTACCATCTTACTAGACTCGCAGTTCCAAACCCGATAAGCCCGCGAAGAAGTCGAGTACAGAAAGATCCCATCACACGAACGTGACTCGAACTTATCTAGGTTCCCGGACTTCAAGATAAAACACTTGCAACCAAACACACGAAAATGAGATACACTGGGCTTTCGCCCATATCTCAACTCATAAGAAGTGCGATGCAAGTGTGCCCGAAGAAAAACTCGATTTGAGACATGGCACGCGGTAGCTATAGCCTCAGCCCAAAACTTCCGCGGTGTAGAGTACTCATCGAGCATCGTCCTGGCCATCTCGACCAAGGTACGGTTCTTCCTCTCCACAACGCCATTCTGCTGAGGGACGTGCGGAGAAGAGAACTGGTGCTCTACACCCGTCTCATCACAGAATCTCTCGAAGTAGGAATTCTTGAACTCCGTGCCATTGTCACTACGGATCGCTCGTAAGGCACTCGAGAGCTCAACCGAAAGCCTACTAAAAAGACCTTGGAAATGTGTAAACGTCTCATCCTTCGAGGCTAAGAAAAACACCCAAGAGTACCTCGAGAAGTCATCGACCACGACAAGGACATACCACTTCCCTCCTGCTGACTGCACTCGAGCTGGTCCAACTGTGTCCATGTGGAGCAGCTGTCCTGGTGCATCGGTCATAGTCACTGTGTCCAGAGGATGAGTAGCGGCAACCATCTTGCCGTGCCGGAAAGGAGCACAAACTAGATCTTGGACCATCTTGAGCTTCGACAGACCACGAATGATATCGTGGCCGCTAACTCGAGTCAAATGGTCAAATCCAATATGACCAAGTCTCCTATGCCAGAAAGAAAGGTCGCGGGACTCAGAAGCAACTAAACACCTGAGAGGGTCACCAGAAGACTCAGAAAAATCAGCACGAAAGATTCTCCCAAAACGAGAAATCCCGCAAACCAGACTACCCGAAGAATCAAGAATTTTGCAAGCATTTTTCTTAAAGCTCACCTCGAAACCATCATCGGTAAGTTGAGAAACGGAAAGCAAATTACACTGCAGCTTACTAACCAAGGCAACATCTTTCAGAATGAAAGAATCATTAACGCGCATTGTACCTTTGGCGATGACGCGCCTAGATGAAGCATCTCCGAAGGTGATCGTCTTATCACCTGTAGCACGGGCAAGGGAAGAAAACCAACGGGAGTCTCCGGTCATGTGTCGTGAACACCCGGAGTCTACGAGCCAAACCTTTCCCTTCCCTGCCCGGTGAACCTGAGTCAAACAGAGAGTAAAGTCTCGGTACTGGGGTAAATCAAGAGTGATTTTGGCACCCAATACTGAGTAACACGTCGAGCAGATGAAGTAGTCAAACACGACTGACCTCTATCTACCCTACGCTCTCTGTCACTCAAAGAGACAGACGGTCTCTGTGTAGACCAGAAGCTGTTGTTGGGCTTGACCACTACAGAGGAGCGAGTCAAGACACCAGCAACATGCTGATCACGCCGCAGGTAGCTATCTCGACAAGGGAAATGAGATTTACGCTCAAGACGGCGGGAGTCATGACCAAAGGGAGCATGAGGACGAAAACCAGAAAACTCGGAAAAACCAAGTCCTCGATGCTGCCCAAACCCATCAACAGAAGCAAGCCTAGACCTCATGTTGGTCTTAGGTGCACTCAAGGTCTGGGGCTGACCCTGAATATGCCTAAGATCACGAACACGGTCTCTACGCGTGATCTTGGCGCGCCTGAAGCATCGATCGATCAAATGTCCATTCTTCTGACAGAAGGTGCAATGATACTTCACCTTTTGAGAGGTAGAAGTAGCATGATGAGGCTTCGCCTTCTGAGAGGCCGAAGCTGCAGGTGGAATCACCTTGCTATCAGAAATCCCTTGGACAAAGCCCGTAGACTTAAATTGGACTTTCTCGGTCCTGGGCTCAGTCTCGATCACACCTGGTGCTATGGGTCTGAGCATGGCAGGTGGATGCTTCCTCATGTCCTCATAGAAATCATATCCTAGACCCTGGTTAAATATGCAAATCTTGGATTGGTCTAGAATAAGATTAAGCTTTTTCTTGCCTCCTACAAATCTCTCGAGAGTGTTCATAAGATACTGACACTCCCGAAAGAGAGAGGTGCAAGAAGAGCAGGGGGAAGAAGAGACAGCAGAAGGTAAGGGAGTAGAAGAAGAACCAACAGTAGAGAAAAGAATGGCTTGTGCACGCACAGCCGACTCTGAGGGGACAGTCCTACTACTAGCCAGTTGGTTCACGTCGCTAAGCGTCTCCACCTTACCCTTGGGCTCCTTCCCCACCTCAGCAATCACATCACAATGAGTTGATGACTTCTCTAGTAAATCCTTAGTTAGCTTCACACATTGTTCATTTAAAGCAACGAGTTCAAGTTTTAGTTTATCACAACTAATGCATGGTGAGCTAATAGGATCCTTAGTCGCAAACTGAGCCAATTTGTTGTTATGATCAACCATCTCTTGGAATTGCTTAGAAACAGACTCAAGCTCAAGTGTCAATTTTGGACAGTTGGTGCAAGAAACAACAGGCTCAAGTAAAGAAGCATGCAACTCAGCAATTTTATGATCTGCCCTTTTTAAGTTCAATTGCAAATTATTGTAGTTCTCACAAGACTCGGGCAGATCCAGGAGCATGGTATAAAGATCTCTAAAAGCATTATCCTTATCCTCACATGAGGTGCAAGCAATAGTCTCAACAGTAGTAGATGACGAAGGAGCTACCCTACTCATCTCAAGCTCAGCAAGAAGACTAATGTTCTCCACCTTAACCATGTCAAGCTCGGAGGACAAACTATCATGCGAGGTCTTTAATTTCTCCATGTCACCCAATAGAGCACAGCATGTATCACAATCATCACGGGAGGGAGCAGATGTAAGTGAAGTAAGCTCCCGTGATAATCTATCTACTTCCTTCTCCAGCTCGCTACACCTAGCTCTAGATCTAGCATAGAATCTACCTAGCTTAAGAAAAGCATCATTAAGCTGGTCGTAGGTGCGAGATACCTCGTCGGAGTCGGAGTACAGCTCGCTGTCGCTCACTTCGCCCTCAAGGGCTATGAAGCACATGCCAGAGAAGTCGTCGCCGCCCTTGGGTTCTTGCTCGTCCGTTCTATCGTCGTCGCTCCACCCCTCCACCTCGCTGAGATCGAGGTAGTCGAAGGCGGTGAGGACGCGGTGGAAGAGCTTCTTGGCCTTCCCAAAGTCGCGGAACTTCTTCTTGCCTTGTGCGGGAGCTGAGGGCTTCTTGTTGCGGTTCTTGTTGATGTAGTCGTTCTTGCCCGAACCGCCGTAGTCACCTTTGCCCTTCCCCAGCTTGGGGCAGTTTGCCCGAATGTGGTTGGGGCCACCACACTCGAAGCAAATCACGGGTCCTCCTCTCTTTCCATCCCTCCTCCTCTTGTAAGCATGGGAGAATCTCCGAGCTAGGAGGGCTAACTGCTCATCCGCAATCTGCTCTAACTGATCATCAGTTATGTCATAGAGAGCAGCAAGGGAGAACCCACACAGCGAATCAGAAGAAAGACCAGAAGCCGAACTGGGATCGGTGACTAGGGCCATCGACTGTGACTTCGACTTGTGAGAGACAATGTCAATCTCGTGAGTCTTGAGGCGCGAGTATAGCGCATCAAGAGTCAAAGTCGAGAGGTCCGTGGTGTCCTTGATGGTAGTCACCTTCATCTCCCAAACACGAAGGTCGAGTGCAGCGAGCATCTATCGAGCGTTATCCGAGTTGGGGTATGTGAGACCGACCGCTCGGAGGTTGCTCAGAATCTTGTGAAAACGCGCAAAACACTCATCGAGGGACTCGCCAGCGAGTATTTCAAACTTGTTGTAATCTCGCTTGAACTAGTCCTGTCGCACCGTCTTTATTTGGGTGGTGCCCTCATGGTAAGCATCGAGGGTCTCCCAAATATCGAAGGCGGACGAAAGATGAGATATGCGGTCAAACTCGCTACGACTCAAGCCCTGGATAATGATGTTCCTTGCCTTAGCGTTTGCCTCAACATCAGCCATATTACCGGCGTTGATGTTCTCATCGGCAGGAACAACAAACCGGACCTTGACCTTACGTCAGATGGCATACCACTGAGCCTGGATATATGTCTCTATTCGGATCTTCTAGAAGGGGTAATCGATGCCATCAAAGACGGGAGGCTTGGTCGAGTACTTGTACGTCGCCATGCTCTAGAGACCGGTTAAGATCTATGAAGAAGAGCTAACCGGCTCTGATACCAATTGTTGGACCGAAATGGCGACAGAGGGGGGGGGTGAATGTCGATCTCTAAAAACTTGCCCCAAAAAGACACAACTCAAGAGACCTTCTCCACTACAAACTATTCTCTCCGATAGCTATAGGGAGCTATGAAGAAGAAAGATCACACTCTCTGGAAATCTTGCAAAAGAAAACAGAAGAGCGGAAAAGCACAGAAGGAACAAACCAAGAACCAACAGCAGCAAGAAATCCCTAGGCGGTCTGACCGCTATGGGTAAGGCGGTTAGACCGCTCCCCTAATGCCGGTTGGACCGCTCACAGGCCTCCGGTCAGACCGGCTTTGTCTAAGCGGTCTGACCGCAATACACCAAGCGGTCTGACCGCCTTCTCTGTCCAGGTAGCTGAACAGTTCGGCTGAAACTCTGTATTTTCAGTTACTTGCCAGTATCAAAAGAATTTGCAACAAATACATGATCCCCTTAGACCAAAATTTCCAGAAAAGGTTCTAAATAGCCCTGGGACCTTTGGAAACTCAAGCTTTCATCAAGAGAGCAAGAAATTCAGAGATTTGCTAAGGACTTGAAAAAGTACATAGGGAACCTCAAAAATCAAATTTCTCCTCAATCATTAAACCTTTGATCATGAGCTTTTGCAGATAAGTTAGCAATAGCAAAAGGATTTCTCAGACCAAAAATCAGGCCATCTAATGAAGAGAAACTCGAGAACCACCAAAACCCTAGAAGTGGAGCACTAAAGAGAGCCATAACTGAAAACTTCAAATTGCCATCTCCTCTTTGATCCCTTGGCCATGAAACTTTCGGAATAGCTAATAGATAGCCTCTGGACTCTAGGTACCAAATTTCAAGCCATCTCAAAGAGGGAAACTGGAAATACACCAAAACCCTAGAAAGGCACAGAGAGGGCTCAAGAATAAGGAAGAACCAAAAACATGATTCCTGCAAAATTGATCAAATTGCTCTTGGAACTAGATGACCAAAAGGTCTAGAAATGCAATTCCATCATGGAGCAACCCATTTTGCCACTCCCCAGCAAGAATCGAGCCAAAACACAAAAAGTCAAGAATCAAGCCAGAGAAGCATCGAAAGAAAAATAGGAGGCACTAGAGATAAACTTCAGATTTCCATTTCAAATCAAAAGAGGATTACAGAGGAGTCCCGATACGCATGGACATTAGAACAAGAGGAATGATTACAAGACTCTCAACTCATCCTCTCCCTCTCCAAGATCAAGAAAACCCACACTCTACATGGTTCTTGGAAGAACACACACAGGGAGGAGATGCTACGATGGAGACTGTTGTATGGGTGGCCCCCACCTAAACCCAGTAGGCCTGTTAGAAGGTTATAGGGCCCAAAATGGGACATATGTAATGGCTTAAATACCCCTGGCAAGGAGGTACCAATGTAAGGGCACATTTGTAAAAGCACAGCCCATATGAATACATATACCGAGGGAAGACCAAAGGGAGGGGCACAACTCACTCTCTCCCAACTCTCCACTACCACATCTCTCTCTGTTTGGTCTGTAACCACTTCGACTACTTCGACTAGGCACCAGCTCCGCTGCCACCCGTTCGAGGGGTAGGGGACGGAGCGCGCGCGAGCCTACTTTGACTAGGCGCCAGCTCCGCTGCCACCCGTTCGAAGGGTAGGAAACGGAGCGCGCGCGAGCCTACGTCGACTAGGCACCAGCCCCGATGCCACCCGTTCGAAGGGTAGAGGACGGAGCGCGCGCGAGCCTACTTCGACTAGGCGCCAGCTCCGCTGCCACCCGTTCGAAGGGTAGGGGACGGAGCGCGCGAGCCTACTTCGACTAGGCGCCAGCTCCGCTGCCACCCGTTCGAGGGGTAGGAGACGGAGCGCGCGCGAGCCTACGTCGACTAGGCACCAGCTCCACTGCCACCCGTTCGAAGGGTAGGGGACAGAGCGCGCGCGAGCCTACCTCGACTAGGCGCTAGCTCCGCTACCACCCGTTCGAAGGGTAGGGGACGGAGCGCGCACGAGCCTACCTCGACTAGGCGCCAGCTCCGCTGCCACCCGTTCGAAGTCTCGGGGACGGAGCGCGCGCGCGCCTACTTTGGCCAGGCGCCAGCACGGGACGGAGCGCTCGCGCGCCTACCTCAACACCAAGGCTCCGCAAGTTTGGAGAAGTTCACAGGCCGCAGGGACGGAGGGGGCCAAAGGACTCGGCAACATGGCTTCGGCCCTGTGAAGCCCTTCACCATGAGAGGCTCCTGTTGTAGGGGTGGCCCCCACCTAAACCCAGCAGGCCTGTTAGAAGGTTATAGGGCCCAAAATGGGACATATGTAATGGCTTAAATACCCCTGGCAAGGAGGTACCAATGTAGGGCACATTTGTAAAAGCACAGCCCATATGAATACATATACCGAGGGAAGACCAAAGGGAGGGGCACGACTCACTCTCTCCCAACTCTCCACCAAATGTTTTGCCGACAGTTTAGAAACAGTCGCGGTACAAGCAGTCGGCAAAAGTTTTGCCGACAGTTAAATCAATCGCCGACAGTTACAGTGTAGCAAAATGGTAGACCTACGCCGACAGTTCAAACCTTTGCCGACAGTTAAATCTACGCCGACAGTTAATACCTACGCCGACAGTTACTACCTTTGCCGACAGTTTGTATGTTGGCGAAACCGTTTCCAAGGCATTTTATGAAACATGCCCTCATCAGCAAATAAACTGTTGGCAAAACTATATAACAGATACAGATATCAATACAATTTGGATAATTTCACAAATCCACTTTTGTTTATAGAGAAGACATCACATTGAGCAAATCCACATGATTTCATAGAAATAATATATTAGATCTTCCATACATACATCAATTGGATATATAGCAAGTCAAGTGATGATCACAGTACATAGAGCCATGCATATACAGGTCCAGGATATAGATGAGCTACTAGCAGACATATAGCTTGGTGCCACTCCAAAATACTTGAACACCAGCTTGGTGCACATATGGATGCTGCCACTCCAGAGAACATGTAACAGCTACTTGGTCGTTCCACAAAAGGTTGCCAACCCAAAATACTTGCAACACCATATAGCTTAAGTACCTAACATGAAAAAAAGAGTGAACTGTCAGTGCAATGTGCTCTATGCTTTAAATTTGTTCTATACAATTCAAACAGTTTGGATCACATATAAGCCGAACTCAAGTAAAATACTCTATGTGGAGATTGTATTGGACAACGTACATCTCCAGCAATGCTTACTCACTGAAAGAGAGTTTTCCTCCGAAAGAACAATATGGACATGCTTACGCTGACGAGAAGCAAATCTCTATTACAGGGAGCGCTCTCTAACCAAAAAAAAAGAAAGAAAGAAAGAAAAATGGAAAACAAACTGGCCATTCACCATTGCCAACACATAACTTGTAGCCTTACAGTATTATTGGCGACAGTTTATTTGATGCTAAAAAGTTATACAATTGCCAACACACAATGTGTAGTTAAAACCCTTGATTTACCAACACATAATTGTAGGGAAAAGTGGGTCATAGTGTAGTGCACTACCACATCTCTCTCTGTTTTGTCTGTAACCACAACAGAGACAAAGCCTCTGCCCTCTCCAACAACTCTCCACTACTAAAGCCTCACCAACTAAAGCCTAAAGCCAAAACAAACTCTCAAAGCTTCTTTTGACTCTAGCAAACCCTAACTCTCTCCCAAAGCCATAGAATTCATGAGGGGGCATGCAGTCACTCCCTCCTTTATATAGCCCTTGGCTAACGGGTCTCCAACCTGTTACGCCCGCCAGATACAACAGAACCAGCTCCCACCTGTGCAGCCTTGCGTTTTTACCGAAACGCCCCTCGTGCACCTTCCGGGAAGCTTCCTTGTTCCTTGTCGTCCAAGCCTCGCAACCACCTCGAGTCTCCGTCGTCTTCGACACATCTGACCGTTCTGTCCTCGACACCGCCCGTGTCTAGTCCGGTCACCTCGTGTCTCGCCACGACTCTGCCTCGACGTCCTGCAGCCAACACAGACAAGAAACACATCAAATAGCACCGCTCGATACATGTAAGCATAAATGCATTAATGAAATAGCCCAAACCTGACAAGTCGACATAATATGCATCCTAACCATTTTGACTAGGTTTGACCAAGTCCGACTGAGCCCGATTGCACCACGCAACGTCAAGGACCGAACCAACCAAATCAAACTCGACTTTCCTAAACCGATGTCAATTACTCATCACACACATGGGATGACCTCCACATGGTCTCTCAAAGCCAAACCGGCACAATGGATTCACTGTGAGATATACAGAGGCACATTTCCTCTATGACTCGGGCTACTTCATCGTGACCTTCGAAGATTTATTCTTACTATTCAACCTTGACAAACTCAACGCCTCACTTCTATGATGTTGGGCATTGTAAGAGTACTATACAATGAAGTTCTACATTCATGTCATATCAATAAATGTCATTACGCTTTGCTTATATATAGATACAAGATACAACAAGTCCAGTGACGGCGACAACCGGTGGGTTTCCTCGACTCACACTTGGTCTCTGAGCGATCCATCAACGATAATGCATCCTTCGTCCAAGATTACATAACGAGTGGATTGATTGCTCACAGTGACAAGGAGTACAACATGGTACCCTTCAACTAAGGGTAAGTGCTTCACTAGTTACCACACAAGCTTCATTTGTACTTTATACATAACATGAACTTAGGATAACCACTATGGTGACACACATGATTAGCTCTCACTGGATTTGAATTGTGATTGTACCAAAGTGGAGCAAGAAAACATACCTTCATTCCCTACTTAGGAGCAACTACGACTTCACTCGTGTGCAACAAGCAATTGACAGTAAACTTATTTGCTCTATACATAACTCTATTATAATCTTTCCTTTATTTGCAATGGCCAAAGCTAACTTTCCTGGAATCATGTAGGTCATTTAGCGCTTATGTTGCCTAGGGAGGGTGAGAGACCATTTGGAGGTAACCACATGTTTATGATGAGTAATTGACAAGTTTGTTGCAAAGATTGAGTTTGGTTTGAGTGATTTGTGCCAGGTCGGCATTTGGCGCAGTCGGGTATGGTTGGACGGTCCTATTGCATATTCGTCTTCCCGATTGGTCATTTAGGCGAGTTTATGCTTCATTGATGCTATTTATGCTTTCATGTATCGAGCGGTGCTATTTGATGTGTTTCTTGTTTGTGATGGCTGCAGGACATCGAGGCGGAGTCGTGGCGAGACACGAGGTGACCGGACTAGACACAGGCGGTGTCGAGGTCAGAACGGTCGGGATGTGTCGAAGATGGCGGAGACTCGAGGTGGTTGCGAAGCTTCGACGACAAGAGACGCGGAAGCTTCCCGGAAGGTGCAGGAGGGGCGAATTGGTAATTTCGCAAGGCTGCACAAGCGGGAGCGGGTTCCATTGGATTTAGCAGGCGTAACGGGTTGGAGACCCGTTAGCCAAGGGCTATAAATAGGAGTGAGTGGCTGCATGTATTCCTATGACTTTGAGAGAGAGTTAGGGTTTGCTTTAGTCAAAAGAGCCTTTGAGAGGTGGTTTTGGCTTTAGGCTTTAGTGGTTGAGAGGGATGCAGAGTTCTGTTCTTCTTGTCCTTTTCGTTGTCTCCTCTCCAAGAAGCATGTAGAGAGTGGGTGTGTTCTTGTGTTTGGGAGAGGGAGAGGATGGATTGATAAGCTTGTAATCAACCCTTGTTCTAATGTCCATGCGTACGGGGATTCATCTGTAATCCTTGTTGATTTGGAAATGAAATCTCTGAGTTTTCTCCAGTGCTCTCTGTTTTTCCCTTCGATGCTTTCTCTGTGTGATTCTTGAGTTTTTCTATTTCTTGTTGTTTCTTGCTGAGGAGTACTAAAATGGATTGCTCTATGTTGGGATAGTGCCTCAAGGTCATTTGATCGAGTTTTCCCAAGAGCAAATCAAGTTTAATCTCAGTTTTTGCAGTGTGAGCTCCTCTGTTCTTGTTTCTAGGGTTTTGATGAGAATCTTGATTCCCTTCATGAGATGGCATGAAACTTGGCAAGCTAAGTCCTGAGGCTATTAAGTAGCTATCTACAAAGTTTCGTGGCCAGAGGATCAAAGATCAAATGGGAATTTAAGTTTTTGTTGCTGCTCATTGTTATTTTCAGTTTTTTGGTCAAATCCCAAATTCTTGTGTTTTGAGTTGAGTTTTCTTGTTTCCCTAGGCTCCTCTGGCTATTTTAGTTGTAGTCTTGTCTTTCTGGGCAGAGAAATCCAAGGGAAAATTCTCAATTGCTCTGCTGTGAGAAGATCTGAATTTTTGCTGTCTGAAAATCCCTATCTGCAGCCTGCTGTGCCCGAGGGCCGGTTTGACCAGAGCTTCAATGGCGGTCAGACCGGGCTTAGAAGGGCGGTCAGACCGGCATGGCTCGGGCGACTGGCCAGGGAGCGGTCAGACCGGCCTCCCCTGCAGCATTTGTGTTGCTTGTTTTTCCTTTGTGAGTTTTTGGCCCCTTTTGATTTCTCTGTTTGTAGTGCTTATTTCCTCTGAGTGCTCAAGTTTCCAAAGAGCATTACTCACCTTCTTCTTCATAGCACTTGTTGCTATCGGAGAAGAACGTGTTTACGTGTGTACTTGTGTTGGGGGACGAATTTTTGAGAGCGACATTCACCCCGTCTGTCGCCATTTCGGTCCAACAGAGGGAGACACAAGGAATCCTGCGACACACTGCGGTATAGGATGCGATTTTCGGTACCCGCTATAATACAACAATCGTATATCATATTTTGTTATAATGCCTCTAGAATTGACAATATCTATGTATGTAATTCTATTTTTGCAGTGCCACTAGTAGCTACAGGGCAACGTATGTGGATTCTACGTTTGCTGCCATATGAAGGAAATCATGGATGCTAAGACAAATGATCCAGGGGTTTTTGAACCTTCCAATAATTATTATTTTCTGATTATATACATGTATATATACATACACATGCTAATTAATGACTTAACATTACACCTAGCGACAGCGTGTGGATTTCAACAAAAGTGCAATTGATCTTAACAAACTCATTGAAATTTGAGGAAACCATCATTACAGATGGTTCGGCAACCATCTTGGTTTATGTGTCAGTGATAATAGGTGGTCATCAAAGATGGTTCCTCAACCGTCTGTGTTTATGTATCAGTGATAATAAGTGAATTATCACAGACGGTTATTTATACGAACCGTCTGTGATGTCCGCAATATCACAGACGGTTTGTTACAAGAACCGTCTGTAATGTCCAGAATATCAGAGACGGTTTTTTATATGAACCGTTTATGCTGTTCGCATCTTTCACAGATGGTTCATAACACGAACCGTCTGTAATGTCTCACTTATCACAGATGGTTCGTAATAAGAACCGTCTGTGATGTCTCAATTATCACAGACGGTTCGTTTTAATAACCGCCTGTAATAATATCACAGACAGTTGCCACTATAAACCGTCTATGATAGTTTAATCACAAACGTTTCGTATGAATCGTCTGTGATGTAGCCATCCAGTATAGCCTCTTTTGTAGTAGTGTTCATTTGTGAGATCTGTGTAACGATTGTCATGCTATATATGTGATCTGCTTGTGTTGTTTCATTTATTTGTGAGATTTATGTAGTGATTGTCCTGTGCTATATATACGTGATCTTGCTTGTTTTGAGATGGCATGACTAGCATATTCTGAGGCTAGCCAAAAAAGAGCAATCAACATAGCTGTTGAAATAGCTATCACAGACGGTTCGGTGTTCCAAACTGTCTGTGATATCGTGCATATTATTGACGGTTAATACAGAAAACCGTCTGTGATAGTAGAATATCACAGACAGTTTTTCAGAAAAAACCGGCTGTATTGTAAGTTATCACAGATAGTGTGGGAGCCGTCTGTGATAATCAGTTATTATCACTGACATATAAATCTAGACGGTTCTGTGATGACGGTTTTGAACCATCTATAATAATATTGTTTATAGTAGTGAAATGAAGAGTAAGAAAAAAATGGAGGTAGTAATATTCTAAGCTTAGGGCAAACTTAATTGTTTGGTATGGTATGATTTGCAACGTATAGGACTGTTTGTGTAGGGGGGGTTTTGGATCCAAATGACGTATAGGACTGTTTGTGTGGGGGGGTTTTTGGATCCAAATCCTTGAGAATATTTAGCTGAGATCAAAATTAAATCACAAAAATTCTCAAAGCAATCCCCTCTTCTAAACACCTCTAAAAGACGAGGGGAGTTTAGTTATTTATGTTTCTTGAAGGGCAATAGAATTTCAAACTGAGTGATGAGTAGACAGCTCTTTCCTGGCCGGTGTAGTAAAGGCAAAAAAAAGGCACACTGTTCGAATTAAACATGTGATTTTAGTGTGGGTGTTGCCTAAAATGAACTGCTAACATCTCAAAATCAACTATAATAAACAGGTGAATACGACATGCAAATTCAAAGCTGTGCACATGCACGAATTCATAATGAAGTAGCTAGTACAGCAAACCAGCACATCGTTCGTACTGTAATATAATTATGATAAAGTTGAGAAAGAGCGTTGTTGCTATACACTGAGGGCCTGTTTGGATATGGGGAATTTAATTAGAGGCAAATCCAAAAACAAAGCTGTTACGAATTTAGCCCTTGATTTCTACTTTATTTCTCGCATAAATTGCATTGCAAAAAACTGGTTACAAGCATCTCAATATATATGCTAATAACTCCTACTAACACACGTACTAGGACTTCAAATTGGACACCTAAAGAAATTCAGAAGTTTCTTTTGTGTTTTCTTAGTTTATTTGCGATGTGTGCGTTTTCTCCTGGGATCAAGTTGTAACAAAAGCAACCCCTGGATGCACACTCATTTGTGAGCCTAGCATTCAGGGTAAAAATCAACAAGCTTACCTGTTTCATAATTAAGAAGTTTGTAAACACAATAACTTTGAGATATATGTACCTACATTTTTTGTTTGATAAAGTGACAGTAACGGTGTTATTCTTGAAATTATTCTACTGCTCATCACATCTAGTAGTACACGACTATATATTGGATAGACATATATATACAGTAAGCAGTACAGCATGTAATTAGGGAGGTAGAAGGGGGTGGCATCGACAGCCGCATTGGGAGGTAGCGCCGGTAAAGGAGGAGCTCGTAGGGTGGAGGTGTGAGGTTAAGGATATAGGAGAGGAATCAGGAGTGTGGGATGCAGATCCAACGTTAAAAAAAAATCAACTAATTCCTCCTCAAAACCTGTCTCCTGTTACGTAGATAGTCCCCTCAAATAATTGCACACACTGAAAGAATATACTATTTACTCAGGGGCAGCATAAAAAGACCACTTATGTGTATTGTTAACCAAAATATATGCATGCAGCATTGCGGCAGACTTGTCCGAACCGCATATAAGGAATCTAACAAGGTCATAGCGTCTGCTATTTAGATAAGTGATTTACGTCATCATCGGTAAATAAATAGTCATTTACATTGGGGAGGTTAATTTACGGTGGTCACATAGCAGAATTTTTGGCACATATAGTGCATTTTGAACCCATAGTTACAAAAATAGCCGTATACGCATGAGAATGACAAAAATAGCATTTCTACCATCCAGTCACCGGACGGTAGCGCCCATGCAGCTGACACATGGACCTACTACCCCATCACCGTACGACAAGTGGCCTATCGCCCAGCCACCAAACGGCAGGCCACCTATCGTTCGGTGGCTATGCACCACCTGATTTGCCCATTAATTAGTGTTTCTTAATTGTAATTAGCGAATTTATTTAGGTATACTATTTGTATGAATTTTTAGATGTAGCAAATGAGCTCAAAAAATTACGAAATTTTTTGTGGAGACTCCAAATACGGTTTGCAAAATTATGTAATTTGTTTGTAATTTTATCATTTATAATTTTACTTGAAAATTCATTTAAGTGTACTAATTGTAAGAATTTTTAATATAAAAAATGAGCTCAAAAAATTATGACATATTTTTTACTTGATTTCATAATTTTTTTACAGAATTTTATATGTTCTAAAATTATCTCAAAAATTAATTGCTTAGATCTAAAAAAATTAGGATTTTATATTTCAGAAATTAGGGTTCCATGATTTCATGTGACTTAGAATGTGAGAAGTTTAGTACGACATGACTATTCTAGGTAAGAGATACCGATTAAGCCCCCCTCGGAATGATTTTATGATTTCATGTGATATGATTGAGGCCCCTCAGATCGCATTAAACAGGAATCCCGCTTCCCTGGCAACGCGCATGAAATGACCGTATTATTCTCTAGTTCTTTTTTAACATCATTTATTCGTCAATAGTTTTGCCTATTGTTTAGCACTTGCATGTGAATGAGAAACATTTGTGTCGTAGTTATTCATTTGGTTGATGCTGGCTATGATAGTATTTCCCTTTTTCATTGAGAAGTAATCATGCAATGACTATAATTCATTGAAAGTGTTGAAGATGCTTTGTACAAGAGAATACCATTTACAAATTTGCCAACAATAGTCTTTGGAGCAAATGTTACTCATCCATCTCCAGGAGGGATGCATCTTCATCAATTGCAGCAGCCTGTCGTCTTGCTCTCTCACTCTATGTCTTTCATCATGCCATAATTGTTATTTTGTTCGGTCCGTGTTTTCCTCATAGTCAACCAAATACTTGACATTTTCTGAATATCTTCGCCCGTAATGCAGTGGAGCAGTGGTTCAACTTTAAATACCCACCACCTCTTCCTCTGCTTCCTTCCCTTGTATAACACTCTCAAATTTCTCCGACTCCTCCCCTCCTACCCACCACTGCCTCCTCAGTGCTCCCATTCATTTCGGTTCCCCAGTTCAAAACCCTAGGGATCGAGGAGGACAGAGCTTGGATCACGATGGCAACGGCGGAGGCGGAGGGCCACGGTGGGGAGCCAACGACGCCAGCGCCCACGCTGGACAGGAGCCAACCAGTGGAGGAGCGCGTATTTGGTCAAGTTCTGGTCCATCTTCAGAGAACATAAAATTCATAAAAAATTTACAATTAGGTCGATTGTGTTGGGAGGCTGCATGCAAAATTTTGTAATTTTTGGAGCCCGTTTGCTATATGTAACAACTCCTACAAATATCATAAATTTATGAATTTTAGATGAATATTTAGAGTGAATAAAATTGTCAATAAAAACTACATAATGAAGTGCATTGTGTCAGGAGGATATATATAAATTTTTATAATTTTTTGAGTTCATTTATTATATTTAAAAATTTGAACAAATAGTAAATATAAAATACTAATCCAAGGTCTGGTGGCGGGGCGGCAGGCCACCTGCCATCTAGTGGTCGGGCGACAGGCCTACGTGTCACCTGCATGGTGCTGCCGCCCATTGATCGGGTGGCAAAAATACCATTTTTGTCAATATCGCGTGCATATGGCTATTTTTATAAATACGGACTTAAAACTTGCTATATGTGCCAAAAACTCCATATGGCGCAATGGACTGCTTCCACGGTACTCATTGGTACCTCATTTGTACTCCACGCTGCATGGAGTTCTTGGTCGATTTGGCAGTATTGCGAGCCGTGATTACAAAAATAGCACCCATGTGAAGAAATAGCAGATTTGGCAAAATATCTACACGGCCACTGTGTGGTAGCGCCTACCGACCGACATGCACCCTGGCCGCATGGCCGCTGTGTGGTGGAGGCAAATCCGCACGGCCACCGTGCAGTGGCCAATTAACTGGGGTCATTAACCGTGTTAATTCATGATTAGCAAATTTATTAGGTGTACTGCTTGTAGCAATTTGTATATATATCAAATGAGCTAAAAAAATTACAAAAATTTTTCTGGAGCCTCTCAATGTAGTGTACTTGATTGTATATCCTTTGCATAATTTTGTCCATTCTGAATTTAATTTACTTAGAAATTTATTAAATTATATGAATTTTTAAGTAAAATTCGAAATAGATAAAACTATGAAAAAATACATAATGAAGTACGTTGTATTGGAAAGCTATACAAAAAAGTTTATAATTTTTGAACTCATTTGCTATATGTAAAAATTGCTATAAATAGCATACCTAAGTAGATTTGCTAATCATGAGTTAACTTGGGTAATGACAGTGGCTAATTGGCCACCGTATGGTGGCCGTGCGGCCGGGGTGTATGCGTTTCTGTGTGATAGCCATATGAAATCTATTTTTTCCTTGCGACGGACGCTACTTTTGAAACTATCGCTTATAATACCGGCAAATCGCACCCCCTCGGTATTATTCATCATACGTTGTACAGACTAGGTGGGGTAGAGTATGGCGAAATCTTCGGATTAATAAATACCAAACTTTTTCCTTACTTCAGTTTGCATGTCTTTTTTAGATTATTAAGCCAGAGTACCTGAGCTAATCCATTCCGGAAGGCCTTCGAAAACTATATACACGGAAGCCATATTATCTGCGTTACGTCTAAAGGTTAGTCCCGTAGCTACACATTACGTGGATTTAGTTATGGATTCTCGATGATTCGATCTCATGATTTTTCTAAAAGATAATAAATCAGTGGCACCTTTCATATGACGGATACAGGGTAGCCTTAAGGTATAAAGATCATTTGTGTCGTTCAAATTTCACCCGTTGTATACAGAAAATAGATACATTTTATACTAATAATTAATATACAAAATAACATTGTTCGCAAAACATGTTATCTTTGTGTTCAGAAAAATGTCCCTTTTATTTTGACTGCATGGTTCTCTTAGAAACAAATCCTAATAATTAGTTTTCTGTATCTACTGTATGACTACAGATCGTGGATTTATGGTTAGCCCGCAATTCTAAACCAATACTAACGAGTACACCTTGTGCGCGCATATGTGATACGGCTCTGTGGTAGTGTGCGTGCGACACAGTATTACTATTTGTCCGAGGAGTTATTAATGAAAATTAATTTAAAAAGGGTTAAAAACAAAAGAATCCGTTTTAGAACGATGAGTGGTTGGATTGCAACACAGTACACTATTGCAAAAAAACACTATACTAGACATCTTATCACAGAGGGTTATCTGGAATCGTCTGTATTGTAATTACACGATTTTACAAAACAGAGCCCCCCATCTCTGTTCTTATGTAAAATCCACCTCAAATCTGTCCTTACCTGTCTTGTAGGCCCAGCTTAATGAGAATTGTGTGGGGCAGCTAACATTGGTATGTTATTAGTGTCCAGATAACATATGTTCAAATTTTGAATTCACCATTCAAGAAAAGTTCAAATAGGAATTCAATGAAATATAAATAAAAGTAAGAATAAAATGGAATCATGAAATTAGATTATAAGTTTAGGTAAAATGAAAATGTCATCTCGGCCAAATATGTGGAATAGCAAGGTAATTATTATGCAAGAATCATATATGTATGATTAAGTGTAGAGCAAAATAAGATAAGAGAAACCAAAAACTAAATATGAGGGAAAATAATACGGATACAATCTTAATTGTACCTTTAGAACCCGGGTTTTTGGAGATCCAAAATATATATTTAAAGATCAAAATTGGACTAGCTTCATGAAAGAAAGGATTTATGTACAAAAAGATAATAATAAGCATGACAAATTGATCACAAGCAGTACTAGTATGTTAGTTACTGGCTAGAAATAATCAGAGTATGTTTAATATGGGATCACTAATATTTTTCTGTAAGTACTGCGATTTGAGTTGAAGATTTTCTAGCTTAAAATTTAGCAAGTCTAAAAAATAATTAGTGGCCAACGATATTTATCTTAATAGATTTGCTAACATACAGTTGCCTGAAATTTTTTCCTGGCCCTTTAATTTGCTTTGAGATGTGTGTGATGGTTGTAGTGATTACGGGTTGCTCTGCATCTTGGTTGTGTTTTGTAGACCCGACCCATTATTGATTTGCATCTGGAAGCCTCTTAGAGCAGCAGTATATCAGTTGGTCATGCGAGAAAGAGAGAGGGGGGCTAGGAAGGGACATGGAGAGAGAGATGGCTGGCATGTAAGCTGTGCTGTGCTGGTGAGCTCTATCACTGGAGAACAATGCCGTCGGTGAGTTTTTATAAGGCATAGAACATGATATAGATCCCAATTCAAAACCTAGTTGGATTTGTCTCACAAATTGAGATTTTTGTGCTTCCGATTTGTCCAAATTGATGTGTAATTGGTTCATCTGTCTCACAAATTCGACCTCTATTACATCTATTTTGGCCAAATTCGTGTGCCATGAGTTCGATTTGGGATTTTAATTAAGTTGGCTATTTCATGTGTTCTGGGATTTACTTGAGGGTGCTCATGTGCTAGATATTGCCAGCGGGGGCAGACATGCAGGCACCAGACCTTCATTTGACACCCCTTCCATGTCAGCCCAACAGCATGAGCGTCAGCTTCCTGTCCAACTGCGCCATGGTCCATTAGCTTTGAACCTACCCACCTCAACAACCTCAAAATAAAGGTGATGATGTGCCCTTCATAGAAACCCTAAGCACACTATGAGACACTGTGTGTTGCCTCGGCTAGTTCATATTGTTGTGAGATGGAACTAGAGATGTTCTGTAATTTTACATAGGTGTTTTGTCTATCTAGGTTTTTTGTAGTCTTATGCTAAATTGATATTTTTGCACTTGCATTTCATAATTCTTGAGAAGATCCTTTGTTAGTTTGTTTATCCTTTATTTAGTGTATGCTCCCATGTTAGATCAACATTTTATTGTCATCTTATACAGCTCTGCCTATCATTTGTTTAGTGCACATTCACCTTGTCATATCACATTTTATACTTGTTTTCAGATTGTAAGTTGAAGTCTAAACCTTGCCTCCAATTACGTTTACTTTTGGAAGTTTATGCATATATATGCCTTGTACTCGTAGTCTTATACAAGACCATCTATCTATTTATCTTCAATTGGTATAACCGTAGAAAGTTCTTATGATGTGAAGATAGCGATGGTGGGTGTGAGTTGTTAAATTTTCTCTGTAAATGATCATTTGTAATATCTGTAACGCTACCCACAGAACTGAACTAAGTAGTTGAATTGTGCGTTCATGTGCATTTTCGTACCCACCATTCTTATTTTATGTTGTTCGTCTTGCATTTTTGTTGGTTCTGCTACATCCTTTAGAAATACCTGTTAGTTAAAATTGCAAAGTGTTTTAGTTAATGTTGCAGTCATAGATATTATGCAATTTTAAAAGTTAAAGGCAAGTTTTATAAATATTTCAATGTTACTTAAGGTGCAACTTCATTGGATTTTCTCTGCAATTTTAATTTTAGTTAAGTTCCTTAATATTCTTCCAATTTTGCTGTAGGAAATCCATCACACTTTGGTCTATTGAACCTCACTTTGAAATAATTTTATAACTAGGATATTTCTATTCACATTCTTAGTACTTCTTTCACCGACATCCTTTTGAAATGTAGTCTTTTTGTAAATACATGACTATGGATGCTTCATGGGCATAAGAAAAGTTGTATAAAAAAATAGTGAATATTGATGTCAACTAATCTTTTTTTCTTCTTTATGAAATATTGTTCTGTTTATGATTCTGTAGGGGTTCACTGATCCAAATATTTTTGTTGAGCTTAGATTATTTTTGTATCTATAAGGCTACACCAAGCCTAACAACGTCTATCTAATAATGTTAAACTTTTGTCTATTTTTTAACACTCCCATTGTCAGTCATCTAAACAATATCTAAGATTTCTCTAGTTTAGAAATAATTATGCTATGCATTTCTAAACTTGGATGGCATATGGTCTATAAGATTATAACCTCAATCTACCTTATTCTGATCCACGGCTCATCATTTATTCATGCTTTAGTCCTTACACGAGGAGCGAAAATTGAATGCCTTAGCCCAAGAAGTTTTCTGTGTTGTTTTTGCATGGTGTAACTTGTAAGTACTTCAGATTTTAGTTACTTCTACAAATTAATTACTAGAAGTTGGGTGGGTTTTCTATAATGTGTTTTTGATGAACAACTTGACCCCAGGGTGCATGGCTGAAGTTTGGATTTTATTGGTGGTGTTGTTGTTGGCACATAATTATTTTGAACCTCAACTCTAATGCATGGGATTGCTCCTTTTCTTGGTCTTTATTAATTTCACATCTATGCAAAATCGATTCTTTGACAAGCTAGTTGTACAAATTGATGGTTCAGTTCTCTTCTGTGATATTGCTTTTGATCTTTTGTAGTTTTTTGGGTTGTCTTAATAATTCTAGTATAGCTTTAAATACAGATCAAACAAGTTTCTATGGATATATTGTGTAGATGTCCTACCCATTTGAACCATATTCACATCTTCTGTAGTATAATTCTATATGGAAACCATAAATGTTATGCTTTTTTCTCTTTATCCTTAGGAAATAATTGCCCAATGAAAATTTGCATAGCACCTAAGCTAAAATTGTGGTGATAAGTAATATGCAATTTTGGAAAATCTTTGTTGCGATTTTGAGCCCATTATAAATTATTCCTCATTTCAGCCTGAGTGCTTTGAGCAATATGTGTAGTTTCAACCTTGCATATTCAGTTTGCTCTTTTATTTCATTAAGAGTAGTATGTGACTAGGTATATATTTTTCTCTTTCTATTAGAACTTTTGCACTTGTTCATTTTCGTAAGAGATAATATTTTGAGTTTGAATACCAAAGATCTATATTTTTTGAGCTGTATTATTTTTTATTTTTAGCCTAAAATACCAACTATTGATCAACTATTGGTATTTTTCAGCATAAAATTTCAACTACTAAAACATAACACAAAATCTATATTTGTCCTGAGCTATAGGACACATGTAGTTTTTAGTTTGCTTATTTTCCTTGATCCATTTCTTGTTCAATGGTTTCATGCTTTGATCGGTTTGTTTGGTTGTTTTAGGTTTGGAGGAGAAGGGAAGTGATGGTGCTATTGCTATTGGAGCAAAGAGAATCAATGGTTTCAAGCTAAGGTGAGTACTAATCGTTATGTTAGTGCTTAAAAGAATCTTTCTTTTGAGCTGTTTAGTTAGGTTCTCGGATGTTCTAGTTGTTAGATTCTCGTTTCTTAAAGTAATGGGTTTCTTATCAGTAGTCGACCAACTTAGCCTTCTTTGCTTGTGTATTACTACGGTGAAAATTCAATAGTTTTAATTTGTAAATCCATGTGTAAATATAGACACTTCAATATATACTGTGTAGTGGCATTGGAGAAACATGCATGGAAGCATTTATGGAAAAATATTGAAGATAAATAACATAATTGCTTACATACTATGGAAATAATTGCCACATGAAAAATTGCAGTCCTAAGTAATATGCAATTTCAGAAAAGCTTTGCTATAATTTTCTGTTTATTCTTTTGAATTCTTGGGTTTTCAATTTCTCTTTGAGTTTTCAATATTGAAGATAGGTAATTTCCCTGACCTGTAGCCTTTTCTCTTTTAGGATAAAATACCAACTATATGCCTTTCACTTTTCTCCTAGTTTACCATGTAGTATTCTTCCTTCTCCAAGATTTTTAGACCCACCATGTGACTAGTAATAAATTACACCAAATTTACATAAATTTTGTAGTCTTATGTGAGGCACAATTTCAATTAATTTATCTATAAATTTGTATTCAGTATGGTTTATGCATTTTTTTTAGTTGTCTAGGTTAATAATATATTTCTATCTCCATTTTAAGGGCTCACCAATCATTAATTTATTTTTTTCATGTTTAGACAAAATTATATCTTTGTTTTTAAAGGTGTTCACAAATCATACCTTTTTGGTCTAGGTTAGATTAATTTTGTTTGTTTGTATCTCTATTTTTGTTATTTGTGAGAATGATTAGTTTTGGGACCAAAAAGAATTATTTGATTTTTCTCTAGTACAAATTATGGATGATGTATCATAGTATCAGACTACCTTCTTTGACTAATTCAAGTTCTACTAGTTCCTTGACCAAATTAAGTTACACCACAGTGGCATTGATTATAGTTGAGTCGTATGTGCAATTGTTTTCAGTTTATGTTCTGAAAACAATTTAATGTAAAATACCTAAAATGTGCTTTAGTGCATTTAATTGGCTAAGTCTTACTACAATGTTGGCATGGTAAAAGACCTTGGTGAGTACTTTGTGCCCTTAGATGTGGTTATGACTCTTTATTTTGTGATTTTGTTTTATGTTAGGGTTCACCAAGGTCAGAAACTTTTTGTCCATCTTAGAATGATTTTTTCAGCTTTTGATCATGTTTTGTTTTGTTAGGGTTCACCAAAAACTTTATGTCCTTCATATAAATATACAATCCCTTTTGTTTCTTCAATTTTAGAATTTATTTGTGGTGTGGTATTCAAGTTTCAATATGATGCCATGTTACTTAGAATAAGTTCAATTGTATCATGTGTCCACCCACAATTCCAAGTTCGCATATGGCTTCCCGTGTGCTGATTTTTTTTGTGTGCTCTCATGATTTGGTCTTAAAATAAACATGTGTAACTTTGGGCAATGTTTTTCTCAGATTGTTGCATTGGTGGAGATGAAGGAAAATTGGTTGCCATCTATTAGAATGCATTGTTGGACAAGAAGCAAAGGAATAAGTAAAATTATGGAGAAGAAAGGAGTAATTAAGCAAAAGGAGACTAGCCTGGGGCGTCTGGTTTATTGTTTTCATATTCACATCGCAAAGGCTAGTCTGTATTTGTATATTTAATTTCTTCTCTTCTTTCTATTCCTTTCTTTTTTTGTTCTCATGTTTTCTTCTCGTATATTCTTCTATGCTTCCTCCCTATTTTTTCTTGTGACATGTGGTTTTACATGCCTATTTTTCGTTATTCGTCTTAAGAGGTATTTTTTATTTTTTATAACTATGTTGATAAAATTTTGGGCTTTGCATTCACCAGTTTTCTTTTATTTTTTTATGTCCCTGGGTTGAAAGCAATGGGCATTGCATAAGCTTCAAGGTCTCAGGCTAAAAGTTGAGTCTAAAAGTGCTAGGCCAAGATGGATCGGAGTAGCTTGTTAACGGGTCATGATTTGTGATTTGTAGGCCCGATAAGGGTACAAAAGGTCAGCCCATCGAAGAAATACAGAAATAGCAGAGACACAAAAAGAACCATAGGATAGGCATATGACGGCTCAGGAAATTGACTGAGATTTAATGTTTTTTCAATCACATGTGATATAGTCGGTCCCCTTATCTTAAAGTACACTATTGATGTGTAAGTTGGTGTAGATGTCCAAATATCATAGGAATCTCGTTAAAGCGGCATTTGAGCTACGAGTAAGATATTTAGCCGATGTGCCTCTACCCTTAAATCAAAATACATGTTTAAAGTATAACAATGTTAAAGTGTAATTTTTTTGAAGATAATTAATAATCAATGGCACTTATGATAAATAGTGACCAGTTCAGGTACCTAAAATAATTGGAATATTAAAAATATTTAAGTTGGGGCATCCACTTTAATAGTTGGATAAAGATGAATTATATATATGTAAAGCCAACCAATAATTGTTTTAAGAAAATCATAAGTCAGTAGAAGACCCTATTAAAAATAATCATGGCATTAACATGCCGCCGATAACAAAATCTTACTAGTAGATTTAATTAATAATGATATCAAAATATAATTATATATAGTGAGCTAGGTCTGCATAAATAGATTTTTGGTTAAAATTAAACTATGCCAGTTGCTAAGTAAAGGCACATAAAACACCAACTGCATTTAATCCCGAGAGCATCTCAAATTAAAGACCACATTGAAATATAATGTCGTGCAACTATTAAAATATAATTGGTTACCATGAAACCCTTGGGTCATCGGCCATTAGAATAATCTTGCTAATCTATAATTTGAAGAAACAATGTGATGGTAGGACCAAACAATTAGACCCTAATAAAGATAATTCGCTAACACACCAATAGGTGGTAATCTGAAGTCTAGTAATACCCGGACATAGTTAAGAGTTGCATTTTGTCCGAAATACATATAAACCCTAGAAAGGCTTGACAATCACACATCGTTAGTAAAAAGTAATCTAACTAAAATTAGTTATTAATTAGCAATTGGATAATTAAATAATCCCATGCTTTAGTAATTTATTAAATTAATCATGTGTTCAACCCTTCGATTATTTGGCAACTAAACATCAAAACAATAATACATCATAAAATCCCTAGAGATAAGAAATAAAAAGATAATAATGCTAATTAACCATGTATCGATCATGTGTAAATCTGTAATTCTATCATAGGTCTACCCTGACTCATATAACTTCCTTCATAAATATAAAATTATAAAAGAAGTTATTAAATAAAATAGGTTAAGCCATGGTATTCAACAGTCGACTAAATCTAGCCATCTTCAAATCCGAAGTGGAATATTCCTTTATTGTGAACATTCCTTAAAATCCTACTTAGCAAACTATTCCTCGGTCATTCCCCCGCTTCGCTCAAACCCCATTTGTTTCCATCAAAATCCCGTGCCTAACAAACTATCTCTCAGATCACCCATCCAATCATAATGAAACCTAATTGAGCTCTTTCAGATTTATTTGAGCTTTTGAGTTAATTGCATTTATTTGGATGTCAATTGTATGTTACGTAGTTAGAAACTGAAGTCTTGAAGGAGCGACAAAAAATAAAACAAGGTCGAGATTCAGAAAGAAATGAAGACCAAAAGCTCAAGACCATCAACTAAGAAGGTTTTGCGTAAGATCAAGACTACAGTAAAAAACGAGGTGAGTTAATACTTGATCTTGTTGTACCTATATTTCATGCAAGCCATTTTTGTTTAAATTAACAAATTGCATGCTGATATTTATCATCAAAATTTAGTTACATATCCATATATTGTTGTTATTACATTCCATGCCTTGAAAAAATTGAGTACCCAACCTTTGTCACCCTAGAAAATTATAATGGTAGCATAATAGTACTAAGTCCGTATTTAAATGCTATGCTTAATACTATTTAAATACTCGAGGGCACTAGCCTGCCCCAACAATATTTCAACATGAACAATGTTTTGGGACATCATTGGTGGATAATGGCTTGTATTTTGTAACATGATATTTTATGCTTCCCAAAAACCTTGACATGCTTAATTATCTGGACAGATGGTAAGCATGGTTGGTGCAGTGAATGCACGAGAATATGCGGTTGTGATAGAACCACCCAGATAACCTTAAGGACTGAATCTAATTCTGACCTCCCAAAGTATAATAGCATAACCACAAGTCTGCAAAGTGCAACTTGGTTAAGTAAATCTATTGAACCCCCAAACTCATCTCACTGGTAGTGGATAGAAGTGGTATCGTGCAAGGGCTAGGAGAGGTTTAAAAGGACACCAAGTGTAGGGGTGAAGTTTGCCAACTACGCTAGTCGTTGCGAAGAGTGAAGTCTGGCTACACTAGTCATTGTGGTAAACATCCCGCATAATGTATGAGACCCACTGCAAGTGGGAGCAGCCCATAGGGTGAGATGATAAAAAGGGGTAACATATTTTGAATAGTTATTGTGACGATCTACTCAGCTACATGACTAAGGAATCATGTCAAGCAAAATAAGCAAATTGACTCTTGTGAGTAAAGTGTACAACCTCTGCAGAGTGAAAATTATTCGAATAGAGATGTCCACGGTCAGGTATGGACTTGGGAACTTACTTGGATATAGTCCTATTTCTAAAACCTTTGTGTGTGGAAGTTAAAGTGTTGGGCAGTGGATGCCTAGATTTGATTTGTCCTAGTCGATGACCTAGTGTTGATATTAAGCAAAAATACGTTGAAAAATTTGCATATGATATTATTATTGCAAATACTTATGCATTTATAAAACCTATTTTGGTTAAACCCACCAAGTCTCAAGAATTCGTAACTATAGTAAATTTTAAGACATTTAGCAAAATGAAATAACCCAAACCTCTCTTTGGTAGATCATGCATCAATATAATTGCATTTCTGTGTGTTGGCTCATGGAGCACGGTAGTTTCTGCTCACACTCTCTCACTCAATTAACCCAAAATCAAGAGAGTCAGATTACTACACTTCAATGATGCACCTGGGCATGATGGTGAAGAAAATAAAGAGGCCAAAGACTAGGTCGCAAACCCCAGTTGGCTGCCTATGGGCATGTCCTGAGGGTCTCACCTGTATGAAGTTTTCGTTTCCGCAACTGCTTTTTATTGATTTCAGCCTGATCGGCCCATGAGTAAGTCACCTAATATATTTACGCTGCTGCATGATATGTACTTTGATGTTAAGTAATTTATCTGTGAGCACTATCTACTGATTTAGAGAATAGTATGGTTAAATCACAGAGGATTCTGGATTAAGAGATCTGGGTCCGACAATTTGCTTGTGGTTTAATTTGTTTTTTAGCATGTTAATAGTTAAAGTTCAATAAGTTTGACAATGTATGTTACTAGGATGACACAGCTATTTACTGAAAAGGGGTATATGTAGTAAACCGGTTCTTCGCATATGTAATTTTTGGCTCACCTTCTCGTGTCTACCAGTGCATATGTCTTCGAGGGAGAGATAGAGATAAAAATGGGGTGGAGGGATAAGAGGAACACGTGCCTAATACTAGTATTTCCAATATGCCATTATTAGAGGTTTTTTGGGGACCAATCTTAATATTTTTGTGTTTGCTAGTGGTTTAATTTGTTCTTTGGAACACGTTAATAGTTAAAGTTTAATAAGATTGACAACGCATGTTACTAGGATGACACCTATTTATATTACTGAAGGGGGGTATATATATATAGTAAACCGGTTCGCATGTGTAATTTTTTGCTGGCCTTCTCCTGTCTACCAGTGTGCATGTCTTCGAGGGAGAGATAGAAATAAGAAGGGAGTGACTATTGCCAGTGGCGGAGCTAGAGCAAAACGGAGGGGGTGCAACGGGCCGCGCGTGGGAGCATAGGACGGTGGGAGAATGGGCTGGACAGGGCGAGTGAGGGTATTTGTTGGGCTAGGGGTACACCATATTGGACCAAGGGGGTGCACAAAGGGTGAATGTTTACTAGTAATAACTAAAAAAAATTTGGACCCGGGTTCCTGGGAACCCCCTCCCCTCCATTGGGCTCCGCCCCTGACTATTGCACAGGTGACTGAAATTTTTTTATCTCTTAGTCACTTGAAGTTGCACTCTCAATCACCTGAAGTTGCAGGTGATTTTTTGAAGGGAGAGCTGCAACTAAGTTGCACTCTGAATCACCTAAAGTTGCAGGTGTTTTTTTAGGGGGCTGCAACTTTAGTTGATTGATAGTGCAACTTTAAATAACTGAGAGATAAAAAAATAAAAAATTTCAATCCTCTGTGCAATAGCAAAACCGAAATAAGAATAGGTGGAGGGAAGAAAATGTTATGGGGCGGCGCTTCACATGAAGCCCCTTCATCCACCGTTGGATTAAGATAGCGGCTGATCCAAGGAGCCTCAAGTGATACCCCCCCCCCCTCCCCCAAATCCCTTCCGGGGTGGAGGGATAAGAGGAACATGTGCCTATACTAACACTAGTATTTCCAATATGCCATTATTAGAGTTTTTTTGGCGGGAAAAGATTCTAAAAGGCCAAAACAACACGTAATTCCTGGTGATGGAGCTCGTAGGGCCAAGTATAGTGCATTAAATTATCTGTCTATATTTTAGTTCTGCGCCGCTGATATTTACAAATTGAAAGCTATACTTTTCCAAGGCCAAATTGAAAATCACACCGCAGTGTCCCATGACCGACTGTGCTAGCTATAAGGGAATCCATGTCAGCATAGTCCTATGTGGAGGGGAGAGAAAAGGAGAGAGAGAGCCAAGCCGGCTCCCATGCAAGAGTCAGGCTATAGCACAGGAAAAGAGGCGTTATCCATGCATGTACCAATAGAACTAACTGATATACCCATGCATGTATTAAATGACCAATACCCATGTATGTATTAAATGATTGAGAGCTCTTGTAGAGACAACTTATAGCCAGCTTATTGTATGAGTTGGCTGCATCTTACCTTTTGATGACATGGAAATGTATTGGAGGTAGCAGCTATCTATACTATTAAACTTGCTCTAAGAGCAAGTTTAATAAGGCTGACTGTGCTAGCTATAAGGGAATCCATGTCAGCATAGTCCTATGTGGAGGGGAGAGAAAAGGAGAGAGAGAGCCAAGCTGACTCCCATGCAAGAGTCAGGCTATAGCACAGGAAAAGAGGCATTATCCATGCATGTACCTATAGAACTAATTGCTATACCCATGCATGTATTAAATTATCAATACCCATGTATGTATTAAATGATTGAGAGCTCTTGTGGAGACAACTTATAGCCAGCTTATTGTATGGGTTGACTGCATCATTATCTTTTGATGACATGGAAATGTATTGAAGGTAGCAGCTATCTGTACTATTAAACTTGCTCTAAGACAGTGTCCCTTTCGGTACGGTTAGGCGGTGCAACCGCGCAACGGAAAATTAAGCTCCCTTTGATTAAGACAAGCACAGCTAATCCCGTTGATTAATCAGTCTGGACAGGACTGCTCGAACCAAAGTAGCTAGGAGCAGCAAGCCAAGCAGTAGGACTAACCTCCTTGAATCCACGTAACCAACCGGACTTAATTAGCAGCAGTTACTGCCAACTGCTTCCCAACCCCCACCGCCATGAATGCGTGATCTACTACTACCACTACAGCTGCTGCCATGCCTCGCCACCTCCCAACTGTGAATTGAAGTGAAATGCCCAAGAGAAAAAGCAGCATAAAATCCAGTTCAGCAATGCGCTCTCCCTCCCCCCCCCCCCCCCCTCCCTCTCCCCATTAATCTTTGTCTGCCTGGGTAGCTAAGCTAGCTGCCTCGCTTGGCTGCGCTGGCCGCTGCGAGGAGATCGAGCATAAGCATCGATCTCTTGAAGGTGTGCGGTGAGGGGAGGGGCGTAGTAGAGAGGAGAGGAGATGGACGGCGGCCGGGGAGGAGGAGGAGGAGGGGAGGGGAACTGGTCGGCGTGGGCGGGGGCGCTGTCGCCGGCGGCGCGGTACGCGGAGTCTGGCGGCGCGAGCCTGACGTGGGAGAACCTGACGGCCGTGCTGCCGGGGTCTGGCGGGCGGGCGACCAAGAAGCTCGTGCAGGGGCTGTACGGCTACGCCGTGCCCGGCAGGGTCGTCGCGATCATGGGGCCCTCCGGCTCCGGCAAGTCCACCCTCCTCGACTCCCTCTCCGGTACATACGCTTCCTTTACGCTTCTATCCCTTCCTGTTCTTCCAGGCCTATATGTTTAGTACAAGAGCTTCCTACTTGTAGTATTATTGGTTGGGTCGATGTACCATTTGGATCCGGTCGCGAGACTAATCCAAATGGTCTGTTGAGGAATTTCATTAATAGTTCTAAATGTTTTTCGAGCTCCAAAATACAAGAAGCTTTCTGTTGAATTTTTCGTATAGTTTATGCGGAAAGGTGACCTGCAGGTAGGCTGGCAAGAAATGTGCTCTTGACAGGGAAGGTGCTGCTCAACGGCAAGAAGAGGCGGCTCGACTATGGCGTCGTGGTGAGCAACCTCACAAGTTAGTCATGCGTCGTGTTGTACGCAATTTCTAATTTCCACTCTCCATGCATCTTGCCATGTCCATAGCCATTAGCTCTTTGCAGTTTTTTTTTCTTAATTCCTGATTAATTCATCGATTCGATTCGAATGTTCTCCATGATCACCGAGTTCTAGGCACGAATCCTGAACATCTTAACCCCCAGCAGAAAGGGTGGATACGTGTGGATTTAGTCAGGGGAAACAGGTTCAGATCTTGCTTGCAAAGAGCAGGATGCATAGGCATGGCCGTAGGTGTGACCAGCTAACAAACACGTGTTGAGCCAATCCAACGGCCGAGTGCAGAATTCGACGGCTAACGATGCATTGCAGGGCTGCAGCAAGACAGTAGCTTAGCATCCCACGTGCCACGGAATGGTTCCTTTTCATCCCCCTTTAATTTGGGTGGAGCATACATAATTAGTTTGCTGGTGGTTTCTCCATCAGAATTTATATGTCCTTTTCAACATTAAAATTTAGCCGTGGCAATCTCCAAATTGACCCTCCTTAAGATGCGTTTGGCATGATGAAGCGATGCACTAGCGAGTGCAGTGCCTATCTCTACTCCTTAAAAATATAAGTTGGTGGTCGTCGATGTGTTCTCCCTCCTCTCTGCTCAGTCGTCCGATCTAAACACAGGAATCTTAACCATCTATATCCCCTCTCTCATGCTAACTGTCCCTCCTCTCCACTTCCACCTTCGGTTATTATATTCTCTCATTCTCTTCAGATCTCTCTCCCACATTCTCACCCTGGTAGACCCGTCAATTCATCTCTCCTCTCCCTCCTTGCCGCCCATCGGCCATCTCCCCATCGTCACCACCCCATCTCACCTCTTCCTCCTCCCTTCGACCACCGGGCTAGACTGGTGAGAACCGTGAGGCGGCACGACGCTCGGCGACAGTGGCTGGTCGATCTGAGAGAAGGGCGCTCGGCGATGGTGGCCAGTGGATCCGAGAGGCATTCTCGGCGACAGCAGTCGGTGGATCTAGAAGGTAGCGACTGATGGTGGCCAATGGATCCGAGAGACGGGCACTAGTAGACGGCGGCCATTGGATCCGATGGCTGCTCCCTGCTCCCTTGCTATGGTTCTCCTCCCACTACTGCACCCGCCCCTGCTGCTGCCGTTGCTTGGTGTCACGTGGCGGCGATGGCTTCCTCTTCCTGCGCCCACCCACATTGCTCTCCCGCCGCTGCCGCCTAGCGGTCGCACGCTTGGTGAGCCCTTCGGGGCTGTGGTCGAAGTCGACGCCATGGCGAATGGGATCATGGTCGAAGGGGGCTGAGGTCGAAGTCGAAGATCTGTGGTCGAAGTCAATACCATAGTCAAAGGGGACTATGGTTGACGTCGAAGGGTCATGGTTGAAGTCGGGGCCAAGCAGGTCAGGCGGCCCAGCAGGTTAGCGTCGGCAGTCGGGCGACAGGGCACGGTTGAAGGGGAAGTGGTTGACGTCGAAGGGCCATGGTCGTCGAAGGGCCGTGGTCGAACGGGACAGTGGTCGAAGGGGGCAGTGGTCGAAGTCGAAGCTGTGGTCGAAGGGGGCCGTGCTTGAAGGGGGAAGTGATCGACGTCGAAGGGCCATGGTTGAAGGGACAGTAGTTGAAGGGGACAGTGGTCGAAGTCGAAGGGGCAGTGGCCAAAGTCGAAGATCCGTGGTCGAAGTCAATGATGTGGTCGAAGGGTGCCGTGGTCGAAGGGAGCCATGGTTGAGGGGACATGGCCAAAGTTGAAGATCCGTGGTTGAAGTCAAAGCGGTGGTCAAAGGAGGCGGTGGTCGAAGGGGGAAGTGGTCGACGTCGAAGGGTCGTGGTTGAAGGGGACAGTGGTCGAAGGAGGCAGTGGTCGAAGTCAAAGTTTCGTGGTCCAAGTCGAAAATCCATTGTCGAAGTCAAAAATCCGTGGTCGAAGTCGAAGCCATGGTCGAAGGGGGTAGTGGTCGAAGTCGAAGGGGCCGTGGTCGAAGTCGACACCTTGGTCGAAGGGGTTAGTGGTCGACGTCGAGGGGTTAGTGGTCGAAGGGGCCATGGTCAAAGTCGGAGCCATGGTCGAAGTCGACGCTTTGGTCGAAGTCAACACCTTGGTCGAAGGGGTTAGTGGTCGACGTCGAAGGGTCGTGGTGGAAGGGAACAATGGTTGAAGGGGGCGATGGTCGAAGTCAAAGGGGCAGTGGTCGAAGTTGAAGGGGGCAGTGGTCGATGTCGAAGGGGGCAGTGGTCAAAGTCGGGGCCGTAGTCGAAGGGGGTCGAGGTCAAAGTCGACGCCGTGGTCGAAGGGGGCCGAGGTTGAAGTCGAAGATCCGTGGTCGAAGTTGACGCTGTGGTTGAAGGGGGGTGATAATCGACGTCGAAGGGATGTGGTCAAAGTTGGGGCCAAGCAGGTTAGGCGGGACGAGCAGGCTGGCGTCTACAGTTGGGCAACAGGATACGGTCGAAGAGGGAAGTGGTTGAGTCGAAGGGCTATGGTCGTCGAAGGGCCATGGTCGAAGGGGGTAGTTGTCAGCGTCGAAAAGTCGTGGTTGAAGGGGGTAGTTGTCGGCGTCGAAAGGTCGTGGTTGAAGGGGTAGTGGTCGAAATCGAAGTGGATAGTGGTCGAAGTCGAAGTGGGTAGTGGTCGGTGTTGTGGTCGAAGGGTCGTGGTCGAAGAGGACAATTGTCAAAGGGGTAGTGGTCGAAGTTGACGGCTTCCAACTTACTTGACGGATTTAAAAACTTTTAAAACATGTTTGTATGCATATTCTAAAAATTTTTACCATCCATGAGTTTTAGAACATGTAGTATGATAAATTTTAAAAATCCGTAGCAGTGCATGGACATTCAGCTAGTGTTTTACTAATAAGTCTGTTCTAGTAGTCTGTTACCAACACGGAATGAATTACGAGAACGACACTGCCAATTAAATGCCCAACTAATTCTTGTTTCATGTTTAAGAGGACACATAGCATTACAAATGCAGTTGTCAATCCCTTTCTTATCTTCAAATTGACACGTCATCTCACTGATATTTCAAAACCAAAATTGTCTACCAATTAATATTGAGGATATATATTAGTCACCAGAATATTAAATGTGGAACAGACACTCCACTCGTGCATTATGCAAAACTTTTTATTTATATACTCCCTGTAGTAAAAAATATCGTTTTAAGGTACATGCAGTCAAACATTCTAATATTTGGCTATCAATATCTATATTGAACACATCAAAATGATACCTATAGATTTATCTTGAAAGGGATTTTTATAATATTATGATTTTATTAGATTTTATAAACTAATTATAATAGAACTACCAGTCAAAGTTGCATTTTTGTGTGGAAACAATATTCTTTTTGTGATTAGAGGGAGTAATAGTTAAACTATTTTGACTTGTTAGCTTTTGATGTAAGAGTGGCTGCAAATGCTTCTTTTTAGAGGAAAGCAAAATGAGTGAAATTGCAGATTCAATTGAGCACGTAGCTGAGTGCTAATTTGCGTCCAGTATATCCTTATTATTCGTAACTGCTTTAGTATGTAATGTAGTAGTTTCTTTTCAAAAGCGTAGGAGCCCATCACGGAAGAATCCGTAGGATAGCATCATCTGATATTACCTCGCGTCACCTAGTTTGTGCCTTCGTTTTAGATTACTTGGCTTGTTGGTTCTTAGATACACCCTCCGGCCACAAGAGTGTGTGCCTAGAACGTGTGTAGTCAAAACGAATTAATCTTGAACTAAGGTATTGACTAGAATGTATGGTTTGGTAATATAAAAATGATATGAGTGAATTTGTCATGAAAAATACTTTGAAAATATTTTACCTTTTTCTTTACTTTTTCTGGATGTATGATAACAAAATGTAGTGGTAAAAGTGACGTCATGTTAACTTCGAAAAAGTAAAAAAAAAACGCCACTTTTTTGTAGTTGGGATGAGTATCAAATTATCAAAAAGGCATCATGTTTCACTTGCACCAATTGTACTTATATGCGTAGTATTTCACAACATTATTCAGAGACAAAAAAAATCACGCCAAGAAAATCTAGCATGCCCTATTTGGGTCATTTTTATTAGAAAAGGTAACCATTTCGACTAATTTCAGACAATCGGTTACTCAACGTAGTCTACATCAAGATCCAAGATTAATTTCAGTAACTCTCTCTAACCATAGGTGTTTGGCAGGTAAAATTTCTAACCTACCTCTTAACCCCGAATCAAACACAGCCTAGCTAACCTGTAATCCATCCCTTAACCCTGAACCAAACGCAGCTTACCCATTATTATGTAGCAAATTTAGCTTGGAAAAACATCATTGTGGCAAGATTTAACAAAGTTTTTCCGATTAAAGACCCCCCATTTGACGTAGATGTAATTGGTCTAAAAAAATGCATGTCAACAGGCGTATGTCACACAAGAGAACGTGCTGCTGGGCACGCTGACGGTCAGGGAGACGGTCACCTACTCGGCGCTGCTGCGGCTGCCGTCGAGCATGTCCAAGGCGGAGGTGCGGCGCGTGGTCGACGACACTCTGGACGAGATGGGCCTCCGGGAGTGCGCGGACCGCAACATCGGCAACTGGCACCTCCGCGGCATCAGCGGCGGCGAGAAGAAGCGGCTCGCCATCGCGCTGGAGATCCTGACCCGGCCGCGCCTCCTCTTCCTCGACGAGCCCACCAGCGGCCTCGACAGCGCCGCTGCATTCTCCGTCGTTGAGACGCTGCGCCAGCTCGCCATCGACGGCGGCCGCACCATCGTCTCGTCGGTGCACCAGCCCAGCAGCGAGGTCTTCGCGCTCTTCGACGACCTCTGCCTCCTCTCCAGCGGCGAGTGCGTCTACTTCGGAGACGCCAAGCTAGCACCACAGGCACGCACCGTCACAAAACCACTTGCGTAGTCACAATCTTAAATGTGCTACTTTTTAAGCCCTCCACTTCTAAATAGATATCGTTTTACAGTACGTATCGTCAAACTTATAAAACTTTGATCACCATTATACACATCGATATTTAGATTTTTTTGCTTGAAATTAGCATATTATACTCCACCCACTGCAGTGTGTAGTTGCATCGGAAACCCATTTCAATAGTATTATCACTATTATAGCGATCAACCAAACGGCTCCTTATGAATGAGTTGGGAGTTTAATTAGAAACGACCATGTCATTCACACAGTGACATGTTTGTGTTGCTTTGTTATTCTTGCAGTTCTTTGCAGAAACCGGGTTCCCATGTCCTAGCCGGAGGAACCCGTCCGACCACTTCCTCCGGTGCGTCAACGCTGACTTCGACGATGTCGCCGCCGCCATGAAAGGATCCATGAAGCTGCGAGCAGTACGTGTGTTCCGAAGTTTCAGATGTACTCTTTAGTAAGGGAAAGTTTTGGTGCATGTGATTGCTGATGGAATTTCGGTCACATTTTGTTTGAAGGAAGCAGAGCTTGATCCCCTGCTGAAGTACTCGACGTCAGAGATCAGAGAGCGGCTAGTGAACAAGTACAGGATCTCGGAGTACGCCATGATGGTTAGGAACACAATCCACGAGATAACCAAAATAGTAAGCAATTCTCAACTAGTCGTTCGCTGTTACATATCAGAGGCTACACTGCTAATTTTTTTTGTGTAAAGTTCAGTATTTACTATCTACACGAAATCTCGAAAAAATTCTCAGTTACAATTTTTGAAAATTTCAAGATTTTAGTTTGTTGTTGCACTCGCAATGCATTGGGTTGCAGGAGGGTGTGATCGAGGAGGTGGTGCAGGGAAGCCAAGCGAGCTGGTGGAAGCAGCTGCGCACGCTGACGAAGCGGTCCTTCACCAACATGTCCCGCGACTTCGGCTACTACCGGCTGCGCATCATCATCTACACCCTGATGGCCGTCTGCCTGGGCACCATCTACTACGACGTCGGCACGAGCTACACCGCCATCCAGGCGCGTGCCTCGTGCGGCGGCTTCGTCTCCGGCTTCATGACCTTCATGTCGATCGGCGGCTTCCCCTCCTTCATCGAGGAGATGAAGGTCTTCACGCTCGAGCGCCAGAACGGCCACTACGGCGTCGCCGTCTACATCATCTCCAACTTCCTCTCCTCCATGCCCTTCCTGCTCGCCGTGTCCTGGGCCAGCGCCTCCATCACCTACTGGATGGTCAAGTTCCGGCCAGGCTTCAGCTACTTCGCCTTCTTCGCCCTCAACCTCTACGGCGGCGTTTCGGTCATCGAGAGCCTCATGATGATCATCTCCGCGCTCGTGCCGAACTTCCTGATGGGCCTCATCCTCGGCGCCGGCGTCATTGTGAGTTTCTTCTCATACTTTGCATGCCTTCTTGTTCTCCTTCAGTTTGCTCATTATTCTGAGTCTTCTTGCACTGGAATTTTGCAGGGGATCATGATGTTGACGTCTGGATTCTTCCGGCTGCTTCCGGAACTTCCCAAGATTTTCTGGCGATACCCGGTGTCCTACATTGTCTATGGCTCATGGGGTTTGAAGGTACAGCGTTCAGTTAAATTTCAGAATGGTCGGAAGAATTACACAAAAGCATAGGCTCTGAAACCAACTGAACTGGCAATGCAGGGAGCGTACAAGAACGACCTGATCGGCCTGGAGTTCGAGCCGATGATGCCGGGGCAACCGAAGCTGACCGGCGAGTACATCATCACGAAGATGATGGGGCTGAGCCTGAACCACTCCAAGTGGCTGGACCTCGCCATGATCTTCGTCCTCCTCCTCGCCTACCGCCTCACCTTCTTCTTCGTCCTCAAGGTCAAGGAGGCCGCCGCGCCCTACATCCGCGTCGCCTACACGCGCTTCACCATGAAGCGCCTCGAGCGGCGCACGTCATTCAGGAAGACGCTGGCCATGACGTCGCTGTCCAACCGGCACAACCAGCCGCACCCCATGGCCATACAGGACGGGCTCAACTCCCCCATGCCATACTGATGAGAAGAAGAACAGCAGCAGCAGCAGCAGCAGAGAGACTGGTAGTAGTTGATTACTTACAGCGTGATGATATCCGTGCGTCTGTCACGATTACCTGTGTATGTGTTTTCATGTTCGTTTTGTTTACAGCTCGTTGGAAGCTGCAAGGTTCATAAAGATACTGATAGTGCATTCTTTAAAAGCGTTTGTTTTACTGTTTAAGAACTCTTTGCAACCAATACACATACAAGATAATGTTGGCCTGATCTAAGGAATAGTGTAGCAGTTTCACATGATTTTGAATTGGCTAAATTCGGGTCCTACACCGGATCCCTAGTATGGGAGGAAGACTATGGTTGGACTAGCCGTTGATATGTTATGGTGTCTGAAATGACCCTAAAACTTCAAAAAAAATTTAAATTTCCTTTAATTTTGTTTGAATTTGAATTTTGCCAAATTGAAAAGCGTTCTTTGGTTTTCCACTTTCCTCTTTTGGTTTTCCACCTTCTCCTTGCCTTGGTGTCTTCTGTCTAGCATCGATCATAACCCAATTCCTTGTAACCCTAGCACCGCCTGGACGCCACGAAGCCAAAACTAACCACGCCGACCCCTCCCATGGCCCCCCTAAACCACCAGTGTTGTGTGCCACCACCAACCAAGCATGGCCAATATGGACAGACATGCACATGCCAAGTTAACCAAAACCACCGCCACCACTAGCCGTAGCTTGCACTGTAGAAGCTAAAGCCATCTTCAATTTCGCTAGAACCCCACTGGAGCGCCACCATATTGTGATCTTGCTCCAGTGAGTACCTCCACCGCTAGCCTTCAATGGTTCTCCATTGACCTTGCGAATACCAAAAATGGAACACTTAGGCTCCATTAGCACTGTCCATGCCATTGCTCGCCGCCGATAGCAACCATAGACACATAATCGCTGTCATTGCCATGCACCTCTACTCAGGCGGCCATGGCCGGCACGAAGCCAACTGGGCCTCATGCCTGGTAGGTTACGCTGCTGGGCTAGCCAAGTTAGCCCAAGGCTAGTAAGTCAAATAGGCCAAGCCCAACAGTGAAAACCCAACACTATTCAAAACTGGCCCACTACTATTTATGGCTGAGCCCAACACTAGGTAGCCGTTGGAACTGACTCAAATCCATATGGTTTATTCAACCCGACTCATTAGGATTAGTGCCAATCCGTTACTATTCACTAAAACTCATTTAGCATATTTATATCCTTTTTGACCGTTTTTGAGTCGTTTAAACCATTCTCAGCTCCGTTTAGCCCACTGTTGTAGGGGTGACCCCCACCTAAGCCTAGCCGGCCTGTTAGAAGGCCGTAAGGCCCAAAACAAGACATGTATAATGACATAAGTGCCCCTAAGAGGGATACTCAAATGTAAGGGTACGATTGTAAAAGCACTCTCCATGTGGATATATATATATATATATATATATATATATATATATATATATATATATATATATATACGGTACAGGCCATGGGGGAAACCCTAAGCACTTGCTCACCTAACTCTCCACTACCATACTCTCTCTCTCTGTTTGGTCTGTAACCACAACAGTTGGCGCCGTTCATAGGGAGGACAAGAGCAAGCCTCAAGATCCGAAGAAGGATGGCACCAAAGAAAGCTTCGTCATCGGCGATAAAGAAGAACATGGTAGGTGTGGCGAAGTCTCGCGTCAACACCAGAGCTTCAGCGTCGGCAGTCGCAGGCGTGGGTGGCGATGTGGGTGCGGCGGCCACGAGCATCGGCGTCCACGGCACAACGGCCGACCCCGCCATTGCTACCACGACGGTCGACCCCGCCACCATCGCCATGACGGCCAACACCGTCCCGCGCGTGACGAGTGATCCCGCGCGTGATGACACTTCAAGCGCTTCGCGAAGGTCCGCTGCGAAGTCAAGGACGTCAACGAAACAACCATCATCAACGTGGCGGTACAGGGCCTCCGCCCGGAGCCGCTGACCGAATACAATGCGCGAAAGCCAATCAAGACGGTGGCAAAGCTCTTCGATAAGATGGAAGAGTACGCCAGAGCGGAAGAAGACGCGCGGCGGCGCCAAGGTGACGATTCCGACACCAAGCGGAGGGCGCGGCGAAGACTGGTGATTCACCAAAGGAAGGTCCTCGAAGGGCAAGTGCAAGCAGGAGCCGTCGAAGGATGCCCCCGAGCACAAGGATGCCCCGCATAAGGACCCGCTGGGCGACAAGCCTAAGCGGGGCCAGCAAAGGTCTCGGAGAACCCGCTACGTCTTCGACATCGAAGGTGGCTCCGAGGACAATGCCCCCGCTGGTCGCAGTGGCAGAGCTCTCCAAGGCCGGGGCTGGGGGCACGGTCGGGGTCACGACGATCGGACCCGCGCAGAATACGACGATTAGCAGCACGGCCTGTGGTGCGAGGTACATGGGCGGGGCAGCTATGACACGCGCACATGCACCACCATCGCTGCACTCCGGTAGAGCGTCGCCAGGGATAGAAACCCTAAGGTACGCCCACCCATCGTAGCCCACGTCCAACATCCCTTGGAAGGCCCCATGCGGACCCAAGATGAGGGGTTGCAACCTCAGGAGGGCCCCCTGCGGATCCAAGCCCATGTGCGGCAACCCCAGGAGGGCCCCCTGCGGATCCAGGCCCCGGAGGGAGGCCAGCACAGAATCATAAACGTCATCTCCGGGGGCTCCTCGCTGGAGTTTGCTTCGGCGCGGCAACGAAAGGCCTAAGCGCGGCGACTGCACCACGTGGCGGCATACCCAGCGCAGGCACCGCCGGACTGGGCACAGCACGAAATTACCTTCACGCCCGCTGACGCTGAAGGCGTGGAGTTCCCCCACCAAGATCCCCTCGTCATCCAGGTCGCCATCGCGGGATGCGAAGTCAAACATGTCCTAGTCGATGGAGGAAGCTCCGCAAACATTTTGTTCGCGGCGGCCTTCGACCAGATGGGGATCCCCCGAAGTCGCCTGGGCCCCTCGGGTACCTCGCTGCAGGTCTTCGGAGGCCAACCCCTGAGGGCGCTGGGCCAGATATGCCTGCAGGTCTCCCTTGGCCGAGACGACAACGTGAGGAGCGAAGATGCCACCTTCGACGTCTTCGATATCCCGTACCCTTACAACGCTATATTGGGGCGACCAATCCTCAATTCTTTTGGGGCAGTTCCACACCACGCTTCCTATGCATGAAGCTCCCCAGCCCGCGAGGCATCATCACCGTTCACGGCGACCAGGATATGGCTCGGCGCATAGAACTCGGCACCAGAGGTCCGCACCACGAGGCTCAACGAGATGCCTAGGCTGGGCATGTTAGCGCAAGGATTCTCGGCGGCCTCAGGAAGCCCCCACGTGGATTGCTCCGGCAGTAGAGGCTCCCACCGTGCCCCGCCTCGCCGCCACGACAACGACAGCCGCCGTCATACCCACCCTTGAGCGATCAGCGGTTAGTAGCTCGTCTTTTGTAATCGCTCACCCGCGCAAACGAGAATTCAATAAAGTTCACTGTTTGCCAAACTGCCTCCGCGCGCACTCTCTGTGTGAGAATAAACAAAGACACGCGTTCGCGCGCGCACTCTGGAGTAGGCGACAAGCTCGCTCTCCGTGTGAGTATAAATCAGACGCAGCGGGGGGATATCCGCGCACACTCTACGGAGTATAAATAAGACGTAGCGTTGAGGTCCGCCTCCGCGCGCACTCTACGGAGTATAAATAAGACGTAGCGTTGAGGTCCGCCTCCGCGCGCACTCTACGGAGTATAAATAAGACGTAGCGTTGAGGTCCGCCTCCGCACGCACTCTACGGAGTATAAATAAGACATAGCGTGGAGGTCCACCTCCGCACGCACTCTACGTAGTATAAATAAGACGTAGCGTCGAGGTCTGCCTCCGCACGCACTCTACGGAGTATAAATAAGACGTAGCGTTGACGTCCGCCTCCGCACGCACTCTACGGAGTATAAATAAGGCGTAGCGTCGAGGTCCGCCCCCGCACGCACACTACGGAGTATAAATAAGACTCGGATGTTGTCCCTGCGTACTCTACGGAGTATAAACAAGACGCGGATGTCCTGCGCACGTGTAGATGTTGTCCCTACGTGTACTTTTCGAAGTATAAATAAGACGTGGATGTTGATCCCACGTACTCTACCGAGTATAAATAAGACGCGGATGTTCCCGTGCACGCATGAGCGTCCCCCCTGTGCGTACTCTTCGGAGTATAAATAAGGCATGGCTGATGGTCCCACGCACGTCATGGAACATAAAAGATAAGAGAAGGCGTAGCAGAGGCTTGCCTCCGCGCGTACCCCGCGGAGTGTGCGCAAGACGTAGCAGAGGCTTGCCCCTACGCACATCCCGCGGAGCACAAACTATGCGCATGACTGCCATCCTCGCGCACGCCCCATGACAACGATTACGGGAGTCACCATCGTTGAAAAACAGCCGCGCGCGCGTCTACCTCGACCAGGCGCCAGCTCCGCTGCCACCACTGCGAAGGGTAGGGGATGGAGCGCTCGCGCGTCTACCTCAACTAGGCGCCAGCTCCGCTGCCACCATTCCGAAGGGTAGGGGACGGAGCGCTCGCGCGTCTACCTTGACTAGGCGTCAGCTCCGCTGCCACCACTCCGAAGGGTAGGGGACAGAGCGCTCACGTGCCTACCTCGACTAAGCGCTAGCTCCGCTGCCACCACTCCGAAGGGTAGGGGACGGAGCGCTCGTGCGTATACCTCGACTAGGCACCAGCTCCGCTCACACCGAAGGAGACGAAGCACGCGGAAGGCTACTTAGCGTCCGAGTGAGCGTGAAGTATAATCTCGCAAGTCTACCGGGGACAGCGCGGCAGTAACAACTGAGGGTCATACTTGAATGCTATATTCGCCTTGATAACCTTAATAATTAATAATTGTATAATTAATCATTAGTAAGTTAGTCAATCAAATGTTTTATCTGCACTAATAAAATTTTTTCGGCCAATAGATTTAAAAATGGTCCTAGGGCTAAGGATGAATCACCGGAATCCATTAGATGGTTGGAGCCCATGACCTCACCTTAGTATGGAGACTTGGTATGAATTGGTGGAACTAATATTGTAATGCACTGGGTTTGTGGTTGGTGGACTCATTGGAAAAACTCTCATTGGAAAAATAAGGACTAGAAGCTTATGCTAAGTAAAGGACATAGAAATTTCTCAACCACAGGTTTTGAATGGTCAAATATGGTTTAGTAACTTCTCAACTCAATTGAATATCTACAAGAGGGTTAGCTATTCCAGTGTTTTGGAATGGCCCACATATAATGGGGTGAAAATAGAAGTGGGACTGGAAAGTCACTTACCATTCTTCACAATGGTAGGTTCACTCAACATCAAGTTGCGATTTTCACTTTGGCCTGTAGATTCCCGACAAAGTTGTTTGGTCATAAGTCTACCGGGTAGAAGCTAGAAAGAGTAAAGCAATGAATAACCTTGTTATCTCAACTCAGTCGCACGCTAACATGTTGCGTGTTTATTGCATGGCATTGAGAGTTTGAGACATCTTATAGGTGAAACAGGTCAAATCTGCAGAGTAAGACTTATAGTATTCGGATACGACGTGCTTCTGATAAATGAAGCTGTTTCTAATAAGTGAATCCAATAACAAGGTATAAATAGTTTGGTACGATTTCCAACTTGATAAATAAGTCCATTAAACCTAAGAAGTAGTTGTTTTATCTTTTCTTTGTAGAAAGATGTTTACAAAAAAACTTGCATCCACAAATATAATAATAAAACCATTGCATCCAATTCTCTTGAAATTCTAGCAAGTAATTAAATAGCATTTCATGTGTGATTTGTTGAGTATGGTTGTAGTTATACTCGATAAAATATCAACAAAAAAAACTTGGGAAGTCAACGATGAGCCCTTTCAAGGAAGACTTCAACGATTCCTTGGGAGTAGGTGATTATTATTTTTAGGTTTTATCCTTGCTCAGGTATACCTGTGAAAGTTCTTTTGTAATGTATTATAAACTTTGGGTTTGGATGCCCCTTCTTGTAAACTCGGTTGTTACGCTATATCTTTTATAATAAGTTCGGCTTTTATGGAATAAGTTTGTATTGATTTGATACATACTTGACTATAGTATTCTGTAGCTTTCCTGGTCAGTTGCAGGAAAATTCAACTGGCTGAGAAATGGGGACGTTTTGGAGTCCCAAGAATGAACGCTTTCTTGAATTGAAATTCCTGCAGTGTGAAAGAAAGAGAGAAGAGTGAGGCCGTATTGATCGATACTTGCAGACTTTGTTTTATGCAAGCAGAAGATGCATGGGTCCAATTCCGAAATATATGTAATGAATTGTACTTGATGTTATGGACGTTCCTAATGCTTCCATGTAAACCCAATCACGTTTCCCTAACCGATTGTTCTTGTGGGTTTTTGCATGTTCAACGGGCATCCAGACTATAGAGGAGGAACTAACAGCAGGTCCCTCGTGACACAACGGACAAAGGAAAGTGTAGCACCAGGGAAGAGGTGCTCCTGCCAGCCTTGGCTTTAGCTCGCCCCACGCGTGGGAGAAGAAAGAGAGAGGGATTACAGTTTGCATGTGAGAGCTTGTGCTTGACTGCCATTATTAGCACCCATTAATGACGTTGCATTGCATCGTTGGGATGCTCTAATCTGTCTTTTAATTCTTGTGCGTAATGGACAGAAGTGAAATTTATCAATCTAAAGCAAATAGAACTATAAGGCGAGTAGAAAATTTATTTGTTTCTCTCAATCATACCATTTTTTCCAGTTACATACAGAAAAACTTGGGGCATAGGACGCTTACGAAATACACTCACTGTTTTGCCACAATGGTAGTTTGCAGCAACATTGATTTGAATATTTGATACTTCCATCAGTAAAATAAGAGGAACTTGTTGGAGTGTGCGGTGCAAATTTTTTCTATCCACTTTTGTAAATCTAACAATCTTAATTTCATACTGTGCCTCACAGCCCTAGCCCCCTACAGCCCGAAGATGCTACTACTACTAACTACGCGTCACCTTAGCACATTTAGAATAAATTTCCAGCAAATATAAACTTGTAAAACAAAGTTATAACAATTTAGATAAAGATAACAATTAATTAATACATTAAAATCTACATGTATGTGTATGTCCTCCATCTACTCTGTCAAATCATGGATGTCTTGAAACATCCAAACCTATAACGAAAATGAGGGGTGAGATATAAATCTCAGCAAGCAGCTGTCACGATACAAACATACCTCACACGAAGTGGATTTTTTTTAGTTTCCATTCAATCAAATAAAAAACAACGATATTCACAACACTTCTTTGTTCCGATAATTAACTTTGATTTGATAAGAATGCAATGATGCAAACATGCTATGAACACCAACAACATTCCGGAATAATCATATGACCTCATCATCCTAGCTCATCCACTCCATGGTACCAGCATATGGTTACAACTAACAGCAGCAACCTTTTAACTCCGTACGAATGCAATTCATGATCCATTATTCATAATCGACATGTTCCAAAATTCACACCACTTTAGCACATATAAGTATTTACATCAAATAAACATATACCACTCAACATGTAATCATAAAGAAAAGACAAGATAACAATCCACAACATGATAAAGATGACACTTCAACAAACATGAAACACAAGCATGGATGTGGATTTTCCACACCTATGTGCATGTGCACCTAATATCGTGGCCGTCCATTTTGCTCTCAAATTTGTGCGGCTTTTCTTTATTTTATTTCATGTTTATAGAATCACATTTATTGTGGTTACGCACCAAACAGTAAAGGACAGGGACTACAGGGGAGCCGTGTAGAGGCCGCCTGTAGCCTAGAACACCCTGAGGATGACACTAGAAGTTTGTGCTAGTATATTGAAAGCTAATAATGTCTGGCTTTTCACTAAAAAGAGTGCTATATCTCCCCATAGCGCACTCAGGTGTGTGTGTATAGCCATGGGGGTATAATTACATAGATACCCCTACCTAAGTCTATCTTTGTAGGGGTACATAAGTCCTTTCCTCTACCTATATTTACATAAACACCCTATCTAAGCCTATTCTTCTAGGGGCATATATGCCATTTCTTGGCCTTGTGGGCTTCCACGAAGCTACTGGCTTGGCTTTTCGGTGCCATGGACCGTTTGGGCTAAGGTGGGGGCCACTCCCCAATAGTAGCATGTCATGGTGGTGGGGCCCAGCTTTTTTGTGGGACGAGACCATGTCTGATGCCTCTTGGCCCCCTCCATCTCTTTGGCCCACAATAAATCATCGGTGTGGATTCCTGCCAACTGCGCTCTTGGTGAACTGTCACGTGATAACCATGAGGCATGAATGAGCATGGCGATGGCTGTCAGGTACACGTGGCGATGGTTGGCTTTTCAGTTTTTGGGAGACGAGGCGTCCTGTCGGTGATGGGGCTGCGTACGCCTCCTTGACTCCCGTGCTCACCTTAGTGGAGCTGATCGGGTCAGCACGCTAGACCCCAAGGGTTGTTTGGTTGTGGCGATGCATGCGGGAGGCCACGTGGTAGTGGTTGGTTTCTTGGTTGTGTGTGGTGGGCATCACACTTGATCTAGGTAGGTGCACCACTTCGAGTCCTATGCCCAACTCGGGCATTAACTACCGCTGTCTCTTCACTTTTTAAGCATGACCATGATGCCTAATTTTCTCCCTCTGCTTCCTGATTGCTTCTTATTCTTACGGCCTTGACTGTGGTCTTGTTGCGCTCCTGCTGTGCTCCTCCTTTCTTTGTCTGTCGCTGCTCATTCCATCTTTGAGATGGTGTGCGACGGTGACCAATGCAACCATGGCTCGACATCAGCCCCATCCAGCAGCCAAGCCAATCGGGATGATCACGTGGAGACAACTACCAGGAAGTAGTGGAAGGCCATGGGGAAGGCAGGCAGGGTGTATGTCAACACCGTGGGGCCCTCAATTGCTTCCGAGGAGCTACTAGACTCCTTGGTGCAAGATGGCAAGATCTAATCTCGTGACGTCGTGCGCCTTCCGGCAACAATGAGATCGAGCCACGCATGCGGGAAGGTGAGACCATCATATATGCAGTGTACTTTGATGCCAGACTCTACATCCCCGGTATGCAATTCGTCGGAGATTTGCTACGGTTGTACGAGTTGGAGCTCCCACAGCTTACTCCGAACGCTAGCACTCAGTTGGCTATGTATTCCTGCATGGACCTCTTAGAGGGTGGTCAGCTCTGCATGGCGGTCTTCGCATTGCTGCATGATGCCCGATGCCAGCTGAAGCACGTTGGCCTTTTCCAGATCTCCAATCTGGGAAGCATGAACTTGCAGCATCAGAACCCCTCCTCGTGGGACTTCCTTGAGAGCTTGACTTGCACAAAGTGGGAGTCCCGCTGGATGGAGCGTTGGTTCTACCACAAGCTCAAGCATGATAACGGTCTTTGCTTCACCAGATGCCCCTTAGACTTTGCCCGGACACCTGCGGTGGTGCTGGATCAAGGCGATGAGGTGTGGCTTTGGAGGCTTCGAGTGGTAGCCCTTCGATTGAATATGTGGGACTGTGCCAAAGAGTTCTGCATACTCCAGCTGTCCCTTCTAGCTCGCCGCTGGGAGTTATGAGTAGGCGAACCCCGACAGGATGGTATCCAGCCTTTGTTGATGGCTCTGGAGAGGCCTACTAGTCACGGTGAGTTCTTGTGCTCCCATGCTATACCTAGTTGGTAAGCACATTTCTACGTTGGCTGATCTATCATGTCTATAGTGCTATCACTGACAGAGGTAGAGCGTGTTGCCTGCATGTTCCTAGGGTCGTACATCCTCAAGGAGCATAGCCTCTGAGCCACGGCGACCACGGGGGTCCCCGCATCAACCACGTGTGTGAGGCGCTGGGCCTCGAGGTGCCCGAACGCCTTGGGCCATCCCTGAGCGGTGGTCAAGAGCACGACTTAGGTAGGCACGAGGATGAAGATGCCACCAGCCATGCAGGTGTAGTCAAGGTGGGGGGCCCTTCTTCAATGACCGTGGTCGTACCTATTTCCTCGACTCCCCTTAGCCTCACTTGGTCGGGGGCCCACCCAAGCAGGCTTGGTGAGTTCGCCAACTTTGCAACAAAGGTGGGGAGTGCAAGGTGGAAGGCAGTAGTGAAGGTGATGATGACGATAACGACGAGGATGATGTGCAAGTCCTTGATGTGCTAGGCTCTGCTATGGCGGAGTGTCATGAGGCGCCCCCCGAAGCGGGGCATGCCGCAAACTTGAACGAGGTTCCACCCACCGAATTGGCCAATCCAGTGGGCCCTTCAGTGTTCAAGGGCCTAGCCCCATCACCTACCTTGGTAGTGGTCCTACTAGCTCTGACAATGCTTAGTTCACCGGCCTCATCGGGCTGCCCGATGAAGCGAGCGCATGTAAGTTCTCCTCCATTGGGGCCGAAGGGGTTTTGCTTTGCCTTGCAGGTATTGGACTAGGATTCGTGCTTGGAGGATGGTGCACCACCCCCAGGCTGGCCCGTCGGTACCCCAAATGACACTTGGTGAGGAAAGTGTTGGTCGTGTTGAGGACCAAGCGGCAGATGCGAGTGCTGGTCGGCATGCCACATGTAAGGACTCCTTTTGTTCTTGGGACTTGGTGAGCCATGTGAGACGAGGGAGGGCAAGTCCAATAATAAAGCCAAGTGTTTGGCTATAAGTCAAGTTATAAGAGCCAAGTTATACAATAATTTGTCTACAAAAGGTTTTTTATTATTATGTGGTACCATGTCTCACATTCTCTTTCCTATTCCTCCTCACATACATTTATTATCTAGGTCCGCCACTGCATAGGCTCCCGTGTCCAGCTTGTTGACTCTTCTCTCCTCCACATCAGCAAAAATGCTGACTAGCTTGGCTATAAGATCATTATTGGACTTGCTCTTAGGGGGGCGACTAGGCACCAGGGCAGCAGAGGTGTGCAGCATGGAGGTGGCAACCCAGGCGTTTTGGAAGTGAGTAGGGCTGTGCAGTTTCAAACCGAACCGAAAAAACCGTACCAAAAAACCGAACCGAACCGGTCAACTTGGTTTGACCGATTTTCGGTATTCGGTCGGTAGCTAGAAAAGTGGTATTTCTCTGATTCGGTTTTTCGGTAAAAACCGATGAAAAACCGAATTTCCCGAAAAAAACCGAACATTCCAACTCATGCTACGGCTCAGATTTGTGGCCTGCGCGGCTGCGCCTCTGCGCTGCGGTCTCGGCCCACCGGCCCACGCACGCGGTAGACGCCAGACGGCTACAGCATCAGGCCATTAGCGCAGACCGACTCACTTTCTAGAGATGGCTGACAACATACGTGGATTTGGTCTAACAATCTTGAAAGGACTGATGGAGCTCCGTGATAGTAATATATGGGCACGGTTTCTTGTTGAGGTAGAGAATGAAACCATCTTTAACATATCTTGTGTCTAGCTTTACTAGTTGTTTTGAAGTGTATGCCGGTGATATTATTTTCAGGCAAGCAGGGACGTTACAAGGATGGACATATTTTTGTCACTTGTTCAGTTACTGCAGCAAAATAGTCTTGCTCGGTCTACTGACCAGATGACTAAAGTCACGAACAATGGGCCTCCATCCTTTGCAGATTATCAGAGATCTCCGCGATCTTGTGCGTTGGTGATGATTCAGTGATTCAGTATTTCTTAACTATGTTCGTTCTCTTGGTACTGATTATTGAATGGAGAGTTGAAGTCTTGGAAATGAGATTAACGTTTAATAATTCACGCAAACTTTGGTAAAATTGGTATTAACCGATACCGTACCGAAATAAAATGGTATTTACCGATACCACACCGTATTCTAAAAAATACCGTATTTCCCGAAATACTAAAACCGTATTTACCGATCAAACCGTATTTACCGAACCGTATAAACCGAAAAAACCGAACGAACAGTCCTAGAAGTGAGTGCTAGGGTGGAGCTGAAGAGGTTCTCGCCTGGTGATTTCGTACCCCCATCGGATGTCCTCCAACCACTTGGCGCCGCCATAGACTGTCTGGATGCTGGTTTTGACTAGAGTATGCTGCTATCGTGTGACTCTAAGCTGCTCTTTGGAGTGTTGGCAGTGACCGAGGCGAAGGTACGTTTAACCTGCTGCTGCTATCCTATTGTTTGGCGTATGTGTGCATAATCATTGCTCATTGCGCTTCATAGGCTGTTGCTCTAGCGCAGTAGGCACGGATGGCTATGCTCCAAGAGGCATCGAGTTTGTGAGAGCAGCTAAGCATATCTTAGGCTGAAGTTGATGCCCTTCGCCAGTCCCTAGAGGAGCATGAGGGCCATATCCACTTCCTCAAGGTCAAAGGGGTGAAGACATTGGAGGCTGTGAAGATTGCTACAACCAAAGCCAATGCCCATGTCATCGAAGAGAGGGAAAACTTTTACCAACAAGTGGCTGCACTAGGGAGGAGATGGATCGACTATGGTTCGAGGTTGTGGAGAGTCACAAACTCCATGATTAGTGCTCTGTACCGGCCTAGGAGGCCATGCAGAGCCTGGACCTCATGGTCGAAGTCCTACCGATTTTGCATAGCCTGGAAAATCTTTGTGGAAGCATTCAGCGCATGAGGGATGCATCGCTGCTTTCTTTGTGGGTAGCCCACGTGTACAGGGACCACTACTCATCTGTTACTGCGCAGATGCTTTTAGGTCTTCTACACATGCACGGGTGTGATCATGTGGCTAGGCTAGTGGACCCATCTTTGGACCTCCCGCTGGGGAACACTATGATGCTTCATGCAATCCATGCCACCCGGCACTCCGCTCGCTCCTTTTCAGCAAAACTTGTGGGAGTATCTGGGTGAAACAGTGGTGAAGTTGTCCCTCCGGCGTGCTCTTGGGGCCACCACCAAGCTAGGGACGTGGCTTGGTAAGGTAGTCCTTCAGCGTTCGTTTGGTATGGAGCGTTGTTCGGTAGGTGTAATGCCGGCCTGTCTTTTGTATTAGTTCGCTATCTTTTGCCATAGCAGGTCCTCTGTATGGGACATTTGTAATCTATATGTGATGTGGAACATGCTTGCACTGATATTTCTTGCACTGCTTGGGTCTTGTTCGATTTGATGACCACAGTCCATATCTCCCTTGGGCAGGACCTCGACGAAGATGGTTGCTCTATTACCGAACACCTTCTTTAGAAAGGGCTCTGCCGTTGGCACCACGTGTAGGACTCACTATGGTTTTGGGCAGGCTTCAAACCTAAGCCGCATGTTCACCTAGAAGGCTATATAAAGGTTGATATTGATGACACCGAGTGAGAGCACATCTTCCGAGAGATGGGGGTTGAAATTGTCATATTTGGCTTGTACCTATCTATGCCCCCAAAAACTTGTGCTCTTTTTTCTTTGTGATAAAAAAGTTACTCCTGTTGACGTGCTCACGCGCTTGCGTTGTGCCTAGAATTAAGCCCGAAGGGGACATCTTCTAAGCGGAGGGTAGGTTTGAGCACTCCATCCCTATACATTGGAATCAGGTTCGATGAAGGTGGGACCTAGCTCGATGATGGGTTCACGCGCTCCGTCCCCATACTTTGGACTCAGGGTCGATGATGGTGGGTATAGGACCAAAATGGCAATAGAGGGGGGGTGAATGGTGCCTTTTAAAAATCGCCCCCAAAGTATTCGCACTAATTTCTTCTCCGATAGCTATAGAAGCTATGAAGCAAGAAATTCGCTTACTGGAAGCTAGAAACAATTCTCCCGATTGACTGAGGATACCCACAAAAGAGGCAAGACCAGATCATAAAAAAACTTTCCCTGGAGAACTGACTGAAAAAGATATGGCTGACAAGATCTTTTTAGACTACACAAACCAAAGAGAATTCAGCAAAAAGAGATCATTTGCTGGCTGAAGGTTTGCTGCACACATGACTTAAAGCATAGCTGAAAACAACAGGCAACCAGCCAAGAAACAGTGGAACAAACAAGCTGAAAACAGCAAAGAAACAGAAGACAAAGTGCTGAAATGCTGCTGAAAACATAAGGCAGCAAAAAATGCAAAACCGGAGGGAACAAAGGACTGCAAAGAAGCAGCCGTAGACTGAAAGAGGCTAGAGCTGAAAATAAAAACACCGAAAAACAAACTAAAAACACAAGCTGCAGTCTATGGGAGTTAAAATGATGCCAAACTGACAGAAATCAGAGAATGGCACACTTGATCATTTAGAAATAGTTGCTGCCGAGAGAGACACAAATAAACTGCACTGCCGAATGGAATAATGCAGCCAACACTGAAAAGACCAAGAGCTGCTGTCAACACAGATCACTGCAAAAGAAATCAGCAAGAAAGCAAAGGACTGAAAGCAAAAGAAGAAAAGTAATTTAGACATGCATGCAGTAAAGAAACAAAAGCTGCTGTCCTATTCTCACCTAACTGAGCCAAAAAGCAAAAAGGGAGTTGCATTCGGATCAATGACAATTTGGCAAGAATGCAATGAAGTTCATGCAGTAAATTGAAGTACCAAGCAGCAGCTGCATTCAGCCAAACAATAATTATTTGGGGTGTCGAACAGAGGACAAAAACAGAGAGGGATAGAAAATGAAGAGCATGTCTCTGGCCAAGAAACCTAAAGGCAGAAAACTGCTCAATCTACTGCCGAAACAAACCCAAAACTAAAATAAAAAAATAAAAATAAACAAGGACGCCTTAAGAGGGAAATAGACAAACAAGCTCTCAAAGAAAAACCACTGCAGGCAAAAACTCACATAACAAGAAATTGAACAAATAATCACATCAACAAAACATAACTCTCATAGATTGAGACCGAGACATACGCGATTACATGATAGTTGTTCTCAGCTCAACTCTCTCTCAAACTCACACTAAGTCCCCATACGCTCGGAGAGCATAGAGAGAAACTCACACCTTCTCTCTTTCTCAATAAGCAAAGACTAGAAGTAAACCTTAATCCATCTCATACAAACAAGGAGAGACACAAACATAGAACTATCACACTCACTCTCTCAATTTCAGTACTAGAGAGCACCTCTCTATTTATAGCCTCCATAATGGGTTCACACCATGCTTTACCCATTAAGCCTCCACTAACTCATGGCGCTTTATCCACAATCCACTTCCTTTAGTGCAGCTTTGCATATTCACCAAAACGCCCCTCGCGCACCTTCCAGGAAGCTTCCTCATTCCTTGCCCTCCAAGCCACACAGCTACTTCGAGTCCTCGCCGTCTTCAGCACACCTCGACCGTTTTGACCTCGGCACCGCCCGCGCCTAGTCCGGTCATCCCGTGCCTCGCCATGACTCCACCTCGATGTCCTGCAGCCATCACAGACAAGAAACAAATCATATAGCACCGCTTGAAATATCGTAACCATACAATAATATTAGCAGAATTACTCAAAAGCCTAAACCGATCGAAACGAATAAACGACTTAAGCACGTTCGACCTAGTTTGACCAAGTCCGACCGAAACCGATTGCACCGCGCAACGACATGGCCCGAACCACAAAACCAAACTCGACTTTCCTAAACCGATGTCAATTACTCATCATACACATGGGATGACCTCCACATGGTCTCTCAGAGAGCAAAAACACCAAAACCCTCAGACCAACTCTCTCAAGCCATCTCTCTAAATCACACCATAGCACTAGAGAGCACCTCTCTATTTATAGCCCTTCATAATGGGTTCACATTTGCTTTGCCCATTAAGCTTTTGCGCTTTACCCACTAACTCTAACCAAATCCACTTTCTTTAGTGCAGCTTTGCGTATTCACCAAAACACCCCTCCTGCACCTTCCGGGAAACTTCCTCATTCCTTGCCTTCCAAGCCTCGCAGCCACCTCGAGTCCTCGCCGTCTTCCACACATTCGACCGCTTCGACCTCTGCACCGCCTGTGCCTAGTCTGGTCATCCCGTGCCTCGCCACGACTCTGCCTCGATGTCCTGCAGCCATCACAGACAAGAAACAAATCACATAGCACCGCTCGAAATATTATAACCATACATTAGCACCAGAAGAAATACTCAAAGCCCAAACTGATCGAAGCGAAAAAAACCTAAGCACATTCGACCTAGTTCGACAAGGTCCGACTGAAGCCAACTGCACCACGCAACGTCTTGGCTCGAACCACTGAAATTAAACTCAAACTTTCCCGAACACGCGTCAATTACTCATCACACATCCAGGGTCACCTCCACATGGTCTCTCAGTGGGACTTATGTTGATGATAGGTTCACGCACTCCGTCCCCATACCTCGGACTCGGGGTCAACAACGGCGGGACCTAGCTCGATGATGGGTTCGTGCGCTCTATCCCCATACTTCAGACTCAGGGTCAACGATGGCGGGACTTAGGTCAATGATAGGTTCACGCACTCCTTCCCATACCTCAGACTCAGGTTCAACGAAGGTAGGACCTAGCTTGATGATGGGTTCGTGCGCTCTGTCCACATATTTTAGATCCAGGGTCGACAAAGGCAGAATATAGGTTGATGATAGGTTCATGCATTCCGTCCCCATACCTCGATCTCAGGGTCGATGAAGGTAGGACTTCGGCCAATGAAAGGTTCGCACACTCCGTCCCCATACTTCGGACTCAGGGTCAACAAATGCGGGACTTAGGTCGATGATAGGTTGTACACTCTGTCCCCGTACTTTGGACTTAGGGTCGACGAAGGTGGGACTTAGGTCGACGATAGGTTCATGCGCTTTGTCCCCATACTTTGAGCTCAAGGTCGATGAAGGTTATACTTAGGTCGATGATAGGTTCATGCACTCCATCCCCATACTTCGGACTTGGGGGCAATGACGACGGGACTTAGGTCGATGATAGGTTCACGCACTCCATCCCCACACTTCAGACTCAGGGTCAATCAAGGTGGGACTTAGGTCAACGATATGTTTGCGGGCTCTATCTCTATACTTCGGACTCAGGGTTGACAAAGGCAACACTTAGGTCGACGATAGGTTCGCGTGCTCTGTCCCCCTACTTCAGACTCAGGGTCGACGAAGGCGGGACTTCAGCCGCTGATAGGTTCGTGCACTCTGTCCCATACTTCGTACTCAGGGTTGACGAAGGCGGGACTTAGGTTGATGATAGGTTCGTGTGCTTTGTCCCCATACTTTAGATGCAAGGTCGATGAAGGTAGGAGTTAGGTTGACGATAGGTTTGCATGCTCTATCCCCCTACTTTGGACTTAGGGTCAATGAAGGCGGGACTTAGGTCGACTATAGGTTCGCACGCTCCGTCCCCCTACTTTGGACTCAGGGTCGATGAAGGTGGGACTTTGGTCGACTATAGGTTCGCACGCTCCGTTCCCCTACTTTGGACTATAGGTTTGCTTGCTCTGTCTCCATACATCGGACTTGGAGTCAATGAAGGTGGCAGCGTGAGAGACCATGTGGTTATGACCCCATGTTTGTGATGAGTAATTGACGAGTAGTTTGGAAAGTTTGGGTTTGGTTTGTTCGTTTCGTGCCATGATGGCATTTGGCTCAATCGGGGTTGGTTAGTCGGACTTGAGGCGTATTCTTCTTCCCGTTTGAGCTTTTGGACCATTTTATGCTTGAGTATGATTAATTGATGCTAATTGTGATTACATTTGTCGAGCGGTGCTATGTGATGTGTTTCTTGTCTGTGATGGCTGCAGGATGTCGAGGCGAAGTTGTGGCGAGGCACGGGATGACTGGACTAGGCGCAGGCGGTGCCGAGGTCAGAACGGTCGAGGTGTGCCGAAGACGACGAGGACTCGAGGTGGTTGCAAGGCTTGAGCGGAAAGAAAGGAGGAAGCTTCCCGGAAGGTGCAGGAGGGACGTTTTGGGGAATACGCAAAGCTGCACTAAAGGAAGCGGATTATGGATAAAGCACTAGAGTTGGTGGAGGCTTAGTGGGTAAAGAGAGAATCAAACCCATTAGTTGGAGACTATAAAAGGAGGGTGTCTCCTGCATGGTCTTCAAGTCTTTGGGGGTTGGTTTTGCTTTGTATTGCTTTGAGGCTTTAGTTGTTGAGAGTGGTTGAGGAGAGGCAGAAGTCTGTGTGCTTTGTCTCCTTCGATGTCTCCCTGTGTGTGTGTGTTCTTAAGTTCATGAGCTTGTGAGAGGGAGGAAATGAGTTGAGCCACCATGTAATCATTCCTCTGTATTCAATAGCGTATCGGGACTCCTTTGTGATCCCTGTGTTCATGAGAATGAATCCTTTTAGAAATCATTTGAGTTCTTGCCTCTCTGTTGCTTTGTATCTCTCGATGCTCTTTCTGTGAGATTTTCCCTTTTGTGACTTGGTGTTGGATCTTGCCAAGAAGTAGCAAAATGGGTTGCTGTGATCTAGGAGATGCTCCAAGGCCATTTGGCTAGTCATTCCTGAGAGCAAACCACTTTTAATCTCAGTTTTTGCAACTCAGCTTCCTCTGTTCTTGACATTTCTAGGGTTTTCTCAGAGGTTTCTTGGTCCCTTTTGATTCCCTTCATGAGGTGGCTTAAGATTTGGGTTTTCAGGTTCCCTTGATATTGCTAAGCTGATGGCAAAGTTTCTTGAGCAAAGATTTAGAGAATGTTGAGTAATCTGAAAAATAGCCTCATCGTCTACTCTCTTTCAGACTTTATTTCAAATCTTTGATTCTTGGTTTTGAGTTGAGTTCTCTTTGTTCTCTTGGTTCCCCTGGCTATTTAGATTGTTTTCCTACTGGTCTGGGCTGAGAAGGTCAGAGGCAATCCTCAAATTTCCCAATTGTGTGAAGTTCTCAGGTTACAGTCTGAAATCCAGTTTCTGCTGCTCTCTGAAAAACGATGCCCGGTCAGACCGGTTTCATACCGGCGGTCTGACCAGAGGAGAAGGAGCGGTCAGATCGGTGCAAAGATGGCGGTCAGACCGGACCCCCAGCGGTCAGACCGGTCCTTAAGTGGTGGTCAGAACGGCCCTTAAGGAGCGGTCAGACCGGACCCCCGGCGGTCAGACCGGTCCTTAAGTGGCGGTCAGACCGGCCCTTAAGGAGCGGTCTGACTGGCCCATACATTGCGGTCTGACCGCCCCCCTTGCAGCATGAGTTTTCTCCTGTTTGCCAGCTGTTGTTCTTCTTGTAGTATTGTGTTCCTTGGACTTCTTCTCTGTTCTTTTAGGCTCCTGCTTTCACTTCTGGTTAGATGAGGTGCTAGTGGATTTGATCGCTTTTTCTTCATAGCTTTTTAGCTATTGGAGAGAAGACTCTAAGTGAATACTTTGGGGGTTAAATTTTTAAGCGACATTCACCCCCCCCCTCTGTCACCAATTTCGATCCAACACAGCGCTCGAATTTCGGGGTTGTATACTCACGCTGCACTTTTGTTTATGCTTCGCCCTATTTATACTCCGTAGAGTGGCCCAGGATGCACGAGGGTTCCAGCGCTTTATACTCCGTGGAGTTTTGCATGGAGCCCATTGACCCCATGCTTTATTTATACTCTGTAGAGTTTGGCACAAAGCCCGTCAACTTCGCACTCCTTTTATGCTCCGTAGAGTGGCCCAGGACTCATGAGGGTCCCATTGCTTTATACTCTATGGTGTGGCATAGAGCCCCTAGGCTCCGCACTATATTTTATACTCTGTAGAATGGCCCGGGACGCTCGAGGGCCCCGACGCTTTATAGTCCTAAGCATTTAGCACAGAGCCTAGGGCCTCTGCTTTCTATTTATACTCCGTAGAGTTGCCTAGGATGCATGAGGGTCTCGGTGCTTTATACTTTGCAGAGTTTGGCGTGCTCCACCTAGGGGCTCCGCGCTCTATTTATACACCTGGAGTTGCCTGGGACGCACGAGGGTCTGGCTTTATACTCCGCAGAGTTTGGTGTGGAGCCTATAGGCTCCATGCTCTATTTTTACATAATTCAGCAGGGATTGTCTATAGGGGTCAACATGCTGCTTTATGGCCACCGTTTGCATGGGTAAGCTTTCTTGATTATAAAAATGTACACATGGGCCTGCTAGGGTCATCCTTGCACTATCAGTTACGTGTAGTAATGACGCAGGCGATCCCCATTCCATGTATGTTTGAGACAGACATCTTTGAGGGTTGAGAGGTGGTAAGAGCCTGTTCGCAGCGAGTCAATGACTATGTAGGACCCCTCCTAGATGTGGACCAACTAAGGATTGGTTGATGCATAGGGATGGCCCGATCTTTTCCGGTACGATCAGCGAGGTTCCTTCTCCTTGGATAGAGTCTTCTCCTTGTCTTGATGTAGCAAACAATATTGATAAAGGCAATTTGCACTAGTATGCAAGGTGCACACTAGAAGCAATCCGTCGAACTCCCCAAACCGTGAATTCAGCAAGAAGACACAAATTAGAAGAGATGAACCTTGTAGATTCAATGAGCAATCTCATGAATCTTCTATTATTTCTTTGCACCAACTCAGCCAACTCCAAACGAGAAAACCTTGCAATCACGCAATCTGGCCGCTACCAACCATCATGGCGATTTTTTCCTTTATTTCACAAGTATAAAAACTTATCATATCATAGACTAAGTTACAATAGGGCTAAGGCCCTGGCCTTATATTGGTGCACAATGCACGGCCTTGACTAAAACTCACGCACAACCTAGGCTAAGGCCGAAACAAACTTCAATACGAACTAAAAAGGAAATATCTAAACTACTACCACCAGATTCTCTCTCAATTTGTGACATGATTATAAGGATTCTATGGCTGGTACCTTATCAATTGTATGGGGCTTCGAAATAGCTTTCTGACAAGTCCAAGAACACCCAAATCGGACTCCGTTGGTGAAAGTTATGGGCATTTTAGTATTGGGCTTCCTGTTTGACCCGAACCGAATCCGAACTGAATTCAAATCTGTATATGTTTTCTTTTCTTGTTCAAGGGGCTTCCAAATTGGTTTGGAACCTGAAATGGAATCCTTCTCAACCTTTGGAAAACCATGGTGTGGTCGGATTTTACCCTTACTTGCATTGCAATACTCGGACTCTTTATGTTTGGCAGGTCTCGCGCGTCTCTCCGGACAGCTCGTGCAGCATCCAATGAAGTTACCATAACTTTGTGTAGGAAGCTCCAAATCAAGCGCCGTTTGATTTGTTGGAAAGTAGACTTCATTAGATTTCCAAATATGTATTTTTTGTACATTATAAACCTTAGAATTGGTGTTGAGAACTTGATTAACATTGTGGATAGAACTGCAATCACAAGAACTTGATTGATCTTGTATCTTCCTCTTTAGCCAAACTAACTTTCTTTCTTCTCTATCCACACCTCTAATTCCATGCATTGTTATCTTGTTTGCACTACGCAAAGGAGGAATCACATAAGCATCCACACGAACTAGGATATTCTTCTCTCTCCCATAACTGATTACTTCTTTCTCCTTGTGCAATTCAGCACTACTAAAACTTGTAACTTCAGATTGCATAGATGAAGCACAAATCAATATAGCATTCACACTCTTGGCCACATCACCCCTCCTACCGGGATTCCAGCTTGCCTGCTATCGCAGAGTGAAGCAATTTTTTGAGGACTAGATCCCCCACCGAGAGGCTCTGTGGCCTGACCTTCTTGTTATGCAATGCCATCCTCATGCGGAGGAACTTCACGATGTTACCACGTCCCTTATTAACAATTTTACCATGATGCAATGTTTGAAAAATACAAAAAAATTCACGGATGTAGTACACATAAATTTATGTGAACTTGCAAAATTCATTTTCAAATTTGTCTTTGGTAGCAAGAAATAACAAAAAAGACAAGCGATACTTCTAGTGCATATGAATAATATATGAATGACTTGTTGGACAATAGAGGGCTATTTTGTAATTTCTCAATTGAGAAAAGAGTAAATAGAAAAAGGAAATAGAATAAGTGTGGCCCACCTATCGGTGGGTGGAGGTAAGGAGATAAGGTCTGAGACCTTATCCCTCGTTGCCATCGGTTAGATGAGGAGTTGGTCTCCTGGCTCGTGCACCTGGTGATCGGGGAGGCGGCACCAGAGGAGTGAGCAAGCTTAGGCTCCGCGGAGCCGATCATTTGCAGCTGCTGCATCTCCAATACAAGTCTCCTCTATATAAGATAGCCTCTTCTTCTTCCTTGGGCAGATCGAGATCCAGTGAATTTCCCCTTTTGCTTTCTCCTCTGATCGATCTTAGCTTTGGGTTTTGGAGTGATTTTGAGCTTGTGTGCCGCATATTCTAAGCTATCGGTGACAAGTTCTTGATCCCCTTTTGTGCATTTCCTTCTTGTTTCCTTGTGAGTCCTACTCTTTGTGATTTGCGGTGGGGAACTTGTGCTAACGAGAGGTGGTGCTCGTGGTTAGCTGTGGGTTGATCTGAAGGAGAAAGAGGATTTTGGCTTCTTGAGTGCACTCGGCCAGTGCGCTTGTGTGTCTTGTGCAGCATATATCCTCTCCCTCTACTTCGTCTTGTGTGTCTTGTGTAGCATATATCCTCTCCCTCTACTTCGTTCTTTGGCATCCCGAAGTGCGAAGATCGGCATTGATCTCTGTTAATCTCGTCTCCTTGAGCGGCACAATGAAGCATTTGGTTTTCTGGGACAGCGTCATTCTGCGTGCCTTGTCTGTGTTCTTCTGGAGGCTTCAGTTGCCAACTGCTCTGTGAGTATATTTGGTGCGGCTTTCAATTTTGCATTACCTTCAGTGTGTACTTTACTAGTTGATTTCCTTCTGTTAATTAGTCTAGTAAGGGGAGACATTGAATGCAATGCATGAGGGCTCAGGTTTTAATTGCTCAATGATGACGAACTGATATTAACACTGAATTTATATATGACACTGAGTATAAACTGATATTGAGTTGTTAGGTTACTCGTAATTTTCATATTCTGAATAGTTATATCATCTTGTGATACTTGTTGTTTGTAGCATTTAACCTCTGTTCACTATGATCAGATTTCAGTCTTTGTAGTTCATATTTGATTTGGGTATCTAGCTTCAATCTATGTTTTTCATTTCCGTTGAATGGTAAATTGATTATGATGATGCTTTCTTGATACCCAACAAGTTATACTTGATGATTTATTTCAGTTTATCTATTTAGAACAACAAGTCTTCGTTGTGAGCTCAAGATCTGATCTAATATTGTTTTATATATATATATATATATATATATATATATATATATATATATATATATATATATATATATATATATATATATATATATATATATATATATATATATATATATATATATATATATATATATATATATATATATATGACGCTGAAATAGGGCACCATGGTGCCCGGACACCAAGCCTCTCTACCTTTGGATTGCTTTTAGATGCGTGCTAGTACAATAGTATGGAAAGGAAGTCATTAACATGGATGGAAAGTCTTAATCATGGATGGAAAATCTCACTCATAGATGGAAAGTCTCACTCATGGAGTCTGGGCACCATGGTGCCCCTGTTATTTATACTACATAGATATATATATATATACCCAGGTGCCTAGGCAGCCATATCAATACCCGTTGATTTGCTTTGAGATTCGCAACGTTTGATTTCATATACCCATAAAAAAGTATATTTGAGATGTCAAACCCCGAAAAAAATTAAATTCAACTTCAGTTTAATTAGTTTGAACTATTTTTATGGTATATACTCACTGTAGTCGTATTGAACTCAAAAGTAGTTCAAACTAGTTTGAACTGAGTTCAAAACTTACTTACCATAAATATATCAAGGGTATAAAACATTTTCATACCCAAACTCAAAAAAATTATCAATCATACACGTGTATCGGACGGTTCTTGATGTGGGTGCCTAGGCACCTAGGTGCCTTATGTAATTTTCCTATATATATATATTTGATTACACATTAAAATCAGTGTTGAGATGGCCAAGATTAAATCTTGTACAACTAACCTTTTGAGAGCAATAAACATCATTCTAAATCTTAGCTTTATGCTGATTTTGGTCTTACACATGATGTATATGCTGGCCATAGTATACTATTTGACATGTGTGCATGCTGATTAAGTCATTTAAATGCTACTGCAATCATGCTTTCACTTTGATTAATTATGCTAAAATTAATTCTAAATATTTGCTAAAACTGTATTATCTACACCATGACTGCTTGTCTTTGGTTTATGGTACCAGAGACGAATTTGAAATTGAAATTTTGCATATTCACATAACTCTATGTGAACTACATCTCTGATGTTTTGTTGGATTTTTGAACAACATATTGAAATGGCTAATGGGGACGCCGGTTCCATGGACACCAAATTCATGTTCATATACACAAATAAGCATAATAAACTAAGGTCCACGTCGCGGTCAGAATATTGTCTTTAGACTTATCAGTGTAAGGTTGTGTACTGTACATAGATGATGATAGCTTTGAAGAGTCATCATCCACAAAGTATATCCACCACAAGTGTTTATCGTTTCCTAACAAAAATTAAATAAAAACACAAACAATTTCCCCAAAATCACACATCCACTAATCCATGCGGGCAGCGTCGCCCTCAATCGCCACAAGCTTCCAAACTCCGAATGCAACCAACCTATCGGCGGCGCATCACGTCTGGGCCGCTCCGGTCGGCGGTGGCAGTGCTCAGCCTCGCCACGGCGGCCGGCTCGACCTCCGGCCGGTGAACGGACGCCCGAGCCGGGCCTATGGCATCGACGGCACTCTGGGACATACAGCCCATCAGCAAGCCGCTGCTGCTCCTCCGGTTGCTCTTCGCGGCCGCCGTGTTTCGCAACGCCGCCTCCTCGTAGCCGTCGTTGTAGTAGTAGTACCCCGACGCCGCGCTAGAGAAGTTGCCGGACGCCGCGCCTTCCGCGGTGACAACGCTCCACACGACACTCGCCTCGCTCGGTAGGTACATGCACTCGAGCTCGCTGGGCGCCGCGTCGTCCACGCCGGAGTCGCGCCAGCTGCTGCATGCCCGGTGTGGTGGGTCGGGGCTTCCTCCGCCACTGTCGGCTGCACTTGCAGCACCGCCCCGCGCCGTGCTTCCGGCGACGATCGTAAAGGCAGAGTTTTGCTTCGCCGATACGAGCGTGCTCCCTTGGCCTGCCGGGCGGAACATATCCAAATATTTGCGCCGCCGCTCGTCGGAGGAGGCGGTGGTTGTGGGATTCAGCATCCGCATGGACGATTCGCCGGAGTTGGGGCCTCGGCGGTGGCCAGCTTCCGCGGGCTGCACGGGAGCAAGCGTTGCCGCTCCGGAGAGGAACGGATCGCCGTCGTCGACCCTCTTGCCAGGCCTCACCCTCACCATGGTGACTTCCTCCACGGCCGTCTCTTTGCTCATCCTTCTCGGCAACATAGCATCCGCTTCGGTGCTACGTTTCTTGCCACCGAGAACGGGGCCGGCATCCACTTCATGTGGATACACGTCGGCGCTCACCGACTCCTCGCCGTCGCCGCCGGCGCAGGCGCATAGCCATCGCCGCAGGTGAGACGACGACGACGGTTTCCTTCCCGTGTGTTCACTTGCTGCCCTGGAAGGCTTCGCTTCAACGGCCGGGGAGGCGGCGACCACCGGAGGGTTGGGCAGAAGCGCTGAGCGGCTGTTCCAGCTGTTCTCCGAGGAGCTGGTGGCGGCCGTCGGCGTCGGGGCGGAACCTTCCCGCTGCCCAGTCTTGATTGCGGACGAGAACGACGACGACGAGCGGTCGCACCACAGGGCGTCCTCGGCCACGAGGGCGCCGTTGAAGTAACGCTCGGCGGTGAAGACGCCGAGCTCCTCATCACCGTCGTCGGCGAGCCGGCCGCCGCTCTGCGACGCCGGTGGCGTCGTTGCTGCTCTTCGTCCGTCCATGCTCTGCGCGCCTGCCTCACGATGCTGTGTGGTGGACTGGTGGTAGATGGTTAAGCGGAGTGAGCTCGCACGGATATATCCTTGTCATGGCACGTTAACCACACATAGCTGGCGCTATCAAGGGTCCGTTTCGAGGGGACAGAGAAAACCATGCAGGAATTAAATGTCAAATCTAGCGTGATCCTACAGGAATATGGAAAGTAACGAATGATCCACAAGAGGTGCTTATATGCTTCGTGTAATATCCAGAAAGAGAGAAAGAGACAAACGAGTTTTCCGTAAAATTCAACTTTATGGTAAAATTCCATTAGAACTCCTTACTTCCCTGCCTTTAAATTGCTTTTAGATACATGCAAATTTAATGATATATAATATATCAGGCAAACCGTTAACATTTATTAATTTAAAAAGACATCAATTTAGAAAGAAACTTATTGATTTAGCATGCTAAATCAATCATGAATGAAAAGTCTTAATCATGAATGGAAAGTCTCAATCATAGAGGCATGATTGAGACTTTCCATCTATGATTGATTCAGCATGCTAAATCAATGACTTCCTTTTTTCAAATTTATACCTTTTTGAATTAATGAATGGTAACGGGTTTACTTGATATATTACATATCATTACACTTGCACGCATCTAAAAGCAATCCAAAGGTAGGGAGGTTTGGTGCCCAGACACTATAGTGCTCTATTTCGGTGTTCTATATATATATATATATATATATATATATATATATATATATATATATATATATATATATATATATATATGTATATATGTAAGCCTTTTCCGTACACACAAGAGTAAATACTCCCACTTCCAATACACAACTTAGGGCCTGTTCTTTTGGGCTTTTAAAAGCGGCTTTTGGCTTTTGCTACAGTACCTAACTTTTAAACGGAGTATTTTCTTAAGACGGGGCCTACAAGTTAAACGATCTACACGTTAAAAGCCCAACATCTGTACCAGCCAAAATCGCAAGTGAGTATCTGTCTCTCCGTAATCTGTACCGTAAACAGCCAAAATTCAAAAATTTCAGCCAAAAGCCATAAGCTGCAGCCGAAAAGAACACGCCCTTAAACGTCTATTTTGTATCTCTTTATTACTTTTGGTATACTTTAATGCTAATTCTAAGATACTCCAATATGACTGGGTTAAAAAATTTTCATTAGAATTGCTATATACACTTTTCCATGTATAAAAAGAGTACACGCACAAATTATGCTCTAAAATGTAAACTTTGATGAATTTTTTCATAGAACTCACTTTGGAGTATCTTATAATGATTTTAGAGTATGCTCAAATAGATAAAGAAGTATACCAATACCATTAATGGTGTATATTAGAAATACGAGTACGTATTCCTAGGAGTATAGAACCATTTTCTTGTATATATATACATACACACACACTACTTGAAAGGAGTTGGTGATGGCAAATGGTGGTTCATCTGCCACCAACCCAACCACTTGAAATTACATGCCGACTGGTGGGACTAGTCATCAGCTCTCCTCGCCTGATGCCTCTCTTGCGATCCCCTTGCCCTCAAACCCCAAGGCCCCGATCCCATCGCCAATCTTGAGCCCGTCTCCATTCTCTCCTCCCCATCAATTTTAGCGGTGATGCCTCGTGAGCTCCTCCTCCTCGGCTCCTAGCCCCTCCCCGGGCGCTAGTGCCTGATCCGATAGACACACCATGCCAAGCAGCATGGTGCCTAAATCCCCCAAAACCCTAGCCCGAGGAGCGAGAGAGAGGAGGCGTGTACATGGCGGCTGTGGTAGTGTCGGCTGTAGTGGCGAACCTGGCAGGAAGCAGGGCGTGCGGGTCATCGTCATGGGTGACTCAGGAACCGACATGTTGCCTCGTCATCCCCCAGTTCCCCACCAACTACTTCCCCAACCGCGTCCCCATCACCATCATCGACACCTCCTCTAGGTACCCCTATTCTTAGATTTGGCGGCGTCCCATGATGCAAATCGGCGTTTAGATGCCATGGATTTTGTTACGATTTTGGTTGGCATTTGCATGGGTGATGATTGAGTCATCTGTCTCTGTGTGTGCACCCATGTGGTTGCAACTCGAAGCAAAAGCTAGAGCTAATCGTTGAGTTCCAGGCAGCAAACAAGGCGATGCTCACAGGCCTATGACCGCCCCGCCACATTAGAGCAGCTCAGCTAGTTCTAGTTCTTGGAGCTCCGACACCTCCAGGTAATCCTGCACTTTATGGCTCGGTTCGTAGTTGGTGTAGGTTGGATCGGTCATGATTGGTGATTTAGTGGGCTGCCCCATGGTGAGTTTTGGTTTTTAATGTTTCTATGGTGCAGTTGAGGATGCTGGTGATAATTGTGGGGTGTAAGCTGGACCTATGGGACGAGTAGTAGGTCAGCCTTGTGTAGGTGATGGCACCCATCATGCAAACATTCCGTGAGATTGAGACCTGCATTGAGTGCTCCGCGCTTCGCTGGATCCATGTTACCCCTCATCTCAATATTTGAGGAAATGTTTGAAGATTTCTCAAAAAAGAAAATATTTGTAGTTTGAATTTTATATTTTTTAATGATTACTACTTATGTTGATTTGTCACAATGAAATGGGATTGCTCAAAGTGCTGATATGTGCAGTTGCTCATGCACCTATGGTTGATTGTGAGAGACCATGTGGAGATGTTCCCATGTTTGTGATGCGTAATTGACGCTTGAGTTAGAGAGTTTGAGTTTGTTTTGGGTATTCCAGGGTTGACTACCTTTTACTAATGCTATTGTTGATTATGCTGTTTCGTGCGGTGCTATGTGACGGTTTGCTTGTCTTTGTGACTGCAGGACTTTGGAGCTAGGTCATGGTGAGGCGTGGGAGTATCGGGACTAGGCATCGGAGGTGTTGAGCTCCAGATGGTCAGAGACGTCGAAGATGATCAAGGCTGCTGAGGTGGTTGCGAGTCGGGAGACGAGGAACCGGAGCTGGAGCTACCGGTGGTGGACACGATGGGCAACGACGAGTGGACCGGGACTAGGCTCAGGGAGGAGTCGGAGGTCCAGATGGTTGGATGCCGGTTGTGGTCGTGTGCGACGGAACAGACCAGGACTAGACTCAGGTGGAGTCGGAGGTCTAGTCGGTCGGAGTCGGGTGGACACGACGGGCAGCGGCGAGGTGGACCGGGATTAGGCTCAGGGAGGAGCTGAAGTCCAGACGGTCAGGATGCCAGGTGCGGTCGTGTGCAGCGGAGCGGACCGGGACTAGACTCAGGGAGGAGTCGAGGTCCAGACGGTCAGGGTGCCGGTTGCGGGAAGCTTCCGGGAAGGTGCTTGAGGGACAATTTGGAGAATTGACTCAAGCATGAGTAGAGTGGCTGGTTTTCCCTCCATTTCTTGTGTTGACTTTGTGATAGACCATGTGGAGGTGATCCCGTGTGTGTGATGAGTAATTGACTTCTGTTTTAGGAAAGTCGAGTTTGGTTTGTGTGGTTTGGACCATGTCATTGCACGGTGCAATTGGTTTCGGTCGGACTTGGTCAAACTTGGTCGAAGTGCTTAGGATGTCTATTTTCCTGATTCGATTGGTTTTTGGCTTTTTCATGCTTAAGATTTCTCTTAATGCTATTGTTGATCATATTATGTCAAGCGGTGCTATGTGATATGTTTCTTGTCTATGATGGCTGCAGGACGTCGAGACTGAGTCGTGGCGAGGCACGGGGTGACCGGACTAGGCGCAGGCAGTGCCGAGGTCAGAGCGGTCGAGGTGTGCCGAAGACGGCGAGAGCTCGAGGTGGATGCGAGGCTTGGAAGGAAAGGAATGAGGAAGCTTCCCGGAAAGTGCAGGAGAGGCGTTTTGGTGAATACGCAAAGCTGCACTAAAAGAAGTTGATTTGGTTAGAGTTAGTGGGTAAAGCGCAAAAGCTTAATGGGCAAAGCAAATGTGAACCCATTATGCAAAGGGTATAAATAGGTGGTTGTCTCCTGCATGGTGGAGATGACTTGTGAGAGGGGTTGATGGCTTTGGGAGTCTCTTTTGCTTTGGGCTTTAGTTGTTGAGGAGTGGGTAAGAGCAGGAGGAGTGGTTTTTGTTGTTTACCATGTTCTCCCGTATGGTTCTTGGCTTGGGTTGTTCTTGAGAGCCATGTGATTGTGTGAGAGAGAGAGAGAGGATGAGTTGGTACTCCATGTAATCATTCCTCTGTATTCAATCATTCATGGGGATGAATCGATTTCGCTTGTGGTTTGTCTCTCTGTGATGTCTTTTATTTCAGTGTCTGCACTCTCTGTTCTTCCTCTTTTCTTTTTGATGTGAGTGTTGATTTCTTCTCAAGAATTCGCAAATGAGATGTTTTGTGATAGGAAAGACTCTAGACCACTTGGTCATTCCATTTCCTAGAGCAAATGATGAATTCAAAGTTTTATCTTTTCTCCCTGAGCTTCGTCAAAAAATTTCCCCTGTTCTTGAAAAACTAGGGTTTGATGATGTTTTGATTTTCTCTTCTAAAGATGGTGCACTGAGATGAGTTTTTGAGTTCTAAGACTATTGCTTAGATAATCTCTTAATTTCATGGTCTAAGGATCAAAGATTAGTTGGCAATTTGAAAATCTGTGCTGCTCCCTGTAAGTTTTCAGTTTTTTTGACTCAAATATGAAATTCTTGAGTTTCTGATGAATTCCCTTGTTGTTTGAGGTCTCTATGTTGTTTAGAATAGGTTATTACTCTTTTGGGCAGAAGAAAACAACAGCAATCTTTCAACCTACTCAAAATCTGAAGTTTCTGTAATTTCTGCGCAAAAGTTTAGTCTGTTGTTCTGGTTTTTCAGGGGGACCGGTCAGACCGGGTTGAATATGGCGATCAGATCGGTTCTTGAGGGGCGGTCAGACCGGCACTTTACGGGCGGTCTGACCGGCCCCGGCTGAGGTAACTACTGTTGGTGTTTTTGTTTGCCTTGTTCTTTTTGGTTGTTCCTTGCCTCGTGGTCTCTTCTGTTTGCTTGTATTCTCTATAGGCATAACCCTCTTCTTCATAGCGTTTGTTGCTATTGGAGAAGAACGTTTTTAAGTGGATACTTTTAGGGGGAAAATTTGTAACCAACATTCACCCCCCCTCTGTTGCCAATTTCGATCCAACAATCCAACAATTGGTATTAGAGCCGGTTAGCTCTTCCTCATAGATCTTAACCGTTCTCTAGAGCCATGGCGACAGACAAGTATTTCACCAAGCCTCCCGTTTTCGATGGCATTGATTATCCCTTCTGGAAGAGCCGGATGGAGACCTACATCCAGGCTCAGGGTTATGCCATCTAGCGGAAGGTGAAAACTCGATATGCTGTTCCTGCCGATGAGAACATCAATGCCGGAAACATGGCTGATGTTGAGGCGAATGCTAAGGTAAGGAACATCATAATTCAGGGTCTGAGCAGAAGCGAGTTCGATCGCATCTCTCATCTGACGTCGGCCTTCGACATCTGGGTGACCCTCGATACATACCATGAGGGCACCACCCAGATCAAGATGGTTCGACAGAACTAGTTCAAGCGAGATTACAACAAGTTTGAAATGCTCGCTGGTGAGTCCCTCGATGAGTGCTTTGCGCGTTTTCACAAGATTTTGAGCAACCTCCGAGCGATCGGTCTCACATACCCCGACTCGGACAATGCTCGACAGATGCTCGCAGCTCTGGATTTGCGTGTTTGGGAGATGAAAGTGACTACCATCAAGGACACCACCGATCTTTGGACCTTGACTCTTGACGCGTTGTACTCATGCCTCAAGACTCACGAGATTGACATAGTCTCTCGTAGGTCGAAGTCGCAGTCGATGGCCTTAGTAACCGATCCCAGTCTGGTTTTTGGACCTTCTTCCGAGTCGATTTGTGGATTCTCTCTAGCTGCTCTCTGTGATGTAACTGATGATCAGTTAGAGCAGCTGCCAGAGGATCAGTTAGCCCTTCTAGCCAGAAAATTTTGCCACGCATACAAGAGGGTGAGGGATCGGAAAAGGAGTGGTCCGATAATTTGCTTCGAGTGTGGTGGCCCCAACCACATTCGGGCGAATTGCCCCAAGCTGGGGAAGGGAAAGGGCGACTACGGCGGTGTGAGCAAGAACGACTACATCGACAAGAACCGCAACAAGAAGCCCCCAGCTCATGCTCAAGGCAAGAAGAAGTTTCGCGACCTTGGCAAAGCCAAGAAGCTCTTCCACCGCGTCCTCACCACCTTCGATGACCTCGACCTCAGCGAGGTGGAGGGATGGAGCGACGACGATGGGACGGGTGATCAAGAACCCAAGGATGGTGACGACTTCTCCGGCATGTGCTTTATGGCCCTTGAGGGCGAAGTGAGTGACAGCGAGCTCTATTCCGACTCCGATGAGGTATACCCCTCCTATGACCAGCTTAATGATGCTTTTCTTAAGTTAGGAAAATTCCATGCTAGATCTAGAGCTAGGTGTAGCGAGTTGGAGAAGGAACTTACTTCACTTATATCTGCTCCCTCCCGTGACGAATGTGATACATGCTATGCCTTGCTTGGTGACATGGAGAAATTAAAAACCTCTCATGATAGTCTGTCCTTTGAGCTTAACTTGATTAAGGTGGAGAATATTAGTCTTCTTGCTGAACTAGAGATGAGTAGGGTAGCGCCTCTTTCATCTACTACTGTTGAGGCTATTTCTTGCACCTCATGTGAGGATAAGGATAATGCTTTTAGAGGTCTTTATACCATGCTTATTGATCTTGCCGAGACTTGTGAAAGTTGTAATAATTTGAAGATGAACCTAAAAAGGGCAGATCATAAAATTGCTGAATTACAAGCTTTTCTGTTAGAGCCCATAGCTTCATGTGTGAATTATCCCAAACTGACTGCTGAGCTTGAATCTGTTTCCAAACAGTTTCAAGAGATGATTGATAACAACAACAAATTGGCCCAATATGCTTCTAAGGACCTTGTTAGCTCACCATGCAATAATTGTGACAAACTAAAATCTTACTTGATTGCATTGGATGAAAAATGTGTGAAGCTAACTAAGGACCTTCTAGAGAAGCCACCATCATTTGCTTGTAATGTGTGTGCTGATGTGGGGGAGAAGCCCAAGGGTAAGGTAGAGACGCTTAGCGACGAGAACCAAATGGCTAGCGGTAGGACTGTCCCTTCTGAGTCGGCTGTGTGTGCACAAGCCATTTGCTCTTCTACTATTGGTTCTTCTTCTACTCCCTTACCTTCTGCTGTCTCTTCTTCCCCCTGCTCGTCTTGCACCTCTCTCTTTCGGGAGTGTCAGTATCTTATGAACACTCTCGAGAGATTTGTAGGAGGCAAGAAGAAGCTAAATCTTATTCTAGACCAATCTAAGATTTACAAATTTAATCAAGGTCTAGGATACGATTTTTCTGAGGATATGAGGAAGCATCCACCTGCTGTTCTTAGACCCATAGCCGCAGGTGTGATCGAGGTCAAGCCCAAAACTGAGAAAGTTCAATTCAAGTCAGCGGGCTTTGTCCAAGGGATTTCTGACAGCAAGGTGATTCCACCTGTTGCTCCGGCCTAACAGAAGGCGAAGCCCTATCATGCTACTTCTACCTCTCAGAAGGTGAAGTATCATTGCACCTTCTGTCAAAAGGATGGACACTTGGTCGAGCGATGCTTCAGGCGCGCCACGATCGTGCGTAGAGACCGTGTTGCAGCTCTTAGGCGTATTCAGGGTCAACCCCAGACCTTCAGTGCACCTAAGACCAATACGAGGTCGAGAGTTGCTTGAGCTGATGGGTTTGGGCAGCATCGAGGACTTGGCTTTTCTGGTTTTACTGATTTTCGTCCTCGATATGCCTTTGGTCGTGACTTCCGTCGTTCTGAGGGTAGATCTCGTTTTCCCCATCGAGATTGCTACCCGCGGCGTGATCAGCATGTTGCCGGTGCTCCGACTCGCTCTCCCATAGCAGTCGGACCCAGCAATAGCTTCAGGTCTGCACAAAGACCTTCTGCTTCTTTAAGCGACAAAGAGCGTAGGGTAGATAAAGGTCAGTCGTGTGTGCCTACTTCTTCTACTCGGCGTGTGACTCAGTATTGGGTGCCAAAATCTATGTTGATTTATCCCAGTACTGAGCATTTACTCTCTGTTTGACTCAGGTTCGCCGGGCTGGGAAGGGAGATGTCGGGACCCCGGATTTCCCAACCCGAACCCTCTGTGTATTACTGCACTAGTCCCAGATCAAAGCTAGTGCGCACAGTTAAACAGAAATGATTCATCACCAACAACGCATTATTACAATAATAAAGAGTACTGACCATCAGGTCTCATTATTACATTTGGGGTTTCAAGACCCTGCACAATCATAAAACTCAGCGAAAGCAAAATAAATCCATTGGGGACCCATCAATACGCCACAGGCAATTGACTGGGAAGCGCGACCTAGAACTCCTGGAATCCTTCGTCGCATCCTCCCGCGAAGTAGTCGTAATCTCCCTCTTGAGCTTCATAATCCTCTGATTATTATTTTTAAGTGCAGCATGTGAGTACATAAAGTACTCCGCAAGTCTTGGGAAAAATGCAATAGATGCAAGGCTTGACAAAGGAAGGCTATATGGTTCTTTTGCACAAAGCAATGTTTAAAATTCAGTTACTACTAATTATTTTTGCGGCATCAATTTAATAAAGTAAATGTTTTAACAGAACTATCATTGACATTATAGTGAAGGTTCCATCTACCAACACTAGCTAACCAATTACAATTGAACAAGCTTAAAACTGCGGGTTCCATCCACCCTCTCTGGCTCCAACTGCCAGGATACCCTTCCGAGAGTTCCCTCCACTCTCGGAATACACAAACTTGGATTTTTAAAGCCAAAACCTCAAATCTACCATGTGAATGCATTCCTTGCCCACCCTTAACCGTGGGCACGGCTATTCGAATAGTTTGACACTCTGCAGAGGTTGTACAACTTTACCCCTAAGAGACAAATTATCTTAACAGTCACCACGCTTCCCTTGGCATGAGACACAGATAAATTATCACAAAGCCTTTACCTCACTCTAGACTAGTTAGACACCACCCGCTGAGGTTTCACCGTAGAAGGGTTAAATCTGCCCAATCCGAAGCCCCCTCTTGCGCCATATGAGTACAGTAAATCCCTGTCCCTCACTGTGAATAACCAGTAAATCCCTGGCATCCACTTTCCACTGGTGGCACCTAAACTAGACTATCCTGAGTTACTCAGCTAGGTCGTACCCATATAGACTTAGGGTTGTACGGTAGTGCTCAGTCTGGACAAACACAAGCGTCGGTCCTTAGTTGACTAGGGTGGAACATACACTTTACAAAATCTCGTGCTTGCCGCACCAACCCAAACCAACCATCCACCCTAATCTAAACCAATTTCCATATTTTATTTTATTTAAAAAAAAATCAGTGGCAACTCCAATCACCACTAGACTTATAAACACAAGGTTATTACAACAAATCATAATTTCCCATTTTTCATGATTTCAAAAGTATTAAATAGCATGACTAAGCATTATACTACCATTCTATTATTCACAAATGATTATAATACTCTCATTATTGAGACAAAGGAAATTCTGGGGTAACAAAGGTACATGGCATTCAACTCAATTGAGGGCATAACAAAGTTGGATTAACTAATACCTTAATATTTGAACTAATGTTTTATGTAAATAGCAATGCACATAATTTAAAATAATTAAAACATTTCAAAATCATAGGTTCGAGATGATCAAAGGAGACTTGCCTTCTTGCACGCTCTCGGGGTCTTCCTGCTGCAGAGTGGAGAGGTCTTCGACAACGTTGGAATCTACGCGAGAAAAGACGAAGCAACGAAGCAAATAAATACAAACAAAATTCAAATAAAATAAAAAATTCAAAAAGAGGCCTTATTTGGATAGATTATGATTTTAGACGAATTTAGAAATTTGAATGGCTGAATTTGGAGTTAAAATGAGAAAGTTATGCTCATTTGAAATTCTCAGATTGAATAAATCCAGAAATTATGAAATTTCTGACAGGTGGGACCCACTGGCAGGAATTAATTTTTTTAATCCTTTATTTTATTCCTTTATTCTGAGCTTATGACAGGTGGGACCCACTGGTCCAGCCTCTGACAGGTGGGACCCCTCTGGGCTCTGGGCCCAGGTGTAAGTGGGGAGTGCGGACGGGTGGGGCCCAGACGGCAGTGGCCAGCGCAGACTGGCGGCCGCTGACGTGTGGGGCCCATCTGTCAGCGCTGAAATTAAAAGAATGGCTCAACCTCAGCGTGCGGAGCCGGGGGCTCGAACGCGCGCCGAGGGAGCCAAGGGGGGGAGAGAGTAGCGCTATTAACCAGTCGGGCAGGGAGGCGTTGCCTACCCATAAAGGGTAGGTAACCCTTTTGAGGTACCTGCCGGAGGGGGCCGGGCAGCAGTGGACGAAGGCAGTGGCGCCGGCGGCGAGGGGTGGCCGGAGAGGTTCTGGTGATGCCCAAAATGCGATCCCGGTGCGGAGGCGGTGCTGGTGGAGGGGTCAGCGGGGACGGCCGGCGACGAGGAAGAGCGGCGGCGCAGCACGGGTCCTCCGGTGCGATGGTGCTCCGGCGACGGGGAGGGGCAGCCGAGGTGTTGGAGAGGTTCGCACGGGCACGGGGATTGCTCGCCGGAGTGCGGCGGAGCTCGGGGAGAGAGGGAGCACGATGGCGGGGCGCTAGGGTGCTCGGGAAGGGAAAGAGAGAGCGGTGGGAGGTGATGCGGGAAGAGGCAGAGCCGATGGGGCTATTTATAGGGGCGGAGGGGGAGCACAGGCGCGGCAATTGCTCACCGATGCTGGCTGCCGGAAAAGGAAGGGAAGACGGGAAAAAGGAAATAGGGGCCGCAGAAGGAAAGAGGGGCGCGGGGAAGAGGGGATTCGGTCGCGCTGCCGCTCGGGGCTTCCAAAACCGGGGAGAGCCGGGGAAGGCAAGGCCGGATCTGCGGGGAACTCGGTCGGCCGGTGAAGAAAGGAAAGGGGAGGAGAGAAAGGAAGGTGGCGCGCGGGAGGAAGGGGATGACCCTGACAGGCGGGGCCCGCGCGCAGCGAGAGAGAGAGAGAGAGAAAGTGAGCAGGCGGCGCGGATGAAGCCACGCGGCTTGGAGGGAGAATCGGGCGGCGAGTGCGGGTGCGAGCGGCTGACAGCCGGGGCCCAGGGGCAGAGAGAGAAGGAGAGAGGGGGCGCGGGGTGACCGACGGGCCGGGGCCGCTTGGCGGAGGGAGAGAGGTGGGGGCGGCCTGGATTGGGCCGAGCGGCGACGTGGGCGATCCTGGGCCGTCCACGCGTCGGCTAGAGGGAGGGTTTGGAATTTTTATTTTAGAATTTGATTTATATTTTTTAGAAAAGGCTAGGAAATTATTTAGGCCTCAGAAAAATGTGAAAATACCTCCAAAAATTCCAGAAAAATTCACATAAGCTCCTGGAGATATTTTGGACTAAATAAAATTATTTCCAACTAATGTTGGTATTTAATTTTCATACTTTAAAATACTTTTTAAATTTTAAAAATAGGTTTTAAACTCCAAAAAATCCAAAAAATCAGATAAAAGCCAAATAAAATCCAATTACTTTAAAATAATTAATTTGAATTTAAATTTTTCCAGAAAGCAAATTTTTGGGATGTTACAGGAGAGGTTTGGATTGTGGACTCCGGTTGTTCTCGTCATATGACTGGAGACTCTCGTTGGTTCTCTTCCCTAGCCCATGCTCTAGGTGATGAGACGATCACCTTCGGAGACACTTCGTATGGGCGCGTCATTGCCAAAGGTACAGTGCGCGTTAATGAGTCTTTTATTTTAAAAGATGTTGCCTTGGTTAGTAAGCTGCAGTATAATTTGCTTTCTGTTTCTCAGCTTACCGATGACGGTTTTGACGTGAGCTTTAAGAAAAATGTTTGTAGAATTCTTGATTCTTCGGGTAGTCTGGTTTGCGGGATTTCTCGTTATGGGAGGATCTTTCGTGCTGATTTTTCTGAGTCTTTTGGTGATCCTCTCCGGTGTTTAGTTGCTTCTGAGTCCCGTGACCTTACTTTCTAGCATAGGAGACTTGGTCATATTGGATTTGACCATTTGACCCGAGTTAGCGGCCATGATCTCATACGTGGTCTGCCTAAACTCAAAATAGTCAAAGATCGTGTTTGCATTCCGTGCCAGCACGGCAAGATGGTTGCCGCTTCTCACCCTCCGGTCATAGTGACTATGACCGATGCACCAGGACAGCTGCTCCATATGGACACTGTTGGACCAGCCCGAGTGCAGTCAGCAGGAGGGAAGTGGTATGTTCTTGTCATGGTCGATGATTTCTCGAGGTACTCTTGGGTGTTTTTATTAGCCTCGAAGGATGAGACATTTGCCTATTTTCGGGGTCTTTTTAGTAGGCTTTCTATTGAGCTCCCGGGTGCCTTACGAGCGATCTGCAGTGACAATGGCACGGAGTTCAAGAATTCCTACTTTGAGAGGTTTTGCGATGAGATAGGTGTAGAGCACCAGTTCTCTTCTCCATACGTCCCCCAGCAAAATGGCGTGGTGGAGAGGAAGAACCGTACCTTGGTCGAGATGGCCAGGATGATGCTTGATGAGTACTCTCCACCTAGGAAGTTTTGGGCTGAGACTATAGCCACCACGTGCCATGTTTCAAACAGAGTTTTTCTCAGGGCACACTTGCATCGCCCCTCTTACGAGTTGAGATATGGGCGAAAGCCTAGTGTATCTCATTTTCGTGTGTTTGGTTGCAAGTGTTTTTTTTCAAAAATCTGGGAACCTAGATAAGTTCGAGTCACGATCTTGTGATGGTATCTTTCTAGGTTACTCGACTTCTTCGCGGGCTTATACGGTCTGGAACTGCGTGTCTAGTAAAATGGTAGAGACCTGTGAGGTTACCTTCAATGAGGCCAGTCCGAGGACTAGGCCCAATATCTCAGGTTCTGTAGAGCAGTCCGAGGCCATCTTCGTGGACGATGAGGAGGATGGAGATGAGAGTTGTCTACCCGATCCAGTTCCTCCTCCCCTTGAGGTGCCTACTTCTTCCACTGCACCTCGAGGAGATCAGCCCATGCCTTCTGCTTCTTCTGGAGCTAGTGGCTCTGTTCCTATCTCATCAGCTCATGAGGTAGAGGCCACTTCTTCATCTCATCCTGGACCTCCCCGACATATCCAGAAAGATCATCCTTCAGAACACACTACAGCAAGAACTACTCTTTTGCAACACATACTTTACAACGGAAACAAAATGCGTTGCAGAGTGATTTGTTAGCAGCACACATAACCATCCCTCCCCCACCTCTCCCACGTCTTAGCAAAAGGGCAAAAGAAACAGCCGAGAGGCCACCGGCCTTATAACTTCCGTAAATATCTTTTCCCTGAAAAAAAATTCCCCTTTCCTAGAGAAGCCCTAGATCAATCTGAGTCCAGCGGCGGTGGCCCCTATCCTCCACAGCTCGAATCCTCAAGTTTATATGCATCTCGATTTGGGGAAAATCGAGCAAGGACTTAATCTACAGACTACAGCAGTGGTGGCATGACGTTGTACCAACGACGGCCTACGGCGGCCATTTCTGATATCTCCAATTCATCTTCCCATTCTTTTGTGTCGAGCTTGCTCCCGATATAATCTTCTCTGAGTTGATTTGGGGCAATGGTCGCCGCGTGCAGTCGGCGTGGTGGCATGATAGAGTTTGGGCCTGGGGATAGTAACGAATCGAGGTGGATGGTGGTGTCTCAGTCCTTCTCAGTCCCAACAACCTTCCCCAGAAGCAAGGTGATGAGCTTGTAAACTGATCCTCTATTTACATTTACAGGAAATAATCGTTCGGGTCAATTACATCTCCTGTGACATCGTCCAAGGGGTAGTACAATTAGAGGATCAGCAATGAATCCTTCGGGTCAATTACATCTCCTGTGACAAAATTGCATTGCTGGTTCGCACAATGGCGTTGCAGGTTTGTGTGATCTACATGCACATGATATGTTTGTTGAAATGCCTCATAGAAAATGTTGTTTCTTTTTCATTTTGTTTGAGTGTTTTTTAATGATTTTTACCTCAAATTCTCAACAAATCATCCTGGATGGTGTAGTTATATGAGCTATGCTTCAGATCTTCGATATTTATGTTTACATGATGAAAAGGAAGACTGAAATTTGTAAAACTAGTTTTGGTGTGCTCTTTTGTCCTTACGAGATTAAGATGTTTTCAACGTACAATTGATACAAGATTGTGCTTTTATTTTGCAAGGTTCACTCCTGGAATTGTACCAAATTTCATATATGCCTGCTACAAGAACGATAACTTTGATAGAGTAACTGAGAACCTTATACTTTCATTACCTCCTATTCTGTGTTATTTCTAATTAATTAATTGTAACAATTTTTCAGTTCATTTTGCCAAGCTCACCTACTACGCATGTTGTTCAACAAAATGCTCTAACCACCAATCAATCATTGGTTTCAGCCAACCACAATATACTTTAAGATCTACCGGTAGTTTCAGCCAGGAACAAAGAAAAAAGTTCTTGCTCTTTATAGTCTTTTAACCGTGTTACTGCACTGTTGTGCTGAAAATGCACAAGATGGAGATATACTTTCTGTAACTATCTGCACAAGATGTGTATAGCACTGATAAATACTACGCTTATAGCACTGATAAATACTATGCAACTTCATATTTCATTTTTATACTTTCTGAATACCTGCACAAGATATGGTGATTTGTCAGGATAATGGCATTCAATTTTCTATAACCATCAATGCTTCTTCCAGTGTCAAAACATTTGAATAATTTTGTTTTGAGTACTTTGCAAAGATCTTGATTGGGCATGTTTTCTATTAAGCAGTCAGCTTGAAAGCTAGCCTGAAAGCAAGTCCATAAAATATACCAGACCAGCAGAGATACACTGTCGGATGCATCAGAAGAGGCAAAAAGGAGGGCACGTGTGTGTTTGTTCAATGGTAAGATGTATCTCTGCACTCTTCGAGAGTTAGTGATCTATAGGTTATAAGGTATAGAATTTTACTTTAATAGTACATTTCATTTCAGTTCTTTATTTTACAACTGAATTGACCTGCTGTGAGTGCTGTCGAACACGTTTATTGATACCCTTGGGTGAGGATTTCTACCACAATGATCGGTTGGCAGATTGTGGCGGCACTGAAAATGTTTAGGTCTATGTAAAATAGCATGTTCTGATTTGTCCTGTTTATGAGCTTATTAGAGCCCCATTTTTTCTCCTCATGTTTGTGTTTATTAGAGTCAGTCCTAACTAGTGACCCCTTCTCTTGAATTCCATTCTACTTACTTAGTTGGGTGCTTATCTTGTTTGTGTTTATTAGGGTTTTTATTAGGGTATTTATCTTTAGGCTTCAACCTTGTACTTAAAACTAGAAGACATCTAAATAGTCATAATAATGTTCTTATGCAATCTTTCTGATAACCAAAAAAAAAGAACCTGCGTTGCTATTTATTTATAGCAGAATTAACAATATCCTTTTTATAGTTAAAAAGAACCTACGTTGCTATTTTTTGTACGACCATACAAGAATTACAAGGTTATTGGAGATGTATCTGGAGCTTCTATAGCGTGGCCTTCAACTTTTGTATGGTGTTATCCTGTTGCCCCATAAAATTTTATTTATCCTAAATGTCGCATTAACATACTCCAATTTTCATTGTAGATCGAGAAGATAAATGGATGAGATAGACTGAATATGAGAATGGAGGGCTGGACGGCTGGTGGCATTCTATAGGACTTCTTTGTGTTTTATATTTTATTCCCATATGAACATGTGTTCTGAACAAAAAAATTATTCCATGGATTACGTGGATGGTACTTATTGTAATGCAAAAATTGCTTTTAATATATGGCTTACTGTTGTTATTTCTCATGTGTGAGATGGTCTCTAATTTCCCAATTAAATTGCATATGCATTATCTCTTTATTTGGCTCCAAATTGAAATAATTTCCAATATTGTTTATTGATGGTTTATTCCTAGCTACGCATATAGGCGTTGCAGCAATCCAAATCTATATGTTGCTACGAACTATAGAACTCATTCGTCCGCGATTGGTACAAACACATATAAGCGTTGCCATAGCCCATTAATATCTGTTGCAACTTTGCAACGGTTATTTGTAGGTGTTACCAACGCATATATAAGTGTTGCAACAAACCCTTGCAACACCTCTTCTGGCAACGCATAATAAATGCGTTGGTATAGACCCCACCAACACATATATGGACTTTTAGCAACACATATATGCGTTGTAAAAGGGGGGTCATCTTGTAGTGACAGATGATTGGAGATCACTTTGAGTGTGTCACACGCTCAAAGTCTGCCATGTCTCACTTCTGTCTCCACTTTGCCTTTGTTGCCACATTCGAGCCCAAGGATGTTAGTCATGCTCTTTCTGATGAGTCTTGGATCAATGCCATGCATAAGGAGTTGGAAAACTTTGAGAGAAACAAGGTCTAGTCGCTTGTTGAGCCCCCTAGAGGTCACAATGTCATTGGTACCAAGTGGGTGTTCAAAAACAAGCAGAGTAAGGATGGGGTAGTCATTCGAAACAAGGCTAGATTGGTAGCTTAGGGTTTCTCCCAGGTCGAGGGTCTAGATTTTGAGGAGACCTTTGCCGTTATAGCTAGGCTAGAGGCCATTAGGATCTTGCTTGCATTCGCAGCATCTAAGGGCTTCAAGCTTTACCAGATGAATGTCAAGAGTGCCTTCCTCAATAGGTTTTGTTGTGGCTACCGACCAAACAGAGAGAGAGAGAGTGTGTGTGTGTGTGTGGTAGTGGAGAGTTAGGTGAGCAATGCTTAGGGTTTCCCCATGGCCTGGATGATATATACACACACATGGGGAGTGTTTTTACAATAGTACCCTTAAATTTGAGCATCCCTCTCAGGGATATTTATGCCATTATACATGTCTCATTGTGGGCTTTACAGCCTTCTAACAGGCCAGCTGGGCTTAGGTGGGGGCCACCCCTACAACAGGAGCCTCTCATGGTGAAGGGCTTCACAGGCCGAAGCCATGTTGCCGAGCCATTTGGCCCCCTCCGTCCCCTGTTGTAGGGGTGGCCCCCACCTAAGCCCAGCCGGCCTATTAGAAGGCTGTAAAGCCCACAATGAGACATGTATAATGGCATAAATATCCCTAAGAGGGATGCTCAAATGTAAGGGTACTATTGTAAAAGAACTCCCCATGTGAGTATATATATCATCCAGGCCATGGGGAAACCATAAGCATTGCTCACCTAACTCTCCACTACCACACACTCTCTCTCTCTCTCTGTTTGGTCTGTAGCCAGGACGGAGGGGGCCAAATGGCTCGGCAACATGGCTTCGTCCTGTGAAGCCCTTCACCATGAGAGGCTCCTGTTGTAGGGGTGCCCCCACCTAAGCCCAGCCGGCCTGTTAGAAGGCTGTAAAGCCCACAATGAGACATGTATAATGGCATAAATATCCCTGAGATGCATGCTCAAATGTAAGGGTACTATTGTAAAAGCACTCCCCATGTGAGTATATATATCGTCCAGGCCATGGGGAAACCCTAAGCATTGCTCACATAACTCTCCACTACCACACACACTCTCTCTCTCTCTGTTTGGTCTGTAGCCACAACAGGTTTATTGAGGAAGAGGTCTATGTTAGGCAGCCTCCAGGTTTCGAGAACCCCAAATACCCAAACCATGTCTACAAGCTTTCCAAAGCCTTGTATGGACTTAAGCAAGCCTCTAGAGTTTGGTATGAGAGGCTTAAATCCTATATGTTGAGTCATGGGTTTGAAATGGGTAAGGTAGACAAGACCTTGTTCATTCGTAGGCATGGCAATGACCTTCTACTCGTCCAGATTTATGTGGATGACATCATCTTTGGTGGCTGCTCTCATGCTCTTGTTTCACAGTTCTTGGATGTCATGAGCACCGAGTTTGAGATGAGCATAATGGGTGAGTTGACCTTCTTCCTTGGCTTCCAGATCAAGCAGACTCGGGAGGGTACTTTCTTGCGTCACGGTGACCTCCTGAGACGCTTTGATATGAGTGATGGCAAGCCGGTGTCAACTCCAATGGCATCAACAACTTCACTTGACCCAGATGAGGATGGTGAGCCATTTGATCAAAACGAGTACAGAAGCATGATTGGCTCTCTCTTGTACCTCACTGCCTCGAGATCGGACATACACTTTTCTGTGTGTCTATGTGCTTGATTTTAGGCTTCTCCTAGCGTATCTCACCGCCAGGCAGTGAAGCGCATCCTTCGGTACCTTCGAGCTACCATAGACTATGGTATCTGGTACTCTTCCTCTTCATGTCTTTCCCTTAAAGCCTACTCGGACGCAGACTTTGCTGGCTGTAGGATAGATAGGAAGAACACTTCTGGCACCTGCCAATTCATTGTCACTTGTCTTGTCTCTTGGTCTTTTAGGAAACAGTCTGGTGTTGCACAGTCCACCGTAGAGGCCGAGTATGTTGCTGCTGCCAGTTGCCGCAGCCAGATACTTTGGATGGTTTCGACCCTACGGGACTTTGGGTTAGTTATAGATAGTGTTCCACTCTTTTGTGATAACACTTCTGCTATTAACATTGCTGAGAACCCAGTGCAGCATTCTCAGACCAAGCACATTGATATTAGATATCACTTCCTTAGAGACCATGTGGAGAAGGGTGACATAGTGCTCCAGTTTGTGGAGAGTGACCACCAGTTGGCCGATATCTTTACCAAGCCTTTAGATAGCTCTAGGTTTTCAGCCTTGCGGGGAGAGCTTGGGGTGGTCAGTCCGTATGGATTGTTGTGAGGGGGAGCTTTGTGCTTTATGTTTTATTCTTGCTTTTATGTTGCTGTTCTCATTTTGTTGCATTGCATTTGGGTGCATTGAAATGGAAATGTTGCATTGAAGATTTCTCAAAAAAGGAAATGTTTGTAGTTTGAATTTTATATTTTTAATGATTACTACTTATGTTGATTTGTCACAATGAAATGGGATTGCTCAAAGTGCTGATATGTGCAGTTGCTCATGCACCTATGGTTGATTGTGAGAGACCATGTGGAGGTGTCCCCATGTTTGTGATGAGTAATTGATGCTTGAGTTAGCGAGTTTGAGTTTGTTTTGGGTACTCCAGGGTTGAGTACCTTTTACTAATGCTATTATTGATTATGCTATTTTGTGCGGTGTTATGTGACAGTTTGCTTGTCTGTGCGACTGCAGGACTTTGGAGCTAGGTCATGGTGAGGCGTGGGAGTACCGGGACTAGGCACAGAAGGTGTTGAGGTCCAGATGGTCAGAGACGTCGAAGATGATTGAGGCTACTGAGGTGGTTGCGAGTCAGGAGACGAGGAACCAGAGCTGGAGCTACCGATGGTGGACACGACGGGCAACGACGAGTAGATTGGGACTAGGCTCAGGGAGGAGTCGGAGGTCCAGACGGTTGGATGTCGGTTGTGGTCGTGTGCAACGGAACAGACCAGGACTAGACTTAGGTGGAGTCGAAGGTCCAGTCGGTCGGAGTCGGGTGGACACGACGGGCAACGGCGAGGTGGACCGGGACTAGGCTCAGGGAGGAGATGAGGTCTAGATGGTCAGGATGCCGGGTGCGATCGTGTGCAGCGGAGCGGACCGGGACTAGACTCAGGGAGGAGTCGAGGTCCAGACGGTCAGGGTGCCGGTTGCGGGAAGCTTCCGGGAAGGTGCTTGAGGGGCAATTTGGAGAATTGACTCAAGCATGAGTAGAGTGGCTGGTTTTCCCTCCATTTCTTGTGTTGACTTTGACTCCTACCTCTTTTGTGTGTGGAGCATGGAGTGGGAAGGGTATGCCACTTCTTGATTTGCCTTTTGGGTGTGAACCTGGATCCTTCATATGGAGAGGTGGAGGCAGAAGGCAACGAGGCAAGGAAGTGAGCCCTAAGCAGTGTAGTGTTCTCAGTGTGTGTGTGTGTGTGTGAGTTCACACTAAGAAGCATGTAGTGTGTGTTTCCTCATTCCCAATTGCGTATGGGGCTGTAGTGTGAGATGGCATGAACTCATGTAATCATTCATCTATTTATGAAGCATTCATGGTTATGAATCAATTTGGAATGGGTTGACTTTGAGCTTTTTTGTTTCCCTGGCATTTCCCTGAAGTCTATTGCGTATTATGTTTTCTTCTGCTCTTTTGAGTTTGAGCTGAATTCTTGCTTGTGTAGCAGCATTTCTTTGCTCTCTATGGTGGGATATAGCCTCCAGGCCCTTTGGCCAGTACATCCCTGATAGCAAATGGAGGATTCAATGATTTCTGTTCTTCACCCATTTTACTCTGTTCTGCATTTTTAGGGTTTGAAGGCAGGGCAAGGTTGGTTCTCTTGATTTCGCTTTAGGAGATGGCTTAAGATTTATGTGTGCTTGCCCTGAGGTCACTCCCTGGTGTTTTTCAAAGTCTCATGAGCAAAGGTGCTAAAAAACTCAAGAAATATGGACTTTGTCATTCCTGTTGACTTCCCCTTGCCAAATTTCAGAATTTTCTGTTTTTGCATGATCTCTGTCAGCATTTTCATTTTCTTGAGGTCTTGGTGATATTTAGTTCGTAGCTCAGAGGAATGTTTTATGAGAAGCTCTGCATTTGCCTTCTCTTTCTCTGGTTTTAGAGTCCCCCTCGGGTATTTTCAGTTCTGACAAATCTCAGCCCGCTCGCTGGTCTTCTGCACCTGCATGAACTGAAGGCCAGTCTGACCGGTTTCATACCGGCGGTTAGATCGGATGGTGAAGGGCGGTCTGACCGCTAACCCTAGCGGTCAGACCGGAGGCACTGAGGCAGTCTGACCGGCCTTGGGTAGGCGGTCTGACCGGCCTTGGGGAGGCGGTCTGACCGGCCTGGCATATGTTTCTCTGGCCTAGTCTCTACTGCCAGCTCAGTTTCAAGGGTTCCTTTTAACTGCCAATTTTATTTCCCTTATCTTGATGACCTTGCTGTTTCCTGCACCTTCTTGCATATCCAGTGAGCTTTGATTTTCTTGCTTCATAGCTTTGCTAGCTATCGGAGAAGAAAATGCCGTGGATACTTGGGGCGATTTTTGAAGGCACCATTCACCCCCCCCCCCCCCCTCTGTTGTCATTTCTGATCCTACAGATTGGTGTGTTGGAATTCTAGACACTTAGATACTGTGCTAGGGTAGGTCTAACTATAATTGCTTATGAATGTCTACAGGTGCCTAAGGTCTTCTACTCTGCCCAAAAGGCAGTGCTCCGCCCAACATCTCCTCTCTTTGATCAGGAGGCCCAATCTCTAAAGCCACGCTGTGTGAGGGCTTTGAAGCAGATATTCATTTCATGTGGCCATGAAAGGGATGGAGCTCTCAGTGATGTGGAGCTTAATGACTTTCAGGTTGGTATACGCTGTGGCTACCTTGCTTTCGTTGATTAGCATAAGGTCGATGCCTAGGCCGACCTCGGTGCCAACACCTAGGCTGAGAATCCCCTGCCCCTAGGGCTGCAAGAAAGAGGGGAGGGAACCAGGTGGTGAATGAGCAATGGTGGGAAAGGAAAGCTTCTGCAAAGAGAAGATAAGAAACATACGAGTGCATGAGAGAAGAACAAAACATCATCCACACAAGAGAACGAAACATTTAGTTATGATTTGTTGTAACAAAAAAAATGTTATCTATGATTTATTGTAACAAAAAATATTATCTTGAATGACAATAGTGAAGAAGCTTATCTATTATCTATTTGTTTTGCAGCTGGCCAACATTCTGGTCCACGGATGATGAGATGAGCATGGAGCGTGTGCGTTGTGCGTTGTGCTTGTGCGTGACATGCATTTAGATATTTCATCGAACATCTGCAAGGCATCGGGCAATGAGCGTGGGGGCGGCCATTGTCAGGACCCTAAATTGGCATTCTGAACCCTATGTGTTTGATGTGCTAGTTCCATGATCAGTGGCTAGCACGTACATTACAATATTCATATTACATTCATACATGATAAATTTAAAATGGGGTAGTGTATATAGGTTGCAACGAGCATAAGTCTACATGGAGAAGTTTACAACACGAGGGCCGACTGGCCAATTAGAACATACAGCAAAATAAGTTTAGTGGAAGTGGAAATAAAATAAAAGAGGCATCAAAATCTAGCAAGTATGCCTCAACCCATATCTACAGGTAACTGACTGGGCAGAACCACATAAATCGGTGTCTTCATCGCCAAAACCTGCTACGTGCTAATAACCACAAGATAAGTCCTCTTCTGCATCCTCTAAATATGTTCAACAAGCAACAGTGAGTACAAAAATCTTAATCCAAAAGACTTTTTAAGCAAAGATATATAGTATGTAGGCTGAGTCAAAGGTAGCTGTCTAGTCTAGTTTAATTTATGAAACATGCTTTCAATTAAAATAACGCGTAATAGATTGCAAACAGAAGTTGCAAGAGCATTTAAATTTGATAAGTAAATTATAGTAGAGCATAAGTAGCATAATTTATAACAAGAGGCTTGCTGCCCTAGAATTTCAAAACAGCGGCATTAATCTTCCCAAACCAAGCTATGCATGGATATCCCATCAATACATTTCCCGAATCCATTTTTATAAAACACAACACTACTAAGGTGTAGGATTCACCAAGTTATCCATGGCTGTGGACATTACACTTACAGAGGTTGTACACTTACCCACAGAATATAAACATCCCATCATGTTATACATGTCACACGATATTATCGGTACCCGATTTGAGAGTTCATGATAAAGCTTTTACATTATCGGTACTAACAACCACCACGCTATGATTACATTCTCAGGATGGGGAGTGCCCTCCAGCATCTCAAGATTCAAACGGTGTGTCAGTAAACCTTCCATTACGGGCAAGGTCCCTTCGAACATGAAGTCACCACCATGCTAGCATTAGCCCCAAAATCACCTATAATCCACCACCTACGGTGAAGTTGCTAGCACCCAATAATTTATTATACTAAGGCCTTCCAATAAAGGAACGTGTGATCATACATTATTTCTTGGGCCTAATTACACCATAGTCTCGGTCCTAGTGACCTAGGAAAGGTATCCACAAACCACAATCTTGTACTTACTGCACCAGTCTCCATAACCACTCGCTCAAGTCTAAAATATGTTTTCTATTTTACTTGCTAACTAAAACAACAGAGATAACTCCTATTGACCAATTCTTGAGTATCTCCCATTTTTGAACATTTTGACCTATTTCCAACCTATCACATCTAATACCTTTATGAGCATGGCTAAGCATCAATTACTATGTTTAATCACTAAGTTCCACATTTTACTAATAATGGGTATCAATGCGAAGGTGACAACAGTAAAGGTAAGAACTTGTCAAGGCAGGATGGATGCAACAATTGGGTGTAACTATTGTCCTTACCAATATAGCGGTTTTTACCAAAATTACGTGTATGCATAATAGTTTTGGACATAATATCACTACTAGATTCCGACCCTTTAGCCACGAAACGCATCGCAACGACACTAAATTAGTTGCAATAGGTATGTGCTATTGCAACGTTTTGCCAAAATCGTGGCGATATGTGCACAGTATTGCCTCTAAAATATTGCGTTGCGATAGTCATTGAATTCGTTGTAATAAGGTGGCTTTATCGCCACCATTTAGAAAATGGTTGCGAGTAGTATGACTTTATTGCCACGGTTGTCTTGCGTTGTGATAATATTGATTTTCGTTGCAATAGTTAGGAGGTATTGCCACCTTATAGAATTTCGTTGCGAGTGGGTGACAATATTGCCACAATTTTATTGCGTTGTCATAGTCATCAATTGCGTTGCAAAAGGTTCCTGTACAATGTGTATGAAATGAGTTTGTATTGCCACAAAATAAATGTGTTGCTATATATGATGATTGTTCGTGGCAATAATCTGTAATTGCAACGATTTGTTTTCGTGGGCCTAACTGCTCAACGCAAGGGCCGAATTGGTGTGGATGAATTATATTATCTATAGTTAATAATTTCTAAAGGAGATAAAAAAAATTGAAAAGTGATAACTAAAACGCAGTTGAGGAGGTCTCACTTGACAAAACAGGAGAGGATAAAAAATTAGAATAGAAAAAATAAAAATAAAAACCATGGGTTGTGGAGGAATCGAACCAACAACCTCCTAGCTCGGAGGCCAGGACGTTTACCACCAGACTATTGTACCCCACTATCAATTATAATTGTAAATTTATATTTATCTAAGCATGGTAAGCACCTGTCATATAAAACCTTGGGCACCTCCCACCGCACGCCCAGCAGTCACCCCGCCTCCACCATCCACGGCCGCTGCGCAAACGCCGCTACCTAGCAGTCGCCCCGCCTCCACAGATGACGCGGATACGCTCATTCTTGCACTTCTCAGTTAAATATATTATTTAACTGGAAGGAATTGTTGAGCCACATTAAATATATCAGGTGAACTGTAATTTAATTGGGTCTTTAATTATTATATTTAGAGATATAGAGTTACTACTATTTTATTTAATTATATACAGGCCCATACTCGAGCTGTACAAGACTAAAGTGAAGATGCGTTTAGAAGGTCTCGTCGACACTAGTCCATTGTCCATCATTTTGAGTGTACATGATAATGAGGACATTAGTATTACATGTTTTGACCGAGTTAGTCACGTATAATGGAAAGCCACGTGGAAGGCTGAAAAAAATCAGAAGTGTAAAATTAAAAAAACCCATGTTATGAAGGATTTTGGGTCCCTTAAAAAGTAGTGGGCCAAGATGAGTTGTATTAGGGTTGATAATGTATTGGAGTAGGTTGAGGAGAGCACTAGATAAATAGAGGCGGCTGGTTTTGTTTATGGCTTGTCAAGCCTTTTGAAAAAAAACAAAATACAGAGCGTCTAAACAATTGTATTGGGCGGCGGCTGTGTTTTTTTGGGCAGGCCGTGACTTTTGACGGCGCGAGGAGGAAAAACAAAAAGAAGGTCGCCTGGATGCTTGATGCGATTGTGATTGGAAAAGGAAAAATATTGCCTGATGGATAAGTGTTGATGAAGAATTGAGTTCTCGTGAGGCATGCATTGCTGATCGTTGAGGGTCGTTGATTACAAACAGCGAGCAGCTTCGTTGATTGAAAACAGCGAGCGGCGCCGTATCGTATGGAGAGCGGCTGATTTTTTTGTTTCCTCGGTGGATCGAAGCATTGAGCCGCAGCCGACTTGGATTGATCGAAAAGACGAGCGTCGACTGCGTTGCACGGTGAATACTCTTCACATATACTATACGTATTCTGTCTTGGTATGTATGCATTGCTTTCTTTGTGCCGTTCTGAGTAAAAAAACCATCCGCAAGACATTCATCAGACTTGGCATATGCCGTGACTTTTTGCATGCAGCCGTACTGTGCATGAGGAGAGGAAAATATAATTAATGCTAGGGGATTACGTGAGGCTAATTAGGTTTATGTTTTTTGTTTAGCATTAAGTTTTTTTAGGCTTGTGATTCATGCATGTATCAAAAGGTTAGTTGATTAATGTCTTACGTTTTTGCTTAATTGCTTAATTATGGCTTATCAATTTTCGTCACTATCTGCTCAGCGAGTTTGTTTATTTTATACCTTGAGTTCTAGACCTCCGTTTGACGTGATTCCAGTTGGGTTAGTTAAATAACTTTCTCTAGTTTATTTTGTCAAAGTTTGAGGTTAATCGGAGTTTCGGTCTTTTATCGAACTCAGTTTTACTACGGATACAATGTTCTGTCTAAAACTTTTACTAACGATACAGTGTTCTGCCTCCGCCGCCTCCCCGACCCCTCTGCCGGCGATGGCAATGACTCCATCGACGATCCTACACTAATTAGTAGTAAATAATTACCTAAATCAAGTATCATAGTACTGTGCTATACTCCATATTTGGCCGGCCGATTATTCTTGCCCCTTTACAGAACTAGTTGTGTGCCGTGCGTTGCAACGGAAAATCAAATACTATACACATTTTCTTTCATTTACATGAGAATTTATTGTAGAAAAATTTAAGGCCAACATTGATAATAAATCAGATAGCATATCTCTAATGTTGCTAATTTAATCATTGGCAAACTAAGTTATAATGTGACACTATAGAAAACCATGGTGAGATGTGCAATAGAATTAAGAAGAAAATAGTGTTACTTATGCATTTATCATTTCGAAGACAATCATTTGATATTTCTTTTTTTCATAACAAACTTATACACCTAATTATATCCACGCTGGCTGAGGATGGCACCAAAATAACAATTACATTGGTACTCAAGACAAAAATCATCAACAAATACATTTGTATATTTTGTTAGTCCCTCAGGGGCCACAATGTACAGCTTATCTCAAGATGAACTAATAAGCCTCCAAAAAATACAGGAGTAGATAGCAAGCACCACTAATAGCTTCATATTAGTAGCTCCCTCCAGGACGTGCATGAATACTAAAGAAAAGAGCATAATTTAGTAGAAAGTTTACGCCACATGTAAATCTATGGGTATCTAATTAAGGAGTGCAGTGCCAGGAGGAACTGACTTGAGCAAATTGAAACACAAAACAAAATTTCTATATATCATGTGCAAACACAACAATCGCATGCTCATAAGACATGAATGTATCCTGCCTACATGAAGACTTAACAAATTGGAAAAGGAATGACATGGAAGGGGTAAGTGTCGATGCTTCTGTCATAGATAAGGTGGTTCCTATACCTGAACCCAATGATGAGGACTTAGACGATGATGATGAAGATGATGACACCTACATAGATGATGGAATTGTCGCACCTGTGAATTCTGTAGGACATGGAGATGATGATTTTTTTGGTTTAAATTGGGAACCTTGTGCTTGTGTGGTGTATTGATTTGTTTTGAACCTTCATGCATGTAAGTTCATGTACTCAAATTATGTTTATCTGATTTCTGATACAAAGATCATGCACTGAAATGTCCTGTAACTATATTTTGATACAAAGTTCATGTAAACACAGCGACTGCAATGATCCAGTCAGGTAGTTTATTCTAGCTACAGATTTTCCAATGGTATGACTAATCAAGTAATCATGAGCTCAAAAATTTATAAATCCATCTTTACAGTTTGGTAACCGGCAGCTATGTTGTTTATGAACAGACAGTGAACAGCCTTCATACACTTCACAATGTGAAAGATATCTAAAACAAATTTCGGTTTCCACATCATGTTTAGTCATCTAATTTCTGAGACTACAACTAAAAGTATGTTATTTCTGCAAATTGCACATTGTCACACAACAGTACCAGACCAGACCATTCATTTATGTTATATCGGCTAGGCAATAAAAATCTTTAGAAAATCATTTATGTTACATCCACAAAAGAACAATGTACCTTGATGTATTCCACAAAATTGTGGAGCAAACCCTGGCCATCATCTTGTGTCTCGCTCTCTGTAGTAACTTCAGCATCAACTGAAAAAGCCCTTTTCCATTTCTCAAATTCCAGAGCAGCAGCGTCCTCCTCCTTAGCTTTCCGTGCCATAACTTCTTCTTCCTAAAGCAATATTGTGACACAATGACATTGTAGAGGATCAATCTTTGGTAGCTAAAATTGCAGTTCAAGGATTTAACTGAATAGCAATGTCCTAAAATAATGCAACCTTTGCTAGCCTGTAAGTGTAAGAAGTGCTTGCAGAATTGAGGAGTCAGAGTCAGAGGAGGCGGCCGTGGCAGAGGAGGACGAGGAGGCGGTGGAGAGGACAAGGAGAGGGGTCGGGGTGGGGGCTAGGGCTAGGGTTTGGAGGGGGCGGAGGGCTCAGACGAAGCGGCGCATGGCGGCGGAGGAGGCGGGCGGCCGGCCGGCAGCTGGGGCGGAGGGTTTAAGGGGAGGTTGGGGGAGGCGAGATGGAGGATGGGGGCGTTGTGGCCCCTCTTCCCGCCGGTCATCTTCACCACGCCGGGCGGTCGCCGAGCCATCGCCGCGGCTGGAGGAAGGGGAGGAGGGGGATAGCGAAGGGGAGAAGTGCGGCGGCTATCTGATGTGGAGGGGGAGCCGAGGTCACGCTGCCTCCTTCCAAACGTGTATAGTCCGATTGGGCCGGCCCATTAGCACTCCAGTCACTCCCCCGTTCCCCCGCGTAGAATTGTTTAGTACCATACCGCCAACTCAAGGGCGTGTTGCTCTGCTTAAAAGCGTGAAGCTGCCTCCTGCTTCGGACTCCTATACTACTATAACTGACATGCACTGCTACCTATGTTGATTGGGCCGGGTCAGCCTAATTAGTCTCCCGCGTGGTCGAGCCTGATTGGGCTGCTGGCTCTTTCTTGCTTGGGTAATTTTTTTATTTTTCAACTCTTTCGAACATGTAATATTGGATTTTTTATTTTTCATTTCAAACTTGAGCTAGCATATAAAATTAGTACAAATACCCACTTTATATATATATATATATATAGTATAAATAACAGGGGCACCTAGGTGTCTGGACACCTAGTCTCCTTACCTTTGGATTGCTTTTAGATGCGTGCTAGTGTGATTGAGACTTTCCATCCATGATTAAGACTTTCCTTCCATGATTGATTTAGCATGCCTAATATATTACATACCATACATACCATTGCTCTAGCACGTATCTAAAAGCAATCTAACGGCAGGGAGCCTAGGTGTCCCATTTCAGCGTCCTATATATATATATATATATATATATATATATATATATATATATATATATATATATATATATATATATATATATATATATATATATATATATATATATATATATATATATATATATATATATATATATATATCGAACATGTAATATTGGATTCTACCGAGCCGAAGCGATACAGATCCTAAATGGACCTTCAACACGATCCTACACATAATTTCTAGTATCCTGATACTACGATCCTATGATACTCCATAATAATTGATATAAATAACTTTTTAAAATCTTTCTAATGTAATAAAATATTATTTAAAGCTGAGTTGCATTTAGAATAATGTCTAGAAGTCCACTTAAATATACAAAAGTCAATTAAATTAATAAAAAAATAATATTGTAGCCTTTAATCTTTACCATATATTACAAATCTTATATAAAATTATATTTTATAAAATCTGATATAGTATCCCGATACTACAATTCGATCCTACGATCCTATACTGTCAGGCAAAAAACTTTACCATATATTACAAATCTTATATAAAATTATATTTTATAAAATCTGATATAGTATCCCGATACTACAATTCGATCCTTCGATCCAACGATCCTATACTGTCAGGCAAAAAACGATCCTACCTAGGATCCTGATCCTAACAACCTTGGTTCAAACTTGAGCTAACATATAAAATTAGTACAAGTACCCACTTATTAACTATAACTTATATCTCTCTAATTACCGCAAAGGTTACTATGCAACTCATACATAAACCCTTACTTGTTACTATGTTATAAACCCTTATTTGTAAAAACCTGTAGGTCCATCTCATACATGATCGAACTCATACTTGTACTACTAGTCATAATTTACATGAAAGATCTAGCTACTACATTTGAACTCAAGATATTAATTAGTACTGCTCCAACTCATACATGTATTCTTAGGTGACTACTATTTACCTAGAGTTCTTATGCTATACTATTTATTTATTTACTACATATATATATGTAGTACATGGTGCTAGTAACGTTCTAAACCGATGAGTAGTAGGAACCAGCGGCGAAGCCAGGAATAAAATTGAGGGTAGGTTGAATTATTTGTCGGACTAAACTAAATTGACATAAATATAGTCTTTTACTCTTATAGAATTTCAAATTTATACAGAAATACACAATTAGAGACAAATAATACAAAACAAAGAAATATAAAGTAGATACCTCGAAAGTCAATAATATGTATTGATTTTGCTAGACACACTTGACCTTTGATTCTTGAAGTCATCGCAAAGACCCCTTGCAATATGGTGAAAACTACTGATACCACCGACATGTTTATTAAAAGCACATAAAGCAATCTTCCAACGAGAGAACCCAACCTTTGTAAATGGAGAGACCATGTGGAGGTGATCTCGGTTGTGTGATGAGTAATTGACGCGGTTCAGAAAGTTTGAGTTTGGTTTGAGTGGATCGAGCCGTGTCATTGCGCGGTGCAATCAACTCGGTCGGACCTGGTCGAACGCGGTCGTATGTGCTTAGGACGTTTATTTTGCGTGGTACTTGAAGAGCAGTCCCAATTGTTGATCTTTCAGCTTTAGCAGTTTTTGGACTGCAGGTTTCTCTCGGCTTTAATAGTGGGCCTCAATCTTTTTCGTGTTCCTTTTTTATCTCTCGGCCAACTAGCTTGTCGTTGCCGATTGATACATTGTTTTTTAGTTTCTTTGTTGGCTGCTTTTCGGTTGAAAGTTGGAGGTTTGCAGTTCGGCAGCAGCAGCTCTCTTGTTATCTTTGTGATTTGGTCCAGTAGGTTCTAAGCCTCTTTTTATTTTGTCTTTTGTTTGTCTTTTATTTCTTTGACAGCAGGTCTTGATCTTTTGGTTGGCATTATTTTGGCAAGCTTTTAATTGGTGCTTATTTTACTTGGCCAATTTATTTTCAACTCTGTTGTTTCTCTTTCTCTCGTATGTGCTTAAGGTTCCAATGAGCTCAAATTTCATTAGCATAATCTTCAATTGGTATGCGAAGCGCTGGATCGGCAATAATTTTATTTGGATTCAATTCTAATCGAAGCTTCTTTGGTTGAGTTGTACTCTCATCGGTTAGACGAGAACTATTTGAATTGCTTACGAAATAATTACACAAAGTTCGTTTCTCCATTATAGCAAAATCTACAAATAAATTATTAATTATTGTCGTTACAAAACTATAAACCTATAAATAAATTATAAAGATAAAACTATTAACTATCTAATATCTATATACAATTACACACTAAAAATATAAACTCTTAACAGTTAACTCTAAAATAGTAAATCAAGAGAGAGTAAATATTACCAGTCACTGTCACTGTGTCACACAAACAGATAACTTGATAAACCGATATATCAGACGCAGATGGCACGGCAAGATGCGCAGCTCAGTCAGTACTCAGTATTCTAATCTCCAGCTCTCCATTGTCCGCTCTCGGTCTCTCCTCCTCTAATGCTTAGTCAGTACTCACTACTCAGTATTCTAATCTCTAATGCTCTCGCCTCTCGGCGTCTCGCTATCCCATCTCTCAGACTCACTCACTGACTCACAGTCTCACTCTCTGGCCTCTCACCTCTGCCTCTCAGATTCCGACGCCCGCGAACGGCGAATCCGCGATGCTCCTGCTGCGGACTGCGGTCCTGCCCCTCGCCGCCCTTGGCCCGGAGGCCCGGATATCTATGATGCGGATCCACTAGCAAGCTAGCTGAACCCCGTTGCTTTGGCCCTGATCTTTCACGATACGCCTTGTTGGATGTCCTCTCCAAGATAAGCCTTCTCCCACGCACACCGCAGCACGTGAACAAAGGGTAGAGAAACCGAAGTTTCAGCGAGTAGAATCCAACACCACAATTGGATTCAATACACCAAGAGCAATTCCTCGATGCAAATCTCAAGAACACGCCAACAATGGCCACCAAACCATGGTGATTTTCTGGTTTCTATTTCTCAAATCAAAGTCTAAATCACAATGGGGCTAAGGCCCTGGCCTTATATTGGTGCACAATGCACGGCCTTAATTACAACTCACGCACTACTTGGCCTAAGGCCGAAACAAACTCCAATACGAACTAAAAAGGAAATACCTAAACTGCTACCTCTGGATTCTCTCTTAATTTGCGATCTGACTATGAGGATTTCGTGGCTGGCACCTTGTCCATTATGTGGGGCTTCCAAATAGCTTTCCAATGAGTCCAAGAACGCCCAAATTGGACTCCGTTTGTGAAAGTTATGGACGTTTTAGTATCGGTCTTGCCAGCTGTCCCAATCCGAGTCCGAATCGGTTTCAAATCTTTATATGTTTTGTTTTCTGGTTCAAGGGGCTTCCAAATCCGTTTGGAACCTGAAAAGGAATCCTTCTCAACCTTTAGAAAGTCATGGTGTGGTCGGATTTTACCCTTACTTGCATTGCAATACTCGAACTCTTTATGTTTTGCAAGTCTCGCGCGTCTCTCCGGACAGCTCGTGCAGCATCCAATGAAATTGCCATAACTTTGTGTAGGAAGCTCCAAATCAAGTGCCGTTTGATTCGTTGGAAAATAGACTTCATTAGCTTTCCAAATATGTCTTTTGTGCACGTTATAAACCTCAGAATTGGTATTCAAAGCTTCTTGAACATTATGCACAGAACTGCAAGCACTAACCAAAGTTGTAGTGCTACTTGGTGCCACATCATCCTCCCCTCCTTGAAGCAAAGCCGTCCTCGGCTTTGGGGTAATCTTGGGAGCTTGCTTCTTCTTGGCTGTAATTTCTTCATCAACATGAATAGCACTCTCCAATTTTGGTTTCAACACATGCTTCTTTCCCTCATGTACAAATGTATATGTGTTGGACCGGCCCTCATGCGTAGCATTGCGATCATATTGCCATGGTCTTCCCAACAATAACCCACATGCATCCATTGGAACTACGTCGCAATCCACCTTGTCAACATAGTCACCAACAACAAACGGAACACGCACCTTGTGAGTTATCTTTAGCCTTCCGGAGTTGTGTAGCCACTCCACATGATGTGGTTGAGGATGCCTCCACGTGGACAGCCCTAAAGCGTACACCAAATCTTTGCTAATCATATTGGTATAACTTCCACCATCTATGATCAACTTGCATGCTTTATCTTTGATTTTGCACTCCGCTTGAAAAACACTCCACCGCTGTCCTTTTGTTTCAGTTTCTTTACTTTGCACCTTTCGGACCAAAAGATTAACACCATTCAACTCTGGATAACAATAGGCAACATCTTCCTTGGAATCATCGGATTTTTCACTTTCAAAATCACTACTAGAACTTGTTGAAGCATAGTCGTCTTTATTGAGAATCACTCTTCGTTGATTTGGACAATCACGCATCAGATGACCTCTTCCCTTGCACTTGAAACACTCAATTTCTCTAGCACGAGCATTAGAAGGCAAACTAGAATCAGTTTTAGTTGCTTCTTTACCTCTATTGCTTGCCTCCCTTGAAAGAGCACCATTTGAACGGCTTGATGCCGCCACTTTGGAGTGTGAACCCACATCATCGTCTTGCTGTAATGAACGCCTCCATGACTTTGTTTGAGTGTTAGCATGTCCACCCTTGGCTTGTTTGCGCTTCAATTGTTGTTCAGCACGTTCAGCTTGATGCACCAAGTCTTGAATGTTGTAGTAATGGACCATCTCCACCCTATCTTGCACATCCTCATTCAACCCATTAAAGAAACATGCCATAGTAGCCTCATCATGCTCCTCTGTCCCTGTACGGATCATCAACATCTCCATCTCTTTATAATATTCATCAACACTAGAATTACCTTGACGTAGTTGTTGTAGCCGGTTGTACAAGGTCCTCGTGTAGTGTGCTGGGACAAAACGTCGCCTCAAAATATTCTTCAGTTGTGCCCAAGTATCTGGACGAGCTCCTACGCGACACAATTGGTTCCACCAAACAAGAGCATATCCAGTGAACTCAATTGTCGCCAACCGAATCTTCTTATCCTCAGTATAGTGATGGCTGTCAAAAATTTGTTCGACACGCATCTCCCAATCCAAGTACTCCTCCGGTTCAGCTTTACCATTAAATGATGGGATAGAAATTTTTATCCGCCCAATTCCATCATCCACGGCAACACGCTGAGCAAACCCGACACCACCTCTGCCACGCATGTCCCTACCACGGTCAGCACCACGGTAGTCCCAAGCATGGCGCGGTTGTGGAGCAAAGCCCGCTGCACCATCAAAGATCTCCTCGTGTTCGTTGTCTTCATATGGTGCACGCCGTTCGGGATATTGAGGTTCCCGTTTAGCATGCTGAAATTGTGGTGGCTGGTTGCGTATCTCCTCCGTCAAAGCATCAATTCGCGCCCCCAAATCATCAACCTTGCCTTCAAGCTTCTGGTGACAACTTAAAAAGTAGTCACGTGTCACTTCAAATCCAATTCGTACCTCGGGCGGCAAAGACGCCGCATATTGGGGCACCTCCCCGATTGGCTCGGCATGATTATGTCGCGCCTTGCCATCTTCAATCTTCATAGAACCCGCCATCAAGAAAAAAAAATTCAGCAACCTCGTACCGTGATCAACCACGCTCTGATACCAAGATGATGCGGATCCACTAGCAAGCTAGCTGAACCCCGTTGCTTTGGCCCTGATCTTTCACGATACGCCTTGTTGTATGCCCTCTCCAAGATAAGCCTTCTCCCACGCACACCGCAGCACGTGAACAAAGGGTAGAGAAACCGAAGTTTCAGCGAGTAGAATCCAACACCACAATTGGATTCAACACACCAAGAGCAATTCCTCGATGGAAATCTCAAGAACACGCCAACAATGGCCACCAAACTATGGTGATTTTCTGGTTTCTATTTCTCAAATCAAAGTCTAAATCACAATGGGGCTAAGGCCCTGGCCTTATATTGGTGCACAATGCACGGCCTTGATTACAACTCACGCACTACTTGGCCTAAGGCCGAAACAAACTCCAATACGAACTAAAAAGAAAATATCTAAATTGCTACCTCTGGATTCTCTCTTAATTTGAGATCTGACTATGAGGATTTCGTGGCTGGCACCTTGTCCATTATGTGGGGCTTCCAAATAGCTTTCCAATGAGTCCAAGAACGCCCAAATCGGACTCCGTTTGTGAAAGTTATGGACGTTTTAGTATCGGTCTTGCCAGCTGTCCCAATCCGAGTCCGAATCGGTTTCAAATCTTTATATGTTTTGTTTTCTGGTTCAAGGGGCTTCCAAATCCGTTTGGAACCTGAAAAGCAATCCTTCTCAACCTTTAGAAAGTCATGGTGTGGTCGGATTTTACCCTTACTTGCATTGCAATACTCGAACTCTTTATGTTTTGCAAGTCTCGCGCGTCTCTCCGTACAGCTCGTGCAGCATCCAATAAAATTGTCATAACTTTGTGTAGGAAGCTCCAAATCAAGTGCCGTTTGATTCGTTGGAAAATAGACTTCATTAGATTTCGAAATATGTCTTTTGTGCACGTTAGAAACCTCAGAATTGGTATTCAAAGCTTCTTGAAAATTATGCACAGAACTGCAAGCACTAACCAAAGTTGTAGTGCTACTTGGTGCCACATCAATCTACCTCCCCTCAGGCCTCTCTGGCTCTCTCCGCGGTCAGATCTACCTCCCTGGGCGGCCAGGCCCGCGACGCCGACGTCGCCGGCCGATCTGGCTCTCCCGGTGGCCTGGCCCTCGCCGTCGTCATCCCTGCGCCCCCGGATCTGCCTCGACTAGGGCCGGGGGGTGGTTTCTTTCTGGCCGGAGGTGAGGCTCAAGCCTCACCAACCCCCCTGCTGGCTTCGCCCCTGGTAGGAACTCATACACATGTATTTTTTGGTCACTAGTATTTAGTGTTCTTGTACTACGGTTTTTTTAGGCACTACATAACTAAATTACGTGTCAGTGCATATATATCGTATATGACATTGTTCAAGGTACTCATATCATTTCACATCCCTATATAGTCATAAAATGTTTCCCTCCATAACTTTCCCAAAATACAGATAATCCCGCCCAATGCAAACCGCCCCGTCCAAAACCCCCACGGGATAAGCCCGACGCACCCGTATATCCCCAAATCACACGACCTATTCTTCCCATCTACGTGCGTGAGAGGGAGACGAGGTGGCGTTGGTTCGATCGGAGAAGCCCTAGTTCGACACGACGATGGCGACGGCTCCATCGACGACGCCGATCACTGGTGCGGCCACCGCCAACGCCAACGCCACCGACGGGGATCTCGCCATCATGAGGAGAGGCCGACGGGTTCCACCTCGAATTTCAAGCGCTGAAGAAGAGGACGATCTCGCCATCACGAGGAGCGGCCGACAGGTTCCACCTCGAATTTCAAGCGCCGAAGAAGAGGACGGCATGGATGATGCTTCCCTCCCCAGGTATGAAACCTCATCACCGAACCACCCTACTGCTTGGGCTTCCTTCACGTTTGGTACTAAAGATGGTTCTGGACTACCCTATGCAGCGGCCTATGCATGTATGAACCCATGGTCGGGCCTCATTTTTGGCCTTGGGTTCCTTCAATAATATGTGCTCCTTGTTCAACTCGATTTGATTTTGCAAATTGCTTATATATTCATGCTACAAGTTTTAGATTTACCTTGTCCAAGAAAAACAAATTGGTTCCCAAATTATGTGTATTTTGATGTAGCAGACTGGGTAGACTTGTTAATATAAAATTGGTTACACCCATGTTCCCAGATTATGTGTATTTAGGTTGATGACTATTATTCTTATTTGATACCTTTAGTTTCCTCATTACAAATTTATTGTTTCCATCTGAGCATGTATTATTTTCCTCTCAGATTGTACATGAACAAACAAGGTCTAACATTTGACTATGACAACTGCATTTTGACTAATTGACCTTTATCTATGTAAACATACAGAGGGAATGTGTCGTCTCAGAAGTGGAGTTTTATTGTTCAATGCAAGGGATTACCACCAGAGAAAGAATTCGTCGAGTGCGATATTGATAGGAATAATATCTCATTCATGACCTTGTTAAGTATCAAAGAGCAGCTTGGTTACTCAGTTAGGGACTTCTTATACTATAAGAAGCGATGTGGCAGAGCAGTAGCAACTCTAGAGCCGATCGATTTTAGTCGTGATGCAGACAGGATGGTGGAAAGCACTGAAGAAGAAAGGGAAGTCCGATTAGTAGTGTCAAAGGAACAACTTACAGACAATCAAGTGAGCATAACCCCCATGAAGCGGAGAAGGGATCAACACTGATGCTCCAGCATGTACAATTGAACAACTTGATGCATACAAGGTTTGGCTAGCGAATCTGCAAGACGAGGAAGAACACACGGGTAAGCTATATATGTTGCTATACTCATGGCACTGATTTTAACAAAAGTATTGAATTGGCAACTGCACACTAACATATGTTCATGGCTAGCAGAATTCATGGATGACTATAGGGATGAAACAATCAAAACATATAAGGAGTGGTTAAGGAGGAAAGGCCATCTTGATGATATCTGTAATTTTCAAATCTTTCATTGAACTATGTGTAACAGTTTTACAAACTCGTGTATATATATATATATATATCTGTGATGAGTATTACTATGTGTGCAGTATCCGTTTTGAAAGAGGACCATATCAATACTCCAGCTAGCCTTGAAGATGAGGAAAGTCATGACAACAGCCTAACACCAACAGAGTGGCCATCTCATGCTCGGAAAAACAAGAAACAACAAGATGGTATGCTATCCTTGTTCCAATTTAAATTGTAGGTTCAATTGATCCTTGCTGAATGTGTATGGTAAATTAAATTTAATTTGTTTACAAGGAGGTGGCTCCCAACAGCGCAAGAAAGGTGTACGTGGATGCCTAAAAGGTTTAGCAGCAGGCAACAAGAGAGTGAAGAATGCGTCGCAGAAACTATCAATTCAATTTTCAGCAAGGCTAGGAGGTCCAATAGGAGAAAACTCATGAACGTTTGTTGATGAGGTCGTAATGTTTACAAGAAAGAAGGCTCCGCTTATTGGAGTCAAAAAGTGGAAAGATATAAAGCAAAATGTCAAATTTACAATAGCCGAGGATTTGCTAGTAAGTTGCATCTTTTTATTGGTTCCCTAATCTAATAAGCATGTTGATTAACTGAAAGTAGTTTTTTCAGTAAATTTTCATTTCCTGGTTGTCTACCTGGAAAGAAAGTAACAGCAATTGGAAAAAAATAATTATATGCTTCATGCTTGTTACATTAGACTATTGAGTACCAGACATTTGTATTTCCTACTAGCAGTAGTGAGGCTGCATTCTGAAAGATTTTTTCTCTCAAGAATATATATTGTATTGGAAACAAATCATGCCAAACTCTACTAGAAAGCTTTACTATGGTGTCTCAGAAAAAAAAAGTTTTACTATGGTACTTTCAAGAGCAATGCTGGCATCAATTAGGGAATTGGCATTCATCACACACTGCGATGTAATTTGAGCTTTGTCTTGATAGTAATCACACATATAGTGGAAACTTATCTTTCAATGCATTATGTTGCGGATTTATTTGGTATTCAAAACTAAAGACTAACAGTTCTCAGATAGCCGTCTTAGGTTGACAGGCATCACTAAATGGCATCCCACTTAATCCTCTCCTAAGATAGCAACATCAAATAATGTTGATAAAATGGAAAATACAGTACTAGATACTTCTGGTTGGTTCCCCCCTCATCCAAATCGAACAAAACTGCTTCGAAAATCAGTAGCGGTACACTGCTTCGAAAACTGCATGAACAAACCTATGTTGTACAATTCTTTTGGAGCAAAACTGCATGAACAAACCTATGTTGTACAATTCTTTTGGAGCAAAACCTATGAGGGCAATACATTGTGGAAGGATGACTAGGGTCAATTAATGCACGAGGCTGCAACAACATATCTCTCACATGTCCTATCGACAACAGATGGCTCACTACATGACAACATGAAGCATGCTAAGAAATTGTGATCATGCCGATTTTACTAGATAACAAGAAAAACATTAATTTGGGGAGATTGATATCTTTCAATACTGTACTATTCTTAGTTGTTTATATTCAATATTCATTACCTAAAACTAGCTACTTTCTTTACATGGGGCACTGAAATATGAGACCACATATTACATTTCCACACTGCTACAGATGATCTAAGACGATCCATCACAATCATTTCATAACAGGCTTGAAATTAAAAGATCATGTACATATACTTGGTACATATTAACACGACCACATAAATTACTCTAGGGGCAGGACTGTACAATTTCTGACAAAATTGGAGATGAACATATCTCCAGATCGCAGATCACACACTCACCCTGCCATCCGTCCGAAAGATTGAAACCTGAATCCATTTCTTTAGTCCCCTAATCTAATAAAGAGGGCTCCGCTTATTGGAGTCAAAAAGTGGAAAGATATAAAGCAAAATATCAAATTTATAATAGCTGAGGATTTTCTAGTAAGTTGTATTTTTTTATTGGTTCCCTAATCTAATAAGCATGTTAATTCAGTAATTGCGTATGACTTGACCATCACTTTCTGTTTCAATCCAAGCAGAGCAGGTGGGATTTTCCGAACATTGAGAATGTAACGGAAAAGATATGGGACATTGCTAAAGAGCGGTACAAAGGATGGAGATCAACATTCAGTTCAACATATAAGGCATACAACACCTACACTGAGCGAATGAGACATAAGCCTGAAGACATAGACATTGTCGAATGGCACTACTTGATGATGTATTTTGGAACTGACAAATTCAAGGTTACCTGACACTTACTTTATTTTCAAAGACACATCTTGAAAAGAATGCTTTTTTGAGTGCACTTTTAACCATTTTTTTGCAGAGGGTAAGCAGCAAGAACTCAGAAAACCGTAAGAAACAGAAGACGAAGCATCTGATGGGATCCAAACCGTTCTCCCAATGTAGCTACGAGCAGGTAATGAAAGTTTAAACTTATATGCTTCTTTTCTTAACTGATCAATTGTTCACAAGGTACAATCTTGTCATCTTAGAGAGATCCAAATACTGGAGAAGAGCCAACTGATTTGACTCTTTGGATGACTACCCACACGAAGAACGGGGAATGGTCAAACAACGCTTCTAAGGATGTCTATGTGAGTACTAAATAAATTTGTTCATGACTTAGTATATTATTCAGAAATTTGTGTAGAAAGCTTAACTAATTCAACATTTTATTTTCTCTTTTCTCACTTAGGACGATGCGGCATTCAAAATTACTGACCTATCAACAGAGCCAGATAAAGACTTCCTTACAGTTGAAGAGGAAAATATTGCTTTCCAGTCAAGTTACAAGCAAAGCATTGGAACCAAATCATGCAAAGTTCATGGTCATGGCTACTTGGCAAAATATCCCACATGAAGCCAACTTTTGAAAGACAGGATTGAGGAACAATCCCGTGCTTCAGCTGCAGCCCCAAAAAAATAATGAGCTCCACGAGGAGGTTGAAAAGTTAAAGGAACAAATTGCAAATGCAGCTGCTGAAAGGGAAGAAAGTAGGCGAGAGATGCAGCAGGAAGTGGAGAATGAAAGGAGGGAAAGAGAGCAGCTTAGGCAAGAGTTCCTTACATTGCTAGCACAACATAGAGAAGCAACAATACAGGTAAAACATCTGTACATACACATCTGCTGCTTGCTTCCTCCTGCGTTTGATGGTTGACTGCTCCAGCTAACAGGCCCTAATGTTTTCCCTTATTGTCCATACGCAGGCTAACCCAGGAAGTATATTGAATAACACACAAAGCGCGGCTACTCCAAGCGAGGAAAATGAAAGCATACCAACATTGGACAAGGCTAACCCAGATGGTACATTGAACACCATAGAAAAAACACCTCAACATGTACGAGAAACATTGCAACAGGTAACAAATTTTGCAAATAGTTTGCTGCCGTAAGGGATTTGGAGTTTGTACATTCTATTCATGACCTCCTGATATTTATGTACCCTACATCTTACATTTGCAGACTGAGCCAAGAAGCATCCTGACAACAGAAAAAGATGCTATGCCACCTACTCGCAACACTCGAGTTTCTAATCTTAACAGAAGCCTGTTCCAACAAGGCATTGCTAATGGTTCGAATTTCATCTCTTCACACCAATTGATATGTTCTGCTAAAACTCGTTCGAAGACAAGGAGAGAGCAACAGGTATGAATTGAAAATGTGATTCATGTTTGGGGATTTGATTGAAGAAAATTAATTGCATTGTGTATATAAACTTGACATTCATAAACTTGACATTGAATGCGTTGAAAACAGGCAATTGGTAACTGTTGTTTGGGTCACGGTATATGCTTGATGAAGTTCATTTTGTCTCAAAACTTTTATGCGTGAGTTCATCTCTTGCTTGGGTTTTTTAGGATTCAGCCTAGTGCTTGCAGCATTCCAACCATGTTAGTGTTAGATCTGTTCCTTCTGGTGTGGAGTTCACAAGTAGTGTGATAACAAGCTCTACTGTCTATCCTTTATATGGCTAGTCATATGCACAATTGAGTATGTTGATAGGTTGAGATAACATCTATATGTATAATGCTTCATAGAAGAAAAGGGGAACATCACTTCAGAGTCAATGGCAGGTTTTGCTACTTTTGATTTGTCTACGATCAAAGCTGCTTCCCTGTTGGCTTCCTTAACTTCCTTAGATACTTGTCTTTCCGAGATTGGGTATTTCTGCTTGCTGATTGATTCAATTCAAAACTACCAAACTAGCAACATTTAAAGAATTTAAAGTGGTTCTGCTCTACTTCACTGCAAAACTTTTTTGTTACTTTTGTACCCTATTTTACTTATGTCTCTGGTCATTTACAAGTAGCAATGCACTTCTGAGAAATAGGTGTGTCTGTTTTTGCGATGCAGCAAGAAGAAAAAGAGATAGATTAGGTGTATTCCATGCCTTCTGTTTCTTCCCCAATTGCTTATTTGGATAGACTTGGAGTATTCTTATTGATGTCTTACGGCACCTCTTGGTGTGCTGAAAGATAAGACTACTTATTCTGATAATGTGTACTTTATGACTTTAACAAATGTTGATGTTTGCTATGAAATCCTATAATAGCAAATGCACGTGGTTGCTCCTGTTAACCCATGTACAAACACAACTTAGGGTGGTAGTACTGTAGTGTTTTTTGGACATAGTTTTAGCAATTGCCACACAGATTCAAGAACAGCAGAAATCAGAATACTATGTTTTCTGAATGATGAGATGACAAGGTAAATGCTGCCAGTGAGCACTGGTGCCATGTAAATGCTTATGCATTACTCGGTGAGAGTGAGCAGAGCAGTACCCTCTTTCCTTTGAGACGCGCCTGTCTAGAGTAAACCATGCAATGCAACCCCCTTTAATGCAAAATTATGCCTCCGCCCCCATGCAATGTCCTGGTCTCTCTTTGATTGGTGAGCTGTGCTTGTGCCTTTGCCTGTGCGTGCGTGAGATACTGGCCAATAGCTTGATACTACTAGACACTAGTAGTAGTATTGTACTGGTTGGTAAGATTCATTTAATTATCCTGGCTGCACTGCATTGGTGGAAATGAGTTATCGGGTGATCGCATATGAGATTTGGTATCCATAGAAGGTTGTCGTGCCATATATACGGTGTGGTGTACTCCATGTTTGGGGATTTGATTGAAGAAAATTAATTGCATTGTGTACATAAGCTTGACATTCATAAACTTGCTATGCTGCCACTTGGTTCCCAGTTTGTTACTTTGACTCATGTCCAGAGTGCTTGATAATCCATTTTGGTACTGAGAAATGGCCAGTGGGTAATCCATTTTTTATTTAAACCATGCAGGACTAAGTATATTAGTGTAAAGGGCTTCAAGTTCTGAAGAAGTGATTGAATGTTGTCAAGTAAGATTGCCTTTTCTTGTACCTTCAACTTGAATTTTCCTTCACTTGGTTACATACTACTATCATTGTTCTTCAATAAAATATAGCGTACTGTTCTAAACTACTAGAAAAATATGCCAGTACAGGAAGGGCTATTTTCAGCTGTAACTCATTTTCTATAAACTTGCACTATGCAGTACTTAAGTATGTGGTGCTGGACCTTACTCACATTACGGTCCTTTATGGTTGATGTTATGGCAGGAAGAAACAATTTAATCGGAGCACACAGAGTCATGACATGATCATCAAGCCCGGATATTCTACATGGCAAAGAAGCAAAGACAAATGCTACAGAAGCGATAGTACTTTTGTTATTAGTTTAAAACTTTGAAGTTTAAGTCTGGAGATTAATATGTAATCCCTACATGAGTGGTGTCACTTTTAAAATATTATATGTGCTGAATCAATATATTGAATTAATATATATGTTGAATTAATATTTGTGCCTATGATACAGTAGTGTTCCTAATTTGATTATTAATTTGCAACAACAAATTAATAATCAAATATCAAATGCTAAATACGTTGCTGGAAATCTTACCGTTGCGATAAACGTGAATGCGACACTAGCATTTTGTAGGGATAGGCAGTTGCAACGCCGGCACTATGTTGCGATTCCACGATATGCCAGGAACAATAATCGTTGCTATATGATATATTTGCCACCTAATATATTTCGTTGCGATACCTTTATTGCAATGAAACGACTACCGTGGCAATAAAACCTATTGCAACTGAACACCTTCCGTGGCAATAATTCTTGTTGCAACGAAATATCTTCCGTGGCAATAAATCTTGTTGCAACGCAATATTTTCCGTGGCAATAGGATTTATTACCACGAATCATGGGCGTGGCAATAGAGCCTATTGCCACGCGATAATTCCGTGGCAAATGATACTATTACCACGACCACGCTTCGTGGCAAAAGAAGGTATTGCCACGGAGTCATACGTGGCTATAGCCTATATTGCCACGATATCGTTCGTTGCAACAAAAAACAAATGCCACACCACACTGCGTGGCAATAAGGATAAGTATTGCAACGAAACCAGAATCCGTTGCACAATCTTTTAAGCACGCAAGTACTTGCCATGCTTACCAACGGAAGTCATTAGTTGCAATAGGTACATATTGCATCTATTTTGGCCCTATTGCAACGATTTCACGTCGTTGGCCAAGACCTCAAAATTAGTAGTGTATACATAACATTGAAATATAGGATCAACATGATCAGGGGGGTGCTTACTGTAACAGCCCAACTGTTTATTTCAATTTTTGAGTAAAAAAATATTAAATTAAATTAATTTAGTTTTAAATAAAAAAAGTGTTTTAGTTGCCTAAGATTTAATTTTGTTTTGCCCTAATTTTCCACTTTTAAAAAAAGCTTGATTTTCAAAAATAATTTAAGTAAAAACTTATAAATATTATTAAATAAAAGAGTATTTTGATTTTCTGTAAAAATCCTATTTCAAATTAATTCTTTGGATTTATTTGGCTTTTATTTAGTTTTTCGTGTTTTTCTTGAGTTTAAAATCTATTTTTTAAATTAAAAAGTATTTTAAAGTATAAAAATATTATTCCAAATTAAGTTGAAAATATTTTATCTAAGTCCAAAACATCTCCAGGAACTTCTGTGAATTTTTCTGGAATGTTTAGAATTTATTTGGTATTTTTCTGAGCTTTATTTGCTTTTCTCGAGTTTTCTAAAAATCAAAAACTAAATTTTAAAACTCCCTCTCTCCCTTCTGGGCCGACAAGTGGCCGGCCCATATCCCCCTGCCCCCACGCCGGCTTAATCCCCGTCGCCCACTCCTTTCCTCCCCTCTCTCTCACTGACGGGTGGGTCCCACCCATCATCCCTAACCTTCCCCTCCTTCCTCTTCCCTTTCTTTTTCCCGATTTAGCGCCGGCCGACCGAATCCTCGCCGCCGCTACTTTCCTTCTCCGCCTCTACTTAGTTTTGGAAACCACATGCTGCATTCTACTTAGTTTTGGAAACCGCACGCCGCACAGGACGAATCCCCTTAATCTCGCGCCCCCTTTCCTTTCGCACCCTCCTCCCTTCCTTTTCTTCCCAAACCGAATCAACGCTAGTAAGAAATCCGGTGAGCAATTGCAGTGGATGTGAGAGACCATGTGGTCGTGACCCCATGTTGGTGATGAGTAATTGACATTGTTTTAGGATAGTCGAGTTTGGTTTGTGTGGTCGGACCTATGTCGTTGCATGGTGCAATAGGCTCGGTCGGACTTGGTCATACCTGGTCAATATGTTTTAGGATGCATATTCTGATGTTTTGACAGGTTTGGACTTCAACATGCGTAAGTATGTTTCGTTGATGTGATTGATGCTTTCATGTATCGAGCGGTGCTATTTGATGCGTTTCTTGTTTGTGATGGCTGCAGGACGTCGAGGCGGAGTCGTGGCGAGATACGGTGGATCGGACTAGGCGTAGGTGGCGCTGAGGTCAGAACGGTCGGGAGGTGTCGAAGACGGCGAGGGCTCGAGGTGGCTGCGAGGCTTCCCGACCGTTCTGACCTCAGCGTCCTGGAAGGTGCGCGAGGGGTGTTTCGGTAAAAACACAAAGCTGCACTAAAGGAAGCGAATTTGGATAAAGCATCGAGTAGGTGGTGACCTAATGAGTAAAGCATGTGCAAACCCATTAGTGGGAGGCTATAAAAGGAGAGGGAGTGGTTGTGCTGAAATTGGGAGAATGGGTTTGAAAGTTGTATTTGCTTCTCTCCATGTGTTGTGTTGAGGAAATAGTGTGAGTTCTTGATCTTTTAAGCATGTATGGGGACTTAGTTAGTGTAAGATTGAGAGAGAGGTGAGCTGAGAAATCCCTCATATGTAATCGCGTATGTCTCCGTATCAATATCAAGAAATCTGTGCTTAAATTTGTTTGTTTCATGCTTCTTTCAGTCTCTCTTATTTGCTCCTTGTTGAGGCTTCACTTTTGATTTTTGAAGATGTAGTTTCAGCCGTATGCATCCTCTTTCTAAAGCCCATTTCCTGCTATGGATTATAGTCTCTCTTTTTTTACAGATGTGGGAAGCTAGCATTCACTAACTTTCTTGTTTTTTGGCTAAATCCAGTACTTTCGGCTGCATCTTCTTCCTTTGCAATTTATTATTTTTGTTGGCAGCAAGTTCGGTCTTCTTGGTCTGTTTCGGACAGATTATTCTGTCTGCAGTTTGGTTCTTTTTTTTTTGCCTTCTTAGTGCTTCAGTTTTTTGTTTGTTTTTCCTGTTTTCTTTATCTGTTCACTATGTTCACCTACTACATGTGGTGCGCTATGTGCTAGGACTGTTGATCATTGTCTCTTTTATTCTTGATTGAGTCAGCTTCAGCTCCATGCTTACTCTAGAGTTATGTATATATGGCCCATTAGCATGTACTCTAGATATGTATATGTATATGTATATGTATATGTATATGTATATGTATATGTATATGTATATGTATATGTATATGTATATGTATATGTATATGTATATGTATATGTATATGTATATGTATATGTATATGTATATGTATATGTATATGTATATTTCTCTGACATGCTCCATTTATATCACCATCTATCTATCCCTCCAGTTACATATAATTTCCAGACGCTTCCATTTAGTTCCTAATAGACCCACAAATTGAAGAATCATAGTATGGTATGTTCTATTGAGCAAAATAGATAGATTGCACACCTCTAGCTAGTACGTATCTTTTCTTAGGCACTTTCTTATCTTATGGTCTTCTAGGATAGTTCTTCATAACTCCTTATAGCTATTGGAGTGTGAGAACTATGGTCTTCTCTTTCCACCTGTTTATATCTTGAAGAAGTCACTGGATTCTTCTTTTCTGTTGCTTATAGTGCACGTAATTTGAATATATCCCTTGTATATGTTGTTTAGAAGGCCAACATGTCATCCGCGCATTCTTCAACATCATCGCCGGATGCGTTCGCTCCAAAATCAAAACGCCAAGGAAGAGGGCTATCGAAAAAGCCTGAGGGCCGATTTACCATCACAGAGGTCGATGGATCTGGGACCCCTCTCCTTCCTCGCCAAGCAGTATGCACATTCAAAAGAATGATCGGAATAGTTGCACGAGAATGAATTGAGATAATATTCGATTCGTGGAAGAACGTGCTTGGGACTCGAAAACGTGAGCTGCTGACAGAAATTTTGGCATCGTGCGAGATCCCAGAAGAACACCAAGACGTCGTGCAACGATAAGCCTTGCTAGCGGCGTGCAAAGAATGGAAGAACTTCAAGAGCACGCTTGTCAAGGACTACGTGGAGAAGAATGAAACGCCCTTTCATAAATACTCATTCCTGGAACCACAATGGGAAGAGTTCAAGGCGATGAAGACGACCGAAGATTTCAAAAGTACAAGTGCGGCGCACAAGGCCCTCCAGGCAAAAAACACACACCCCCATAGACTTGGCACAGCTGGGTATGCGGGTAAAATCCCGCAGTGGAGGAGGGAGGATGAACAGGCAATCCTGCAGGACACCGCCTTGCCATTTGCCAATATCCCGGATGACCTCGCTCGAAATTGGATTAGAGCAAGGTCATCTACAACGACATCGGGGGACGTCTCCTTTCGAAACCCTGCAGACCAGCAAGTGTCCCAGCGCCTGGTAAGATATCGATCGAACTACGTAGCTTGTAATTACTCCAAAACTTTGTAGGAAGTGAAATAACATGTCGTGCTCTTGCAGGAAGCGCTAAGTGTTGAATCTTCTCAGGGATCATTCCAGGGAATAAGGGAGAAAGCTATACTCTCCGTGGCCCTAGAAAACAAGGAGCACCCGGGTCGTACGAGAAGCCTTGGGCTTTACGTTCCTTGCAAACATGGTTTCCAAGATGACTCCGAATTGTATCGGCATAGAAAGAGAACCAAAGCCGAGCGTGAGGCGCGGCTACTAGAAGAGATCAAGGCATCTCTTAGAGAGGAGCTGGCTGATTGTGTCAGAGATGAGACGCGGAGATTTACAGAAAATCAGCAGGCCACCGCCGCCGCTCCTGTGCTAAGCCTGCTCAACCGTCCGAGTAGTTGCGCGTCCAATCCTACGACGGAGAACGAGGCCAGATTTCCTGTGGACGACATCCTGGTAATAATTATTATCTCTGCAATGCTCAATCCGTTGATAGGCCTATTAATTGGAGTAGCTAATTTTGTATCGCTATGTAGAAGCCTACGAAGTGCAAGCGCCAAGTGAGATATGCCTCCGTTGCCTTGTGCACTGCTTGGGGCCTGGCATATCCGTCTACTCAAGAGGTCATGGTGCACCGTGAAGCTTTAGCGCCAGGCTTCGGAAAAGTGTCAATGGATGGTGTACACGCCAATTTCGAGGTCGTCCTGCTACCGAAGCCCCCAACGACGAGCTCGTGACTCTAGGGCAAGCCATTGGAACCTTCATCCAGTGGCCCAAAAGCGATATCTGCCTGGAGGCTTCTTCATCGGTGGCAGGTCCACAAGGGCAATCTGAACCAGATCACTCTGAACCAGTGCAGCAACTTCCACCGGTGCTACCTTTACAGTCGACCTACAGCCAAGGCAGCAAGGGCAAAGCAAACAAGACCGATGATGATATCCTGCATCTGCCATTGGCCCGTAAATTCGTGCTTGGCGAGCCGCTGGTCGACCCGATAACACGCTTGAAAACCCTACCAATTAGTTGCCTGCAATTACACAAGTGGTATATGGAACAGTCCAATGAGCCAGAGGGAGAACGGCGCTCAGGTATCACTGTCAAATTTGGGCCGGATCATTTAGAGCACAATATTCAAGATTGTGTCTTCGTGGTCACCTTTGAGGATTTATTTGATCTTTTCACGCTCAAAGCTCTCGACGTCTCACTCATTCGATGCTGGACGCTGTAAGTGTGTACAATCACGGTATCCGTTCATGTCATACCAATAAATGTCATATATAATTTGTTGCTTTCGTGTGTATATATATAGACACATGGTGATTAAAGCTAGATCATCCAAATCATCGGTCGGTTTCTTGGACCCACACTTGGTCGCCATGCATACCATCAACGAGGATACACCCTTCATCGAGAGGTACATTGCATCAGCACTGGTGGCTTACCGCGATAAGGAATATATACTTATGCCCTACAATCAGGGCTATCATTGGATTTTAATAGTAATTGTACCAAAATGGAACAAGGCAATATACCATTATTCCCTAAATAAGAATAAAAATGATTACAAAGTTGTTAACCAAGTAATGATAGGTAAATACATTTTCTCCATACATACCTATATTGTACTCTTTCTTTCCTTCCGAATGACTAAGGTCAACTTTTTCGAATCACGTAGGGCGTTCACGATGTACATTGCAAAGGCAGGTGTCTCCACGCAAGGGGCCAAAGGCCAGACACATGTTCGAAAATTTAAGGTATTCGCTATTACACATTAATTAATCCTATGCAACAGTTGGTAGTAATGCCTCTTGAATTAACACATTCTATTTTTGCAGTGCCACCAGCAATCGCCGGGCAACACGTGTGGATTCTACGTTTGCTACCATATGGACCTACTCCTAGATTCCTCGAGAATCACCAATTCTAAGGTTTGTCAATCTTCCCGTAATTACTTCATATATATATATATGTGTGTGTGTGTGTGTGTGTGTGTGTGTGTGTGTATATATATATATATATATATATATGTGTATATATATATATATATATATATATATGTATGTATGTATGTATATGTATATGTATATGTATATATATATATATGTATATATATATATGTATATATATGTATATGTATATATATGTATATGTATATATATGTATATATATATATATATATATGTGTGTGTGTGTGTGTGTGTGTGTGTGTGTGTGTGTGTATATATATATATATATATATATATGTATATATATATATATATGTATATATATGTATATATATATATATGTATATGTATATATATATATATATGCATATATATATATATATGCATATTGATATTCACAAATTCGAGGAGAGTGCGCATACTTTTTGGTGGCTAAAGTCATAAACTCAGATGGAGAGTTTAACAACAAACAATGATTTTTTATTGCTCTTATCACTCCAGAATCGAGGTCTCGCGAAAGGAACAGATACATAATCAACGAACTTGTCAGACTGCACAAGCAATACTTGGATGAAAATCATGCACCATCCAAGTATTGCTTGTGTAGCCTAACAAGTTCATTGATTATGAATCTGTTCCTTTCGCGAGACCTCGATTCCGGAGTGATGGAGCAATAAAAAATGCAATGTTACCATCTAAGTGCAAATGCAATGTAGATCTTTTGTAATTGTGTATTTGTTAATGGATATTTTATTTCATTTCAATTAATTAATTTGCAAAATGGATGTTTTATGTTTGTGAAATGAAGTGCTATGTGAATTGGATGTTTTATGTTTGTGAAATGAATTGAAATGTGAATTGTATGTGTACATGTACATGTTGATCTGCTTATTTCAGATGGCATGGCTAGCATTTCCTGAGGCTAGCCAATAAATAGAAATAGATTTACGGGTAGAAAAGAATATCACAGACGGTTTGTAACTAAAAACCATCTGTGATAGCTCATAATCACAGACGGTTTTTACTTACAAACTGTCTGTGATAGTTAATAATCACAGACGGTTTTTAACTAAAAACCGTCTGTCATATATCAATATCACAGACGGTTTTTAGTTACAAACTGTCTGTGATATTTACACCACAGACGGTTCGAAAACCGTCTGTGATAACCTTCGATTATCACTGACCCATAAATTCAGACGGTTCAGAAAACCGTCTATGATGACGTTTCTAAACTGTCTGTAATACGGTTTTCTGTAGTAGTGTGCCTTGCGGGGGATGGATACAGGTGGAAGCTTCAGAATTTTCAAATTGAAAGCTTTTTTATTTCGAGTTGAAAATTCCAAGGTTGAAAGTTTTCAAATTCGATTTGAAATGCCCCCCGTTGAAAGTTTTGAAATTCTAGTTGAAATGTCCCCGTTTGAAAGTTTGATTTCACCGGTTGAAAGTTTTTTAGGTGGGCAGATGAGGTGGAGTAACTGGAGGAGATGTTGGGGCTAGGAGGACGAAGATCTATCAGCTCGTCCGCTAACTCAAGGTCCTCAAGATAAATATTGTCCACTTGTGCACTACAAAATAGACTCCATGCCAGTTAAAGTATCGTTACTAATATAAAAAAAAAAGGTTGCAGTGATGTTGGTACGTTGTCTCCCCTCCCTTATATCTTTTCATTTTTCTAAAAATTCTTCAAAAAAAGGTTTCTCCACAACAAACAAAATTTTAATTTCCCTAAAAAATCTCTAACTAAAAAAAGATAAAACCATTTGGCAATAAAGATCGAATGACATGATAGCGGAGGCGAGAGCACGGTGTAGACCAGCACCCCGTTGGAGGCGCAGCGTCAGTTTGGTCGAAGCACGACGGTGTGGAAGAGCGTGAAGCAAGTAGATTCTGATGATGTCTACTCGCCATGCATGGATACTATTATATTTTTTATCTATAGTAAAGTACGGATATTTAGGTAGTTTGATAAAAATAAAATCTGGAAGGTAGATAACATGGGCTCGTGGACCATGCAATAACTCCTGGGCTAATCCTAATCAAGTTCACTGTGCATCATATTTAATGGTTTGCATCATGAAACCTGACGGTACCACCGGACCAGGCCGCATTTTTTCTCCTAGATTCGGCTTCGGCAATTACAACTTGGGACTACAGGATCTGGCCTTTTCTAATTTTATCTGGTTTTGGACGGGATTTGGGTTAGTTCTTGGGGCATTAGCAGCAGACGGAATTTCTACCAAAGGCTGAAGGGATCAGGGCACGCATGCATGGTCAACAGTAGAAACGGATGGCGTTGCGACTTGCGAAACAAAACTAGACCAAGTTTGAGCCCTTCGGGTGCCTAAAACTAAGCTCAACCTCTCACGTGTAATGCATGCATACCACAGATCGTTTCCTCTTTAGCCTCTGCACCGGCCTGACAAACTCCATTTTAAATCCTCGCAGATATCATACCCTAGGCAGTTTGATAGCAGAGTCGTAGTGTGCGTACAGGTCCACGATGCAGCAGCTCCACAACCTCGTCGCACTGCTCCTGGTCGCCTCGGCCCTCGCCGTCGGCGCCAAGGCCGACGGCCCGCCGGGCTTCGTCGTCACCGGCCGCGTCTACTGCGATGGCTGCCGCGCCGGGTTCGAGACCAACGCCTCCCACAGCCTCGTAGGTAGGCCTAATCGACTCCACGAAACTATGGCATTATCTATACTTGTTTCATTGGCATGCATGCAAAGATTTCAGACATAAAAGTTCTGGATTGACTCCAGTACTTGCAGCAACAGGCATCGCATGATTGCAAATTTCTGGATCCGACACTGACCGTGTTGACTGAACCGTCACACGTGCACGAACGTACGTATATGCAGGCGCGACGGTGCAGATGGAGTGCCGGCACTTCGAGACGCAGGAGCTGCACCACAAGGCGGAGGCGACGACGGACGCGTGGGGGTGGTACAAGATGGACGTGGGCGACGACCACCAGGAGGAGATCTGCGAGGTGGCGCTGCTGCGGAGCCCCGAGCCGGACTGCGCCGAGATCGAGCGCTTCCGTGACCGCTCCCGCGTCCCGCTCACGCGCAACAACGGCATCAAGCAGAGCGGCGTCCGCTTCGCCAACCCCATCGCATTCTTCCGCAAGGAGCCCCTCCGCGAATGCGGCGATATCCTCCGCGCCTACGACCTCTACGAAGACTTCTCCGAGACCCCGTGATCCAATTTTTTTCCCCTTCGTCGGATTTAATCAATTGATGTAATTTAATGCTTTTATACGTGTTGCATGATCGATCGATGCTCCGTTAAGTATTTGCAAGCGCGAGTCTTGATTTTGATTTGGAGTCTATGTATCTCGATAAATCTACGTACACGCTTCGCGTGCGGATAGCAGAATACATTGCACAAGGAACATAAATGGCAAGCATCACAAGAGGCTAAGGATAGGAGCCTATCTTCAGCCGGGCGAGGTGGGTCATGGGGAAAAAATCCTGGCCGATAACTGTAGGATCGAGTATGCTGACAAGAGGGGGTAAATAGGAGCCTAAAACTTTTCGATGAGTATTCACCAATTCTTTACTCCAATAGCTACAGAGCAATAAAGATTAAGAAAGAAACCCAACTCAAGACCCAGAGAAATAAGGAACTGAATCACTGTGAATAAACAACAGGCGCTATACTACCACCGTTGAACTTGAGGTACTGCCACAACGGGTTGAAAGCAAAAGTGGTTGAAATATGACTCGAGTAGTCGATGACCAGTGAGTAGTCGAAAGACAACGTTGTCAAAGATCAGTGAGCGGTCAAAAACCAACATGGTTGATAACCAGAGAGTGGTCGAAAACTAAGATTGTCGAAGACCAGTGAGTGGTCCAAACCAATGTGGTCAAAGACCAGTGTGTGGTCAAAAACCAACATGGCCGATGACCAGTGAGTGATCGAAAAACTAACGTGGTTTTGACAGATACAGCTGAACTTAGTACACTTTTTACCACAATTGACCTTTAGACCCCACCTCAAAAAACGCACCGTTTTTGAAAATCTACTATAGCTATAGTATATAAGCATAAGCCATAAGCAGTATCGAACCCGCCCTAGAAAAATCAGGGGATGAACAGAATCTTCAGCACTGTTTCTCGAACGTGAAATCCATATAAGTTTTGATTCAAAGATCTAAATGATATGAAAATTTTCATGAATTGGCTCTAAGATATTACGAACCTTTTCCAACACACGATCAAGAGAATCGTTTCCACAGTTGATACATTTTTCCATTTGAGTAGAGAAGAAACAAGAACCATGCAAAAGAGGAAACTTCGATCTAATCTTGATCATGAGTCGTAGATGGTCCAGGTGACCTAGGATGGGTTATCATATGTTATAGCAAGCTACAATGCAGCACGAATCCAACCCAAAACATTGACAAGGGTAAAACTCGAAAATCACCTCTTGAGAGAGAGAAACAGAGCAAACTCAAGAACTTCTTCTAGATCATGCTTAGATGGATAAGACCTTGCCTCTAGAAGACATCTCCACCTCTTATACATCTTTGGCACCAAAAGAGTTTAAAAGAAGAGAAATCCAAACAAGAATACCAAGAAAATCAAAAGCATATGAAGAGATTCATGACACAACTTACTTGAGCAAAGTTTGGATGTTCATTTCAATTGGAGAGATATGTTTGATAGCCGATCCCTCAGGATGGTAGAGCTCTAAGCCTAAAACACACTCACAAGGCTCCATTCCAAAGAGCCCTAACCCTAATCTCTCAAGTCTCTCTCCAACCTATGTCCCACGGAAGAGTGGAAGAGCTAGCCACCAAAAGACTTAACCGACATGCTCAAACCCTAGCCCTTGCCTCTCCTCCCCTTATATGGCCTCACAATCTCAACCAAAACCTAATGGATCCACCCATTAGACTAAACTGGGGATAATACGTTAACCCCCCGTAACATCAGGTTTTACTCACACATGCTTCTCAAAGAGGCTTACAACCATTAACCCATTAGTGAATCAACACTTGTACTACTTAACATTTTCAAACATACAAGACCTAAACTACTTAGGCTAACGCCGCAGTTTCACACACACCACCACTTTTTAGTGTTGGGCAATTTACTAAAATGCCCCTCTACCATTTTTCACAAAGCTTCCACTTACTTTATAATGAAGCATCGTCCATGCTTTGCCACCCCCTCTACCGTTTTCCACAAAACTTCCCGCTTTCTTTTCTATAAAGCATCGCCAATGCTTTGCGACCTTCCATGTGGCCCCAATGACTTGCCACCAAGCCTCTCACACATCCAGATCCTACCGAACCATCCTCTCATGCAAACAACCCAATCACTTGGCGCACCACATGTTTATCCTCGTACATAATGGCACCCAACTTTCTTGACCGCATAGGACCTCGGTTCCTCCCTAAGCCTAGTCCCGATCCACCTTGTTGTTGCCCATCATGTCCACCACCGGTAGCTCCTGCTCCAGTTCATCGTCATCTCAGCTTGTAACCGCCCTGCAAGCCTCGGTCATATTCAGCGTCTCCCTGACCATTTTGGACCTTAGCACCAACCTGTGCGTAGTCCCGATTCTCCTACTCCTTGCCATGACCTAGCTCTGATGTCCTACAACCAACAACAACAAGCAAACTGTTATGTAGCACCGCACATTACACTAAGCCATTAAATGGCACAATTAATCCACACAATACACAATGCAAAATATTTACAACCAAATCGTTGATCCTAAGCCTAAGACCAAATATTAAACCCCTATGCAGACATGAAACGTTCTAGGTCAGACCGCACTCATCTTGCAACTCAAAAATCCCAAAGCTCAAAATCACTCGAGCTGGAACCTCAATCGGAAGTTAGACCGTTTTAACCGGCCAGTTAGACCGCTGCCACTAAGAGAAACTGGTATGACTGCCATGCATGAGCCAGTTAACCTCAATCGAGCTGGCCAGTCTGACATGAGTACTCGAGGTACTTGAAGGATATAGGAATTGAAACACTCGAAGAGTATGAGTACCAACCATAAGGCCTACAGCAACCGATTGCAAAGCCTATGACTACAACAATAGATCACAAAGTCTATAACTACTTAACACAAAGTCCATAGCCACCTGTTGGATCGAAATCGGCGACAGAGGGGGGTGAATGTCGACTTTAAAAAATTATCCCCCTAAAGTATCCACTTAAAAATACTTCTCTCCAATATCTAGAAAGCTATGAAGAGTAAAAGTCTCAAGCTCTCTGGAAATCTAAGATTAATAGCAAAAGAAACTCAAAGGACATCAGAGAAAACAGCAAACAAAAAATCATAACAGAGCAAACTGCAGCTGACCGGTCAGACCGGTGTACATGGGCTGGTCAGACCACCTGTACACCGCCGGTCTGACCGCCGTGTATGGGACGGTCTAACCGGCCGAGTCCGGTCTGACCGCTCTGCCTCCTCCGGTCTGACCGCTCCTCGAAAATTCAGAACCTGCATCTAACTGAAATTTCAGAGCAACCTCAAGACTTCACTCAGAGAGAAAATTGAAAACTTCCCTCTAGTTTTCTCTGTCCAGAAAAGTGAGATAACATCCTAAATAACCAGAGGAGTCTAGGGAACCAAGGGAATCCATCTCATTGCCAAGAATTGAGGATTTTCCCTAAAATCTGAAAATAGGATGGTGAGAGAGGAAAAATTCAGATTGCCCATGATTCATCCATCCTTTACTCAAGATTTTTTACAAATAGATTAGCAATGAACTCAGGATTCAAAAGCTAAAATCTCAAGCCATCTCCAGAAGGGAATCAAAAAGATTCCATCAGCCCTAGCAAGAAAACCCTAGTTCTTAAAGAACAGAGAAGCACATGACGAAGGATTCAGATTTCACAGGAAGTGTTGAATCTTCCAAAAGCTCTAGAAAATGGAATGGTCATGAGACCAAGAATCTTCTTTATCACAGAGCTAAGAAGAATCAAACAAGCAAATCACTAAATCAACAAAATATCAATCACTTTAGTGAAGAACAGAGAGAGAAGCTGAAAATGAAATTCATCACAGAGAGCAAGAAATCCTTCAAATTGAAAGGAGATGACTACAAAGGAGTCCCCATACGCGATTGAATACAAGAGGAATGATTACATTACATGGCTCTCTCAAGAACACATGCACACACCTTGAGCACTTCCTCTCCTCACAAGAACACACATACAGAGAGGAGACAACCTCCTGCTCTTCTCACCAAACCTCAACAACTAAAGGAAAAGACTAAAGCCACAACCCCAAGCCATTTTCCCACTCAAAAACATGCCCAACAACCAGGAGACATGCACCTCCTTATACCCTTCCCCTAATGGGTTTGCAACATACTTTGCCCATTAAGCCTCCAACAACTCCAATGCTTTATCCAAACCCACTTCCTTTAGTGCAGCTTTGCATATTCACCAAAACGCCCCTCGTGCACCTTCCGGGAAGCTTCCTCCTTTCTTGCCGCTCAAGCCTCGCAACCACCTCAAGTCTATGTCGTCCTCGGCACACCTCGACCGCTTTGACCTCGACACCGCCTGCGTCTAGTCCGGTCATCCCATGCCTCGCCACGACTCCGCCTCGATGTCCTATAGCCATCACAGACAAAAAACACATCACATAGAACCGCTCGACACAAATAAACACAATTAGCATCAATGAATCATACTTAAGCATGAAATAGCCCAAATGACCGATCAGGAAGAAGAATACGCCTCAAGTCCGACTAACCACACCCGACTGAGCCAAATGCCATCATGGCACGAAACGCACAAACCAAACTCAATCTTTTCAGAATACTCGTCAATTACTCATCACATGCATGGGGTCGCATCCACATGGTTTCTCACCACCGATTATCGATCAGGTACTGTAGCTTTTGACCATCGACCAATCACTGTAGGTTCCGACTATTGACCAATCACTCTAGCTACGACCATCGATCAAGCACTATAGCTACAACCATCGATCAAGCACTGCAGATACGACAAACGATCTACTGTGGTCGATCTGCCGATCGGACCGCCCAACACAAGGACGTTCGGACTACCTAACATAAGGCCAATTGGACTACCGACTACCGATCTTAGTCCACACCTTTAACTATCGTCCGTGGTCAAAACCTATAGGTTAGACTGCTCTATACAAGGCAGTCAGACCGCTTAACCAGAAAGATCCAGCAAACAGCCCAAACAAAATGCAGTCATATGCAAATTTGAATAACCATTCCAGAAACATTGCAATGGTTCATCACAATATTAGATAAAACCTTCTCACATTGCCCTTCAATTTCTCCCTTGATGAACCCATTGGCAATACTGAAAAATGCAAATAGGAGGTAGTTTAGACAGAGAAGAAGAATTTTACAAAGAGAGCTCCTACTGGTCAAAAGAAGTATGCGATGGCTGAAAATGACCGTATGAGGCAGAAATAGATAGAAGCTTCTGAAAATAACAAATTTTCTACAAAAAGCTTTAAATCCACCAAATGAGTCAGAAAATATCACTCTAGGTCTATATGAAAAAACAATTATTCAATTTGACCTTCATCATGGTGAGAATAACTAAAATGCTCCAACCTAGCTAAGATTGCACCAAAAAAACTCTAAATCCTACTCTAGATGTGCATTTTTACAAATATTTCTTGTCCTTTGGCAATTGAGTTATCAAGATGCATGGAAGAAAATAGAGCATGAATGAAATGAAATGGCTGTATTTTATTCATTTTAAGCATTAGGAGCCATGAAAATTATCCAAAGTGACTTTCCAAATATTACACCAAACCATAAAAAGTGAAAGTGATATCTAGATCATGACAGACCATATATAGCCGAGCTAAAGCCAAATAAGCATTGATCTAAAATTAAATAGCTTTTTAGCATGTCAAGATGCTCAAATTCATAGTTTAGCCAAAATTATCCAAAATGAGCCAAGGCATGTCAATATTCTAAATGGAATGAAGAAGCTATAATCGAGTCAATTTAGAGTGCTACAAGTTCAAGGTTGAAACATTTTGTTCAAGCACTTTACCACTTATAATTGAGCAATTTTAGCATATTTGGCATTTTTCTTTGAAATTCATTTTTAGTTTTAGCTATGCTGCAACCATTTTCACAAAATTTTGCTTCCTTAGTCATGTAATAGATTTCAAACTTTATGCAACCACCCCAAGTAAGAAGCTTAAGTGGTCTTGGTCATCTAAAACTCCCTCTGAGTTAATTTCTTGTGCAATAGCAAGCCGTCTCGTCAAAAAAATTGGTGAGATTAGTTTTTTCGACAAAAGAGATCATTTTGCGTTTTCTTGACTTAGTTTAAGAACAAATAACTAATACTAACTCATAATTCAGTAAAGAACTAGCATAGCTTAATTTAGGTTCAAGACTCAACTTAGCTTATTTAATATGGCATGCATCATAAGAGGATCACTAGAGCAAGACTAGTCGCAAGATCCAACAAGGCATAATTTAATTCAAGTTTTTCACATTTAATAGAGTTTATGTGGCAATAAGCTAAGCTACATATAGAAGGACGTGATAAATCTAGCAAGCTAGCACAAGATATGGCAAGATGTAAAGCAAGAAGTCATGTCAAAACTCCATGTATTTATATTACAATACATATTGCTAAACAATTTGATACAAATGAATACTCAAGAAGTAAGCTCCCCCTGAAGAGCAACCGAAAAAGAAGGAAACTCCAACTCCTCCTAAAGATGGCACATTGAGAAGAACCAAGGAATTAGGTGTAAAATCTAGAAAATGAAGATGCAAACTCGACGAGATGACTCCCAAACACACCCTTCCCATATGGTTTTTAGCATATAACTTCATACCACAGAGCAAAAGACAACACTGGCTATCATAACACAAGAGATTAGTGGCCATGAAGAAAGCTCAAACTAGGTAGTAAATAATCCTAGAGAACCATTTTGATGAGAAGTGTGACTGAGACAAAATCATCTAGAGGTGGTTCTTATCTATCCAAATCAACCATCCCTACTGTCGTGGCTACGGACCAGACAGAAAGAGAGTATGGTAGTGGAGAGTTAGGTGAGTAATGGCTTGGCCCCCTCCTCTCATGGCCTGTGCTGTATATATATATATATATATATATATATATATATATATATATATATATATATATATATATATATATATATATATATATATATATATATATATATATATATATATATATATATATATATATATATATATATATATATCCACATGGCGAGTGCTTTTACAATTGTACCCTTACATCCGAATGTACCCTACAAGGGCACTTCTGTCATTGTACATGTCCCGTTCTGGGCCTTACATTCTTCTAACAGGTCTGCTGGGCTTAGGTGGGGGCCACCCCTACAACAGGAGCCTCTCATGGTGAAGAGCTTCACGGGCCGAAGCCATGCTGCCGAGTCCTTTGGCCCCCTCCGTCCCTGCGGCCTGTGAGGTTTCCCAACACTTCGGCGAAACCTTATGGGTCGATGTAGAACTCTTCCCAGCGCGAGGTATGACGCCGACCTTGCTGCCGAAGCCGAGGCCGAAGTCGCTGTGGAGGGGAGGGTCGATGTAGAAACCGAAAATGTAGCTCGAAGTCGGCAGCGGGGTCGAGGGCAAAGTCGGAGGCGACGCCCATTCGGTCGTGACAACGAAGTCGAAGCTGGAGCGGAGGTGGACCTCGTGCCGGTAGGTTCTCCCGGGCACGAGGTGTGCGCGGCTCCGCATGCCGGTAGTGCACTTTAATGACTCCTGGAAACGTGCCGACGTCTGGGCTGCCAGGGGCAGGCTGCTACAACCGTGCGTTCTTTTTCATCCGAGTTGTACACGCGGCAGGCCCTGATTTGCGCGCCGTGGGCTGCCTACGGGCGCACGGCCGTAGCCACGTGCCCCTTCCCCAGAAGGTCGGGACGTGTGGCGGTGCACTATAGGTGCGTCATGCGCTGTCAGCCCACCTACCAGCGCGCCCCCGGTTGCCAGCGGTTGTGCTTCTCGACGCTGGGTAGCCGAACCGTCAGGCTCCCGCCGGTTACGCTGCGCTGGTGGGGGGCTGGAGTTGGCTTTATAAGGCGTCGCCATTGGCATGAGACGCTCTTTCGCTCTACTTGTTTCAGCCTGCGTTCCCTCTTCTGCCAGTCGCACAACCCACCCTTGCTCGCGTTGTTTTAGCACCCCGTCGCGGAGAGGGATGGCTTGCCGGGACGATCCCGCTTGCCGGCCCAGCGGTAGCGCCTCCTCCGATCGTCACAACCTGTCGCCTTCCCCGGGGGAATGCTCGCTGGTGATGCGAGGAAGGGCACATGCCAACAAGCGGTGGGACGCCATGGAACACTCGGGGGGCCGCTGCTCCTGTGTGCTGGGGCAAAGCCGCGTCATAGAAGAGATGCTGCAGAGACTCGTCCGGGAGGGGAAGATCGCGGAACGGGGCGGGGCTCGCCTGCCCGATCCCTCCGAGATGGAACCGCATCCAACAGAGGAAGAGGCTATTGTCTTCGTCGTGTTCTTTGATGCCGGTCTTCGGATGCCCTCGACACTCTTCGTCGGCGAGGTCCTACGGGCTTACGGGCTGGAACTGGCGCAGCTGACGCCCGGTGCCATAGTCTGCCTGGCCGTGTTTGCTTGGGCCTTGCGAACGGAAGGTCGTCATCCCAGTGCGAGCCTGTTCGCCATTCTACACGACGCGCGTTGCCAGCCGAAGAAACTCGAGGGGGGAGAAGAGTCGAACTTCGGCAGCGTCAGCTTCGTGCTGAGGAAGTCGTGCACGGGGCTTTTCCCTGCATGGGCCGCGCGGGGGAAGTGGGAGTCTGGCTGGACGCGACGATGGTTCTACTACCTTGTGACGAGCAGGAGCGGCCTGGCGTGCCGAGGACAGCCGATATCTTTCACCATCTCGCCAGACGTGGAGCTGATGGCCGACGATGCGCAAAAGGCTTGGCGGCTTGCCGGCATCGCCCGCCGATTCAACATGCGCGACCTTGCTGAAGAGTTTACCATGTACGGGGTATCGTCGCTCTCCGGTCGGTGGCAGTACGAGGTACATGGCGACGTCCGGAAGGATGGTGTGAGTCCGACCGTGTCCTGCCTCTGGAGACCCCCCCCCCCCCCCCCGCTCCTTGTAAGTTGTTCGACCGTTGGGAGTGTGTGCGTTTGCATGGTCACGCGCTTTCTTACGGATGATGCTGCATTTTTGTGTGTAGTGCCCCGGCTGGAGGATGCGGAGCGCGCCGTTGTTGCGCTTCTTGGGCCGTACTCGGCCATGGAGCATAAACTGCGCGAGGCCGCGACTGCCTCGGCAAAACAAGGGCGGTTGAACCGAGTTTGCGAGGTCCTGGGGATATGTATGTATGTATGTATGTATGTATGTATGTATGTATGTATGTATGTATGTATGTATGTATGTATGTATGTATGTATGTATGTATGTATGTATGTATGTATGTATATGTATGTATGTATGTCAGGGGCACCATAGTGCTCAAGCTCCATGATTAAGACTTTTCATCCATGATTGATTCAGTATGCTAAATCAATAACTTTCTTTTCAAATTGATGTCTTTTTGAATTAATGAATATTAACGGATTTGTTATATGTGTGTGTATGTGTACATATATATATGTATATATATCATTACACTTGCACGCATTTAAAAGATCCAAAGACAGAGATGTTTGGTGCCCAGACATCATAGTGCCACATTTCACGTCATACATACACACATACTTGCCATATCGACGTATTCTTGTTTTTGAAAATATCGTATGACCGTATCTATATCGTTGTACTCGTATCACGTATCCGGACATCCTTGGCGACTACAACTAGTTTTTCTCACGAGTTTTGATTTCAACTTTAAAATTGATTGGATACTGTTTCATACTACTGTTCCAGGACCTGTCGCTACTTACTGGCAATCCGTCCACTGATCATGTAAATTCATGTAAGCCGGTGGACAAGAATGATCCATCGTACGTGGAGACTGGCATTTTTGGAGAAAAACTTGAAATTGCGTCTAAAAGGAGCAGAATCGTAGTATTTGTTTCCCCCCACACGTCAGGCCACAGTGCAGTGCTTGCTTAGTTGCCTGTGAATCGTACACGGAATTTCCTTCGGCACTATGGAGGCTTCTGTTCTCTCTCTCACAGATTCTTCTCTTTTCACTCCAACCGGTGGTTGATCTGGTGAGGCATTTTGCGCGGCCTGTGTTTCCTTTGGCCTTGCGCCCAATTATGCAATACATTATATATTGCACATATAGCTGATAAGCTGTAAATAGTTACCCTTTTCTTGTTACCCCAACGCCAAGCTATTTTATCGGGGGGAGTCCGGTTGGAGTTGGATATGTTGCAGTCTGATCCATAGGGAGACAAATTCCTCGAGCTGCTGAGTTTGTTATCTTCCCTCTGATCGCCGTGATCCAATTATCTTTCTGGAGCTCAGTGTGTACTGTTCTATTCTTCCTCCTGGTGACCTTGAACAAGGTAGGTGCAAGGTGTTTGGGGGTCTTGTCGAATTGCTTCCTCGTCAGGTTGCTAACAGGGAAGATTGTGAAGTGTTAGGTCGGAATGGATGAGAGGACCGATCAGTCTGCCGGCTGGAGAGAGCAGTTACCCTTACCAAGCTGGGAGATGAACATGCAACTTCCTGACGTGTAATTGGAGGCCCAGGTAGCAACAAGGGAAGTCTGCGCTCGCCGGGGAGGGTTGGATGCATCGTGCTCTTGTGGAAATTTGTTGTTAACTAGTCCATCGCCTGGCAAAAGAAGATAACCATCTATCGGATTGCCTCCATTTCTTCACGATCTCGATTCATGAATAAGGCAGCATCATCTACGTACAAAGGCCATGAAAAATCTTGTTAAATCTTTTTATAACTCATGAGTGAAAGATGACTCAAATTACTTTAGATACATTTCTATATATTATAGCAAGTAACAATACCAAAAAATCGAGCCAAGAACATGAGAGATCAAAACCAAGCAAAAACTAGGTTACTTTAAGAATTTGCAACCTGATACCTAGATGGATGGTGATTAATCTCTACGAACAATCTCCATCATTTTACGTTCTTGATTCAGTAAGATCTAAAGAGAGAGAGAAGAGCAAATCAACCAAGACAAAAGTAATCCATTGTAGAAGAACAAAGCTAATATATTGCTACTTGAGAATGAAGGTTTTACAGCCACTCCACTTGAAGAATAAGAGAGCACACCACAGTACTCAACTTCTCTAACTCTAACCCTAACCCTAGAACACTTTGCTTCAATAAGCAAAGTTGCATGGTTAACTACAAGTCTCTATCTTAACCCATTAAATAGATAGGCATCTAGCACATATCTAATCGTAGTGGATACTATTCACTTAGCACATATGGATAAACCTGTTAACCCCACAAAATACCGGTTTTACGTATACACTACACTTATGCATGCTTTTCAAAGTATATAAACCCGGATCCACTAAGTTTTTAATCTTGATCCAACTTAATCTTCTCAGCTTCTCTTTGACTTAAACCACTCTTCTAAGCATCGTGCTTTTGATCCCAGTATTTTGGTCAACTTAACAAAATACCCTTTCTCAGCCCGGTTTTCATCTTCTCTTGCAAGTAATTACCATGTATGCCACTTGTAGGTACACCACTGACTTACTACGAGTCAGCAAGCGTTCATATTCTGGTTCCACCCGACCACGCCTCATTGGACTGACCAAGCCAGATGGTACAACCCACCGCTCGAATTTCTCTTCAATATTTTTCGCATTTCTTGTACCACACTTGAGCCCAGCCATCTTACCCGGTATACTTGATTGTTTTGGGTCTCAACTCCTCCATGAGCGTTACCCCGATCCTCGCTGTTGACCATGGTGGACTCCAAGCAACCCTATACATCCAAAGACAAAATATTTTCAAACACAATTTCTTCACAATTTGATCCATGTTAGCTGTAACATGCATCATACAACATATATGCACTGACCTAGGTCAAAGAAACTAATCGTGAAACTCAATTTCCCAAAAATAAAATACCAGCCAAGCTAGAAATACCTCTATCGGTCAGACTGTCTGCCTGGCCTGTCTAACCGCTGACGGCAACTGGTCAGACCGCCTGGGGAAGCAAGTCTTACCGTCACCTTTGGCTGGTCAGACTGCCAGATCTATTGATCACCTAGAAAATCTGACAAATTTATAAACTCAAATTTCAACTTATCTTAAATAGCAGTGGTTTATTACATTATAACACTAGACCTTCTCATATACTCCTTGGAATTCACATAAACAAAGCTGCCAGTGTCCCTCAGAAGCCATCGCTTTCTTCGTGAAAGCCAGCTCCGATCATTCTGGCCTTCAGAACAGGAACAATCTTTTGTGGTGGCTTTTGTCTTTTCTCAAGCAATAAACAACTCCGAGCCGCAGACTTGGAAAGAATTACTAGTTCTCTGATGTAGATTTTTTTTTTTTTGGTAGTGGCCAATTTGGCGTAGAACTCTCAATGTTTGCCTACTAGAGTTTAAGAGCTCTCACTAAAATCATCATGGCTTAGGACAAAACAGCTGCTTAAGTAGTTTTAATTTATTTCGCATCTTTGGATGTTGCCAGCTCGATTTTGTTGGGTACAAAATTCAAAGGTCAAAAGTAAGCGCAGGGACAAGGGAACAAGGATCATATATTATACTTAGATATAACTAGCATTGTACGTAAGGCTGTTAGAATTGTGGTCCTGAATTAGCTCGAAGACAATCTGGTAGGATTATATTCAAGTATCGAATCGTAGAATATAAGATCATATCTGATTCTACTAAAAATATTTTTTTCCAATTGACTGTGTATTGCAAGAGTGATATGAGTGTTTATCTGGTTATTTGGTATTTAATTTGATTAATAAATGTATCTAATTCATGACTAGAATCATGGTTTAAATTTTTATGTCATTGAGAGCTATGACTAGAAGAGTGATGTTATCAATATTGCCATAATCTGATCATTTTACATAAATAAGTGAAATAAATAGATAATCGAATTAATTTTTATTATTTCAAATCTCCTAGTCTTAATGTCTAAACTATTAACTACTTTGTACTTAACATGACATAACCAAACACCTAGATCTTTTATAATCTTGGATGATGCGTGATTCTATACAATTCTACTATGATTCTACTGCGATTCTACACGATTCTACGACTAGGATCGTAATTCTAGCACAATTCTACTAGGCCTGACTCAAAATACGATTAGTTTCATGGGATCGTAGAATCATACGATTGAACGATTAGAATTGTGATTTTAACAACATTGACTGTATGCGTAGTTCTTCACAGCTGTCTGCACTCTGCAACAAAAAAACATGATATTTTGGTTCAAAATCCTGCTGAACCAGGGTGCAGTATGTTGGATCCTCATCATCTACGTTTAAACTTTTTAAGGGCACTTCTACAGGTGTCAAATCAGAAATACCGATAGAATTGAAAGTTGAGACACTGTTTTTCATGCAGTTTACAGCATATTTACCACCTTCGTCTAAAAGCTATTTTTATGCCGTAGCCATCCCTGAGATTTTTTTTTTTGTGTCCAAGAACAGGTTTTCTTCTTTCAGATGTGCGGATTGTATATAGCCGTCTAGCTCATCGTTTCAACAAAAACCCGTTGGGATTTTGGAAGCACATAGCCATTTCTTTCCTGCTTTATTCGATTCCGTTCCTTGCATATAACATGGCCGCTGTCGAGAAGTAATTAGGGCGCCCTCCACTACAAGTCTACAACTGCCCTCTATAAGCATGCACAGTGCACTGGAAAATACAAGAAGGTGACCTGATTTGTTTTCATAATATATAATTTTTATTATTTTACAAGTATATTATGATAAAAATCATAGTATACAATATTATATTGGAAACCGTTAAAATAAAAAAGATTTATATTTGTGGATGAAGGGAATATTATCATTCAGAGAGAACTATAAAGATTGTTTGTTTTAGTGTTTGGTTCTGTCAAAGCCATATATGACATAAGCACAAGCTTTACAATCAGTATGTAGGTGAACCTTATCCAATTAAACATCTTTGTGAGGGGGATGCATTGGTACTAGCTAGTTCTAAATCTTACGTAGATCAGGTTTGATGAGTTCGAGAGAGTGAATGACTCTAAAATATTTGCCTGAGATTAGTTAGATTTCTATATTGACAGGGGCGTATGTAGCAGGAGGTTAGGCGGGTAGTTGCATCAAGTATGTGCAATTAGTTGCCATGACGTTGATGCAGAAATCTATATCGACAGGGGTGTATGTAGTAGGAGGTCAGTCGGGGGACGGAGCTTGTAACACCCCGACCCTCCTTAGGCCCAGCATGTTAGTATTTACCAACTCAATGTTTACACTGCTAATAAAAATTTTGGTAGCATGTCGGATCCAAATTTTACAATCTGGAATCCTCTGTGATTCCACCACACTATTCCCTAGATCAGTAGATAGTACTCATAGATACAGTATTGGACATCAAAATATATATCATGTGAAAATATAAATATAATAGTAAACTTATTCATGGGCCAAGCAGGCCGAAATCAATAGAATGCAGCAGCGGAAACGAAGCACACAGGTGGGACCCTCAGGGCATGCCCACAGGCAGCCGACTGGGGGTTCGCGACCTAGTTCTTGACACCTTCATTTTCTTTACCATCATGTTCAGACGTATTGCTGAAGCGTAGCGATCCGACTCCTGATTCTGGATTAATTGGGAGAGCGAGGGTGAGTACAAATCACCGTGCTCTGCGAGCCAATACACAGGATGCAAATAAATAATATGCATGGCTTATCAAAGGAGAGGCTCGGGTTATTTTATTTGCCATAAATTACCTTTATTATTATCATTATTTAATCATGATATTATTATTGCTGCCTAAGACTCCAAACAGCAAGGGTCATCATTTAATTAATCCACTGATCATACACTTTCTATATTGTCACCCACCATGTCATTAATCCAGCCATGGTATCTGATTCTCACATAAATTCTAACTTCCACCATAAATTTGTAAATCAATCTCAAATAGCTGCATACTCCCAATCTCAGATCCACTATATGCCAATCTGTTACTCTACAATCTAATGGAAATACAATGTCTTTACCTTGAATCCACCAATCAAACAATTCCCATTCATTGTCTAAAAATTTTATTAATCGAATCGGATTTACCAATTCTCATATGAATCTAAATTTTCACCACAAATTTATAGATCCAATCTCAGATTCATTATTTACCAATTAGATCAGTTCCTCAGTCTAATGAAAATTTAGTATCCTTTATTTTAAATCCACCAATATCTTTTGTGTTCTGAATTCCTAATAATCCAACCTTATAATTGCTACTCATCAACTCTTCACTTATGGATTCTAATGATTATCCAACATTATTACTTTTAAATCCATCGGTATCATTTGTATCAGGACTTCTTAACAATTCAATCCTTTCTGTTATTGATTCAAAACCATAATTTGCTCTTCCAGTAATCAACCTTATTTTCCATTATCTATCTCTAACTAATTCACTAGTATACATCCACCAGGAATATTATTGATCAAGTTTATATTCCAATAGTTATCATATCTACAAATTCCCAAAAATTCAATTGACCCATCTAGTAAATGATCATATTCTATTATTCCCTTATTGTCAACATCTCCCAAGAATTTATATTATTTATCAGTGTCGTAATCCAGCAATTACTTTCGCACACCCTAATTCTCCAAAATCATTTAATTCATCCATCTAGCCAATCTATTCATTTAGGCTCCACCAATTAATTTTTCCTAAAATTCACACTATCATTTTCTTTTGATGATCGACACGAAACCCACCAACATCTTTGTGTGTTTACCACAAACATCCATCTTCTTTACTTACAACTCTATTTATTCTTTCCTATATTTTATTTTGTAAGAAAAGAAGTATTTTATTTTTAAAATATGATACATAGAAATTTCCTGAGACCTAGCAGTTTGAACTAAAACATAATGCGTGAAAGAATGCAGTAATAATAATAGCGATCCAGATTTCATCCACCATTACATAGTTTCTGCGCCATATGCTAGACCTTCAGCGTTATAACCACTTACATTATCACTGGGACAACACCCAAGGCAACACAAAACAGGGCTTTGCACTGCCTTCCACTTTTCCAATTCCACCCATAAAGTTTTTGAAATAGAACTATATCTGGTTAAGTTCCCATGCCCGCCCTTGACCGTGGGCACGGCTATTCGAATAGTTTTTGACTCTGCAGAGTTTACACACTTTACCCATAAGAGCCAGTTCGCTCGCTGCCCCCCCCCCCCCACACGATTCCTTAATCGTGCGGTTGAGTAAACCATCATAGTAACCGTTCAAACTACCTCGCCCCTTCCATCATTTCACCCCTATGAGCTTGGCCCGCTTGCGGTAGGTCTCATAGGTTGTGCAGGATGTTCCCCTCCTATGCGCCTAGCAGCTGGCTACCCACACTGCTAGCACGCCGCAGAAGAATTTCACCCTCTGTGAGTGTCCCATTCAAGCCGTCCACAGACCCGCCACTTGCACTACCTCACCTCCTTCACCTATGATGATAACTTTCAGGGTCCGGTAAATCTACTAAGTCAAGTAGTACTTTACAGACTTGTGGTTGTACTTGTTTTACACAGGAGGTCATGACAAGATTCAGTCCTTAGGGTTATCTGGACGGTTCTACCACTAACCACACTCTCGTGCATCGCTGCACCATACCCCTAAACCATCCGCCTAGATAGATAAGCAATTTGAGGTTTTTGGGAGCATAAAATAATCATATCAAATATAGCAGTCATTACCACCCTGACTTCCCAAACCAGTTTCTCATGATTAAAAATGATGCTTGGGGCATTTTAGCGCCCCCGAGTATCTAAGTAATACTAAGCATGGCGTATAATTACGGACTTATTTTCGAAAGGTTACTATCATAATTTTGCTAGGGTGACAACGTTCACATATTCACATATTCCAAAGGAGGTGTAATATTAATCAAGTTAAACAATGGGCATATAACTACAATCTTAAATCAAACATATATTTGCATATAAAATAACAACATGCAATTTGATAATTTAAACAAAAGTAATTTGCAGAAAAAGATAGGTTCAATATGATCAAAGTATTAACACGCCTTGCGCGGTTTACCGCGGTCTTGAGCTCACTCAATGCTTTCTCATTTGATGGGCTTGAGCTTCTGGTCTTTATTTTGACCTTACTCTTGATTTCGCTTGATCCTTGGATCCTCCAGGACTCCAACTTCTAATTACGCGCTAAACAACTGAATCCAAATAAATGCAAATAACTCAAAAAGTCCGAATAAATCCAATTGAACTTGATTAAGTTTCAGTATGATTAAATGAGTGATTTGGGACAAGGTTGATTGAGCGCGGAGTATTGTCGGAGTCTTAGTGGTTGGAGTGAAGTAGGGAAATGGTAGGGAAACCTCTCAAAATGGAGGTCAAATGATGGGTCATGATAAAAGTATATTCACGAGATTATTTCTGTTTTAGTACTCGGGGATGGCTAAGTATAGCTAATGGCAGGATACGATGATTCGATCTTTTTATTAATAACTTCTTTTATTATTTTTATAATTATCAAGGAAATTCCAAGAGTCAGGTTAGACCTATAGGCTGGCGTAAGAGTTTAGTGTATTAAATTTATCTTTAGGGTATGTATTCCTAGCAACTTAGGTTATGGTATTTTATGGGGTTCTATTTACCAATTATTCAAAATATTCTCCTAATGATTAGTTTAATGACTCATTGAAGCATGGGAATATTTAATTATCTCATTGATGTTTAATAGTAAATTTTAGTATATTTATTTACTACTCCTCTACGACTATTGGTCATAGTATTACATTGTTCCTCAGATTATTCATTGGTGAAATTATTCCCATGTCCGATGATCCAATGCCATTATATTTTTAATACTTAATTATGATATTTTAATTGAAAGTATTCTGGGGATCAACTAACATTTATATTTTATTCCTCTACTTAGCATCTAACATATTTAACCTTAATTAAAGTTCATTCACATAGGGCCGAACTTGTTATTCAGGACTACACTTCAATATTATTATTTAAGTAAATCTACCACTGGGATTTATTTAATGGTGGTATGTTAAATGCTAGCGCATATATTTTAACTGTATTTAAGGGCAATCTTTAATTTAAAGCCTTGTCATTTAGTAATAGATATGCAATGTTTTAAACCATTTAGTGGCCAGTTCTATGATCTTTACTGATATGCAAGGACTGGTGATTTATTCTTTAGGTAATATTCATTTACTAAATCATCATTTCATGAGAGCATGCACCGAGACAAGATTTGTACGCAATTTCTCACCATGCCTTTAATAATTATATCCTAATTAAATGTTATGAGGTACCCATATATGACATTTAATCTTAATAATCTTGTTTATATCCTAATTAAACCTTATTAGCTTCCATGAATAAATTTCTAATTTTCCTTAATTGTAATGGATTAAGGAAAATAAAACAAAATAATAAGAGAAAAGGGAGGGAAAGGTGCGGCCAGCGGGACTCGAACATGGGACCTGTCTGTTCACTGCTTGCTTGGCTAGCCAGCTGAACGTTTGGCTTTTGGCGATTTTACTAGAGGGAGTAACATAGAAGAACAAGCGGGTGGATGGGGACCAAAATAGAGCCGCAGCGGCCGAAACCGGGAAAGCGGCAGCGCTGGCAGATGGCGGAATCGCCGGCGAGGTGGGCAACCAGAGGGAGGTGATGACCGGTGAAATGGACCCCGGGGTAGGTAGGGAGGCTAAGGGGGCAGCGCATTGACCGGAGCAGTGGCGAGGCGGGGATGGGGAGTAAAATTAGGGTGGACATGAGCATAAGGGGGCCTGGGAAAACTCACTGGTGGTGACGGCTTGGCCGGGGAGGCACCGAGGCGAGCTGGCGGCCATGGCCGATGGTGGCGCGGGGAGGTCTCCATGGAGGGAGGAGCTCAGGCGATGGGAAGCTCAGCCAGTGGTTGGAGGAGGTTCAGGACACCGAGGAGGTGCTCCCAGAGTAAGGAATTGAATCGGGGGTCGCCGAGGAGGGAGTGGCGCTGGCGGCAGCGGTTATGGCCGCCATTGGGGAAGAAGCTGCGGGCGGTGGGCTTCGGTGCATGAAAACTCAATTAGCATAGAGGGGACGATGATGGGGAGCAGGGACACGCCATGACGCGGTCGGAGTGGAAATGCTTCGCCGAAGGGCCAGGATTGGCGAGGAGGTGGCAACAGCGGTTCAGGGCGACAGAGAAAGAAGGATGTGGGGAAGAAAGGAGAGAAGTGCAGGCGCAAGGGGAAACGGGGCTACTTATAGCTCAGAGGGGGTGTCGTGCTGTGGCGCCACTATTGCCAACGACTGAGGGCAGGGCGCGGTGTCGGCGACAGCATGGCGCCAGGGGACGGTGATGCAACGGGCGCAGGGTGACACGATGGAGATGGGCGCGGAGGCGACGGGAGTGGTTCGACGACGTGGAGGAAGTGACGCGGCTGACGCGAGGAGGACGGAGGAACAGGAGAGCGGGCGAGGAAGAAGTAAAGGAGCAAGACGCGGCGCAAGCTCGGCCACGATACGGGGAAAAGAAAAGGGAGAGCACGGCGCAGAGGAGAGGAGAAAAGAAAGAAAGAGGAGGCGGGGCAGGAGCCAGCCCCAGCGGCATAGAGGGAAGGAGGAGGGGTAGGCCGGGCCCGTGCGCAGAGGGAGAAAGAAAAGGAGTGGCCCACATGCAAGAGAAAGGGAGGAAGGGAAAGGAAGAAAAGAGGAAAGAAAGGCTCAAGCCAAATTTTGTAATTTGAATTTTCAAATTTTCAACTTATTTAGATGCGAGTTTTTAATATTCCTTCAGCCATTGTTTTTCTTTTGCATAGGTAAATTAGAATTCAAATTTTTACTTCCATCATTTAATACTTAAATTTTAATTTGTGTGTAGATTCTTGGATTTTCCATTTCTTTTATTTAACATCAATATCTTTTTTTACTTTGGATATTACTTCTCAATATATTAATTTATATGTCACAAAATTCAAAAGATTTCAAATAAATATCCAGAAGAAATTTTGAACACCAGCAAAATGCAAGAAAAGTTTTAAAATTTCCATATTTTTTAATACTTGAATTTTGGGATGTTACATGGCACCTCCCTTGTTATACGACTATCAACAGAGAGCAATCAAAACACACACACACACACACACATATAATAATTGCAATAAGACAACTGATTTCATATTACAAATAAACATAACATAAACAGAACTTTGGGCTACATAACCATGGAGGCTCACCACCATAGGCTCACAAATATACTAAACTAAATAGTGAACCACATAAGACTTACCATTCGAAATTAGGATTGACAGGAGAAAATCATTCTCCACTTCAAGGAAAAGGGGACTGATAGCGTCCCATGCAACCTTTAACATTTCCAAAGTATACGCTAACCAGGAATTAACTAAATCAACTCAGCAAGAGATTAAACATAAATGATCCGTAGATGACTAAGCTGTTATTTAACAAGTGTAGTGCAAAAGGGCTACTCCCATTCCAGGCATACCGTCAATTCGAATTACTTAGAAAAATGGCAACAAACAAATGTGAATCCAAAGACTCAGCAAGCACATGATAAAATAGTGACATCAATTTAGCAATTCAATCAATTCCATAACTGTAAACTGTAAATCATAATCTATGTAACTGTATTACTTTCTGTCACTTTCATGCAATACAATGCGATACGTTTGTAATTATAGTTTATAACGGTATAGCAGAGTGTTCACCGATCGATGAACCACTCAATCGCTCTATCCTCTTTCATATGGGTTCTCAACCTCTACTCTTGTGGAGTACCTACCAAAATAGGTCTTTATCTTCCCACTCCAATGAGATGCCTACCCATGGTAAATCCTGTGTATGAGTGCAATGCATGATGCAACATGCTTCCAATGTTAGCATTTAATCATTAGCAGCATTCATCAGGGTATGATTAGCACGTAATCATGCACATCATCTCATAAATACTATAGATCATGGCATAGAAACACGAATATCAAGCATTCATCATAATTCACTGTTCTACTATGCACCTGCATGTTAACTTGGCGGATGATGTGTGGACGGCACCAAACTCGAATCACCACCTATATAAGCATCACCCAGCCTCAATACATTGTAGCAATACACGCACTCATACGGACGGCATCGATACTACACACAAAACGGATCATAAATTTAAGGATTTCGTTATCTTTACTCGTGGATCAAATTCTACATGCTTAAATTCTATCTTTGCACACTATCGAACAGAATAGACAAACCACCTCCTAGCTTCTTCTCTCTCCCCTCAATCTTTCCTCTATTCGGCTGAATGGAGCCTATGCACTTACTTCCCATCTAATGTTTCTGTTCTCTAATCTCTTTCTCTCTTCAATTTGTCATACTAATTAACATTGTATTAATTTATCATATAAACTAATACTACCAGTTGCTATTACTACTCTAGTACTTCTCACAAGTAGCATTACTTCCCCCTCCCTCCATAGATTAACAAGATCAACAGTAGTAGCAGCACCAAACTCATCATCCAGGCATCCATATTAACAATTGATATTTTTAACTTCTACATGAATTTGTAAACAAGCACGGAGAAAGGAATCAAGGTGTTACCCTAACCCCGAATGTCTAGATCCCCTACCTCCTTTCCTTCTTTTCTTCCGTTCTTTTCTTCTCCTCTTCTATCTCTTCTTCCCTTTCATCTCTCTCCTTTGGTCGGCTCCTCCTTTTCTTTACTCACTCACCCTACCTCCTCTTCTTCTCACAACAGCCACCTTTCTTCCCCTCCTTCCTCTTTTCTTCTCCCTTCCCATCCCCTCATCTTCCTCTCTGCCGATGGTCCCCCCTTCACCCTCTCCCACATAGCGCAGTAGCAGGGCGGTGACGGCCCATGGCCGATGAAGCGGTGCTGGCTTAGGGGCAACAATGGCCTGGGGAGGCACGGCACGGGCCAGTGAGGCGTAGGGCAAAACAAGGGGGCGACGGCGGTGGTTGGCTAGGCGGTGTGCTGGGGTCGGGTGGCGACGCGGGTTGGCGACGGCGGGGCCACAGTGGAGGCAGCACTCGGTTGTGGTTTGGCTGGAGGATAGAGGCGACGGTAGCACACGCGCGTGGGGTGGTGGCAAGCACAGAAGCAAGGGGAGCAGTGGTGTGGTCGAGTCGGCACGGGGAAGGAGGAGCGAATCGACTTGTCCTCCTCCTCCTAGCTTTTCCTTATGAGGGATCGGCATAGGCCGAGCTGGGCCGAAGCTGGCCTAGGTATTACAGAGCTCCAGCTACGGCCATCGCAAACCTAGTTACTCTACAGAGAACTGGCTATCAGCAATTAAAAAATGCATGTTTAGTTCGAGCACGTCATATTATCCTAGCCTCATTGAATGCAGCTACATTTTAGTCACAGGTTTATACACACACACACTCACATACTTATATACATATACATGTACATATATATACATACATATACACATATATACATACATACATATACGTGTATATATGTATATTTATATATATCTAGGTATGTATGTGCATATATACATATATATGTATATATATACAGTATATATTGATATGAAGCCTTTTTTATACTCCCGGGAATACATATTCGCACTTTCAACATACCACTTAAATGAATATAGTATACCTCTTTATCACTTTCGGTATACTTAAATACTAATTCTAAAGTACTCTTATGTGACATGGTTGAAGATTTTTCATTAGAGCCATTTATTTCTGCTATATACCTCTTTCCACATATAAAAGGAATATATACGTACACTACTACAAAAAAGGCTAAACTGGATACTTACATCATAGACAGTTCCTAGGAACCGTCTATGCTGTAAGTATCACAGATGGCTCATACGAATAACCGTTTGTGGTATTTTCCCAGACAGTTATTTATACGAACCATCTGTGATAATACAAAACATCACAGATGGTTCTTATTAATTCCCGTCTGTGATAATTCATAGACGGTTCCTGATAAGAAACGTCTGTGATAATGGTAGACATCACAGACGATTTTTTATTTAAACCGCCTGTGATACTTCATAGACGGTTTATATTAAAAATCATCTGTGAAAATAAAGTTATCATAGACAGTTTATATTACAAATCGTCTATGATATGTTTCCCGCCTTGCAATCCCTAAAATTTCATAATCTCCCACCTGAGTCCAAGTAGAATTCAGTTTTGAGACACCTTTAGTAAAATGGCATAACTTTTGCATACGGTGTCCATTTTCGATGTTCTTGTATTCGTTGGAAAGCTAACGACAAGCCCGATTGAAAAAACATGACCTGCTTGTGCTAGTCTCACCCTAAGACCCTCAAAATTGGCCATCTTTAACCCCAAATTTACGTTTTATGTTTTCAGTTTCTGTTTTTGCCAAAAAAAAAAGTATCTTCCCTTTGGAATTTGGGTTTTGTTTCAACTGCAAAGTTCTAAACCTCATCGAAACCTTTCAAACGAGTATATATAAGCCATATAAAATTTTGTTATTTTATATTTTGAGACTACCTATTTATATTGTACCTATATATTGTCTTTGTGACGCCATTATCACTGACTGTTTTTATTATGAACCATCTGTGATATCTCCTATTATCATAGACAGTTTTTGTTATGAGCCATCTATGATGTCTCTATCATAGACGGTTTGTAATCCAAACTGTCTGTAATGTCCTGCCACGTCACCGATCCATGGCATATCTCTCAGGATCCCGATCTCACCCGTCCATTCTCTCCACATCGAACGGCAGGTATAGTTCTCCTCCCCACCTCTCGCCCCTTATTAACCCCCCCTCTCCCTACTCGAAGAACCAATACCACCAGTACTACTCCAACTCGTTTGTGCATGGCAAGGGTGAGAAGGGTTTGGCAAGAGCGACTGAAATTTCGCTGGAAGCAAGATGGAAAGGAAGAAGGCAATGGCAAATCTACACTATTCTATGTCACCGATATAAAAGCTGTTGATTTTGGTATAGAAACTGAAAATGATGTGCGTTGCCTTTTTATTTCTGCTACTTGAAAATTTACCTGCACCACTTGTTTTAGATTATAGTTTAATGAAGAATGTGTAAGTCTAGCTTGCATTAGCCTGAAGTTTCTTGTAGTGTAAGCATTTTTCTGAATTTGTAACAGTGAAGCTTATCTTCATAAAAGTGTAAATGTCCTCTTGTGTATGCAGTGCTGTGGGTAACCTACTCGATGTCTTGTAATGTTGTAATGGTGGATTATAATCTTAATGGAAATAGAATGTATTGCTGTGTTTGTTGCTGTATTTGCTTGTTTTCATATGATATAGTTAATAGTTTCTTAGGCTAGCTGAAAAATAGAAATAATGTAGGTATAGAATGAACTATCACAGACAGTTTTGTGGTATAAACCGTCTGTAAAGAATTATCACAGAAGGCTCGAACTAGAAATCGTCTGCGATGGGAAAGTATCACATACGGTTCTATATACTAACCATCTGTGATAGTCACACATCACAGACAGTTCACAACTGTTTGTGATATGTGAGAATCATATACGGTTTTTTGTTCGAGCTATGTATGATATTGTTCTTCACAAACAGTTCAAGTTACAAACCATCTGTGATGTATTTATCATAGATGGCTCACAAACAGTCTATGATAACCTCTGATTATCATTGACGCATAAATTCATACGGCTTAAAAAACCGTCTGTGATGATAGTTTTGAATCATCTGTGATGACTCTTTTTATAGTAGTGATAACTTATGCTATAAAAAGTGAACTTAAATGAAAATTTTCATGTAACTCACTTTGGAGTATCTAATAATCATTATTATAATATACTCAAAAGGATAAAGAGTATAACAATATCATTTAAACGATATATGAGAACTGAGAGTACATACTCCTAAGAGTATAGAACTATTTTCTCACACGCACATATGCATGTGTGTGCATGTTAAATTTATAGTAGATCAACGAAATTACATACGGCAAAAAACAGAAATAAGGACTACTTATTTGCATTCAATTTTATGTATTTTGAAGCAATCCAGTTTGACTTTTGCTCCCTTCGTTGAAATGGACGCTCTCCTAAGTCATAGAGATGCACTTTTCAAAGAATGATGTTTGTTTGCTCCATCAACTGTTGTATTGCAACATTAAGGGCATGTTTGGAAGAGCTTCACCACTGAAAACGTGGATCTGGAGCAGCAGCTCCACCATAGATCTGGGATCCCACCATGGAGTGTTTGGCTTGTACAGCAGCTCCAGATCCACGAAATTGAGGTTTTGGTGGGAATGGTCACTTTTGGTGGGATGGGGTGTGTAACCAGTGGCATTGGTGGGTAATTACCACCCAACTCCACGGTGGAGCACCCCTTGAGGAGCTCCATGAAATCCATGGATCTGGCCCTCAGATCCAGGATTTTGGTGGATCCAGATTTCGCGGAGCTGGAGCATTTGGGTAAAATTTCGTGGAGTGGAGCTGTTTTTCGTGGATCTGGAGCTGGTGGAGCTCTCCCAAACAGGCCCTAATTCACAATGTACGCAGGAGGGCAGCGGATGCCGGTTCATCGGCTCAGTTTTTTGACTTATATTTAGCCTTTGGGTTCTATTTCTACAATAACTTATCGTTAAATGGTACATTTTTAATGTGGGTTCTACAAATAAATTGTAGTACAAACTGTACCGGCTAAAATCGTATGTAATTATTTTTCTCTGCATAATGTATCTCACAAAGAGACTAGAATTCAAAAACTATAAAACTATAGCCATAAACCATAAGTCTCAGGCTAAAAAAACCTACCCATCGACAGAGACTAAGAGTCGAGTTAGTTTTTGGGACGATGCTCATTAGTGGTGAATACAACGGTCGAAGAGTGGCAAGTTGGCTCAATAGAGGCAGAGACAGCGGCACACCGACAGAGTAGGGTCGGGGTAGTATTACGGTGAAGATTATACCGAGCGGGATTCTCTCATGTAGAGGAGCTAAGTCACAGCGTGACTTAGCTCCTCTACGCCATCCACTCTTAGATGAGGGGCCCAGATTTTTTGTTAGGTTTGATTTTTTTTATTTCTAATTTTTAGTTTTTTATTTTTATTTTTTTCTGTTTTTTATCTTTTTTTTATTTTTTATATTATCTATGTTAAAATAACCTATTTTTTATAAAATAAAAAATAGGTTATTTTAACACAGATAATATAAAAAAGAAAAAACTAGAAAAAGATAAAAATAAAAAACTAAAAACTAGAAATAAAAAAAATTAAAACTAACAAAAAATCTGGACCACTCATCTGAAAATGAATGGCGTAGAGGAGCTAAGTCACGCTCGTCAGAGAATACGCGCCGAGATTATACATGGAGAAGGAGGCGAGGAGATCCAACAATAACAAAATCTGATGTTTTCTGTAAAAAAGATGTTTTCATTGAAAGTTGTACCAGGGATGAGCTCACAAGGCGAATCCACAACTAGACTATTGAGTGGAAGACAGGCTGTAGTGACGATGCTATCATATCAAAAGATAAACCGTTAATCCATAAGTACAGCTTAGAAATCGAAATAACCCCAGCATTGCTCTTTGGTCAATAGAATGATGATCCATCTCGAACAAGTTCTGACCATGGAACACAGTCAAACTTTAGAGTTCCGGTGATAGGCATTGGGATTTTTAATTGAAATTGATCTCCTTAAATCCCATTACTCCCTTTGGCAATTAAAAGACGGAAAACGTTTTGATTGGTCACTTGTTAGGGCGTCTCCAACAGCTGACTATTTAGTTAGCTAGATCTGATGTGGCAAGGAAAAAGTAGGAGAGAGAGTAGTCACTAGCGACGAGTAAATAGCTGATCTATTTCACGTAGTCCAAGAACATGAGAGAGGAGCATGTGGGTCCAACAGTATAAAATAGTCTTTGCTTTTGTCTCTCACCTCCACGTCAGCTGACTATATAGCTAGTACTAGCTATTACCATTGCGGACGCCCTTAGGTTTATATAGCCACATCATCAAGCACCCATGCAAAAGTTATTTTCTCCAATGCAAGCATCTCTTCCGTGGGTGCTTAGATGCTATATTATCTATTAATAGATATAGTTATACACATAAGCACCTACTAAGCACCGATGCTTATCTAAGCATCGATATTTCAAAATAAGCATTTTATCTATCCTATGTGGTAAGAAAAAATAATTTTTTATTGCTAAATATCTCTCTAAGTGTCTGTATTGTACATACTCTAAATCAGAGGGACACAGGAAACCCGCGAGGCAATCCACAGCGTAGAGAGAGAGAGAGAGAGAGAGAGCGCGCCCTGCGTGTCTGTCTCCTGGCAACAGCTGTGGGAGGCAGAGAGCCCGAGAACGAAGGAGCAAGGAAGCTGGAGGCCCCCATCCTTTCTGCTCAGACGCCTCAGGAAGCATTCGTACGAACAAACAACTATATATACTCGCAGTCTCGCACATCTCGATCTCCGTCCACATACCCATCCCCAGTGTGTCTTCAGCATCAACAACACCGCGTCGGTTCAGTTCAAGCTCGTGCATCATCATCGGTCGCTAGATTCAGGGAGCCAACTGCCCGGTGAGTGAGCCCACCGATCTTTCTCTCTCCGTTTCATCTGCACCTTGCAATGCTAGTATGCTGCATCTGAATTTAGGTCCTTTCGCCTGTTTGTGATGGGTTGCTTGCTCTGATCGGCTCCGCAAGCCCTGGTTGCCACTGCTTATGCAGTCGTGCTCTGGGGTTCTATTTGCTTTGTGGATTTGTTTTCCTTCTTGCTTTAGGCCCCGTTTGGCACAGCTCAGCTTCACTAGTGAAGCTATTTTTTTTTATTTCAACTTCACGAGCAGCTTCACCGGTGAAGCTAAAGCTGTTTTGGAAAACTGTTTGGCAAAACAGCTTCATGCATGGCTGAGAGAGGGCAATTGTCCAAGATGCCCCTGTCTACCTGACTTGTTTTAACATTTGGAGTTGTATGTTTGTATATGATCATATGAATTTAAAAATAATATATTTGAATGAGTATGAATTAAAAAATTAAAAAATTAAAATAATAAAAAAATTAAAATCAGTGCGAACGGTAGAGAAGTGCGAACGGGAGGAGAGGAAACAGGCGTGGGGACCCAGTGGCAAAGTGCTGTAATTTCTGTCAACTACAAGGGCAGTGGGTTCCTAGAACTGCGAGCCTGAGGGAGAGAGCTGTGAAAAACTACTATTTTCAGCTTCACCCCACCCCATTCCCTTGTGAGAGCATGATTTAAGGAGCTTCATCTATGAAGCTGTTTGCAAAAAGGGTGTGTGGCAAAAAAACAGCTCACAACAGCTCATGAAGCTGTTGGTGAAGCTGTACCAAACAGGACCTTAATCGTTCTCGCCGAGAAAACGCATTCGGGTGTGGAAATTTGGGGTGCCTGTTGCTTTAATGTACTACTGTGTGACAGAGTTAAATCTATTGAGAATGAATTATTTGATCCACGCCTAGCATTAGCTTTCCTGGGTAATGCACCTTGGGCTGTAGTCAGCATAATTACTCCTTAGTTAACCCTGTCTGTCACTCTGTCTCTCTCAAATCACCCATAAATCGCTATAGTTGAATTTTTTGTTGGCTGACTGGCCATTGCCATCAAAGGATAATATTATACCCTCAAAAGCTAAAAATTATAAAGAGAGGAACAAATTGACAAGACAAACAACGCATCTGTCGTCTGTAGAAGAATATGGTGAGAGTAATTCTGTGGTAATCGTCAGGGCAGAGGAAGCCCAAAGAGGAAAAAAAAGGGCGAATCAAAGAATGGGGTTCCATAATTTGTCATGTACGTAGTATAATCCCCTTCTTATACCAGGGGATTCCCGGCCAGACGCCCCCGCCACGTCGCCCGCGCCCGCGCCCCGGCCGGCCGTGGCGCGGGAATTTTGGTACGGCCGGGGAGGTGTTTTCCTCGTGTTTTCCGAAAATTACGTAGAGATCCTTTTTCCTCGCAAAGAGGTCATTTTTCCTCGCGAAAAGGTCCCTGACGGTTTTTTTTTCTGAAAACACCCCTCCAATTTACAGGATTGCGCCCCGCAGTTTTCTAAATTGCGTACGGGTCCTCGTTTCGTTACATACGGGTCCTCGATTTTTTGCGAAAAAGTCCTTTAGCTTTTTCGAAAATACGCATATGCCCTCGGTTTTTTCAAAAAAACTCCTCACGGATCATCGCCTCTTTTACTTCGGTACACATGTTTGCTGGCGCGGCGTGTCGCCGCGCCTATGATGCTAGTTATCTCTATTCACCATCCGTTTGATCTTTCCAGAGTTTCCACGATAATATACTAGTCGCTTTAAATTAACCAAAACTTTATTTTGCCAGAAAGAAAGTATTGATTTTTCATAGGAATTTCGTAACAAAGATGCTCTTGAATTAATAAAATAGATATTTCGGCGGCCGAGGGTGTCCTTGCGGCGCTTGGAGTCTAGGATTGGCAGTGTAAGAGCATGTACAATACAGACGTTTAGAGAGATGTTTAGTAATAAAAAATTGATTTTTCTTGTTACATAAGATAGATAAGGTGCTTAGTAGGTGCTTATGTGTATAACTATATCTATTAATAGATAATATAACATCTAAGCACCCACAGAAGAGATACTTGTATTGGAGGAAATAACTTTTGTATGGATGCTTAATGATGTGTGTAACATCCTGAAAATTTTAAATCTGAAAATGAGAAGCTTTTGAATTATTTTTGCAATATGTTCTATTGGAATTTGGATTTCATGGAGTTTTCCTGAGATTGATTGCGGTTCTAAAAATTGAAGAATTAATAAAAGAGAAAGACAGGTATTAATAATGCCCTAAAAAGAAATGTGCAAATAATAGAAAACAAAAATTTGTAAACGCGAATCTGAAAAGATGATCCAGTATAAGAAAAGAGAAATCTAAGTTAAGAATATAAAATCTCATTTTGAGAATGATAGTACAAGGACAACAAAAAAAAATAATAAATAGAATTTATGCAATTATATACAAAAGGACTAGTATGGTATCAAAAGCATAAAAACAAATGTGTATATATATATGGATACCAAAACAATGGTATAAAGATATATATATACTTGTACACATGTATAAAAAAAAATAAATAGCAATGAAATAATAATGAAAAAAAAAATATCAGAGATGGGGGCAGACCAGGCCAGTTGGCCCAGCCCAACCCCACCTCTCCTCCCCATTACCGCGCGCAGCCCACCCCTTTACTCCCCTGCCCGGACGACGCCCCTCACTCCGTCCGCGTTTTCCTCTCTGGCCAGTGGGCCGCTCTGCCCGCGCCCTCTCCTTTCTCCCCTTTCGCCCGTGCGCCAGCGCCTCTTCTCCCTCCTCTCTCCTTCCTCCCGCGGCTCGCTCCTCTCTCTGCCGTGCGCAGCGATTCCCCGCCCCGTGGCCTCCATGCACGCCACCCCCGCCCACGGTTTTCCCCATGCCGCCCACGGGTTCTCCGCAATGCTCCATGACATAAGAAGCTCCTCCGCGCCCTTCTCTCTCCTTCCCTCCTCCATTCCCCTTCCGCCCGTGCGCAAGCCGTCGCCGCCGCATTTCCCACTGCCGCTCCCTCCCCGGCGAATCTCCCGTCGATTCCTCGCCTGGGGAGCATCTGCTCGGCGCCCCCGAGCCTCCCCAACCGCCGCCGAAGCTTCTCCGCCACCTCAGCTCGCCGGCGCCGTGCGCGTGCTTGCGCCGCCCATGGCCTCCGCCGCCGACCCACTTCCGGCGCCCCTCAGTCCCCACCGCCACCACCTTCGGCCTCCCCGTGCTCCGCGTAGCCTGTTTTGCAGGTCACCGCTCCTCGCCGGCGCCACCATCGGCCATGGCCGCCTCGCCGGCTGCTCCGTTTTTGGCTAGCTCTTCTGGTCAGTCCACAGCCCCCGCTTGCCTCTTCAAATTTAGTCCCTCCAGTACATCACGAAACACTTAGGGCCCAGATGGCTAGCCGCGGCGTGCTAAACATTCACCCAGCAGTTCGCGTGTTCGATCCCTGTCGGCCGCATTTTTCTATGGTGTTTTATTTTTGCAACCCATTTTAAATCCAGAAATTTATCTATGGTGTTTTATTTTTGCAACCCATTTTAAATCCAGAAATTTATGGGTAAATTTAGGGAATAATCTAGGAAGGCTAGTAAAATTTAATTACAGTATACGTGAGATTATTTGAGGATTTAAATTTGGAATAGTTCCTATATGATTAATTAATACTATTGGAGCAATAATCTAAAAGACTAAACATTAGTTAAGGGCATGGATAGAGAAAAAAAAATACTTTGGTTAAATGTTCAGTCATGGATTAATCAATAAAAGTTAAACGACTAATGTGCCTTCAATCTTTATTTTAAAAGCATAGTGAGGGATTTAACCATAACCTTGTTTAGGTTATACTCACATGAAATGACGACTTAACAAACGAAGATGGTCTAGAGAAATAAATCTTAAACCGTGGCATCCTAGTAAATGTTGTAGGGTTAATCATGGCATGGGTTAAAACATAGCCATCATCTCTATGCCCCAAACAATTAGGAGAACCCTTTTTGGACTCTTAGATGATTTTGATATTAAGCCACTAATAATTGGATTAGTTATCATGATAAGTGATTAGTGTGATTTTAATGTTTAAGTTTTAAATCTAACTCTTTATTAAAGGCATTAATAAAGAAAAATGACTTTGGTTAAATGACCAAATTTAATAAAGGTTACCCTTAACTATAATTAAATATATGCCATAACATTTGGTATGCAGCCATAAAATAAATCTTGATAGTAGATTCGATTAAATGATAACTCCAGCAGTTTCACAAGAATAAACGATATGCCAAAGTTATTTAAAAATGGAATATATATTTAAATTAGAAAGTCATGATTTATAAACCCCACTAATAGTACCTCACCGATAAATAAATCTCAAATGCTAGCTTTGGTTAATAATGGTAGTTGGCGTTTAGATTAACATTCCACATAAAATGTCGAGCCATAAAATGCTGTAACATCGGACTCTAATATTTATTCGGTAAGTCCAAAATTTATATACATCGCTATATATAACAAGTTAGGACCCATATGGGTGGATCCTAATTCAACTTAAAATTAGCGTAGCTATGAATGAAGATACATAAAATATGAAAAGGGGATTATTAGAGATTTAAATTCTAATTAATTACCCTATAAGAATAGATATTGAGCCTTTGTTATTTATCTTAATCTAATTAGTTAGTAAAAGCCTATATCAGAGATTATTCTAAAAACTTAATAAATATATCCAAGTTAAAGTTAAAGGAGTAAAGTGGGTTGTATTGATTCGTCGGAAATTATGATTTAAAAGATTTAAGTTCTAATATAAGAAATTCCTAGACCTAGCTTTTTGGACAAGTGTTATAATACTTTTGACTAAAAGATTTATAGAATAAGTACAGATCTCATCCATCAGTCTAGTATGCCTTTACCATAACCTAAGTTGCAAGGAATACATACCCAGCCAGACTCACACATCGATGCATAGGTCTACCTAACTCATGGAACTTCCTTGATAAATACGAAAATAATAAAAGAAGTTAGTAATAAAAAGATCAAACCTCGCATTTCTCCAATCGGCTATATTTGGCCATTTCTTTTCCAAAGCAAATAATTCCTGTAGATACTTCCTCACTTTTGATCTCTTATTATCCTAAAATTTTCCCTCACGGTAAAGCTATCCAAATAACTCGTTCTCTCACTCAAACCCAGCTACTGCTGTGTTTGCAACACACTAAGCCGAATCACCCATTAACTCATAATAAAACTAAATTGAGTTTATTCGGATTTATTTGGATCTTTTTGAGTTATTTGCTTTATTTGGATTCAGTCGTTTGTCACGTAATTAGAAATCGGGAGTCGTGAAGATTCAAAGGATCAAGCGTAATCAAGAGCGAATCGAAGATAAAGACCCGAAGCTCAAGAAAGCATTGTGTGAGCTCAAGACCGCGGTAAACCGCGCCAGGCGAGTCAATACTTTGATCATGTTGAACCTACGTTTTCTGCAAATTACTTTTGTTTAAATTATCAAATTGCATGCTGTTATGTCATATGCAAATACATGATAATTTAAGATTCTAGTTATATCCCATTGTGTACTTGGTTAATATTACCCCTCCTTTGGAATATTTGAACATGTGAACATTGTCGCCCTAGCACAAATTATAATAGTAACCTTTCGGAAATAAGTCCGTAATTATATGCCATGCGTAGTATTGTTTAGATATTCATGGGCGCGAGAGCGCCCAAGCATCACTTTTAATCCTGAGAAAAATTGGTTGGGCAGTCATGGTGGTAATGACTGATGTATGTTGATTATGGTTATTTTATATTCCCAAAAACCTCAACATGCTTAATATCTGGGCGGATGGTTCGGGGGTATGGTGCAGTGGTGCACGAGAGTGTGGTTTGTGGTAGAACCGCCCAGATACCACTAAGGACTGAATCTTGTCATGCCAACCCGTGTAAAACAGTACAACCACAAGTCTGTAAAATACAACTTGGCTAAGTAGACTTATCGAAATCCCGGACTCATCTCACTGGTAGTGGATTGATGGGGTTATGCTATGGCAAGGGGGCCGAAGGGACACCAGTGGGGGGTGAAGTTTTCCCGCTTTCCTAACGTTGCGGGAAGTAGGAGCCCGAGCTGCGTTAGAGTCTGGGGAAAACATCCCGCGCACAGATGGGACCCATCGCAAATGGGCGGTCACCCATAATGTGAGATGGGAGAAAGGACTAGATACTTTGAAAAGTCACTGTGATGATCTGCTCAACCACATGTCTAAGGAAACGTGTGGGGCAACGAGTTGATTGTCTCTTGTGGTGAAAGTGTACAAACTCTGCAGAGTCAAAACTATTCGAATAGCCGTGCCCACGGTCAAGGGCGGACATGGGAACTTAACTGGATATAGTTCTGTTTTAAAGACATTGGAAACTGGGAATGGGAAACTTGAAGGGCGAAGGACTGCCCTGGTTTGGAATTGTCCTGGGCGTCGTCCCAGTGGTAAGTTAAGCGGCTATAACGCTGAAGAAATTGCTATATGGTGCAGATGCCATGTAACGGTGGATGGAATCTGAATCGATATTAATAATGCATTTCCTTGTACATTATGATTTGTTCCAAAATTGCTAAGTCATAGGACTTTTTAATTAATTGTATTCAAAAGCACTCTACGCAAAATAAAATAGCCCGAGCCTTCCTTTGATAAGCCATGCATACTATTTAATTGCATTCTGTGTATTGGCTCGCGGAGCACGGGGTCGGAGTGCTCATGCTCGCTTTTGCGACAAAAATTCAGAATCAGGAAATCAAATCACCTCGCCTCAGCAACAAGATTGGACAAGCTGGCCAAGAAGATGAAGATGTCAAGGGCTAGGTCGCGAACCTCCAGTTGGCTGCCTGTGGGCATGTCCTGAAGGTCCCACCTGTGTGCTTCGTTCTTCCGCTGCTGCAAGTTAATGATTTCGGCCTAATCGGCCCATGAGTAAGTTTATTATTATATTTACGCTTCCGCATGATATGAACTTTGATAATCAGAACTGTAATCTGTGTGCACTAACTACTGATCCAGGGATTAGTGCGGTGGAATCACAGAGGATTCGGATTGAAAAATCCGGGTCTGACAGCGATGGTATCAGAGCATATCGACTGCAGGTCGTGACCTAGTTAGCTTGGTCGTTAGTTTCATGACTAGAATTATTTCTTTAAAATACTATTTGTCAAAAATATAAGCTATACTGCTCTTTCTCATCTCTCTTAGATGATTCCCCCTTATCTATATGTTGCCCTAGCCATTTTACTTCTGAAGCTCTCTCACCCAAATTCAAAGGGATGAAAGTCCAGTACTTCTTTTGTGAACTTTCTATGAAAACACACTTAGAGCCAAGAGTCATGGTGATTAACCTTGAAGTTTAATATCAAAGATTGTTTTATTTTTGGAGAAAACAATAGTGTGAAAATTGGAAGAACAAAAGAATTTTTTTTTGGTAGAGCCTAACGGAAAGGATTATATTGACCAGATGGATGAATTAAGTTATTCTTGGAAAGGAAATAGGAAATATGAAAATAATTGCGGGAATACAACATTGATAAATCACATAATTCTTGGGAGATATTTGCAATAGTGGAATAATGGAATATGATCGATTGCTAGATAAATCGATAGAGTTTTGAGAAATTGGAGAGATGCCAACAATTATCAAAGTATAGGCTTGATTAATAACATTATTTCTGGAAGATGTTTATAATAATGGATTAATCCGGAGGTTGTCACTGAAGATTTAGGTGGTTACTAGAGGAGTAATTATGATTTTGAATATAACCTTGGATTATTAGAAAGTCCTGATACACATGACACTGGGGGACTTAGAAGTAATAATGTTGGATAATCATCAGAATTCAGAATTGAGGAGTAGATAGACAATAAAGATTCAGGTTGATCATTGGAGAAGCAAACTATGGATTTGGATCAATGACACCAGACTGGATTATTAGGAGGTCACGACACGCAAGACATCAGTGGATCTAAATAAGCTAGATCTTCATAGGATTGGAAAGCTGATAAAATAGGCAATTGGCGAACCTGAGATTGGATTTATAAAGATGTGGTGGAAATTCAGGCACATATCAGAATTTGGTAACTTCGATTCGATTAATAAAATTTTAAATGGAAGAATTATATTGGTGGGTCTAAAGTAAAGGCATTGGATTTTCATTGGATTGTAGAGTCAATAAGTTGACCAATAGTGGTTCTGGGATTTTGATTATACAGTCATAGTGAAAATATAATGATTGAAAGTCAAAGATTTATGCGGGACTTAGATAATCATGACTAGATTAATGAAATGGTGGATTATACAATAGGACGAGTATGATTGGTGGATCAAATAAAATAAATAATCTCCTTCGCTGTTTGGAGTCTTAGATGGCAGTAATGCCATGAACAATTAATGAAGAAAGATAGCCTAAGTGCAGTTTGCAAAAGTGGAAGTTAAATTATAAAGGCCAATGGATTCTAAGCCTTATGTACAAAAAAAAATCATATGGGAGTGAATTGATTCAGTGATGGATAGTTGAGCATTGGAAGAGATTAGGATATCTTAAAAAAAAAACTGTTTTGCCACAAGGATCATTTATAAAAAAAAAATGAGTGCCAAAACCAATGAAACTACCCCAAATACTGTCCACTTCTTTCTATTAATTACAAAAGGAAAATTTTGATCCTTTTCTCATACCCCTACTCCAAATATTAAGGTTAGGAACGTCGAAGATGATCATGAAGATAAGATGGTCTCGTTCTAGACGGACTGTGTATATGAACCCTGCCCCCTCCTATGTGTGCTCCCCGAGTAGACGTTGTATTGTTGCAAGCTTTTATCTGGCTCTGTGCACTGCCTCTTGCCCTTGGGCGTCCTATTTCGCAGTCACAGGAAAAGCTTGCTTTTAAAATTTGTGTGGTTCTGTATCACCCCAGCTTCCGGGGTATTTTTCTTTAAAGTTAAATGGGTTAGAACACCTTATCTCCGCGATTTAATCCTCATCTCATGCTATTCCCTCTCACCTTTTCTGAAAACCCCATCGGATCCAAAGGAACGAAATAATAAGTAACCCAAAACCAGTGCAATCAAGAAGAAGTGAAGACTCTGCAACCTTCCAGTATTTAAGGAAAACAACATCACTGTGAAGAAGACCATCCGCCAATCTCGTGATGACCAAGACAGCTAGAGTACAATGGATGATTAATGACAATCGTCATTTATTTAAGGGGGGTAGCACTACGAGCTATAATGTCAGCAAAATCAAGGAGCAAGCACCCTGAAGACGACGACCTCTCCAGAAGAATAAAGATCTCCTCCCTCCCTTTTGCCTCCCCCAAGTGCAGGTCCTCTCCCCTTCTGTCTACACCCAATAAAAGATCCATATGTTAAGCAATACCCCGAAACCCATTGCTAGCAAATGTAACTCCACCTGCTTCTTTCTACTCTACCGGAATCTCGGGGTCGAGATTCTTTTTAAGGGGGTAGATTTGTAACATCCTGAAAATTTTAAATCTGAAAATGAGAAGCTTTTGAATTATTTTTGCAATATGTTCTATTGGAATTTGGATTTCATGGAGTTTTCCTGAGATTGATTGCGGTTCTAAAAATTGAAGAATTAATAAAAGAGAAAGACAGGTATTAATAATGCCCTAAAAAGAAATGTGCAAATAATAGAAAACAAAAATTTGTAAACGCGAATCTGAAAAGATGATCCAGTATAAGAAAAGAGAAATCTAAGTTAAGAATATAAAATCTCATTTTGAGAATGATAGTACAAGGACAACAAAAAAAATAATAAATAGAATTTATGCAATTATATACAAAAGGACTAGTATGGTATCAAAAGCATAAAAACAAATGTGTATATATATATGGATACCAAAACAATGGTATAAAGATATATATATACTTGTACACATGTATAAAAAAAATGAATAGCAATGAAATAATAATGAAAAAAAAAAAAAAAAAGAAAATATCAGAGATGGGGGCAGACCAGGCCAGTTGGCCCAGCCCAACCCCACCTCTCCTCCCCATTACCGCGCGCAGCCCACCCCTTTACTCCCCTGCCCGGACGACGCCCCTCACTCCGTCCGCGTTTTCCTCTCTGGCCAGTGGGCCGCTCTGCCCGCGCCCTCTCCTTTCTCCCCTTTCGCCCGTGCGCCAGCGCCTCTTCTCCCTCCTCTCTCCTTCCTCCCGCGGCTCGCTCCTCTCTCTGCCGTGCGCAGCGATTCCCCGCCCCGTGGCCTCCATGCACGCCACCCCCGCCCACGGTTTTCCCCATGCCGCCCACGGGTTCTCCGCAATGCTCCATGACATAAGAAGCTCCTCCGCGCCCTTCTCTCTCCTTCCCTCCTCCATTCCCCTTCCGCCCGTGCGCAAGCCGTCGCCGCCGCATTTCCCACTGCCGCTCCCTCCCCGGCGAATCTCCCGTCGATTCCTCGCCTGGGGAGCATCTGCTCGGCGCCCCCGAGCCTCCCCAACCGCCGCCGAAGCTTCTCCGCCACCTCAGCTCGCCGGCGCCGTGCGCGTGCTTGCGCCGCCCATGGCCTCCGCCGCCGACCCACTTCCGGCGCCCCTCAGTCCCCACCGCCACCACCTTCGGCCTCCCCGTGCTCCGCGTAGCCTGTTTTGCAGGTCACCGCTCCTCGCCGGCGCCACCATCGGCCATGGCCGCCTCGCCGGCTGCTCCGTTTTTGGCTAGCTCTTCTGGTCAGTCCACAGCCCCCGCTTGCCTCTTCAAATTTAGTCCCTCCAGTACATCACGAAACACTTAGGGCCCAGATGGCTAGCCGCGGCGTGCTAAACATTCACCCAGCAGTTCGCGTGTTCGATCCCTGTCGGCCGCATTTTTCTATGGTGTTTTATTTTTGCAACCCATTTTAAATCCAGAAATTTATCTATGGTGTTTTATTTTTGCAACCCATTTTAAATCCAGAAATTTATGGGTAAATTTAGGGAATAATCCAGGAAGGCTAGTAAAATTTAATTACAGTATACGTGAGATTATTTGAGGATTTAAATTTGGAATAGTTCCTATATGATTAATTAATACTATTGGAGCAATAATCTAAAAGACTAAACATTAGTTAAGGGCATGGATAGAGAAAAAAAAAATACTTTGGTTAAATGTTCAGTCATGGATTAATCAATAAAAGTTAAACGACTAATGTGCCTTCAATCTTTATTTTAAAAGCATAGTGAGGGATTTAACCATAACCTTGTTTAGGTTATACTCACATGAAATGACGACTTAACAAACGAAGATGGTCTAGAGAAATAAATCTTAAACCGTGGCATCCTAGTAAATGTTGTAGGGTTAATCATGGCATGGGTTAAAACATAGCCATCATCTCTATGCCCCAAACAATTAGGAGAACCCTTTTTGGACTCTTAGATGATTTTGATATTAAGCCACTAATAATTGGATTAGTTATCATGATAAGTGATTAGTGTGATTTTAATGTTTAAGTTTTAAATCTAACTCTTTATTAAAGGCATTAATAAAGAAAAATGACTTTGGTTAAATGACCAAATTTAATAAAGGTTACCCTTAACTATAATTAAATATATGCCATAACATTTGGTATGCAGCCATAAAATAAATCTTGATAGTAGATTCGATTAAATGATAACTCCAGCAGTTTCACAAGAATAAACGATATGCCAAAGTTATTTAAAAATGGAATATATATTTAAATTAGAAAGTCATGATTTATAAACCCCACTAATAGTACCTCACCGATAAATAAATCTCAAATGCTAGCTTTGGTTAATAATGGTAGTTGGCGTTTAGATTAACATTCCACATAAAATGTCGAGCCATAAAATGCTGTAACATCGGACTCTAATATTTATTCGGTAAGTCCAAAATTTATATACATCGCTATATATAACAAGTTAGGACCCATATGGGTGGATCCTAATTCAACTTAAAATTAGCGTAGCTATGAATGAAGATACATAAAATATGAAAAGGGGATTATTAGAGATTTAAATTCTAATTAATTACCCTATAAGAATAGATATTGAGCCTTTGTTATTTATCTTAATCTAATTAGTTAGTAAAAGCCTATATCAGAGATTATTCTAAAAACTTAATAAATATATCCAAGTTAAAGTTAAAGGAGTAAAGTGGGTTGTATTGATTCGTCGGAAATTATGATTTAAAAGATTTAAGTTCTAATATAAGAAATTCCTAGACCTAGCTTTTTGGACAAGTGTTATAATACTTTTGACTAAAAGATTTATAGAATAAGTACAGATCTCATCCATCAGTCTAGTATGCCTTTACCATAACCTAAGTTGCAAGGAATACATACCCAGCCAGACTCACACATCGATGCATAGGTCTACCTAACTCATGGAACTTCCTTGATAAATACGAAAATAATAAAAGAAGTTAGTAATAAAAAGATCAAACCTCGCATTTCTCCAATCGGCTATATTTGGCCATTTCTTTTCCAAAGCAAATAATTCCTGTAGATACTTCCTCACTTTTGATCTCTTATTATCCTAAAATTTTCCCTCACGGTAAAGCTATCCAAATAACTCGTTCTCTCACTCAAACCCAGCTACTGCTGTGTTTGCAACACACTAAGCCGAATCACCCATTAACTCATAATAAAACTAAATTGAGTTTATTCGGATTTATTTGGATCTTTTTGAGTTATTTGCTTTATTTGGATTCAGTCGTTTGTCACGTAATTAGAAATCGGGAGTCGTGAAGATTCAAAGGATCAAGCGTAATCAAGAGCGAATCGAAGATAAAGACCCGAAGCTCAAGAAAGCATTGTGTGAGCTCAAGACCGCGGTAAACCGCGCCAGGCGAGTCAATACTTTGATCATGTTGAACCTACGTTTTCTGCAAATTACTTTTGTTTAAATTATCAAATTGCATGCTGTTATGTCATATGCAAATACATGATAATTTAAGATTCTAGTTATATCCCATTGTGTACTTGGTTAATATTACCCCTCCTTTGGAATATTTGAACATGTGAACATTGTCGCCCTAGCACAAATTATAATAGTAACCTTTCGGAAATAAGTCCGTAATTATATGCCATGCGTAGTATTGTTTAGATATTCATGGGCGCGAGAGCGCCCAAGCATCACTTTTAATCCTGAGAAAAATTGGTTGGGCAGTCATGGTGGTAATGACTGATGTATGTTGATTATGGTTATTTTATATTCCCAAAAACCTCAACATGCTTAATATCTGGGCGGATGGTTCGGGGGTATGGTGCAGTGGTGCACGAGAGTGTGGTTTGTGGTAGAACCGCCCAGATACCACTAAGGACTGAATCTTGTCATGCCAACCCGTGTAAAACAGTACAACCACAAGTCTGTAAAATACAACTTGGCTAAGTAGACTTATCGAAATCCCGGACTCATCTCACTAGTAGTGGATTGATGGGGTTATGCTATGGCAAGGGGGCCGAAGGGACACCAGTGGGGGGTGAAGTTTTCCCGCTTTCCTAACGTTGCGGGAAGTAGGAGCCCGAGCTGCGTTAGAGTCTGGGGAAAACATCCCGCGCACAGATGGGACCCATCGCAAATGGGCGGTCACCCATAATGTGAGATGGGAGAAAGGACTAGATACTTTGAAAAGTCACTGTGATGATCTGCTCAACCACATGTCTAAGGAAACGTGTGGGGCAACGAGTTGATTGTCTCTTGTGGTGAAAGTGTACAAACTCTGCAGAGTCAAAACTATTCGAATAGCCGTGCCCACGGTCAAGGGCGGACATGGGAACTTAACTGGATATAGTTCTGTTTTAAAGACATTGGAAACTGGGAATGGGAAACTTGAAGGGCGAAGGACTGCCCTGGTTTGGAATTGTCCTGGGCGTCGTCCCAGTGGTAAGTTAAGCGGCTATAACGCTGAAGAAATTGCTATATGGTGCAGATGCCATGTAACGGTGGATGGAATCTGAATCGATATTAATAATGCATTTCCTTGTACATTATGATTTGTTCCAAAATTGCTAAGTCATAGGACTTTTTAATTAATTGTATTCAAAAGCACTCTACGCAAAATAAAATAGCCCGAGCCTTCCTTTGATAAGCCATGCATACTATTTAATTGCATTCTGTGTATTGGCTCGCGGAGCACGGGGTCGGAGTGCTCATGCTCGCTTTTGCGACAAAAATTCAGAATCAGGAAATCAAATCACCTCGCCTCAGCAACAAGATTGGACAAGCTGGCCAAGAAGATGAAGATGTCAAGGGCTAGGTCGCGAACCTCCAGTTGGCTGCCTGTGGGCATGTCCTGAAGGTCCCACCTGTGTGCTTCGTTCTTCCGCTGCTGCAAGTTAATGATTTCGGCCTAATCGGCCCATGAGTAAGTTTATTATTATATTTACGCTTCCGCATGATATGAACTTTGATAATCAGAACTGTAATCTGTGTGCACTAACTACTGATCCAGGGATTAGTGCGGTGGAATCACAGAGGATTCGGATTGAAAAATCCGGGTCTGACAATGTGGCTATATTCTCTTTCTTTAAACATTCATATATAAATATCTTGCATTGTACATACCCTAAGGGAAGGAAAATCCTCATTTGTATGTACAGGCATCGAGCTACACAGATTTTATTTTGACTAGTGAGCTACACAGGTGTCGAGCTAGACAGATTTTATTTTATTAGAGCATCTCCAAGAGATGCCCAATAAATTCACACCCTAAATCTCTTTTTACAGATCCTAACTACGATATAAGGTCCCAAAATAATCATTCCCTCCAACAGATACCCTAAACCAGAAAAACAGTATTGGGAGCCTAAATCATCCTCTATAAGTAGAGAGCGAGAGCCCATTTTTTTGGGTGTGTTCTATTTTTGGGAGTCTATTTGGGAATCTGTTGGAGCTACTTCTTACCCTTCAACTCTAAAATTTAAATATTAAGAGCCATATAGAGTATCTCTTGGAGATGCTCTTAGGACCAAGGAGGCGCCGATCCGACCTGGCTCACCCCATCATGAAGAACATTCTGCTACCTGTACAAAAAAAAATATCTTCCTAAAAAACTCACATACTACAAGATATATATGATATGCTTCTACCGCTGCGGCTATGCTCGTCGTTTGAGATGCGAAACGCAATCTTTTTGTATTGTGTACACTTTTTTTAGATAAAGGAGGATTAATTAACTTGCCGGGGATTAGGGCGTAAATAATGATGTTTCTCTAAGCGACACCCAAATTGCCTTACCAAGGATAAGAACCATGACCGAGTATATATGTACAAACTCCTGTTACCGACTTGTTTATGTCATATACTAGCCATGGCTGGCTTCTCCCATAAGACAGGAAACGAAACGTCCCCTGTGAGACTACAACTATTTCCTCCTCACTAGTTTTGATTTCAACTTTAAAATTGATTCGATACTGTTTCATACTACTGTTCCAGGACCTGTCGCTACTAATACTTCCAGGCGACGGCCAGACAAGAGCGATCTGTCATTCATTCATAGTCTACCTGAAACAGATGACTAGTTTAGTTAGATTATCACGACGGCTCGCGCGGTCGATCAGCCCCAGCTTTGATTTCACGATGAGGGCGACGGCTCAATATCAATTGACGCGAAACCTTTCCATGCCCGATTGGATCATCTCCATGCGATGGGGACTGGCCGGCCTTCAATCGCGTCCTGCATGCGAGTTTCTCTTCGATTTGAAGTGTGCACGCACAGCTGGATCGCTCGTGCGCCGTACAATGGGCGCCATGGATTGTTTATACTCCATGGTGGACCCCACAGGAAATTTTGTGGTGACACACACTGACACACACGCATGTGGTGGTGGTGTTGCTGACTAATTTGGGGCAAAGATTGCGAAATTTCCGCCTTATTACAAGGGAAATCTCACACCTAGTAATGCACTTTGGGCCTGTTCTTTTCGCCTGCGACTTATGACTTTTGACTGAAATTTTTGAATTTTGGCTGTTTACGGTACAGATTACGGAGAGATAGATACTCACTTGCGATTTTGGCTGGTACAGATGTTGGGCTTTTAACGTGTAGATCGTTTAACTTGTAGACTCCGTCTTGAGAAAATACTCTGTTTGAAAGTTAGGTACTGTAGCAAAAGCCAAAAACCGCCGACTTTTGACTTAAAGAACAGGCCCTTTGTGGACGGTGAATTTCTCCCTATTCCTCTTTTTGAATCGTTAGCTAGATCACACAAAACATTGAGGACCTGGGAAATGACAGGATATATAGCACAACTGCCGTCTGTGGAATATAATCTGGTGAGAGACAACGAAAAGAACAAGGCGAATCATCAAAGAATGGGATTCCATCGACGTGTGTGCAGTACTAGTAGATAGACGTGCCATATGCGTTATGCACCATCCATTTGTTCTTTATGGTGTCACCATGCTATAGAAGACTGTAACAGTCACTTAAATTAGGATATTGTTTACCAAGAAGCGAGTATGGATTTTCACAGGGATGATGTTCCAAATCGTAAACATAATGAGAGCTGAGCGCTGCTCAATTGGCAGGGAGTGACGTTGACCACATCACCCACCTAGGCTTCAATCCAAATGCCTGCTGCTTCTTACAGTGAATGCTGGTTTTTCTAGCCAAATTTCAGGAAAAACACCCTAACATAATAACGTGGATATTCTAGAGGCCGAGGGTACCCTGCAAACTTATTAATACCGTTTCGATGCAAGCCATATTGGCCACTACGTACCATACCACCACCTAAACCGATACACAATAAACCTAATACCGTACTAACTGAAATACCGACCAATACCGGTTATACCGGCTTTGATACTGGAAAAATACCGGCCAATACCGGCGGAATTGAAAATATTGTATATTGAATTGATAATATTATCTATTAAACTATATATTATATTTAATTTTATTACTATGTATTTAAAATAATATTATAAGTGATATTTGATATGCATATAATTAAATAAATATATACTCGTATGATTATATTAAATCCGAAATGGTACGTCGGTATGAGCCGATATCGAAACGTATCATTATAAGAATCAAATCGGTATGGTCTCTGGTACGGTATTACCAACTTTGATACCCTGACTCTATATATATATATATATATATATATATATATATATATATATATATATATATATATATATATATATATATATATATATATATATATATATATATATATATATATATATATATATATATATATATATATATATATATATATATATATATATAATCCTAAGGCAAGGAAAAATCCTCCTGACTTACAGAATCGAGGTATATATTTTGCACGATATGCTTCAGCGTACCCATAGTTCCATACGGACACACCTGATTGGGGCATGCTTGCTTTTGATTGGATTGGGGCAGGCGTGCGCCGTCGAAGCCTTGCCTGGTTGATTAGGATTGACAATTAGTATATGTTTCTTCACTGAAGCAGCAAAGCCAACGTTTAGTATATGAAATCAATCAATTAAAGCCATCGTTCCGATTTTAGCTTCTAACTTCTGACTTTTAGTTCACTAATCTATAATTTTGTTTTTTTCTGATTTTTTAAAGTTTTTTTAAGACTTTTTTACCTTTTTTCATGTTCCTTTATATTGTACGTGATAAGATAATCTACTTTTTCTACTTTTAATTTTTTTAAATTTAATTATATAAAAAAACTACTAATAACTATAATGTAAAATAAACTAGCTACAGGAAAAAATCCACGGGCCAAAAAACAAAAGGAAGCCTGGCTGAGCAACCAGCCTGCCCAATACGTACGAACTTACGGACTCCAGCTAATCTCAGGCTAGCTCATCGGGGTTTTGACTTCAATTTTTAAAACCCTTACATTCTGGGGCATGTCGCCGCCAGGCGACGGCGCACGCGCGAAGTGGACGGCTCCTGGTCGATCTGTTGTGTTCATCATCGTCGAGTCAAATATAATACTACTGGTGACAGTCAGGTTCATCGATCGATCGTCGATGAGCTCCTGCTTAATGCGCTGAGAGCGACGGCTCTTGCCCTGTGTGTCCAGGACGTGAAACCGTTCCATGCCCGATCGGATCATATGTATCCAGACGATGGTGCGTGCGAGTTTCTCTTCGATTTGAAGTGTGCATGCCCCACAAAACCAAGGGTATGGTGCCACCTATTATGGATTGCAACTTGTTATGGGGAGGATTTCCTGCTTGGCGACCTGTTACTTGATTGACTCAAAAACATTTTCTTTCTGGTTCCTATAAGTTCACTGGTGAGTTCTCACACTGTTCCATGTATGTGCGTGTGTCGTGCAGGTTTCATCTGAGCAATGGAAGACAGCAGCAGCAACCACGGTGACGTGCCGTCCCTCCTCGCCGACGTTGAGGTGTCCAACCTCGTCGGCTTCGATGTCATGACCCCGAGCCCGCGCACACAACCCAGCCCCCGTCCTCAGCCGTCCCGCGCCCGGGTAAGTCATCCTCCTCGTCGCGGCAGCTCCGTTCCATCGATCATGGCTGAAATGGAGATGGACGTGGACATGACGGTTTCCTTTCTTTGCAATGCAGGTCCCGCCGTTGGACCGCGTGCAGCGGCGCAGCGAGGTGGTCATCCCGCCGCTCGACTCGCCGTTCCAGCCGCTTGGGTTCCGGTCCGTGCAGCCCATGTCCATCAGCCTGCCGGCGTCGCCCAGCGGCTTCGGCGTGCCCATCCCAGTGGCCGGCGCCGGCGACTCGGATGACCTCCGGAGGCAGGCCTTAGCGAACGCGGCGCGGGAACCACAACACCCGCCGGCCCAGGACAAGGGGAACAACAGCGTCAGGTACGCGCAGCCAGACAAGGTGATGTTCAGGTCGCAGCCGATCCCCGGCGGGATGCCCCCCCGCGCCGGCAGCCGGATGACTAGCCGGGGCGGCAGGGCGATGAACCGGGACAAGCGCTACGACACGTTCAAGACGTGGTCCGGGAAGCTTGAGCGGCAGCTCGTCCATCTGGCCGGCGGCGGGCCGGAGGCCCCCGAGGAGGAGGACGACGACAACGACAACATCAGCAGCCACCGCACAACGTCCATGCCCAAGGTTGATCGCTTCTTCGCCGCGCTAGAGGGCCCCGAACTGGACCAACTCAAGGTAATTTAATCCTTGAGCTCTTCGAGTACATTGTCCATTCGTGTCAGCTTTGTCATAAGCATCCATTGCTTTGCTTGGAAGCTCATGCCGTTGTGAACTTGTGCCGTTGCTTACAGTCGTCGGAGGAGCTGGTGCTGCCGTCCGACAAGACGTGGCCGTTCCTACTCCGGTTCCCGGTGTCAGCGTTCGGTATCTGCCTCGGCGTGATCAGCCAGGCGATCCTGTGGAAGACGATCGCGACCGCGCCGCCGACGACGTTCCTGCAGGTCACCACCAAGGTGAACCTGGTGCTCTGGTACATCTCCGTCGCGCTCTTGTGCGTCATCTCGGCCATCTACGCCTGCAAGGTCGTCTTCTTCTTCGAGGCCGTCCGCCGCGAGTACTACCACCCCATCAGGGTCAACTTCTTCTTCGCGCCGTGGATCGCCTGCCTCTTCTTGGCCATCGGCGTGCCGCCCTCCGTCGCGACGAAGCTGCCCCCCTGTCTCTGGTACGCGCTCATTGCGCCCGTGCTGTGCCTCGAGCTCAAGATCTACGGCCAGTGGATGTCCGGCGGGCAGAGGCAGCTGTCCAAGGTGGCGAACCCGTCGAACCACCTGTCGGTCGTCGGCAACTTCGTCGGTGCTCTGCTGGGCGCGTCCATGGGGCTCAAGGAGGGGCCCGTCTTCTTCTTCGCCGTCGGTCTGGTGCACTACAGCGTGCTCTTCGTGACGCTCTACCAGCGGCTGCCGACGAATGAGACGCTGCCCAAGGAGCTGCACCCGGTGTTCTTCCTCTTCGTGGCCGCGCCGAGCGTCGCGTCCATGGCGTGGGCCAAGATCACCGGCGAGTTCGACCTCGGGTCCAAGCTCGCCTACTTCATCGCCATGTTCCTCTACGCGTCGCTCGCCGTGCGGATCAACTTCTTCAGGGGGTTCAGGTTCTCGCTGGCGTGGTGGGCGTACACGTTCCCGATGACCGGCGCGGCGATCGCGTCCATCCGGTACTCGACGGAGGTGGACAACCCGTTCACGAAGGCGCTGTGCGTCGGACTGTCCGTGCTGGCCACGCTCACCGTGGCGGGGCTCTTCGCCACCACCATGGTTCACGCCTTCGTGCTCCGCAACCTCTTCCCCAACGACATCTCCATCGCCATCACGGACCGCAAGATGAAGCCCATCATGGAGCTGAACGAAAGGCGCGGCGACGAAGACAGCGTCTCCGGCGGCAGCAACGACATCGAGGCCGGTGCCGCCCCCGCGGCCACAGCAGCAGAAGCCTGAGGAGTAGCTGAGTTGCACTGTATATTTTGCGTGGAGGATGGCACGATCGAGTTCTTGCGTGGCACTGGCGCGGTTGGTCAGACATGAGGCGCTTTCGATTCCAGCAAATGGCATTCAATCAGCAAGCGTCCGTTTGGAATTGCAAGAATCTCACGGGAAACCTACAGTCTACAGATTTCCTACGAAAATCCTACGCCCTCTAAGCTCCTAAATGTTTTGTACATATCGTATTAGACTGCGTTCCAGTATCAAGGAAGATCGAGTGGTTTCACATTTGCATCCCTAAAATGAAATTTTCTATAATGATGCCTCTTATGAGTTGCTGAGAACATGCAGAAACAAAATTGCTATATGCTAAGAAATAATAATCTCCAATGCAATCTACGTAACCAATCAACAGATAATATACAGAGAATAATTGTGAGAAAACATTAGGGAACAAAGTTTTTATTAATCTCTAGATTGATCTCTCCTTGTACATAGGCTTGTTTTCCCACCAACGTAACCTTTTAGGTTTCGTAATACTTCCCATTGTGCGAACCACGACATACATATGCCTCATTAAAAAACTCATCCCAAAAACCCTGTGGGAAAAAAGGATGGAGAAAAGAGTACATCGCATCCGTTTCTCGTGTTGCACATGTTTTCTCATTAAAAGCCTTCATATGAGAAAACTTTAGGAAAACTCGTAAAGGAAAAAAGAGTACAACATTAGATTTTCAAGATCATATAAGTCTTCCAGTCTTAAATAAGGGCTATGGTTCAGGAATTTACTCCTTCCGAACCTTGTAACTCGCTAAGTTGCTTCATTCCTATGTCTCATACGCACTACTGGAAGCTAGAATGCCAGACCCCGGGTTTACCAAACCCAGATCCTCCGTGATTCCACCACATTATGCAAGTCTTCCAATCTTAGATAATGCAGTTTGTGTTGCACAAATAAAGAATAGCTATGTCAAGACGAATTTGACAAAGCATTTTCACCCTAAGCCTTTGTATCCATATGAACAGCACACTATGTCAGGGAGATAATCTTCATTCATCACTTGGATGAAAGGGTGTTGTACTATTTTTCCATCAGTTGAGTTTTGTCCCGCAAAGTTTTCTTAATTGAAGGTTTTTAATGAGGTAACACGTGCAATGGCAAAACACACGAGTTACATACTCTTTTCTTCTTACTATTTTTTCCACTAGATTTTTCCAAGGAGTTTTTAATGAGACATATGCAAGCGTGTTTGGCAAAGTGTCTAAGGAGGAATGTTGAGGGAAAATCCATGTGGACACTTTATCGAAACTAGCCCATTAGGAGCTTTGGCCACGAAGGCTCGTTAGTGTTGTTTAGTCCTATATAGGGCTGGATAACGAGCTGGCTCGGCTCGGCTCGGCTCGGTCTGGCTCGGTAGGATAACGAGCTGGCTCGTTATAACTAACGAGCTAAAAAGCTAGCTCGGCTCGGCTCGACAAAAAGCTCGAGTTAGCTCGTTTGGCTCGTGAGCCAGGGTCAAAAAATATCTCCATCATATATTCATCCATGGAAGCATGGCTCGTTTGGGTACAATAGAGTACAAATTAACACATGCATGGCTCGTTTGGGTACAATAGAGTACAAATTTACACATTAACACATGCAATAGAGTACAAATTAGGTCCATGGAAGCATCATATGCATATCTAAATTCCTGGAAGCATGGCTCATTTGGCTCGTGAGCGGCTCGCGAGCTGGCTCGAGTTGGCTCGTTATAGCTAACGAGCTAAAATCTTGGCTCGGCTCGTTATCCTAACGAGCTGAGCCGAGCCGAGCCAGCCACGAGCCGAGCGAGCTAACGAGCTTCGAGTTTTTCGTCCAGGCCTAGTCCTATATTACTTATTGAATCATGAAGTGGGACCTCCTCTTCCTATATAAAGGGAGCGTAGGGGATCCTATTACGCATATCACGTCTACAGTCAAATCATCAATAAAAAGAGTGTGTCAAAAATACATCTTGTATTCTTTATTATCTACTTTTCACTTGCATATATTTAATCGTCGGTATCACGACAACTATCCTCGGGTATTGATAAACATCATCCGGATGTTTTCTTTCTAACTATCATCCAGATTTGTGACCGTTGGATGAGAGATCCAACGGTCACGAATTCTCCCCGCCCCCTCAAAAAAAAATCTCCCCCCTCCAAAAATAAGAGGTCGTTGGATCTCTAATCCAACGGTCCGAGATTTGGATGATTGTTAGGAATAAAACATCCGGGTGATACTTATACACACCCCTATCCTCTGACAAATACAAATCAAATAATTCTACGTCTCTCCAAACAAGAATTCTAGCTTTTTTAAGGAAAAAAAGGAATTCTAGCTAAACACGAGTGAGTGAATCGCTAACACAAGCCCATAATATAATATCTCTGCAAAACCGAAGCCCATTATGGCCCAAACTGGAAGAAAGCATTCGGCCTATTAAGTTTTATGGGCTTCGTTGAGATCATACCTTTAATCTTTTCGTAGCTATGATAAGACCTCTAAACGAAAACAATGACAATAATTCTTCCCATCAAATCGAAATGTGATAGAGAAAATAACATATTTCTGTTCGTCATTTTTCACTGTCACAAACCAAAAGATCAATTCATAGTTGGTCGTACTTATGCTGGTTTATGTGCCTTTCACAACTGTATCTCTCAAATCGTCAGCGATTGCGAAACTTTTTCTAAAATTAACTTACCAGTGCATGTATTGCTTATTTGCTTACTAGCCTTGTCAGTACAAAAGATCAATTCATAGTTGGTCGTACTTATGCTGGTTTATGTGCCTTTCACAACTGTATCTCTCAAATCGTCAGCGATTGAGAAACTTTTTTCTAAATTTAACTTACCAGTGCATGTATTGCTTATTTGCTTACTAGCCTTGTCGGTACAGCATGTCTAGCATCCAAACTGTGTTATAGTATATTTAATTATCCATTTAAACAAAATATTATTGAGAATTTTATATAATTTCTTATATTAGCCTTGTCAGTGACGGCTATGACACAAGCATTTTATAGTTACGAAATGTTTTTTAAACTTTGCTCCAGTTCCATAATTCTTCCACATCTCGATCTACTCCCACTGTGCATAGAATAAAATACAAATATATATTTAGTTATGTACTATTCACCCTATTCTTATTAGAAAAACTAGCAAACGGTATACCGTTTGCATGGTATAGCATCTTCCTCTCTCTCTCTCTCTCATGCTCCTCACTCCCGGCCGCTGCTCCCTCCCTCTCATGCTCTCTCTCACTCTCGTCTGCTGCTCCCTCCCTCCTCGCTGCCATCATCCCCTCACTCTCCTCTGCCGCCGAAGGAGGGAAATTTGGCTCCCCTGCTACGGGTTCACCCTTCCCCCGGGCATAGAAGGAGGTCGAGGGGAGGCGGTGGCTCGGTGGTGGGCGGTGGTAGGGACGACGGGCAAGGTTGGAGGGCGGTGGGCAGAGTTAGAGGGCGATGGTAGTAACGGCTGTGGTAGTTAGGTTGGGCGGAACGGCACGGTGAAAAGGGGTTGAGGGGCTACATGGCGAGGCGGGATGGCACTGCCGGCCGCCGGTGGTGGAGGTGGGGGCAGGGGTAGGCGGAGGAAGAGCGTGGAGCTAGGTCAGCACCGGAGAAGAAGGCGAGGAGGGTGGCGCTGAGAAGAGAGTGGAAAGGGAGGGAAGCGGCGGAGAAGAAAGTGAGTAGAGCGGCGCTGGTTGGATGCTATATCGTTCGAATCGATCCGAACGGTATAGCATGGCTTGGTAGCTCTCTTTTTATTAATGATAATATTTATCTGATTTCTCAAGTAAAAAAAGGTAGGCATACCTCTGCGTTCACATGCATCTTTTTCTCTCATATTTTTTTCCTTGTTATTTGAATCCAATGTCAATTCTCAGATCCTTGGTATAGTTGTTACCACATCATGCTTGAAATATATTAGCTCGATGCACCTAATTAATTATAGATATATACCATGTATGGAGCTTAAAAGTTTAGATGATAAACCAAACGAGCTCTGCAATATACATTGTTATCATAGCCTATGTCCTAAGTAACTACACATGAGAACAGGACTCTAGGAGTATTAGTTTAGATCTAGAAGACGCAAGCTTCTGTCCTAAATCATGTGGGGGAACAGAGCCGCGTAGATCAATAAACACAGAATTAAAGCCGCATATGCAGGTTTGTGGATGTTATTGTCGAAATGGAATTAATACAGAAGATTAGGTGAAACCTCCCAGTTCTTGTGTGGTTGTTCTCCAACCATATGCATGCAGGGTTGACTCTGCACGGCCGGTGATTTTGATAAATATTCCTTTAACTTGCAACACCGTGATTGCAGCTAATTGCCCACCGTCCAGTTCTATCTTCTCTTTTCCCTCTTTTTTTCCCCCAGAATATCTAGCTGCAGTATAGTAGCTTGATTTAATTTCTTAGAATGTTCATTGTTGCAAACGAAGGTGTCTCGCTTTTTCATGTGAAGTTGAAGTAATGCACGAATTGACTTACTAGCTAGCTCGCTTGATTAATCAGTGAGTGCTGTTTGCTTGCTAGAATATTACATACTTGTGTATCACTCTCAAAGGGAAGTGATTCAATGCTTTCCTCAAAAGCAAAAGGCACAGATTCATTTCATTTCTACGGTTTATATCAAAAGTTCATTTGAAAAGCTGGCTGATGAAACTTGGCCAGTGCTGGCTAAATTTAGTGATATATTCTTTAGCATAAAAAAAGCTGGAAAGCTAACATTCCCTTCTTTTTCCATGCCAAAGGGAAGGGGGAGAATTCATAGCCATTGGATCTTTAATCTAACAGTTATAAATCTGGATAATAGTTAGGAAGAAAATATCCGGATGATGTTTAACAAAACCCACCAAAATTTAGCAACTGGTGAGGCTAACATCTGTTTGGTTCATACCTAAAAACACAACATACGCTTCTTGTACATACATGACGCGTGAGCAAGACCCAAATGCTCTTTCTGCGTGATGTATCATGGACTTTTTTTAGAGCAAACAAACACACTTGGATGAGTGAAGTGGCGAGAAATTGCCGATGGATGGGAGCATCTTGGATGATTGCAAGCACATGGTGTGCAACACAACACCGGTCTGGAGATGCCACCCCGTGCCATCCCACCAAGAGGCAACAACACATTCTCCAAGCAGGCAAATATCTCATATGCCATTACTAAGACTAATCATTCACAATCCTAGGCTGGTGCATACATGATACATCATACTTGTTAGTTGAAGTATTCTTCAATTAGTGTCCAGTCTCTGTTCAACTTCCAAGCTATGATTATCTGGTGCTAGTTTTCAGTCTGTTGGAACTTGGAACAGAAGTGACGAAAGAGCCCTGCGCCCCCGCATAACATATTTTAGGCTTTAGAGGCAGAGCATGCTAGTATTACTCTATTTCTATAAAAGGACATTTTCATACATACTAATTCATATTTTTTTGTCTCATAAAGAACTCACATTGTTTTTACTAAATCATTCTTTTTAAAAATATTGTTAATTTTACTGGACATCCTTAAGCAGGAATACGCAAGAGTCCATGTTATTTGGGTGTGACGACCCCATTTTAAAAATAAGCCTGTCGTATATCCCGCAATAGTCCAAAAGTTCAGTTGCGGATAAAAAAGAATATCATGCATATTTATGAATATTTAAAATATGACCTAATGGTCAAACTATATCAATTTTATGGATATCCAAACCTAAAATTTAACTTACATTCAGAAGAACCGATAAAATCCTACAGAAATGCTTGAGTGATGTCGTAACCTTAACACATTAGCTGATGCATCATTCTGATGAAAATAAGCAAGATTGAGTATATTAGATACACAGTAAGCTATATGAAAAATGCTATTTAACTAGCATGCAAGGTGTTCAACTGGATAAACTCACGGGTTGTAATATGATAAGAATAGATACAAGTTTAATGGTAAAGAACTTTGCACTTAAAATGGTAAAATAGTATTTAATTAACAAGGAGGTTTGTCATCGGCAATTTCCACATTAAATTATTCCAAATCTATATACATATCTTCTTGTTGGAATTACCCATGAAACGCAATTCCATTGATGGGGAGCATGGCGTATTCAAATATCATTTATTATACTCTATAGAGTTACCTAACTTTATCCATAAAATGATACAAATCTACTAGTAAACTGGTTGATGCGTAGAGTGACCCGATCTTGATGGTACGATCTGCAGGTGTTCTCCTTCTTCTCCCTTCGGCAGCAAAGATGATTGAAGCTTTAGGGCCTGTTTGGCTGCGGCTGCGGCTTTTGGCCGAAATTTTTGAATTTTGGCTGTTTACGGTACATATTACGGAGAGAGATACTCACTTGCGATTTTGGCTGGTACAGATATTGCGCTTTTGACGTGTACATCGTTTAACTTGTAGACCCCGTATTGAGAAAATACTCCGTTTGAAAGTTAGGTACTATAGCAAAAATCAAAAGCCGCTAGCTTCGGAAGAAAAAGAACAGGCCCTTATTTCTTACGCCGGATGGAAACTAGGGTAGCCACAAGTCGCCTCAGGGTTTCGGCCAGAAAACCCTAAGTCTGCCTTGCTCCTCGCGCAGCCTGGTCCTTCTTTCCTTGCGGATGGAAAAGTTAGGGTTTCCATGGGGACAGCAGGATTGGCGTACTGGCCATGTGCGGTGTGATTAGTTTATCCCGGCGTAATCCTCCCCCAGCTGGTTTGCTCGTTGCCGGCCCAATTGCCTCGTTTAATTGCGCTATTAATGTCGGAACTAAGGCGGCGTTTAACTCCGAACAACCTTATTGTTTTCTCAACTAAATTTTACTCAATATAACTCTTCCATCCCACAATATAAGTTTCTATTCTTAAGAAATGTCGTCACAACAATATAAATTTATTGTGGAGACCAAATGTATACTACTGAAAAAATTAGTAAGTAGTTATAATATACCATTTAATAGAGGTATGAATAGCCTAATAATAATATTTTTTATATTTAATATTTTTTTAATCTATACGTATGGTACATTTCAGGCTTATAGTAAACCAGAGGCGGATCTAGCGGTGGGGCGGGGGGGCTCGAGCCCCCCCTACCGCTATCGGACCTGTGGAGCCCCCCTGGAGCCCCCCCTAAATTTTTAGTCATGGATGTATAATGTAGAAGGGGCTGAGGTCGAGCTGAAGGTACTTCAGCCCCTCCAAAATTTTTTTCTGGATCCGCCACTGTAGTAAACACCACCAATATTGTTTTCGGTGGGTTTTACACCCTCCGTTGCATAATACTCCATCTAATATAACGTTTCCGAATCTTGTTACAGTACGAAATTTTGAAGGACGCACTATGCGTTTTGCATCGAAGGAGTATGAATGCCCGTCAGTTCAGTCATAGCTACTGTATGGCTTTTTTTAGACGTTTTTAGAGATGAAAGCTAGCTAGCTCCTGCGGTGCCAAATACGCGTGGAATGCCGCTGTTGCGTTCGCTGGCCACTAACAAATGGGAGCCCTCCATTTGGGTCGCCCCTGCAAACTTTCGGCGTGGGAATGGAACGGTGCCGTGTGCAGGCTTCTGAATTTGGGTTGGGGTAGGAAATGATGAGCTGCTTCTTGCTGTTGCGCGCCTGAACGCTCCTCCTGTATCCACACGGTGTGGCTCGGAAAAACGATGCCTTAGTGCTTGCGTTTGTATAAATAAATTAAATATTAGTAAATTAATAAATTATTTAAAAAATTGCTTTGGTAAATTGTTTCGAAAATATAGTGAGCAAATTATCTTGTTTGTTTGTTCGAAAAAACCATAAATTATAAACTAAAAAGATGGGACGGATATCATACTAATATATGAAGCAACAAAGACATGGTATCTGAAGCAACTAAAATGATACTACTGTCTCAATTAAAATGATCAGTGTAATATATTGTTAGCTGATAAGAAGCACCATACGACATTGAGCCGACGTATGCTTACTTGATACGTATTCGATACGATGATATGTTCCGATATGCAATGATACGGTATCGACGAAGTATCGATGAATTTGAGCCAAAAAGAAAATAAAAAATACCCTGGTACGTGAGCGATACGTATGGCCCAATCCCAGCCCAACAGGCGTAGCCAACCCAGCAACATTGCCTACTACCAGTCTACCACTACGTGAGCTCACGCCAAACCCTAACCTGCTTAGTGCTCATGCCACATTGCTCCAAAGCTGCTCCTAGCTCGTTGTTGCCTTCGCCTAGAGATGACCAGCCAACCACCACTCCCATCGCCGAGATATCCGTCGCCCTCGCCACTGCTCCCGCCCCTCCCTCACTGCTCCCGCCGCATTATCAATTGTTACTGTCTCCGCCGCCGGCCCCTGGCCATGCGTCGAGTTGACCTCCGCTCCATATCTAAGTCGGTTGCATGAGATGCCTCACTACGCAGTCAGCACGACCGCTAGACCCTTGCCTGGCGCCGCATGCACCGGAGCCAGGCCGCGCCGCCTAAAGCCGCCACTCTTGTAGGATTAATGATAACCGACTAGAGGGAGAGTGAATAAGAGATTCTAAAAATTCACGTTTTCTAAAACTAGTTACCACAATTTATAGCAAACAAGATTTCAAAGCAATGTAAACCTATACAATTCTATTAAATCTAAGACACTACAAGCACAAGTCTCTACAAGTATATCTCTAGCACAGGTAAATAAGGCAATCACAATAATTACAATATGATAGAAATACAAGTGCGAAAAGTAGAGACAAAGAAGTAACCAATTGACACACAATGTTTTACCGTGGTGTTCGGAAACTTGCCTGTTTCCCCTAATCCACGTTGAGGAAAGCTCAAATGACTTAGACCGGTTCTACGAATTAAGCCTCAACTCCTTAATCCACTAGTGGTTATTCTTCCTTCACTTCGAAGATGGTGGACACCAAACCACTTACAAGTCAGCATCAGGTTTCTTCGCAATCTTCTTGAAGAAGTCACCACACAAGCTCCAGGCAAGCCTTCTACGTGCCGACAAATACCAAGAGTGATAATCCAAAGCTTCGCTTGATGGCAATCAAGTGTCAAAGATCAATCTAGAATGAATGCACTTGATTTTGGCTCAACTACCTCAAATGAATGGAATGAAAGTAACTGAGGTATGGACTGATTACTCTATATTCAAGGATGTTGTAATGAAGTGTCTAGCTCTATCCTTAAGCAGGTAGGGGAGTATTTATACCCTCACCAACCAAATCTAGCCGTTACACAAAACAATCCTAAAAAATCAGGATGATCGGAAGTACCTCAATGCAAAGGCTGGTACTACTGCACCTGTTCTAATGCAACGGTAACAACTATTTCAGAGCTTTTGAACTAGTCGTTGAAAGTCGGCGTGGTGCTACCGTTGTTTTAAGTGCGGTAGTTCCGATCTTCAAAAGTTCCAATTTTTGGCATGGTACTTCCATTTGACTCGAGGCCAATTCTTTGTGCTTTCTAGAAAAACGTACCACCCAGATTTTTAGAGCTTCTGAATTCCAAAGTACTGCTTAGGGGCTACGGTCCTACCGCTCTACAGAAGTTCCACCGTTCAAACTTCAGAACTTCTATTTTTCAGAGAGACAAGCCTCGCTCATTTCAGCTTCAATTTCTGGCTTATTTTTTACTATTCATAAATTTTGTCTTTTTCTGAACTTTTGGCTTTTTAAGCTTTTTTGCCGGTTCTTTTTTTCCCCGTATTCGTTTGCGTTGTTCGTGATGAGCTAGCATATTTTTTTATTTTTAAATTTAATTACACCAAATAAGCCACCTTCAACTACAGTAAAATTTCAGCTGCTACAGTGCAATTTCAGCCATAAGCCACAGCTTTTCAGCCCAACCGAGCGGGGCCTTAGGGTGTTTCTAAGGGTGATCTCCAGAAAAAACGTATCACTAGTTTGTCGGAACTTTCAGGTAGCGGAAGTACCGCCGCGCTAACTCCGGTACTTCCGATTTTTTGACAGTGCACAGTTGGCTATCAATTTTAGTTTTAAGTGTATGCAGGACCCTAAATTGGTCCAAATGGCACAAGAATATGTTGTAAAGTTACTAGTCTTGATCCCTCTTAATAGTATGATATTTATCCTATAATCTGATTTTCCATCCTTTCTTCTAAAACCGGTAAAACCAAAAAGGGATCTTAGACTACTAGCACCTTTGTCTTGAGCCACATTGATCTTCATTTTGACCCTTAGTATGCATCTCACATTTGTCATCGGGACTAAATCTTTCAAACATTCAATAAATATGTTAGTTTCATATTAACATAATATCATTAATTACCAAAACTATTTTAGGGGCCTAGATGCTTTTAACTCTAGAGGTCTCGGGCCGCCGCAGGCCGCCGGCCTTGCTCCAAATCTAAGGCGCCTGCTCACGTCCGCTCAACTGCTTGTGGTCGCTCGATCTCCTGTGCAAAGTTGCCTCTAAGCACGTAGAAAGTCCCGCCGCCGTTGGAGAGGAGGGATGGGGAGGAGGGGTGGGCTCGAGCTAGAGCTTGTGTCACCCCGATGTAGCCCAGGAGAGCCACACAGGAGACCCCTTTGCTCGAATCAAAATATTAAATGGCTTTCTTCTTTTGATGAAATAGGTATTCTCGTTTTGCTGGACCAAGCATACCTTCTGATGGGAATGTCAATAGCAATCAGTTCCAAGTCATTAATCCACTCACTGAAAGTTTCCAATCTCCATGTGTGACCAATCAACACGTTATTTTTGTCATACTGGTATATGTATATGCCGAACTCTCCCGTCATAATCCAAGGACTGGAGACAGTTGTTAAGGTACGGATATATCATTTAAACTTTTCAATTTTTATTTTTTCATTGCTAGCCAAGCATTCATGCTATACCATTGGAAATCTATTAATCTGAGATAATATACAAAGAAATCTGATGCATGTTTTCGAAAATACCAACAAGGAAGTGCTATCTTGCCTGGTTGATTAATGGAATATATAGATATATAGCATTCAATACATCAAGGTAATCTCAGTTTCTCTCTCTCGTAGTCTGTTTTACAATTTTTTTTATTTTCAAATACATGTACTTATCGTATCGCTGTATCTTTATTTTTGAAAAATATCGTAGTATCGCATATCGAGGCATACTAGGTTAGCTGCCTTGTGTTTAGAAGGGTGAATTCCTTATATATCACTGAAAGTTTGCCTCATTTCTTACATACTACTGATTATCTCACTGAGATGTGGATCTAGATCCCACACGTCGGTGACTCATTTGGGGGTTACCTAAAATTCTAGTAGCGTATAAGGAATTAATCCTTTTTAGAATGGTGTATTTAGGATTGCGTAGAATTGCTACCTGCAGTTTTTTTAGGATTGGTTAATTAGAGTCACAGAGTACTGAGAGTAGGTAGTAGTAAGATTTTGAGCAAGAACCAAGCTAAGTCCTGATCAACTCGGCTTCGGCTTCTGACTTCTGGCTTATTTTTCACTATTCATAAGTTTCGTCTTTTTCTGAACTTTTAGCTTTTTGTTGAGCTTTTTTGCTGGTTCTATTTTTTCCCGTATTTGTTTGTATTATACGTAATGGGCTAACATATTTTTTTATTTTTAAATTTTTTTAAATTTAATTATGCTAAATAAGCCTCTGTCAGTTACAGTGCTTTTTTCAGCCATAAGCCACGAGCTTTTCAGCCGAACCGATCACCACCCTAATCCGAAGAGTGCTAGAAATTAGTAACGTATGGTGGAACCGCACGGGAATGGAAAAAAAATGCACGAATTCCTCCAAAATGCTAAAAATCTTGCTTCTACAATGCCGCACAAACTTCCTTTTAATCAAACCTACACTTGTTAGAGCACAGTACTCCATTTTCTTTCTTGTGTTGAAAGAGATCGTTTTTTTTAAAAAAAATCTTTAGTGAGTCAGAAATCATACGAACATTACACTGCTCGCATTACAGTAAGAGCAACTCCAGCAGGGCCCCTACTTGAGCCCTCAAAACTCAAATTTGAGGGCTTGAGCTAAAAAACGAGCTCCAGCAGAGCCCCTACTAGAGCCCTCAAATTTGAGAAGGCCCTCAAATCACCCTCCCACCCCTCATTCCTAGGGGCCCCCTACTTCGGCTCTCATTTTTCAGCTTTCCTCGTTTTTTGTGGAACATTTGTGCTTTCAATTTAAATTCGGAACAAATTTGAATTTAAATTTGAATATTCGTATTTAAATTCGTATTTGAATTCATATTTAAATTTGGAATAAATTTGAATTTAAATTTGAATATTCGTATTTGAATTCATATTTGAATTCGGAACAAATTTGAATTTAAATTTGAATGTTATGTGATGAACTTTGTGCTTTCAATTTAAATTCGGAACAAATTTGAATTTAAATTTGAATATTTCGTATTTGAATTCGTATTTGAATATTCGTATTTGAATTCAGAACAAATTTGAATTTAAATTTGAATGTTATGTGATGAACTTTGTGCTTTCAATTTAAATTCGGAACAAATTTGAATTTAAATTTGAATATTCGTATTTGAATTCGGAACAAATTTGAATTTAAATTTGAATGTTATGTGATGAACTTTGTGCTTTCAATTTAAATTCGAAACAAATTTGAATATTCGTATTTGAATTCATATTTGTGCTTTCAATTTAAATTCGGAATAAATTTGAATATTCGTATTTGAATTCGTATTTGAATATTCGTATTTGAATTCATATTTGAATTCGGAACAAATTTTAATGTTATGTGATGAACTTTGTGCTTTCAATTTAAATTCGGAATAAATTTGAATTTAAATTTGAATATTCGTATTTGAATTCATATATTTAAATATTGTCCCTCATTGTGAAATCATAAATATTTTATTGTGTATTGTGCTTTTGTCCCATACATATACATATAGTGTGTGAGGAAATAGAGGGAATTGAGAAGTAGGGGCTCTGTTTTGAGGGCTCCTGCTGGAGTGCAGCCCAGAAAACAGGGTCCTCAAAAGTAGGGGGAGCCCTCAAATAAAAAGTAGGGGCCCTGTTTTGAGGGCTACTGCTGGAGTTGCTCTAACCCAGTGAATGATTGTCACGGAGGCAATGGTACCTAGTGCTAGGATTAGTGTACCACACGACGAGCCCTGGCGCCAATCACGCCGTGACGGAACACTGAAAGGCGGGTCCCGCCACACCGTGTGGCCCCACCACGTTCATCGTTTCCAACGGCCGGAAACCACGCAAGCAACCTGAGCGTGACACACTGACCGCCGGGCCCCAAACCCACCGGCATCCTCACAAGCTATCCACTACCCGACGGAAAAGAACGTGACGCCAATAGCGTCACCACGGCCTCATTAGTTTTTTACTCCCGCTTATTTAGGATTAAACTTTTAACTTCCGATTTATTTTTTCTTATTTCTAATTTTCGTTTTTAGCTTTCTTTTGCAGATTCTTTTTTCATTTCCTTTGCATTATCCTTAATGAGCTAACACGTTTTTTATTTTTAAATTATTTAAATTTATTTATACTAAATAAGTTATCATTAACTATAATATAATTTTAATTAATAATAGTATAATTTTAATTATAAATCAGCTTACTTCAGTCCATCGTAGCAACACCTTGTGAAAAAAGGAAAACGAGATTAGCGTCGTCAACACTCGGAGACAGGTGCGCGGTCAAAAGCGACGACGAGGCTACAAAGAAAAGGAAGCACTGGCAGGGTGGTTCAGAACATGGGAGGCCCACATGTCAGTCACCCCGACATTTCTCTTCCGGGTCTTCCCCCCCCGCTGTCGAGCCGCGAAGTTGGTGGCCCCCACCTCACACCCCAGGTGGGCCCATCACGTCCCCGCTGTCACCCTCCTCTTTAACTCCTCTACCGCTCCCGGCAACTCCTGCTCCGACCCCCCACCCCAGCCAAAGCGACTCCATTCTTAAGCGCTAAGCCAGACGAGAGGAGGTAACCCTAGCTCCGGCCCCGGCTCCGAGTCCAGGGCCGGGCGTCTCGTACGAGGGCGATGTCGTCGCCGACCGCTGCGCCGGCGCCGCCGGCCAACGCCACCGCGCCGCCTCCGGCCACCCCGGCTGCACCGCCTCCGGTCACCCCGGCTGCGCCGCCCCCGGCCAACCCCGCCCCCTCCGCGCCCGCCACCCCGCCGCCTGCCTCCATCCCGCCGCCGGCCACACCCGCGCCGTCCTCCACCCCGGGGACCCCCACCGCGCCGTCGCCCTCCTCCCCGTCGCCGCCCTCGGACACGCCCTCCCCGCCGTCATCCGTGGGGAGGTCCCCGCCGTCGTCCGGGGGCGGGGGGAGGTCGCCGTCCACGCCGAACCACCCGTCCAACCCGTCCCCGAAGTCGCCGTCGCATTCGTCGGGGGGCGGTGGCTCCGAGGTGCCCACGTCGCTGGTGGTGGGCGTAGCCGTGGGGGGGCTCGTGCTGCTGCTGCTAGCCAGCTTCGCGTGCCTCTGCTGTCTGCGGAAGAAGCAGCGCCGCCCGCCTCCGCACTACGGCTATCCGCCGCCTCCTCCGCCATACAAGGGTGAGTGAGGTCTCTTTACTGCTTCGAACCATAGCTGTAGCTATCTAGATCTAGATCTGGCGTGCGGGTGGCGTGTGCTAGCAGCTAGTCACGTTGTTGTCGGTTTCAATTCTTCTGTTCTTGGCAATTTGGTTGCAATTCCTCTGTTTGGGCACGGCTTAGGTGTGTTAGCGTTCGATTCTGCATGTGCCGTGTTGTTGAAGTGTGCATGACGAGCTAAAAGGTGTTAATTTTAGTAAGTACCGACGAAAATTTCAATTTCAATTGCACTGGACGTGGAATTCTTAATTGTCATGACTGAGACGTAGGGAAAGGTGCGTCTTTGTTACGTTCAATAAATTAGTCTGTAATGGGTTATCTAATAGTAGTACTTGGTAGCGACGAGTATGAGTAGATGATGACATGATGTCATGCCTGTTGTCTGATCAAATGTCGTAATTTATTGGTTTAACCTGTCTTTTATTTGAACGAAAAAAGCGTATATGTTATGTCGTGAAGCTGTTTGAAGGTTAAGATGTGCTTTGTTATTACTTGCAAAATGGAGACAGACTTTTCCTCACTAGATGTTGTCTTACTGCAGAGGATCCATATGGCAGAACATACCAGAGTTGGCAGCAAAATGCTCCTCCTCCTCCACCTGAGCATGTGGTCAAGATGCATCCATCACCACCACCAGCATATGCCAACCGTCCTCCACAGCCACCGCCACTGCCACCGCCTCCACCTGCTATGATAAACAGTAGCAGTGGGTCTGGTTCTAATTATTCAGGTGGCGAGATCCTACCTCCACCATCCCCTGGCACCGCCCTTGGCTTCTCAAAGAGCACATTCACTTACGACGAGCTGGTGAGGGCAACGGATGGATTCTCTGACGCTAATCTCCTTGGACAAGGTGGTTTCGGATACGTTCACAGAGGAGTGCTGCCTAATGGCAAAGAGATTGCCGTGAAGCAATTGAAAATTGGAAGTGGCCAGGGAGAGCGTGAGTTCCAGGCGGAGGTTGAGATTATCAGCCGAGTGCATCACAAACATCTTGTGTCTTTGGTTGGTTACTGCATTTCTGGGGGCAAGAGGTTGCTTGTTTATGAGTTTGTCCCCAACAACACATTGGAATTCCACTTACACGGTATGCTTTGTTGATGTATTTGCTTTCTTTATCCGTGATTCCTCATATTTGATTGTACTACTTAGCTTGTCTCTGAATCGAATTACAAAAACTTTGGTGTTTGGTTTAGTACTTAGCACATCTAGATACACAGAAACTGTAGTTAATAGCTGTTAGATGTCTTATTGTCCACTACAATGTGACTAGGTAAATTCATTGATTCGCAAAGCATAGTCTTTGACTTTAGACTAGAGAACTACTAACTGTTTGATTGACCTTTTTGGTTTCTTCGTTTTTACCAAATTGACTTCTAAAATCATGAAAATTCTTATCATGATTCTTAGCATTTGTAGGAAGGACTAAGTAGAATCAACAGCCATATCAATAGGATTGCTCAGTAAAGGAAATCATGTGGCTTGATATACTACAGTGAAATAGCAGGCTAACATTACCTTCACTATGGAGAAATCATCAGTTAGCCACTGCTCGGAGCCATCATGATTTTTTGAGAACACTGCCCCTTCAAAAAATTCAATGCCACTGGTCCGTTTGGCTGAATGTCCTTTACTTCTTACTTGGTTGAAATGGCAATGCACAATAAAATGCCTTCTCATCTAGGGCAGTTCATGGATTAATTTTCTGTGTCTTCTGAAAATTTGTTGATTGTTGAGGCATGCATGGTACAAGTTAATTGCTATATCTATTTGTCTTATGTTTTGTTATGCATTGTTAAGACCCATTTTCACCTTCCACAGGAAAAGACCGACCAACAATGGAGTGGCCCACAAGACTAAAGATTGCTCTGGGTGCTGCAAAGGGTTTGGCATATCTTCATGAAGACTGTGAGTTTACATCCGCAACTACCATTTATGTTTTACAATTACGTGTTTGAACTAACATAGAAGTGTAATGACAAGCAGGTCCTTACATTAATATTTGTTTTAATTGACAGGCCATCCTAAGATCATCCATCGTGATATAAAGGCAACAAACATTCTTCTTGATTTTAAATTTGAAGCTAAGGTTGGTTATACTTCTCTATTTCTTGTTCCTTATTGTATTTGTTGGCCTCTGTACAGTTTAAAGGTATTTCTTTAAGGATCACTTATTTTTTACATTTACTGCCTTGACTAGAATTTGACATTAAGGATTTAAATGTTTTGGCAATGAACATGTCATGCAATTATCTGAATGTATTTGTCTGTTGAAAACTTGAAATGATGTCTTAAGGTGATTTTTGCTGTGTAGTTTTAATGATGTGGCTGTGAAGAAGTACCTACTTTCAATATTTTTCCAACATAAAAGCTGGCAGTGGAATTTTTCCATAATGACATTAGATAGAAAACTTCTTTACAATTATAGCCTTAAACACTACATTTCTACAGTCTCCTTGTTTATATGACTAGATCATTCCATTTATTGTTTTGAGCTTATTTGTAACCCTTTTTACAGGTTGCGGATTTTGGACTTGCAAAATTCACTACTGATAACAACACCCATGTTTCGACAAGAGTAATGGGCACCTTTGGGTATGTATAAATTCTCAGTGCAGCACTATGCTATTTGAATTTGGTGTTAAGTTGTCAAGTAGGCATGCTACACATGTATAACTCTTGGTTAAAATGTTCTAAAACGACCCATTGCTGGCCCAATTGAGACTAGGTCGGTATGGTCAAATTTTCTTTATGATAAAACACCTCAAGAGATTTTTTTGCCTTAGTTTTTGTATCATGTTGACATTATTTTTATGGTATACCTAGCAGTTGAATCATTTTAGCATTCAACTTGCTATGCTGTAGCAAGAATTACAGTTTTGCTAATGCTCATTTTCCTGGCCTTAGGTATCTAGCTCCAGAGTATGCATCTTCTGGCAAGCTCACCGAAAAATCAGATGTATTTTCTTTTGGAGTCATGCTTCTTGAGCTAATAACTGGGCGTCGGCCTGTTGATACAACCCAAACATTTATGGATGACAGCTTGGTTGACTGGGTAAGTGCTTTAACAGCTTGTTTAACTGGCGTTACTCATACTACTTTCACCATGTAGGTAACAAAGCTCTATTTGATTTTTTATATATATGTCAAATAAGGGACATTTTGGTTTAGATGATGTTTTCATGATTTATTATTTAAATAAAGTGCCACTAGATCAATTGTTGCTATTATGAATATTGTGTATATATTTATGAGGCCCAAGATATTATAAGAGAGTATGCTATAAACATGTAAGGAAATACAAAGCAATTCCTATTCTAACACCCCCACCCCCACCTCCAAATTCATGATTGATCAAAACACACTGAGTTTGGAGAGAAAATACAAATGTTACACTTTAGTTGTGGCTTCGTGAAGAAGCCAGTAATATGTAACTCCGAGGGCACAAACTGTAAAACAGGTGCTCCCTCCTATACCTGTGATCGAGTGTATGAAGCATCCAAAATCTGCAAGTAGCCATCTCAACTAAGTAACTTCTGCTGTCACTATTGTTATAGCTCTCAACTTAGCCTCGTTGTTGCAATTAGGGCTGTGCAAATCTCAACCGAACCGAAAAAACCGAGCCAAAAAAACCGAACCGAACCGGTCAACTCGGTTTGACCGGTTTTCGGTATTCGGTTCGGTTTTTATATTTTAGGTTTTTTTGGTGTTCGGTTTTTTCGGGAAAAACCGAGTAAAAACCGAACGAACCGAACAAACCGAACAGCCCAAGTTCTCGTGGGCTGAAAAAATTTTGGTTCATCAATCCTATGCGCCTCCTAAGCTAGTTTCCCGTTTCTTCCAGTCAAACAATGCAACAGGCTACTCAGTACTCACGATATCTATTCCCGGTCCATGGAATATAATAATGTCTGCTGGGATGAATACACCGACATGATTGGGCACCATCCTCGGTCTGTCCCAGTCACCTGTTCACTGCCACATGTGGGTAGATCTGTACCATGAACTCACGGCCTAATCATCTAATAAACCGGTGGATTGCGTTAATAACACTTGCCGCTAAAGTAGTATGGAAATGCGAAACGAAATGCAGTGAGACATTGAGCCATTGAGGACGCCCAGTTGTGCTATCGATGCAAGAGGATCCACCTCTATCCACTATGATCACAGTGTAATGTAGCATAAATACCTAGCTCGACGCCGAGTTAATTTGCGTTAACTTTGGTAAATATGGTATTTACCGATACCGCACCGAAATAAATTGGGATTTACCGATACCGAACCGTATTTTCAAAAATACCGTATACTACCGAACTAACAAAACCGTATTTACCGTATATACCGTATTTACCGAACCGATTTTACCGAACAAACCGAATGCACAGTCCTAGAACTTGCAATCAGGGAGGAGCAAAGAAAAACATAGCAGCAAAAAGAGAACGATGATCAGAAGGATCACTAGCTCAGGTTGCATCGGCGTACGCCTGAAGCTATAGTGAGTTGGAGCTAGGGAAAACAAACGACGAAAGATAGTCCCACGCAAGTAGCGAAGAACCTGAAGAAGGTGACTGTAATGAAGGTGGGTACGACAAACCATGAACTAACTTAAGATATGAACAACATGAGTAATATCAGGATATACAAGTGTTCACAAGATACACTAGACTCTCAACAAGATGGAGATATCGAGTATGATCCTAAAGAAGATCACCATCGGTGCCCCGAAGCTAAAAGAGAACTCCATCGGAGTCTCAACAGTGCGGGTGTCAATTAGACTAAACAATCAAGAAGATTCTGGACCCTCAAGAAAATCACCATCGGTGGCCCGAAACTGAAAGAGATAACTCCATGTGAGTCTCAGCAGTGCGGGTGTCAGACTAGAACGATTAAGAAGATCACGGACATACTTCTACTGGGAGAGAGAATAGCCCTCAGACATAGAAGTGACCTCAATCCCAAGGTGATAGGAGCAACTGAAGTGTATGGAAGGTGGAGGCGGTCGAGGATATAGAGATCCTGACGATCCCTACAGTGTCGGCCAGCCCCAAGTATCATCCCTGTTTGTCAATCTTGGACGAAACAAGAGAGTCAAAGTTCCTGTGATGCTAACCTGTGATGCTAACAAGTATAGTCGGAACAGACTGTGATGCTAACCTGCGGTAAAGCTCCTTAGCATGAAGCGTCAAAAGGGCCTCGGTGACGGTCATGACAAGTGGCTCGGCTGTTGAGCCGTGACAGGCTCAAACTCTTAGTGAATACAGTAGATGAAGTCATGAAGGTGAAAGTGATCATGATCTGCCTTCTACACTTTACGACACTCTTGGCCAAGCGGAGAGGCCAGCTCGTCCAGCTGGTGCCAAAGACTGGCCAAGGCTCAGTAGAAGTTGACGAAGGAGTCCTCTTGGCTAAGCGTCTCTTAACACGCTGAAGCGAGAAGAACTAAGCATCGCTACTCTGCTGGTATCGCTCGCGTAAGTACTCTTAGATCTTACGAGTAGAACGTAGACCAACAATGTTTGGCTATATGGAGTCGTCGATGTCGACCACTAGGATGGCTCGAACACAGGCCTCATGAGCACATCGGCGCTAGAAAAAGTTTTTGACATATTGAAAGGCCTTATCAGCATCATGATCAGTAGCAGCAACATCCTCTGCCTCTTTGGCGGCCACATCTTCGGCAGGAGGTGTAGAAGTAGGCTACCTTGGAGGAAGCTGAACCGGTGATGGCGGACAAGGTCGTGCACCAGTGGCATATCCCCATGGGTGGAGACTATCGAGCTTGATCTCCATGAGTGAAGACCACAACTTTTAGTTTGTCCTATGGAGCTTTGTTTTCGAGAATAGGATCGTAGCTGATGGAACAGAAGCCATTGGTAGGCAGCGTTGGACGGTGTGGCGACCAAGGCAAAAAAAGTCTAACAGGCAGCGTTGGATGACGCGGCGGTTAAATCGATGTTTTTTTTGGACACGGGGTTGGTTCTTTTGGGCTGTGGCTTATGGCTTTTGACTTAAAATTTCGCATTTTGGATATTCGCAAGAGAGTATTAATAGAGACGCTTGCGTATGATTTGGTTGACATAGATGTATTCAGTACAATGCTTGCTACAATCGACTTGTAGAAGCCACAAATAAGAAGCCCAAAAGAACCCAACCACGGTCTAATAAAAGGAATCTGAGTGTTGGTTTGCTTTTAAAACACTCTTTCTATACCAGCATAGGCGGCAGCGGGCTTAGCCCGGGCAGCCGACGGCGGGTGGGGCGCACGGGGAGGCAGCCGGTGGCGTCTCGGGCGATGGCAAATAGGGAGGCCTCAGGCGGCAGTGGCCTCGAGTGTCGGGCTCGGCCGGCAACGAGCACACAGGGAGGCGGTCTGCATTGGGCGACTAGGGAGGTGGTTAGCATTGGGCGACAGCGGCCTCGGGTGGCGGCGGCGGACCTGACCCATGTGGCGGTAGCCCAATCTGGGTGGTTGTGACGGTCACCTTTGACGATGGCGACAACAGTGGTGGATGGCAGCATAAGGAGCTAGGTTAAGTGCCCTAGTTTTGATATTATGTTATGAATATTGTGTGTATATTCATGTGGCCCAATGCGCAGTATATATCATGAGTACAAGGGAATATGCTATACAAATATAAAGAAATACAAATGATTTCTTATTCTAATAGTTGTCATGAAGTAATAGAAGTATATACTTCTTATTCTAATAGAGCGTTGCCTTTGACTTGCCGTGGTTTTCAAGAAGTAACTTTAACAACTAATTTTGATCACAATAGGTTAATAAATGCTGTAATACTATATTATCATGAAAATGTTTTTGACAAAGTGTCTGCTTACGCACGTCATTTCCATGTGGTCAATCTAAATACATCATTCTGTCTTTTGTCAGACTTTTACGTTGTAAACTTCTTGAGAGTAACATATCTGACCATCCGCAGGCAAGGCCTTTACTGATGCGAGCACTTGAGGATGGTAACTATGAGGACTTAGTGGATCCTCGGCTGGGGAAGGATTTCAATCCTAATGAGATGGCAAGAATGATAGCCTGTGCAGCCGCATGTGTACGCCATTCTGCACGTCGTCGCCCACGCATGAGTCAGGTAACTTGTGTTTCATACATCTTTTCTACTGCCATACAAAAGCTTCACAAAATGCCCCTAAATGCTTTTCGTCAAACACATTCTATTCAACATCTACTTTGGGCATTGTTAAATGCTATTCCGAATCCGTTGCATATGGCACATAATTCGTTTAACCATGAAAAGTACTGTGGTGACAACTTTGTGTTGTCGTATTTGCATAGATAGACTTGTGGTTTTAGTCTGAATACTCAATATGATGATCAGGTTGTTCGGGCCGTGGAAGGTGACGTGTCTTTGGAGGATCTTAATGAAGGTGTTCGGCCTGGTCATAGCCGCTTCTTTGGATCGTACAGCAGCTCCGACTATGATTCTGGCCAGTACAACCAGGACATGAAGAAGTTCAGGAAGATGGCTTTTAACAACAATGACTACACGAGCAGCCAATACAGCGCACCAACGAGCGAGTACGGCCAGATACCATCTGCATCAAGCAGCGAGGGCCAACAAACACAGGAAATTGAGTCGGGCAAGATGAAGAAAGGTGGCTACAGCGGCTACAGTGGAGCCTCGTGAGGGAACTCTCCTTTTTTTTTCTTTTGACGTTTCATTGTTGCGTTCTGTAAAGTCTGGCTGAATTATTATGACCAAAGTTGCTGACTTGCGTGTGATGAACCATAGTTTGATCGAAGTATAGCTTTTGGTAACTGCAATTGTTGATTCTTTTAGTATGCTGTGCCCACCACCGTTTGCTATGTAATTCGAAGAGCTAATTGACTGTTGATATACTGTTCATATCTATCCATTCGTGTTGCCCTACAAGTTCTTCATCAGTTTTCGTGCCTTCGATATTTTTACCAGCTGTTCAGTAATGTAAACTGCCATGGTCGTCCTTTGGTGTCTTCTTCCTGTACCTGAATCATGTATGCTAACCAACATTATTATAGGTATCTTTTCTTGCATGTGAAGAGTTTGTATGCTTGGCAGGATACTGGTAGCGACATGCTCTATAGACAGTAATGGAGATGATTATATAACTTTTATATTTATGATCTTTTAAATAATATTGTTGTAGCTACAGACCAAACAGAGAGAGAGGTGGTAGTGGAGAGTGATGAAGATAAGTGTAATGGCCTGGGTCCTCCCCATGGCTTATATATATATATATATATATATATACACACACACACACATGAGGAGTGCTTTTACAGCTATACCCTTACATCTGGTTATCCCCTCTGGGGGCAGTTATGTCATTACACATGGCCTATTCTGGGCCTTATAATCCCCTACCAGGCCTGCTGGGTTTAGGTGGGGGCCACCCCTACGACAGGAGCCTCTCATGCTGAAGGGCTTCACAGGGCCGAAGCCATGTCGCCGAGTCCTTTGGCCCCCTCCGTCCCCTGCGGCCTGTGAATTCCTCCAAGCTTGTGGTTGGGGAGCCTGAAGTCTGGGATGGTGGTAGCGGAGGCTGGCGCCTGAGTCGAAGCAGGTGCGCGCGCTCCGTTCCCTGCCCTTCGAACTGGTGGCAGCGAAGCTGGCGCGTAAGTTGAAGTAGGCGCGCGCGCTCCGTCCCCTACCCTGCGAACGGGTGGCAGCGAAGCTGCGCCTAGTCGAAGTAGACGCGCGCGCTCCGTCCCCTACCCTGCGAACGGGTGGCAGCGAAGCTGGCGCCTAAATCGAAGTAGACGCGCGCGCTCCGTCCCCTACCCTGCGAACGGGTGGCAGCGGAGGCTGGCGCCCAAGTCGAAGTAGGCGCGCGCGCTCCGTCCCCCATCCTTCGAACGGGTGGCAGCGAAGCTGCCGCCTAGTCGAAGTAGACGCGCGCGCTCCGTCCCCTACCCTGCGAACGGGTGGCAGCGAAGCTGGCGCCTAGTCGAAGTAGACGCGCGCGCTCCGTCCCCTACCCTTCGAACGGGTGGCAGCGAAGCTGGCGCCTAGTCGAAGTAGACGCGCGCGCTCCGTCCCCTACCCTTCGAACGGGTGGCAGCGGAGCTGGTGCCTAAGTCGGAGTAGACGCGCGCGCTCTGTCCCTGTGCTAAGATCGGAGCTTGGCGCCGGTATGGTTGCGCTCCGGGGCTGTTGTGACCTTGCAGTCTGGTAGTGCGCTTTTAATGGCGGCTGGAATCACGCCGACGCCTGGCCTGGCAGAAGTCAGGCTGTCGCGTCGTGCAGTCTGCCATGCTGCAGGTGGGGCACGTGGCGACCCACGACTGGTGCATCGTGGGATGTGAGCGGTTGCGTGACCGCGGCCGTTCGCCTCGTCCCCCGAGAAGTTGGACGCGTGTTGATTTGTTGTTTCTGCCAGACGCTTGCCCTCGGCCGGTCCTTTGACGAGGCCCGCGTTCGGGAGCGGAGGGCTCTGGAAGCCAGCCTCCGCGAAGCAAACACTGCCCTCGCCGCGAAGGATGAAGAACTTCGCGCGCTGGAGGGCGCCCTTGTGGCCGCACAACTCGAGGCCACGGAAGCTCAGAGCGCCGCGGCTGGGGAGCGCGCGGCCTTCGTGCAGCAGATCGCCGTCCTAGAAGGGGAGAAGGCCCAACTGGCGGAGTCTGCTGCCGAGAACCGCCTCGTCTTGGAAAATGCGTCCCTGTCGGCATGGCGGGCCATGGAGTCTCTGAACCAGGCCCTCCGAGATCTGTGCGTCCGCGTGCCGGACACTACGCACAGGCCGGAGGCCCTGTCGGAGACGCTCGGGCTGATCGAGGAGGGGGCCGGCGTTGCTCTTCGTGGCGCCAGGACCTTTGGCGAGCACTGCAGCTATGTTGGTGCGTGTTTCGCCCTCGCCCTGCTTCATACTCGTGGGTGTAGGCATACCCATGAGCTAGCGAATCCTCAACTGGATCCTCCCGACCGCCCAGAGGTTATGTCGGACGCCATCCGCTCCATCGGGCCTAGCCTGCAGAACTTCCATCAACGGATCTGGGGCCGCTTCGGGGAAGGTGCAGCGAGGGTCGCCGTGCAGCAGACGTTGCATGGGGAGGGAGACCTCCTCCAGTGGCTTGAAGGGGTCCTTCAGCGCCGCGGCGACGACGGCGTGGGCTCGTCCGCACCGCGCCAAGACTGAGCGGTTGGTCGGGTAGGGCAGGGGATGATGTACTGGTTCTTACGCTTGTAACCATGTAACCCCTTTGCTTTTATAATGGAACCAAGTAGTACCTTATGCTTGGTGTTATCTGCCACCGAACGCGGAGGGCAGGTCTGCGCATCTCGTTTATACTCCGTGGAGTGGCGCGTGCGGAAGCGAACCTCGACGCTACGACTTCCTTTATAGTCCGGAGACTCGCGCGTGCGGAGGCGAATCTCGACGCTACGTCTTATTTAAAGTCCGTGGACTGGTGCGTGCGGAGCTAGGCTCGACGCTACGTCTTCTTTATAGTCCGGAGACTCGCGCGTGCGGAGGCGAACCTCGACGCTACGTCTTATTTAAAGTCCGTGGACTGGTGCATGCGAAGCTAGGCTCGACGCTACGTCTTCTTTATAGTTCGGAGACTCGCGCGTACGGAGGCGAACCTCGACGCTACGTCTTATTTAAAGTCCGTGGACTGGTGCGTGCGGAGCTAGGCTCGACGCTACGTCTTCTTTATAGTCCGGAGACTCGCGCGTGCGGAGGCGAACCTCGACGCTACGTCTTATTTAAAGTCCGTGGACTGGTGCGTGCGGAGCTAAGCTCAACGCTACGTCTTATTTATACTCCTTAGAGTGCGCGCGGAGGCGTCCCCCCGCTGCGACTTATTTATACTCCGTAGAGTGCGTGCGGAGGCGGACCTCGACGCTACGTCTTATTTAAAGTCTGTGGACTGGTGCGTGCGGAGCTAGGCTCGACGCTACGTCTTATTTATAGTCCGCAGACTCTCGCGTGCGGAGGTGGACCTCGACGCTACGTCTTATTTAAAGTCCGTGGACTGGTGCGTGCGGAGCTAGGCTCGACGCTACGTCTTATTTATAGTCCGCAGACTCTCGCGTGCGGAGGCGGACCTCGACGCTACGTCTTATTTAAAGTCCGTGGACTGGTGCGTGCGGAGCTAGGCTCGACGCTACGTCTTATTTATAGTTCGCAGACTCTCGCGTGCGGAGGCGGACCTCGACGCTACGTCTTATTTAAAGTCCGTGGACTGGTGCGTGCGGAGCTAGGCTCGACGCTACGTCTTATTTATAGTCCGCAGACTCGCGTGCGGAGGCGGACCTCGACGCTACGTCTTATTTAAATTCTGTAGACTGGTGCGTGCGGAGGCGGACCTCGACGCTACGTCTTTTTTAAAGTCCGTAGACTGGTGCGTGCGGAGCTAGGCTCAACGCTACGTCTTATTTAAAGTCCGTGGACTAGTGCGTGCGGAGGCGGACCTCGACGCTACGTCTTCCTTTGTATGCCGCCACGTGATGTAGTCTTCGCGCATAGGCCTTCTGCTGCCGTGCCGAGGCGACTTCCAGCGCAGAGCCTCCGGATATGACGTTAATGACCCTGCGGTAGGTTGCGTCCGGGGCCTGCAACGACAGAAGGCCCTCCCGAGGCTGCTGTACGTGAGCTTGGATCCGTAGGGTGCCTTCCTGGGGTTGCATCCCTTGCGCCTGTACCTGCATGGGGGCCTCGTACGGGAATTGGACGTGGGCCACCGCAGGCGGGCGCGCCTCCGGGTTCCTGTCCCTGGCGACGCTGTCGCGCAGCGCCGCGATGGAGGTGCAGGCGCGGGTATCATGATTGCCGCGGCCGTGGACTACGCACCACAGTCCCTGATGCTGGTCGTCGTAATCTCCGCGACCCTTATCGTCGCGGCCCCTGCCACGGCCGCGCCCCCGGCCACGGCGCCCCCGGCCGCCTCGGCCCGCTGGAGCACCCTCGTCGGACCCGCCTTCGATGTCGAGGACGTACCGGTTTCGCCTCGACCTCTGCTGGCCGCGCTTGGGCTGATCGGACGACTCCTTATGCGAGTTGTCCCTGCGGTCGGGCGCGTCCCTGGACGACTCCTGCTTACGCTTTCCCTTCGAAGAACCGCCCTTCGGCGGGTCTTCGGCTTTTGCCGAGGCTCCGGCCTGGTTGGTGTCGGAGTCGTCACCTTGCCTTCGCCGCGCGTCTTCCTCCGCCCTGGCATACTCTTCCATCTTGTCGAAGAGCTTCGCCACCGTCTTGATTGGCCATCGGGCCCGGACGAAGGCCCTGTATGGCTGCATTGACGATGGTGGTCTCGTTGACGTCCTTCACTTGACATTGAATCTTGGCGAAGCGTTTGAAGTAGTCCCGGAACTTCTCCGAGGGTTTTTGCTTCACGGCAAAGAGTTGGTCCGCGTCGACCCGGTCGACGTAGTTTCCTTGGAAGTTGTTGTGAAGGCGGACGCGGAGCTGCTCCCACGCGTAGATGGAGCCCGGCTCTATGGTAAAAAACCAAGAGAGCGCCACTCCTTGTAGCGCGAGGGGGAGTCCCTTTGCCTTCGTGGTGTCGTCTCCGCCCGCGGCTTCGATCGCGGTTTCGTATACGCGCACGAACTCACGGGGGTCCGTGTCGCCTTTGTACGAGTCGATGGCGCTAGGAAACTTGAAGTCTTCGGGCCATGCCGCCTGCTGCAGCCCCGCCGAAAGCGGGGACTCCGGATCGACGCGCCGCAGCGGCACGCGGCTAGACGTGGGGGCTTCGCGACTGTCCGCCCTCTCCGGCGTGGGCTCGGACGCGATTACTGGCGCGGCCTGCTGACTCCGAGCCTCTTGTATATCTCTGACGGCTCTGCGAAGGTCCCCGAGCTCCCGCTGGAACGCGTTGAGAGCCGCCAGCAGGGCACTTTCCATCGCCGGTGCAGGCGGGGTCGCCGGTACTGCCGACGGGCGGATCGGCGCGGGGACGACCGCGTCGCGAGGTCCCGAGCTGCCGGTCGCTCCGTCGTGGCTACCTCGGACCGCCCGGTCCGCGCCGTCGGCGAGGGTTGCAGTGGGGGCGGCGAGGTCGGCTGTCGTTGCGTCGGCGGGGTCGGTTGTTGCCGCACCCGCGTCGACGTCTTCGACCGCGGGGTCGGCCGCGGGGTCCGTCCCCGCAACGCCGGTGACGGGGCGGGTCGTCGCGGTGCCGGTGACGGGGGCGATCGTCGCGTTGCCGGTGGCGAGGTTGGTCGTCGCGGTGCCGGTGACGAGGTTGGTCGTCACCGCGCGAACGTCGACGTCTTCGGCCACCGCGCCTGCGTCGCCACCCGCGTCCGCCGCTGCCGATGCCGAAGCCCTGGTACTCATACGACGCTCCGGCCCGGCCGCCGTCTTTCCCTTCGCCGCCGCTGAAGAAGCTTTTTTCGGTGCCATCCTTCTTCTTCGGTCTTCAGGCTTGTCCTGTCCTCCCCACGGACGGCGCCAACTGTTGTGGCTACAGACCAAACAGAGAGAGAGGTGGTAGTGGAGAGTGATGAAGATAAGTGTAATGGCCTGGGTCCTCCCCATGGCTTACTCATATATATATATACACATGAGGAGTGCTTTTACAACTATACCCTTACATCTGGTTATCCCCTCTAGGGCAGTTATGTCATTACACATGGCCTATTCTGGGCCTTATAATCCCCTACCAGGCCTGCTGGGTTTAGGTGGGGGCCACCCCTACGACAAATATGTTATTTGTCATTTGAATAAATATTTTTTTATATTTATCAACAAATATGTGGTTTATTCGTGGAACTCTTTACTTATATTTTAATGTTATTCTAAATTGCTCCTGACCTTATGTTATTATGTGAGATAATTATAAGCATATTCTTTGCGACTTCTAAAAATATCTTTTGGCTTTTACTATAGCACCTAAGTTTCAAATGAAGTATTTTCTTAAGACAGAGTCTATAAGTAAATTGTAGTACACGTTAAAAGCCCAACTCTGTACCGCCAAAATTGCAAATGAGTCTCTCCGTAATATCTATTGTGAACAGCCTAAAATTCAAAAAATTTAGCCAAAAGCTATAAATTACAGCCATAAGCTAAAAAAAGAACATGCTTTATGATTTACAGATCAACATATGTTGGTTGTTGATCATGGATAATAATGTGAGCACATGTTGGAAAACATGATGTTAGATTGATCACCACAAGATACTACAAGAATTGTTATATTCTTATATGTCACCAGTTAGTTTCGTACATAATGTATGTAGAATCTTTAGATCTGAGATCGTCACCTTTTTTACATGTGTAATAGTTTATTTAGGAGTTACTAAACACTATTTAGTAACTGGATGATTATAAAGGTAACTTTCGGGTTTACTATGAAACATACAGAGGAATATGAGCTATCAAGATAGAATTTACCTTTCTTATATAACAGGAGAGATATCTCTATGTGGCTGGATTAAGGAAGTATATGGCCATGTCGAATATGGTTGAGTCAATCACAACTGAGTAATTTACTACAAGTTCGAGTGAAGAATCAAGTTATCATAGTATAGCACGCTTCTCGCCTTTAGTTCAATCCGGTATTATGAGGCAAAAGGATCGGCGTATAAACACTATATAGGTTTGTTTGATATGATCTTTATGTATATTTGGGAGTCGTTATATCCTGCCAAGGAACGCTACCGACTTATGGACTGAAAAGGAGTTTTTGGCCTATGGCCAAATATACATGAACCTACAGGGTCATACACTTAACGGGCTAGAATGATAAGGGTCTGGATGATAGTCTCTGATTGGGATACGATATCTATTTGTATTAGATATAGCCCGAAACTTTTCGAGTTTGATATGATATCTGGTCCTATCGGATAAAAATCTGATTGGATGCTATATAAAGAGAGGTACAGGGGTTGAGAGAGGTATCTTGAAACACACCCATTAAAATCCTAGCCGCCACCTCTCATAACCTCTGCCGTGTGCGCTAGTGCTAGTATGCCGACGCACGTTCTATTTCTAGACATGTGGATCTCGGTAGAGATGCTGCTGTGACTGCGGCGTTGATCAGGACGATCGCATGGAAGAGACAGTTCGTTAAAGGATAATCGATTACTTCCACTATACCGACGCGTGCTTCGTTGAACTGGTCACTTCAACTCAACTTCCACTGCACTGCGCATCTAGTGATAACGATCTATGATCTCTTACTCGTATGACTTTCTGATTTATATGGTAGAAAATTTTAATTTATACTAGCATAGCCTATCCGTATTTCAACTCGTACATCATACAACTGGTCAAGTGTGAGATGAGTTGTCTTGCAAGGCAAACCTGTGGCAAGTTGCGTGCTGTTTGGAAGCACGGAACATAGAAGAGATCAAGAGACGCGGAGCCATCGGGCAGCTCACGGGACGAGAGTCATGGACGCCTGGTTGTGTCGTGTCTTTCCAGTTTCACGGGTGGCGTCTCGTCATCTGATGCGTGATCCTCCGGAGTCCGGACTCGGAAGAAATCCAACGCAAGGCAGGTGAGGTGCTGGAAGTTGAGTTTGTTGGTTCAGACTGTACTGCTAACCGTTGCTGGGACTGCAGGATGCAGCTCCCTCGTCGTCGTCTTCGAGCTGAGACCTCCCAATGGCGTGTTGTACTCGAATCATTTCGTGTGTCTGTTTGTTCAGGACAGAACACAGCGACCTGGCTGTCATCATTATTGTTGGCTAGATTGTCCAATCTGCTCTGGCAAATGGCTGATGGATTGTCAGCAAATGTCAGTTTCTACAACAAGTTCCGAAGATGGAGCTTGAATTACTACGGTCCCAAAATAAAGTGGGAGGTGACGGGGTGTGCTGAAAACTCCTTCGGAACAAAGTTGTCCGTTTTCATCATTAACTACAATACCATTTGATTTACACCACCAATCTTCCAATAACGGTGCAAATAACCCTCAAAGCATATACCACCCTGGCTTACGCCGATTTAGCATACAATTAGCATTATAACCAGCCACGGCATCCAAAGTAAAATAAGATAATTTTGATGCGTATTGGTATAAAAAAACTTTGTCAATATCTTTATGCGACCGAGGCGCAAGCTGCCTTTTCAAATGTTGTATATAGGGTAGACCTGCTGTAACACTGTAACGCCCCTATTTTTAGGGACGTCATGAATCTCTCGTAACCACTTAGGATTATTCAGTTGCGAGGTATCGCAGTCGAGTGTACACCATTGTCAACATATGCTCAAATTCAAAAGCCAACTTTATTACAAGATAACGGCTTATCAGCCAAGTTTTACAACAGGACATACGGCCATTAGATGCATTATATTACAAAAGAATACCATAGACGTGCCTGAGCAGAGAACAATCCAAATTTCAAACATCATCTACTTCGCAGTAATCCATCACGTCATCCTCGTAGACCTCATTTTCTTGCCATGCACTTTCTGTTAATGTTTTTAGTAAGTATGAGTACAAACCACCGTTACGACCACCGTACGTAACAAGTCACATGGGAAATGCCCCCATTTTTAGGGACGTCGTGAATCTCTCGCAACTACTTAGGATTGTTCAGTTGCGAGGTATTGCAGTAGAGTGTACATCATTGCCAATACATGCTCAAATTCAAAAGCCAACTTTATTACAAGATAACGACTTATCAGCCAAGTTTTATAGCGGGGCGTAAAACTTAACAAATTCCCAAATCTACTTATGCTTTGTCATTTGATTCACCCATTAAATATAGCTTTATTTAACAGAAACACGGCATATTCGAATACCATTAAATTACGACTCTGTGAGCTACCCAACATCACCCACAAGATCTTTTAACCCTCACGACTGAGTTAAGAAAACAAGGCTTCACCAAGGCAACTTCCATCCACAAACCCTTATTTCAGTGCCCATTCACACTGTTTCAGTGCCCATCTGCACTGCTTTGGTGCCCATCCGCACCATTTTTAGTGCCCATTTGCATAGTTTCGGTGCCCATCCGCACCACCACATTTCCAGTCCAAGCCTCTACCCTAGGATAAAGTCATGGGACCTAACCATCTCGTGGTTTTTCGTGATATCTTCTTATCCTAGAACCACTTTTGAAATTCTACTGGTAAAGTGTCAAGTCTCTTAGTAGTATAAAATAGTTGAGTTCCTGATCTACCATGATTATTTGAATAATATATTTAGCATTACTAAGTCTTATCAAGATGAATATGGCCATCAAATTAAACAGGTTTTTTAGGTGGTAGGACATAACCAATGTCATGTTATTCTAAACATTTATTGTACAAGAAATAACAGTACGTAAATAACATAATGAAAATACTGATAAATAAATAATTAAAGGAATGTCGGTTCAACATGATTAAAAAATGTGAATTGCCTTGCGAATCAATGTATTCTACGATTTTGTATTCTTCCGAGTCTTGTGCTTGTACTTGAGCTTCTCCTTCCTGGACTGGTCGATCTTCAGTGTCGTGTGCTACCGCAAACCAAAAGAAAATAAATCAATTCCATGCTCGAAAGGTTGAGCTAGAAAGAAAGAAATAAAATAAAGAAAGAAAATCTCAAAAAAATCAAATAATATAGGTTTGAGGACTATAGGAGTCTGGTATGGGAAAACAGAGTTGAGGAATGGATAGATGGGTTCGAAAAGATCGAAATAGATGTATATATATGCATCTTGGGTGTTGCTGTGTACTCGGAGAAGTCTACAAGTACTCGGGTGGTCTTTGTTGGCACAAATCTTGCTCACGAGCGGAGGTGTTTTTGGAGATGGAAGATGTGGTTGTAATCGAGTTACAACTACTGAGACCGAGTATCCCAGCGTGGCCGTAAACCACAGCATGGTCGCAATAACAATATGGTCGTAACGACTCCTGAGTAGTTGAGTGCGAAGATGATGAAGATAAGATGATGTACGAGTTGCTACTGAGATCGAACGATGCCCACGTAGTTGCAGGGTTTGGATGGCGTCTGGGTGGCTTAAGGGCATCAGATGGTGTACGAGTGGCTTAAAAACATCGGACGACGTTCGAGTGGTGTTGCTCAGGACTTGAAGTGGCGTAGTCAGTTTCTCTCGACTACAAGGTGGTCGGAGACTTCAAGCGGTGGAGTGGTCGAAGAGTTAAAGTAGGAGAGCGATCGGAGATTTCTGGCAGTGGGGCGGTCAGAGAATCTGGGGTTAAAACAACAATTGACAACCATGGGTGGGTTCCTGGGGCTATGAGGATTCCATTTTTGGGCTTAGGAGTGGCTGGAAGTCAGACAGGTGTTGGCGGTGAAGTCTTCTCTTCTCGGGACTTTTGAATGACACGAGAGTTAACGGTGGGTTAAGAGGATAATAGCGTTAGATTTGAGCATCTATGGGGTTAGAGGAAGCTCAGGGAGGTGGTGGCTTGAGTCGGTGATGGCTGAGCTAAGCTGTCCACAGTGAAGTCTGAATGTCGGGTAGCGACGCTAGTCGCCAGCGCGGTAAGGGGCTCGAAGGGGCTAAGGCAGTGGTTTAGTGGTGTTCTTGAGAGCATAAAGGTGCTACAGGCGAAAGCAATTGCATTGTAATTGATTGAATAAACGGAATCGAAACTGGCTTACTTTGAGGTCTTCAGGTGGTCGCCTATGCGATGTCTGGAGGGGGTCTCGGGCTTTTATATCCATCCCATGGCAGTTCGGCATAGGGGTGGGGCTAAGGCGACGACGGTGCGTGGCAGGGGTCGGGAAGGTTTAGAGGGCGCGGCGCGGCTAGGAGAGGGGAGGTATAAGCTTCCTCAGGCGCGGCATTGTAGTGGTCAAAAGATGAGAGAATGAGAGTAGAGACCGAGCAGGGAGGTTGGCGAGGTGGTGGTATGTGAGTGAGAGCTGAGAGAGAGAGAGAGATAGCAGGGTGGTCAACAAGGCGGTGGGGTGAGGTTTACGACAATGATGGAAAGGCGTACGATGGCTTGAGCTGGCAGAGGGGAGGTATGGGTTGTCTCGGGCGTAGCATTGTGGCGGTCAAAAGCAGTCAGAGGCGAGTTAGGTTGGCAGTGAGAGGATGAGGGCAGAGAGAGCGAGTTTGGACGGCGGCGGCGAATTTGCCATGACGGCTCGACCAGGTGAGAGCATCATCCATAAAGAAGTGTGTCAAGTGTCAGGGTTGTCGTACACTGACTTGGCAGTGGCTGGTAGAGCGGCAAGGTAGTTTGCGGCACAAAGCAGTCGGTTGAGAGGAAAACAGGGTGCGTGAAGAGCTACGGCGGTGGCGAGTTCTGCTGGCTGGGCTGACGTGTTGCCGATGCAATTAAGGTGTGTCAGGGGTGGGAGAGACAAGGTGGTACGAGCTCTGAACAATTGGCAGTGGCGGGAAATAACGTGAAGGTGCGGCAGTGAAAAGATCAGGCGGTGGTGATATTTTCAGTCGGTGAATAGTGCTCGCACGAAAGTGGTTTAAGGAAGCGATGCGTCAGGGAGATTCAAGCTTGGATGGCTGAGATAGGTGTGGAATTTGGCCAGGATTCACAAGAAATGAAATCTAAACAAGAATTCAAATTAATTTTAAACTTTTGATTTTGTTTCAACCTACCCCTGTTAAAAGAATCTCGTCCTCGAGATTAATGTGATTCAAGGAGTAGGTTTGGAAATTCTCGCTGCAAATCTGAATCTTTCTCCCACATTGCTTCATCCACCGTATGGTTCTGCCACTGAATTTTATGAACTCTGATATTTGTGCTCCTTAACTGTCTTTCTGTGGTTTTCAGAACTTGTATCGGTTCTTCATAGTAAGTCAAATCATCTTGTAAATCTATATCTTCAACCGTAATTGTGACATATGAAATACATTGTGTACTTTGGCTAAGTTTGATGTCAGTTGTAATTTATAAGCCACTTCTCCTACCCTTTCAATGATCTTGTACGGACCAATGTAACTTGGGGCTAGTTTTCCTTTTATTTGAAATCTCTTTATGGATTTAAAAGGTGTGATCTTAAGGTACACATAATCCCCAACTTCGAACTTAAGTCCTTTTGACAGTTGTTTGTCTAGTTCTTTTGTTAGTTTTGGGCTATCTTCATTTTATCTCGAATGATTCTAACATGTGCTTTTGCATCCTGAACAATTTGTGGATCTAGGTATTGTCATTCTCTGGTTTCTGTCCAATTTAATGGTGTTGTACATTCTCTTCCATACAAAGCCTCAATGGTGCCATCTTAATGCTCGCTTGATAACTATTGTTATAGGAAAATTCTGCAAATGGTAAACACATATCCCAAGCTTCTCTATAAACTAGTGCACATGCTCTCAACATGTCTTCTAATATATGATTTACTCGCTTAGTTTGTCCTCCAGTTTGTAGATGATAGGCAATACTAAACGCTAAATCTTTCCCCATTGCCTCATATAACTTCTCACAAAATGTAGACGTGAACTATGCCACCTCAGTCTACAGAGCATCTAGTCCATCGGGGCCGATGACCTTCTGAGCAATTACATTAACGAAATAACACAGGCTCATGATTTTCACTCGAATCTTGTTCGGTAAAATACTTCTAATTGCAATAGGAAGCAATTGTGTCACTAGCATATAACAATCATGAAACTTCACGTCAATTAATTTTAAATTTTCCATGGAAATAAGTTTCTTCATGCTGGTGGAGTGACCGAACGAAACTTTAACACCATACAAGCACTGACACAGTTCAGTTCTCTCAGACTTAGACAGAGTGTAGCAAGCTGGGGAAATGTACGTTTGGCCTTTATTAGTCTCTATCAGTGCTAATTCGGTCCTGATGTTCATAGTTGCATTGACACCATCCTTTGTTTTATCATAAATGTTCAGTAAGTGACTAATCAAACTATCACATATATTCTTCTATACATGTATGGCATCAATGCAATTGTGAACTTCTAAGTACTCCCAGTAAGGTAAGTCCCAAATACTGACCGCTTCTTCCACAAGTTCTTCTGACGGGTCCTCAACTTACATCCCTTTCGAAGCACTACATCAATATCCTTGACCATATCGTAGAACTCTTTCTCGCTAAAAGGCCTTAGTGCCAAGTCATCCTCTTTTTTCGTCAAATTGTTTCTTCATCTTGTGGTGTGGGTGATACAGTGGAAGGAATCTACGGTGACGTATGTACATAGTTTGCGCAAGTTTTTCAACCACACATTCTCAGTATAATCTAAGCAGTGTAGACAGGCTTTGGCTCCTTTCGTACTTAATCCCGACAGATTACCAAGGGCAGAAAAATCACTAATAGTGCAGGACAACATGACGCATAGAGTAAAGTTCTCTCGTTTGTTTGTATCTCATACCTATACCCATTCGTTCCACATTATCATAAGATCTTCCATCAATAGTGCTAGATGCACATCAATATCGTTCCCAGGTTGCTTTAGCCCTTGGATAAGTAGTGACATCAAAATGTATTTTTGCTTCATACATAGCCAAGGAGGAAGCTTGTACATGCAAACATTCACGAGTCAGATGTTGTGTCGGCTGCTCATGTTACTGAAAGAATTTGTTCCATTGTACTCAACTTAAAACTTATATTCCTTGGTTCTATACCAAAGACTACAAACATCCTATCAATGTTCCTACATTGGGCAGAATCACCAATTTATCTTATCATTTCATCTTTCTTACGCTCCTCTGAGAGACAACCTAACAATTTCCATCCTTTTGGTTCACAAATAAATGCTTCAAATAGAGAATTATTGGTAGATACCACAACATCTTAGCAGGAGGTTCTTGCTTCACCTCGATGCTGTCGCTATCATTGGAGTCATTCTTATGCTTGTATCGTGTTGTTTTGCACACCAGACAAACATGTAACTTTGTATACTCTTTACGGTAGAGGATACAATCATTCGAACATGCATGTATTCTTTCTACTTCCATTCCTAACGGACAAAGAATCTTCTTGGCTTGGTAGGTGGTTCTTGGCAACACATTTCCCTCTGGAAGGATGTTCGCTAGGAGACCTAACAACATCGTAAAACTCTTGTCAGACTAACCATTGCTTGCCTTCAATATCAGCAGTTCAAGAACATATGACAACCTTGTGTTTTGTGGCTTGTAGCTAGGGAACAAAGGTTTCTCCAGGTCCTCCAGCAAACTCTCGAATTTACCAAACTCTCTCTCACTATAGTTTCTTTTTGCATCGCGTAGCATCTGATCCAGACTGTTATCATACGACCTATACTCATCGAAAGTACAGTCTGCAACTGGCATATCATTGTTTCCTAGATGATGTTATAGCTACCTTCCTGTATAATCTTCTCTTCACCATAATTGGTCCAACATGTATACTCCTTTTTGAAAACCCTTTGAATCAAGTGAGCTTCGATCTAAGCCGAGTTGGTAAACATCTTTAGATTATCGCAATCAATGTATAGGCAATATATATATTCCATCGCCTTATTCAACATATCCTGCTTGGGCACTCTTCTAAAAGCAGACACACCATTAATGTACTTTTCGCTCACACGATTCTCAACGTACATCCAGCTTCAGTCCATCTACACTATGCATGTAACAAATTAGTGTTAAATTAGATTATTTGTAGCAAAAATAAAGGAATCCGATGATATTTTTCAACCAAATCCTATTGGAGTGTCATAGAATTAGTATATTATGTATAACAAAAGTGATAAATAAGTATAACATATTCATTTAAATGATATATTAGAAGTGGGAATATGACTCCCAGGAGTACAAAAAAGGCTTTATATATATGTATATATATATATGTATATATATATATGTATGTATATATATGTATATGTATATACATATACACACACACACACACACACACACACACACACACACACACACACACACATATATATATATATATATATATATATATATATATATATATATATATATATATATATATATATATCAATGTTTTCCTACACGGTAAACGGTACACGGTCGGCAAGGCCTCGTGTAGTGTTTAGACTGTGTACACGGCGTGTACACGGTTTTACACGGATTACACGTTTTTGTACTATATCTATAAAAAATAATTATAGATAATTATACGTAGTTGATATAGTCCAATAATGCATCCAACACAATAATCATAATTCAGAAAAGTATAACATTAATAGGCAACACATGCGCACACTCATTTTTCACTTCTCACAAACATGACAGGTTAAAATAATAAGTTAATAACACATCATAATTAAATGATTTAGTTTAACAAATGTGTCTGGCACTGTAGCAGACAAAGAAATTCTCGCAATCTCTATCTCTGTTCTTTAAACTTTTTTCTGAAATAAAATCTCTATTCTTTACAAGAGCCACTAGCCTCTTAGCACGCACATGCTAGAGCATATATGAGTTGATTTCTAAAGAAAAGAATGGAATATTATTATTAGTACTAATCTGCAGTCTGCACACGTTGGAGCATATATCAATTGATTTTTGGAGAGGAGAATGGAGATCTAGTACTAGTACGCACTGTTTGCTGTTTCACGCTTTCTGTCATCCTCCATTCGGGTCCTCTTAGGATAAGATTCACCTTCTTCCATCGGTGGCAGGCGGGATGATGATGTCTGCCTCCTTGCCTGCTTTCTAGCTTCCTCTGAGGATAAGGACCTTAGCGGGCATTGGTCACGAAAATGCCCATTTTGTCCGCAGTGATAGCAAACCGTTTGTGCCGGATGCGAAGGTTTCTTTCGTTTCATAACTTTCACGTAACCTGATGTCTCTTCTATCTGGAGAGCTCGATCAACCAGGCTCAATAGGCTTGGAAAATTCATGGTTTGAAGGCGTTGTCTCATATTGGGTTGTAGACCTTTCATAAAGTACTCCATCCTTTTAGCTTCGGTGTTAGTTTCCTCTTGAGCAAATTGGGATAACTGATAAAATTGTTGTAGATATGTTGTGATGGAGTTCTCTCCTTGTTGGAGATCAAGAAAGTCCTGATATTTTTCAGTGAAAACTCCAGGGGAAATGTAGGATTTACGAAATCTCTTCACAAAGTCTTCCCATGTAATATCTTCCTCCTTAGGGTGTATCCACTGGATAGCATTCCACCAAGAAATTACGGGCTCGGACAGCTGATAGGTGGCGAAGAGAATCTTCTCCTTATTTGTACACTGGATAGTATTCATTCTTCTCTCAATATCTTGTAACCAGCTATCTGCATCCAGTGACTCTGTGGTTGAAGGGAATTTTGGGGGTTGAGTTTGCAGGAATGCTGTAAACTTTAATGCAGTTGCGCTTGATGCTGACACTGACTCTTCGGGTGTCACCTTGACACTAGGTGATCTGGCTGCTATCTGCTCAAGCAACTGGGTCTGTTGATCTAGCATTCGCAGAATATTTTGCTCTCTCTGATAGCGATTTTGTTCCATCATCGCTATTATGCTGGCAAGTGTGGCTTGATCTGTGGCAGGTGCACCCTGCCTGTTGGTCTGATCCCTCTGCTCTGCCGGGTCCATCTGTCAATTGGGAACTTGAGATCAGTTTTGCAGCGGCTTTGGAGAATAAGAGTAGATAAGTAAGACATTGAATTGCAAGGTAAGTGTAGGGCGAATAAGGTAAGAACAAGAGCGAAAGGGACAGGAGAAAACTTTGAATGCAGGGGGGATTACTGATAATTAAGCAAACAACATACAAGAATAAAGAACATAGATTTACAATATGCAGGTGGTACACAAACCACTTAGGGTTCATGATTACACCTACTTTACATTACAAAAGCACTACTACAACTCAGGGTCAGTCTAGTCTAGCGAACGACGGCTACTCCTCCAGCTGCCGAGAAACGAAATTTTGAAGCTAGACAAGTAAAGCAGAAAACATTTTGCAAAAGTAAAACTTAAGCAAAAGTAAACTAAGATAGAAAAGGTAGCACAAGAGAGGAAAAAGACAGCAATAATACTTATATTTTTTTGTAAACCCTTTTTATGGCTTTAAATTTGCTTTTGCGATAAAATCGCTTCCTAGTTTGCCTTAGGTCTCAACCTACGGTCAAGAGCCTGCTCTGATACCACTTCTTGTAACGCCCCCGTTTCCAGGGGCGCGTACGGACACGGCACTCCGCAACTATTCACGCATGAACAGTTATGGAATGTCGCGCAAGAGTATACCATTGCATGCTTACGGCAAAAGTCCAGCATATATTTCACACACGGATTAACATCCATTTTTCAACAGCGGGGCGTGCAAGCCCAAAGTATAATTACATTACAGAAACTCCAAGATCCGCTTGAGCGCGGCCAAGACCTAAAGCCACGGGTCTTCGTCGAAGAAGAGACCTTCCGGGGCTTCCTCAACGGGGAGACCTTCACCTTCGTCTTGATCCTCTAAAGAAGGGCAAAAGCAAGCCGTGAGCCAATCAACCGGCTCAGCAAGTCCCAAAGGGACCCTAACTTATTACATGCACGGAACATCAAAGGAGGGGAGTATACTTGGTTTATTAATTTGAGTGGATGCAGTTTTATTTGCAATCATTTTATAAAAGGGACCCAAAACTACTCCTCAAGATCTCAGGGGTTTTTCAACAAGAGTTCATTAACCAACCTAAACAAGTTAAACATTTACAAAACTACTTAAGCTTTGCGACTGGAATCACCCAAGTGACACAGCTCCAATAACCGGGAGCACGGCGTATTCGAATACCATTTGTTTGACTCTGCAGAGTTTGCTCAGCTTTACCCACACGATCCCTTAACTCCCGCTAAAGAGTTAAGAAAGCCAGGTCGTTTCACTGCTCAGCTCTTTATATAGGCTCTACCCGGTAGAATTCACTCGGGTCTGGCTCGCGCGCGCACACACACACACACACAAGAGAGAGAAAGCGGTGCCGCTTCGAGTGAACTCTACCGTTGTTAGGCACCCAATCACGGCTTGCCTAACCTCACTGCTAAACCTCCTGTAGAGTTTCAATCGAGTTGAGCAGCTACTAGACAAGTGTTGACAAGTCAACTCTTGTGGTTGAGCGATCACTGTGACATTTGCTCAGCGTAAGGGTTTCAGTCCTTATTTTCACATGGTCCGCAACCTCACCAGGCCCGCGACCCAACCTAGGGTAAGCGGTGGGCGAAAACCGTCTAGCGGCGCACCTCAACCCCACTTACCCTACTCCAATCCTAGGGTAAGAGATGGGCGAAAACCGTCTTGCGGCGCACCACAACCCCCTTACCCTACCTTGTGCCCGCAAGCACTCTCCGCTCTAGGGCATGGTGTCCCATACCACCCTACCCTAGAGTCGGGTTTGCAAATTCTATTGACCCTCAGCCACAACCTTATCAGTGTAACATTTTGCATGATAGTAATAACCTACAATTATCTAGATTAACAGATAATTATTTCTAGGGTTACAAAGGCATGGCTACAAGTTTAACTTGGCATTTGTCGGTGGTAGGTTTATCTACATAACATGTCATTCTAAACATTTTATTTTATTTCAAACTAACATTTCACAATTAGCATAATGCAAATAGCATATTAACATAAATAAACATCATGAGTTGCAATATGATCAAAGGATTTGGGACTTGCCGACAATCCGGATGATCTCAGTTAGCTCGAACGTAGAAGCTCCTGGATCCTGCGACTGCACTTGAGCTTCCGGGATCTCGATACTAGCGCAAACACTGAAAATAACATAAATCCGGCTTGAGCCTAATCAAGCGAGGAAAAACAATCTATTAAAAAGGAGTAAAAAGCATAAATCTCCAAATGAAGAATTTTAGGAATTTATCTGGAATGAATTTGTGGAAGTGGAGGCCAAAAATGGGTCCAGGATATTATTTGGAGCAAGGTGGTGAAGTTTGGGAATTTTTGGGATTTTCTGTGATTTTCTAGAATTTATTTGGATTTTCTGGGATTTTAGAAATTGGAAAAGAGTTAGAAATTCGGGATGAACAGTATGGAGGCCGGCCCAGCTACTGTGTGGCCCGGCACTGTGTGGCCCGGGCGGCCGAGTGGCCAGACGGCCCACGAGCGCGCGCGCGCACCGCGCGGCAAACAGGCCGGGGAGAGTCGGCCCACACACGCGCGCCCGCACTGCTCGGATGGCTGGCGCGTGGCTCGGGCGGATGGTGGATATGGCGAGGGAGGGAGCAGCCCGGATTTGCGCGGGTGGCGATCGGACGGCGGTGAAGCGGTGAAGGCGGGCGAGGCGGGGAGCTGGATCGGGCGGCCGAGAGGGGACGAGTTTATAAGGATCGGACGGCTGAGATGGGTTGCCATCCGGCGGTGGGGGTTAGACGGCACAGGAGGGGACGGACGGCGGGGATGCGTCCACGTCATCGTCTTCCTCCTCCCGCCGGGCGCGCGCAACAGAGGAGCGGGGACGGCGGTGCCTCCGCTCTCCGGCGACAGCGAGGACTCCCGGCGGTCAGGGATGGCACTAGGGAGTAGGGCTCGGCGAGGGGGACCCGTTTCTGGGCCTTGGGAGCCACGGAAAGGGCTGATGGCGGCACAATGCCGGAGAGAAGTTAGCGGCGGTTTCCGGGCACCGGAGGCCAACGGTGGCGATCCAGGCAAAATGGCGGCGGTGGGAGCATCTCTGTGGCTTGGAGAACTCGGGGGAGGTGGCGGCTCGAGCTGGGGAGATCCACAGCGAGCTGGCCACGGCGACCCCTTTTCGGCCGATGGCGAGCTTCGACGCTGGGCTTCCTCGAGCGATCACCTGTCCAACCAACGGTACCACGGTGATCAGCAGTGGTTGAGGATGCTCTGGGCAAAAGTAATTGAGAAATGGGAGAGGGGAGGGGGAGATTGGCTCCCGGGGGCCACCGGCGCAGGGAGCGGCGAAGGCGGAGCTACGGGCGGCGGGGCTCCAATCGGCGGCTCCGGGAGAGGCTCTGGAGCGGTGGGAGGCGAATGGGAGGGTTGGAGTGGTTCGGGAAGCAAAGGACGAAGAGGGAGCCGAGGGAGGGGCTTTATACCCGCGCGGGGAAGGGAAGAATCCGAGGGAGGGAGGAGGATCCTTCGGGGAGAAGGCAACGGGCGCGCGCTGGGGTCAACCGGGGTGGGTGAGGCGTCTCCTCCGCGGGATGGAGTGGTGACGCCAGCTCTGCAGAGGGAGTTATGGCGAGGCGACGGGAGAGGAGAGCAGGTGAGCGGCAGCAGGGCGGTGGCGCGTCCGCGCGCGGGAGAGGGAGGCGGCGGCCACTGGCAGGTGGGGTCGGGCGCAGGAGAGCGGCGACGCGTGGCGCAGGAGTTCTGCCGCTCCGACCGGGCTGTCGGGACGGCGCGGGCGCGAGGCGGATCCGAGGCGCGGAGGCGAGCGCGACGGCGGGCGCGGCGCGCAGCGCACAGCGCGTGCGCGAGGAGAAGGCGGGGGGGGGGGGGGAGCGGGGCGCCTGCGGGAGAGAGAGAGGGAGCGGGGAGAGGCGCTGGGCGAGGGAGGAAGCGGAAAGGAAGGAGGCGCCAGCGCGAGGGAGGAGGCGCCAGGCCGAAAAGGGAAAGCGGCGGTGGGGAAAACTTTCCCAAAAAGGAAAGTTTTCAAAAATCACTCAAAAATGCAGCAAAAATTTGGAAATTTTTGGTTTGAAATTTTGGGGCTTTTCAAGTATGTACATGCTGGAGCATAAATCAAAGAGAATACATGGAGCACTTAACTTGTTTGTGCCGGAGATGCAGAGTTGCAGACGAGCTCAACCTCAAGTAGACAGCAGAGGCACCTGGATGGAGAACGGGGTGGAGGACGACTTGGAAATGCAGTGACAGCGGCGGGTGCGGCCAGGACGCCAGCGGCCGCTGGAGCCACGGGCGCGGCAGCTGCGGCGGACGGTGTGTGTGCGTGCAGGGGATTTGGAAGTTACGGCGGCGGTGAAATGCCTTGGGATAGAAAGGACAAACCCTAACAGGTTGGCTTTATTTCGTGGTCACTCACTGGGCCGCGAGACGAGCCCGAAAATTTTCATTCTGCCGCCGAAAATATCTCCGATCGCCTAAACGTCCTCCTACTCGCGTTACTCGCCGCCTAGAACCGTGTTAGCTCCGAACCGTGTCGCCCGTGTAGTCCGTGTAGGACCGTTTTTGACCGTTTACACGGGCTCACCGTGTACTATACTGTTTATGGCCTAAACTACACACAAAGCTGCTGAGTAACGTGTACACGGCGAGTACACGGCCTACACGGCCGTGTAGGCGAACTGTGATATATATATATGTATGTATGTGTGTGTGTAACCACATTCTTGCGGAACCCATGAAATAGAGTTTTGGATATTGAATTCCACGCCCGCTATACTAACCTATACCAAGCAATTCACTAGAGTGACAAGTACACTACTACTAGATTTTACAATACTAGAACACACACAAGTACTAAACATGGTAGAAATGAAAATTGTTGCTCCTCCCTTCTTTATCATACACACCAAAATGGTTCTAGAGAATTGAATTTTGTGTCATAAAATTGAATTTAATGATGATGCCATCATATCTACACCTGCACCATCTTTAACCTAGTCGTCAACAGTCAAGATATTGTCCATTCCTCCCTCCTATACTACTAGCGTATGTTTCTCTTTTTCCTCTCTCTCGGCTAGCCCTGAAGAATAGTTGAAACTTTGAAGTAAGTCAGGGGCGGATTTGGGCCCCCGGCAAGGTGGGCTTCAGCCCGGGGCGTGAGAAAATTTGTAGTGTATAGCCCAGGTCAGCCCGAGGTGTTATTATTAGTATTCAACCCAGATAACCCATACATATTTCACAATTCTGCACAAAACCAGCGGCCCACCGGTCTCTCCGTCTCCACGCGGCCCACGTCCTTCACGCGGCCCACCACTGTCTCCCCGTCTCCGCGCGGCCCACGGTCTTCACGCAATCACGCGGCCCCGCAACCGATCCAGCGTGATTGCGCCAGCCCCGCCCCGCCGTCCCGCGTGATTTCAGACCTCAGAGGAAACCCTAGCTCGTCCAGCGCCGCCCTGCAACCGATCCAGCGCCGCCCCCGGCCTTCGCCTCGTCGCCTCCGGCCCTCCGCCTCGTCGCCTCCGCCTCCCGGCCCGGCTCGCCTCCCGGTGCCGCCCGCCTTGCCTCCTGGCCCGCCCCGCCTCCCGGCGCCGCCCGCCTTGCCTCCTGGCCCGCCCCGCCTCCTGGCGCCGCCCTCCTTGCCTCCCGGCGCCGCCCTCCTTGCCTCCCGGTGCCGCCCCGCCTCCTGGCGCCGCCCGCCTCGCCTCTCGGCGCCTCCCAACCGCAGAAGCCCGAAGCCAAAAAAGGAAGGCGACACCGACGCCGCACCAGCTCACCGATCCAGCGCCGCCCCGTCTCGGCGCCGCCCTGCCTCCCGGCCCGCTCCGTCTCGGATCTCCGCAGGACGACTTGCCGCTGGTGGGGAACAAGGCGCCGGACTTCGAGGCGGAGGCCGCATTCGACCAGGAGTTCATCGAGGTATGCGGTAACCCACCTGCATTGTGCACGCGTGTTGTTGTAATTCGAACTTTGAGAAGCAACTGGTTTGGACCAGCAAAACTGGCCGCTCGATTGGTTTGTTTTTTTCTGAGGAATGATTGGTATGGCATAGTTTAGATTAGATGTTTCATCCATCCGCACGATTCATGAATGTAGCAGCTGTATGGGCCTGTTTGGGAGAGCTCCACCAGCTCCAGATTCACCAAATCCAGATCCGGATCCACTTTTCCAACCCAAACAGTTCCAGCTCCAGCAGCTCCACCGTGGATCTGCTCCACCAAAACCATGGATCTGGCTCCAGATCCACCAAATCCATGGAGCACCTCAAGGGGTGCTCCACCAACTCAAGTTTGGTGGAGTTTGGGAAAACTACCCACCATTGCCACTGGTTACACAAAAAACGGTTCGTTCTTTTCTTTTCCCCGCCTCCTCCCGGCCTCCGCCTCCCCCGCCTCCGACCGCCTCCTCCCGGCCTCCGCCTCCCCCGCCTCCTCCCGCCTCCGACCGCCTCCTCCCGGCCTCCGCCTCCCCCGCCTCCTCCCGCCTCCGACCGCCTCCTCCCGGCCTCCGCCTCCCCTGCCTCCTCCCGCCTCCGACCGCCTCCTCCCGGCCTCCGCCTCCCCCGCCTCCCCCGCCTCCTTCCGCCTCCGACCGCGTCCGCCTCCTCCCGGGCCTCCGCCTCCCCCGCGTCCGCCTCCCCCCGGGCCGGCGCCGCCTCCCCCGCCTCCGACCGCGTCCGCCTCCTCCCGGGCCTCCGCTTCCCCCGCGTCCGCCTCCCCCCGGGCCGGCGCCTCCCCTGCCTCCTCCCGCCTCCGACCGCCCGCGACCGCGTCCGCCGCCTCCCGGGCCGGCGCCGCCTCCCTCGCGTCCGCCGTGCGCCTCGCCGGCGCCGCCCGGGGCCGCGCCCGCCGGCCGCTGCCGCGCCCGCCGGGTTTTTTTTTCATTTTGCCCCCTGACGCGTGGGGCCCAGGTGGAAGTGAGATAGAGAGGGAGGTGGAGCAGTACCAAACACTTTGACGAATCCCAGATTCACGATGGAGCTGCTCCACGGTGAATCCAGCTCCAGATCCACCTTCTAGGTGGATCTGGAGCTGGTGGAGCTCTCCCAAACAGGCCCTATGTATGGTTGGTGATGCTTGTGATTGATGTTGTTGTTGATGATGCCCTTTTGTGCCTGCAGGTCGAGCTGTCTGATTACATTGGGAAGAAGTATGTGATTCTCTTCTTCTACCCCCTGGACCTCACATTCGTCTGCCCAACTGGTGCGTCACCATCTTGTGCTCTTTGACGGTAAACTTTATTTGGGTTTGTCATTCTAAAAATGCATTTTTTATACTTTGCATTGCAGAGATTACTGCTTTCAGCGACAGATACGAGGAGCTTGAGAAGATAAATACCGAAATTCTTGGTGCTTCGATTGATAGTGGTATGTTAGTTTTCATTTGCATGACTTTCTATGTAGTTACGGCTATACCACCCATTTTCAGACTCCAGTGTAGCAATCTCATTACTTGCTTCATTGCCCTGTTGTAGTCAGAATAATCTCATTACTTGCTTCATTGCCCTGTTGTAGTCAGAATAACATATCATCTGGACATGTAGTTGTTCTCTTGAAACTATTTATCTAGCTTTGACATGCATTGAGGTCATCATGTAGAAATTAACTGTGGAGTGTTCCTCTGTTTGTGTGAGTGAATATCTATCTGTCCTTAGAGTGAAAAGTTAAATCCACTAACTTTCGTAGCGTAAGTGCTAACGTTGCAGTGACAATGTTGGAGCTTATGTGACATCTATTATGCCTTATGCGAATATGAAAGTAAAGCGTGCTCTGTATGAATCAGAGAAAAACAAGGTAGAAATTTTTGATTTCATGTGTTAAATACGCTCACCAACTCCTTTGAGAATGATGTGGGGCTAACATATTTATATTCTGCTTTCCTTCTGCCAAGAAGATGCACTGTACTCAACTTATTTGCCTAACTTATATCCAGAAAAACCATTAACTTCAGTTTTAACTAGTGACGTAAGAAACAATTATCTCGTGCTAGTGGTAAGTTAGCTTTTTATAAATGTAAACTTCATGTTGTTTGTATTTATTCATACACATGTTTAATTTACTCTTATATGTTGTCTTTACAGGTTCTGGTTCATGTCCAACTATCAATGAAGAAATGACAGGATAGAATAGAGAGCGAATCTTCGTAATTTAGGTACTCAAATTGTATCTCTATCATGTTATATTTTTTTATATTTTGATATTATGCCATATTTTTCTTATTATGCTTTATGTTTACTTGTTTAGTATTGAACTCAAGTTTCATATCAGTAATGCAATTAGCCAATTATGATATACTGTTGTTATATCATGGTATGGGTACAAATTAGCGTTAGTTTTAGGTTGTTAGAGTTCAGCCTGAGGCGTAGCTAAATCCTAGTTCCGCCACTGAAGTAAGTGGTGACTAGACTGACACCATGGAATCCCCCAGCCCCATTAACAACATGCGTGACCAGAGCCACAATGCAGCCGATGCCATGGCCACCGGAGCGCTAGCACACGATGATGGCGGGTGGGACGAGGGACAGCGAGACGTTGACGGTGAGGAGGCGGTGACACTCTTTGACCTAGATCTCTCGTTTTTTGGTGACCAGAGTGCGCTGTCAGATGGTGGGCGACGTTCTTTGACCTAGAGCTCCCACTTTCCGACAACCAAAGTGCAGTGTTGGATGGTGGGGTGGAGCGGGGCGAGGTGGACCTTGATTTCACTGATGATGGCGAGGAGGTGGTGACCGCGGAACTGTAGGCAGCATGCACCAACGAGGTTGGGCACGGCATGGAGGCTGAGCTCGAGGCGTTGTCGCTTGTGTAGGGATTTTTTATGTGGTTTTCAATATTTTTTATGGTTATTGTCTGTATAACTTAATGTGGAATTATTCTTATTATTGATGCAAATGATATAGAATAATCTGATGCGAAATTTAACTCAAGGAATTAATACTCGAGTGCCGAGGACGGCTGTGCTGGAATATGGCAGATATATTTATTAAGATCGAGTCTACTGGAATATAATATGTATGTGTATATTTAACCTGGGTATAGCATAGAGTGAAATAATTGGGTTTGTTTTGTAGGATCAGTTCTGCAGGCTGTTGACCCACATGATCAGATTGGAATTGATCTCAAAAACAATCTGATCATAGCTTGTGACTTATATATGTGTGGTAGGGGCTAATATATCTAAGAATCATAAAATTGGTTTGTCAAATTGTGGTTGGTGACATGGTTTAGATGTTTTACCGTGTACCGAAAACAGATGATTTACTTTGTAACACTTGGAAGAAGAGTCTATAAATAGGTCCCTACCCTCTAACCTCATAAGAGCACGTACAATGCAAGATGCTTATATATAAGTGCTTAAAGAGAGAGAGAATATAGCCATATCATCAAGCATCCATGCAAAAGTTATTTCCTCCAATGCAAGCATCTTTTCCATAGGTGTTTAGATGCTATATTATCTATTAATAGATATAGTTATACACATAAGCACCTAATAAGCACCGGTGCTTATTTAAGCATCGATGCTTCAAAATAAGCACCTTATCTATCCTGTGGCAAGAAAAATCAATTTTTTATTACTAAGCATCTCTCTAAGCGCCTGCATTGGACATGCTCTAATGCAATTGTGAGCGACAACATAGAAAAGACAGAGAAGTAGAGGGTAGATCGGATAGCCTCTACAAAATCAATTTAGAGTTCAAAGAAAACCCAATATTGGTATCAGAGCTTGAAGATATTTGCCTCGCGCCCGGAGCTGCTCGCGCGTCAGTCTTCTCGATCCTCGGCGTGCGGTCTCATGCTCGCGTGCCCACACTTCATGCCGTGCCTTCTTCACGACGTCTCTTCATCCTTGGAAAGAATTCTCGCATGGCAGCCAAGTCTTCTGGTTCCTCGGTCAGCGTGCAATTTGTGGTGCGGTCTCACACACGTGCGCGCCCACACTTCACGCCATGCCTTCTTCACTAGAGGTAAGCATTGAGCCGTGCCGTACCGACTTGGCCTAGTTACCTCACCGTGCTGTGCCATGCTGGCCCACTTTGCCTCTGACTAGGCCTAAGCATGGCCCAAAGCCTACCGTGCCCTGCGTTCATATTGTGCCAACCCAAACCCAGCCCGAAGTAACTATACACGACGAAGGCAGTGACCACCATCTTCATTTCTCTCGTACCTGTCTCATTAAAAACTAGTTAAAATTGAAGTAGTTGTGTAAAAATATGGGCACATAAATATTTTGGGGGGAAAGTAACAATATGCGTACAATATACTAGTCTTGTGGCGTACATGTGTGCTTACCAAATGTAGGCATATGCGGAATGAGATCGTATTGTGTGTTGTATATTTATATAGATACTAAGAGTCTACCGGAGAGAGTGTGGAAATGGCAAGTGTGCCTTTCCTTGATGTTAGGAAGGTCCTGAAGTTTGGAACTGCTATTATATCTGTTAAACCTCAAACCAATAGAGTGAAAGAACAATGCACTTAACAATAGTTGCATACAAGAACAAAGATAGTGCCATTCGGTCAAGCAACTCATGTCTGCATATGTGTAATGAACTAATGACTCGAAAAGCCCAAGTAGCTCAGGACTCACCTCGTACTCTAGTCCCTGAGAGTCTGAGACGATGCTACTAATCTACCATGGACAGCAAAAGAGATGCATGCATTAGCTATTTAAATGACATCTGAATGTGACAAGATGACATAACTAGCGATGCAAACAAATTCATCTGGAAAAGAAAAGGGGAAAGGAAGTCACATGTATATATTTAACCTGCAATGTAATGCTTAGAGTTAAATAACTACGAAGAACAATTTTTATTAGATGCACGCTTAATTTCTTTCCTCCCTTTTCTTTTTTCCTTTCTTTTCTATTCTTCTTTTCTTCTCCTCTTCTCTTTCTTTTTTTCTTCCTCCCTTTTCCTCTTTTCTTCGGCTGAGCACTGGCCTTTCAGCCTTTTCCCCTCCTGGCCTCCCTCATTCTTCCTCTCTCCCCCATTCTTCCCCCAATCCAGATGACTAGATCCACGAGGTCGTTGGTGCTCTCTGCCAGCTTCGACGGGGCCGAAGCACAGTGGCCAGCGCCGCAGACGCAGGCGTGGCGGTCGAGCGCATCCACAGGCAAGATGGGCGAGGAGGCGCGGCCGATCTCCTCGTCGACAGCGTCCCTGTGAGGCTACAGATCCACCTCCCCGTACCGCGCACGCACGCCGGCGATGTACAAGCAGCACCCCACGGCGAGGCGGTGATGCCGATGTGGGTGCGCGGGAGCTAGCGAGGCAGCCACGGGAGGCGACGAGGCGGCGGGAGGTGCGGAGTGGCGAGGCTAAGGTGGGACGGCTCCGTCCACCTATGAAGTCTCTGGCTACGGTGCAAGCGAAGATGCCATCGCTGGTGCTAGCGTTGGCAGCGTCACAACCCCCACCTCCTCCGTTGACATGCTCACGAGCGGTGCGGGGATGCGGAGCAGGACAAGCTTCTGGTTGCTGCCCTCGGCTCCGGCCGCCCCGTTCCTCCTCCTGCGGTCGTCATCCACTCATCTGGGCTCCGGTATACTCCAGTCCTTCCCCTCTACTCCCTCTCTCTGCTTTGTGATGGCTTGTGGTTGTGGAGATGACCAGGGCCGGCTCAACGTTTTCAAGGGCCCTAGGGTGAATTCGGCTCTATGGGCCCTTTACTATAAATTTTTTTTACTTATAAAATATGCAGTTTAAACTTTATATTGTCTAAAGTGACACAAATCAATAGTTCTAACATGATAAACTAATTAGGTACTAACTAGTTAACAAACCAAATGTAACTAGTAAGAATTAATTTACCTCAAATAGGAGCGACAAATATCCAATGTCTTTCATAAAAAGGAACTTCTTCTAGCACTTCTTGATGCAAAATCATTAATAATAACATCGAGATCAATGTCGTCCAAGATATTCTTCTCAATGCAGCACATAGCCAAGCCATTCAATCTTTCTTGTGACATAGTAGACCGCAAATAATTTTTTAGCAATTTCAATTTTGAGAAACTCCTTTCAGCTGAGGCTACAGTCACAGGTACAGTTTGAAGAACTCGATATGCAACAGAGACATTTGGGTAGCAATCTGAAGCTGTAACGAACTGAAGAATCTCAGATGCCGACATCTTATCATTTGGAAAGGTGACTTGCATCACTTTTAATTCAGAGAAAAAAATCATTGAACTCAACGTCAGATGACCCATCATGAGAAAAAGCTTGTACAAAAATAGTGCAACACCTCCGTAGATCATTATCATCCAGAGACTTTAGATTTTTTGAGTTGAATAAGAAACCAAACACATTTTCAAATGCCTTGAACTGCCGTAGTCTAGCGCCGGGGGGGGGGGGGGTGGGCCCTCCCTGGCCCGGGGCCCGCGCCCCTCCGGCCTACCCCCAGAGTCGGCCCTGGGGATGACCGTGAGAGTAGTGCCCATGGGATAGTGACGGGAGGTGAGGCTGAGGCCTCGCCGGCTTGGGCGTGCCCGGCATGCCCATCGTGCTCCCTGTGTCGGATTGGCCCAAGCACGGCACGATTCATCAGGCCGTGCCGTGCCGCCCGACGAGCCGACTTTTCAGACCCGAACTAGCCTACCGTTCGTGCCGTGTCGGCACAGCCCGCTACATGACGTGTCCATACCATACTTAGAGCAACTCCAGCAGTAGCCCTCAAAACAGGGCCCCTACTTTTCATTTGAGGGCTCCCCCTACTTTTGAGGGCCCTGTTTTCTGGGCTGCACTCCAGCAGGAGCCCTCAAAACAGGGCCCCTACTTCTCAATTCCCTCTATTTCCTCACACACTATATGCATATGTATGGGACAAAAGCACAATACACAATAAAATATTTATGATTTCACAATGAGGTACAATATTTAAATATATGAATTCAAATACGAATATTCAAATTTAAATTCAAATTTGTTCCGAATTTAAATTGAAAGCACAAAGTTCATCACATAACATTCAAATTTGTTCCGAATTCAAATATGAATTCAAATACGAATATTCAAATTTATTCCGAATTTAAATTGAAAGCACAAATATGAATTCAAATACGAATATTCAAATTTAAATTCAAATTTGTTCCGAATTTAAATTGAAAGCACAAAGTTCATCACATAACATTCAAATTTAAATTCAAATTTGTTCCGAATTCAAATACGAATATTCAAATTTAAATTCAAATTTGTTCCGAATTTAAATTGAAAGCACAAAGTTCATCACATAACATTCAAATTTAAATTCAAATTTGTTCCGAATTCAAATATGAATTCAAATACGAATTCAAATACAAATATTCAAATTTAAATTCAAATCTGTTCCGAATTTAAATTGAAAGCACAAATGTTCCACAAAAAACGAGGAAAACTGAAAAATGAGAGCCGGAGTAGGGGGCCCCTAGGAATGAGGGCTTGGAGACCTCATTTGAGAGGCTTCCTATTTTTGAGAGCCAAGTAGGGGCCCTGCTGGAGTTCAGTGTTTTGCTCCGGCTCTCAAATATGAGGTTTGAGGGCTCAAGTAGGGGCCCTGCTGGAGTTGCTCTTAGACCAACTAGGCCTTAGGCTGGCCAGAAAAACATGCCTATCTCCCACCTCTATTCTTCACGTCAATCTTCTCGGTCCGCCGGTCACGTGGTGGAGCAGCACCCATCCCGCTTGGCTTTCATCTTGGGCGACATCGATCACGGACGAAGTCACCGACAGGATTAACGTGGTGCTTGCAGCGTCACCTTGGCTTGGGACCGCTGCTGGAAGGCCTTCGTTGTACGGATAATCCCTTTTTTATTCGAAAATACATAAATATACCCGCGAGAATTTTTTTTACAAAAATAGTCTCCAGTCACCGCCCCATTGGGCGACTTCTGCCTTTCGCCCAACCGGGAAGCGACAAAATATCTGTCGCTCGATGATTGAGCGACTGCAAGTAGTCGCTTTCCTGTTAAGCGACTTCATAGTAGTCGCCCAATGGATGGGCGACTTATAAGCGCAGTCGCCCAATGGATGGGCGACTTTAGTCAATCCCCGTGAAATTTTAGAGTTTTGTCAATTTTGTAGTTTTAAACTGGAAAAAAATATGGTATAGTTGTAATAAAAGGTTATGTTTATTGTATATTGTAGGTGCATAAAAAATTTTGCGAAATTTTTTTTAAGAACAATTGACTGTAGAACGTTTGATATATACATTGGTAAGTGATATTTTTATGTTACTAAGAATTAGTGTACCAAGAGTATGTTAATATTGTTAAATGACTTGCTATCTGAATCATTGAATGCGAACACACGAGATAATAACCTTATGTGAATAGAAATAAACTTCATAACATGCCGCGTACAATTTTATTACATGCATAACATATAGCATGATATGCGACTAACCCACCCAACTGCTCGTAACATTTTGTCTACTGGGTGTAGCGTGGTTGTTTCCCCTTTTTATCGCGCCTTGAAGATGGCTCCGCTGCATCCTTTTTCCTGTCATTCTTGGACTTGAGAGCTGCCTCCCGAGCTTGAAGCTCTTCCTCCTGACGCTTGATGGCTGCTTCACGCAGACTTAGCTGCTCCCGCCTCCTTTGCAGCTCATCCTCCTTGCCCTTCAGACGGATTTGGTCCACCCTCACGCGGCGCTCTTGCTCACGCCGCATCTGTCGTTCCACCTCGCGAGCCTGAGTCATCTTGACAAAGTATTGTCCTTTGTTTTCCACCTCCACTGCCTGGTTATGTGGCCATGTCGGTGACACCCGATCCACCCATTCGATGAACCTGCAAGCCTATGTGTGGCATGGTAGATGTCATGGATCAAGTTGAAAAACGACAACGAGAAACAAATGATTTAGTTGTCGTCGTTACCATGAAATCGTCATCCAGGTTTGGACACTTGAAGAACCTACGGCCGTATTTGGCTCGCTCTTCTTGATCCGTCCAGACTCCCAACATCGTCCTAAAGCCGCAGCGGCACTTCGGGCGCTCATGCCACTCCGGCACTCCAAATGGGTCGGACCTCCAGGAAGACATTGTTGTGTAGTAGTATTGTGAAGGCTTGAGGAGGAGATGTGGTATGGAAGACATAGGAGGCCTTTATGTAGGCAGGTTATCTGGTGCAGTGGGCATAGTCCATGGAAATGTCCCTATGTAGGCTTTTCAGAGCCTGTATCCTGTATTTATGAAACAACAAGGAAAGGTGACATGAAAACTCATTGGAAAGGATACATGCCTATGACGTGAACACTCACTGTAAAGGCTACAGCCTACGCCCCTATTTTGTTGGTTTCTGTAGCGACAGGCTTTTCAGAGTAGCAATAAATGTTCCTATGTAGGCTTTTCAGAGTAGCAATAAATGTTCGTATGAAGGCTTTTCAGATCGTAGTCTTTATGTAGGCAGTTTAGCTGACATGTGTTGTCATCTGACTGAGCAAAACTGCCCCGATTTGTCATATCACTGCGTAAAGCTGGCATGTGTTGTCATCTCACCGAGTAAAGCTGAGCGCTTTTGTCATGTCTCTGGGCAAAGCAGCCATCTTTTGTCCCGCCATTCGATATAAATAGCACGGTAGAGGTCCCATGAAGTTGTAGCCAGAAAACCCTGTAAATCGAACAAAGAACATACCATGGCGGAAGATGAGGGGCCAGTCGGATATGGGTCACCGAAGGAAGACCTTCCCTTGGAAAGGAGGGAGATGTTCGGACCACAGTACCGCTTGGTACCAAGCCGGCATGCGCAACCAGCGTGGCCGAAATGCAGACACAATGAGTACGTGGTCGTGCAGGTCCTGGAAGGGCCGAACGATGGCGGGCGCCGTTTCTTCCGATGCCCACGCTCCGGGGTACAAATTACTAATAGTACATTTTTTATTGCTTATGGACCCTCCATGTTTACTGTCATTTTTCGCAGATGGCGAAATGCGACTTCTCCCGCTGGATCGACCCTCCTCATGAACGGTATATTGACCGTTATGTGGGTACTTTATGGGACCGAATAAGGACTTGGAGTACCGAATGGAGACTCTCAATGAGGAGAACAATGAGCTCCGCCAACAGATGCAACGCGAGAGGGGAAACGAGGAGGTTGTCAACATAGGAAGCTCTTATGATCCCACATGTTGCTGCGCGAACCCGAGCTGCATATGTGCGTGCCACTACCACGATGGCCAGCCCCGTCCGAGGCGGCCCCCTAAGCAGTTCTCCATGTGGGTGCCACGAGGCTCGTTTGGCATGTAGGCCACGAGGGTACCGAATGTGTTGATGCTGTGCCAGTAGGACTGTTGTGTTGATGTTTTGGGTGTAGAACTTTCCATAAATTCTGTCTGTATGTGCAATGTATGTGTTGTTTCGTGTTGTAAGTGCATGACGCCTTCATTTTCTGTGACCTTCATATTCTGTGCCCTCTTTCCATAACGATGTAATGTGCAACGTTGTTAAGCATGTGATGAATTGGTTGTTATGTACGTGGAGTTGTTATCACAAGGCAAAAAAAATTGCAATACTTAAATGGTACATACTTAAATGACATTGTAAATAAGTGCATTACAGAAAAGGGATGTAACATACAAGGTTTACAAATGGTACATGAAATTTAGCATGCATTACAACACCAACTACTGATCCGGACATGCATTGCATCGTCTAGCTGTGTGCCCCTCCTGACCGCATCGCCCACAACGTGCACCAGATGTTCCAGCTTGTGATTCGTCCATGTCATTTCTAATACGTCGGCTCTGTCGCCGACCCTTCCCACCCTTTAGCATGTTAATATCCGGAACCCAGATCCTCGCTGAAATGTCCAAAGTGGTGAAGTTTCCCACTGCCCTGAACCCCCGGAGCTCCCCACACCAAGCTTGCAGTATTGTCTCCTTAAAAAAGTACTCGGACACGAAGTTGGAAGGATCCATGCCCACGGTTCCGCATGCAGCGAGGACATGAGAGCATGGCCTATGTAACAACTTAAGCTTGTTGCATGTGCAGTTAGGTTCGTTTGCATGATCTCCAAGGCATACCTCGTGAGTAATAAGTGAACGAGATGTCCCAAATCCGGCTCTGTCACGGAGTATCACCTCGAAACGATGCTCCCTGTTGCCCATGACATGCACTGTGTGCAATTGACCCTTTTGTGCCTTCGTCTCCATGTACGTGGTAATTTTTGATGAATACAGGGCTCCGGGATTGGCCGCATGAAGTGCGGCACTCGCGTGCCTCTCCCTGAAGTAGCGGATTGTGCTGTGAAGAACACCTTCCACGATGGTGACGAGGGGCTGAGAACGGAGACCCCTGAGAACCCAATTGTACACCTCGGCAAGGTTACTTGTCATTATTCCGTACCTTGCGCCATCCGTGTCGTGCAACAACGACCACTTCTCCAATGGTTCCCCCTCGATCCACTGCGAGAAGCACTTGATGTTTCGCGCGCTCCTCCTTCTTGGACCACTTGGGTTAGACTCATCGATTGCTGCCAAGCATTGCGGTTGTGCCGCCCCAGGAATGACCGGCCCCTTGCTCCTCTCGTCGACGTTCTTCCTGGTGTGCTCATCCAACAACCCCCATAAAGCATCAAATTTTCTTTGCTGGTTCTGCCTAGCCAGCCTCTTGAATAGCTTCATCAAAGATTGTTTCGGGAATTGCTTGAAAAAGTTTGCCCCTAAGTGACGACTGCACCACCGGTTCCTCATGTCCGGCCAAGGAACGCTCTCCTCAGGGTCTTCTTGAAGTTTTCGTATCGCCTTTATAATCCCGGCGTGGCGATCATGGATTACGCACACACCAGGACGGCTGCCTACAACTCCAGCCTTCAAGAAGGTCCCATCTACAGAGATCACTGGCAGCATGTGCTTGAATGCTTCAATGCTAGCACCAAATGCAAACAATGCTCTCTGCAACACTGCAAATCCCGGTGGACTTATGGACGGCTTCTCGTGCACGGCGATGTACGTGCCCGGGTTCCTTTGTTGCAACACCTTAAGCATACGAGGAAGGTTGTCGTACGCCGCCTCGAAAGTGCCAAAACGTTTTTCCAACGCCTTTTGCTTGGCACGCCACGCCTTCGCGTAGCTAATCTTATACTTGAATTTATTCTCGATAGCTACCACAATATGCGTTGCCGCAATATCTCTCTTCTCCACTATCTCCCCATACATCAAATTGGCTATAAATCCGGACGTCAGGTTACGATGCCTCGCCAAGACAGTGTTCAGAATGCAGGAGTGCGGCTCCACCTTGGACACAATCCAGTGAGTGTCATACTTCGGTCTACGTGCGTGCACCCTCCAAGGACAACCAGCCTGCTCGCACTTCACAGTGTACTGCTCCTGGCTTGATTTGACGACGCGAAATGTCCGTTGCATTGAGAGGGCCCAAAGCTTGATGGCATCCTGCAGCGCTTCCTTGTCAGCAAACGTAGCATGCACCCGAACCTCTGTCTCATGATACTCCCATGATGATTCATGTTCATCATGGGCGGAAACACCCTCCGCATTAAACCGGTTCCATTCCTGGGGGATAGGAACTTCTTCATCATCCGAACTATCCTCCTCGTCGTCCTCTACAGCTTGCTCTTCATCACATGCCCTCTGGTCATCAGATTTCATCTGCTGCACGATATACTCATTATGCTCTCCTTCATCTGCTTGCCCAGTTCCGTCTCTATAGCTTGACAGCTGTAACTCTCCTCCATGTACCGCATTGCCTTCATCACGAGCAACTTCATCAGCTCCACCAACGTGCGGCCCGCCCGAGTTGCTAGCACCTCCCGAAGCATAGGCAGACGCACGAGCTTGCGCAGCTGCTTGTAGTGAGCACGGTTGCACAAGCAGGACACACTCGTATCCACGGCGCCGGCACCCTTGCACAAATCCCTTCCACGAAGCTGAGCGCACCAATGTCTTCAACTCCCATCTGATGTCAGTGGGAGACCGGCTCCAAAGCCCTTGCACAACGACGCTGCACACCTCGGGGTCCAATGAAAAACTCTCGGTCAGCCAATGCTGCACATCTGTCATTCCAGCATTCTCGTCATCGGGAAGTACGAGAGTGACTTGCGGAAAATCGCTTAAATCCACACCATTCGGACCTTCACGAATCATTCCAGCACCATAATACACTCTCAATGTAGTACTGGCCATTAATGATGTAGACCTACATGTACGATTGAAATTTACGACATGTCAAATAACATCGTTCAACACTAAACTAAACTTTCCATACTAAAAAGGGTAGTCAAATTTCTATACTACAAAATGTATACTACATCTACAATTTTTACTAACACCAATATTTCATCTAAACAATAGTGTAAATACAACCTAATTAACAAAAATACCTGGATCCAAATCGATAGAATAGCTTGGACTCCTTCTTCCGCCCTCACCTCCTCCTTCAACCCTGTCCTCCTCTCCTTCTCTTCTCCCCTCTCCTCCTTTTCTTCCCCTCCTCCCTCTTTTCTCCCCTTCCTCTTCCTCCTCTCTTCTTCTCTCTGGCTCTCTGCGCAGAATGGGGGAAATGAGGGAAAAGTGGTTGCTAGTGGGCGGCAGGCGGTGGAATAAGTGGTATCCACTCCTGTCGCCATACGGTTGAGCGACTGCAATTTCAGTCGCTCAACCATACAGCGACTGAAATTACAGTCGCTCAACCGTAGAGCGACTGTATAAGTCGCCCAACGGTTCACACATTTCCTAACTGTCGCTTCCCGGTTGGGCGAAAGGCAGAAGTCGCCCAATGGGGCGGCGACTGGAGACTATTTTTGTAAAAAAATTTCTCGCGGGTATATTTATGTATTTTCGAATAAAAAAGGGATTATCCGTACAAAAAATTCCATTATTTTGTACATCTCCGTCACCACTCACCAGCCGCATGCATTGAGCCGATTAAGGGAGCTTAATTAATCAAGGCAGCATTAATTAAGGGGGATTGATTAAGCCTACAGATTTAGGTAACACTTATTCTGGTAATGACAACCAACAATGTTTTTCTTTCTAAACTGTCTAGATCTTGCAAATTGGATGGCTCAATTATCATGGTTTGAAAAAGAAAAATCATATTTTTGCTTTCTACTGAAAACATTGATTTTGTAATAGACAAAAAAAAAACAAATCAAATGACCCAAAAAATGCTGCTGTTCAGAAAAAGAAAAATTATGCAGAAGAATATGAAAAATAGACTAAGGATAATAAAAGGGCTCGCATTTTTATATTGGGATCAATAACTGATTCTTTAGCTACTAAGGCCCCGTTTGGCAGAGCTCTAGCTCTAGGAAATCTGTAGATTTCCTAGAGCTGGTCATTTGTAGCTATAAGAAATCCTGGATCTAGAGTTGCAGGCATGTTAAGTGCATTTACATGACTCATTTCATTTATATTATATATTAAATAAAAATATTTAAATCACTTTAATTTAGTCAACAAACTACAGATCCAGCATAGATCTCGGAGCTAGAGCTGTGCCAAACGGGGCCTAAATACGAGGGTGAACAGAATGCGCGAAAAATAATGTGTAGTTTGAAGCATGATTTTGATGAAGTATCTCTTATTAAAGTGCTTAATCTTGTTATTCATTTTCTCTCTACTAAGATGTATGATAATACTTCAATTAATGAGTATCTTAATAAACTCATGAGTATCTCAATAATCTCAGTGTTTTTGCAGAGGAATTAAAAAATACTTGGTATTTTTTCTGAAAAAGTGCAGACCATAGTTGTCCTAAACTCTCGCGGCTACCGCGAAGGGCCGGACCTCTGGCGGCCGTCCCATTCCCATGTGACGGCCGACGTGGCCGTTGGTAGCTCGCATGCCCCACGTAGCATTCCGTGTACAAGTTTTGTCCACGTGGCCAGCTAGATGAGCTAACGACCTACTTATGGCCTTGTTTGGCAGAGCTCCAGCTCTAGTTGGTCATCTGTAGCTCTAGGAAATCCTGAATCTAGAGTTGCAGGCATGTTAAGTGTATTTACATGACTCATTTCATTTATATTATATATGAAATAAAAATATTTAAATCACTTTAATTTAGTCAACAAACTACAGATCCAGTATAGATCTCGGAGTTAGAACTGTGCCAAACGAGACCTATATGACAGAAGTAACTTAGATGTGTATTTTGAAAATACAGTAACTTGGATGATACACCTAAACAAGGTGAATGACCCGCCATGCATGTTGCCTGCATGAGGCCTGGCTGGCACGAGTGGATGCAAGTTTCTGGCCGTTTGGTTGCCTGCTTGAGTGTCCGAGCCAGGCCCGACCCATGCAAACATCTCTCTTGGGCCAGGCTCCAGGGAAACGCAGGGATTCTCCTTTGCTACTCTGCCAAGCTCGGCGTGTGCAGAGTGGAATCGGGCGCCCTGGGAAACACTTCTCCTTGCCCCTTTTTTTTGGCTTTTTTAGCTACGGCTTATAACTTTTGGCTGTGGCTTATGGTATTCAGGCTGTTTGTGCGAGAGATTATAGAGTAACAGAAACTCATATGTGATTTTTGTAGATATACTAGTTACGTACCCGTGCGTTACAACGGAACTCATTGAATATATAGAGAATCATGCTATAGAAGAGAGTTGTTTTGATCGGTTAGAAAGTAGAGAATGATGAAAAGTTGAGTGAATAGAGCACTTGGAGAATGGACGTACAACCACCAACTCCTTTTATAATAGTAGTATAAATGAAGTCGGTACAATTTATACTACAATTAACTAGTAGACTCCGTTTAAAACTTAATTACTGTTGAAAAACCGAAAAATAGTTTTTAGAAGCTGAAAAGAACAGAGCCTTTATCTGCTCCCCACTTCGTCCCTAACGCCGTCGCACAATCGGGCGCCGGGGATGAACGTGTCCGATTCTAGATTGAAAATTGTATGCATGCCCTCTAACTATCTGTACAAGTTTTACAATGCATCTGTACACTTTTGCAACCTCAGATAATACCTGAGTCTGCCACTGAATTAAGGACCGGCACTCTAGATCAAGTGATACCCTACCATCGCTTTCAAAATTGCAATGTTATTTAAGGAGATATCTTATTACGTTCAAACTCACCTTAAGCTTTATGGGCTTGCTTGGTTAGAGCCTTAGAGGCCTAGACAACATGTTTCGCAAAAAAGTGTTACCTAGAAGTAGCCTAAAAATTTCATGATTTTTGCCTGATCAGCCTGGAGATGGATTGTTTAGTTGGAAGAATATAACTGAGAAAGATAATGGGAGGAAACATGCAAGAACAATACGCATTCCGAGTGCAGGAAACAAGAAGAGGTAGAATACATGTCCTTTTTTTATTGCGAGGGTTGTTGAAACACACATGGATTTTTTATTAAATAAACCGTTTTAACAAATAAACTTTGATAATCACGTTAACAAATAAATTATTAGCGCAACAGATGCTTTAGAAATAAATATTAATTTGACTTCTTTAAATGTGTTAATCTTTTCTTAATTATACAGCCATCTGTCAATACTTACCATCCATTCCCCTTCTAATCTAAATTGGTCCTATTCTTTTAGGCTACTACTAATAGATTATAATTGCGGTTGATGATTTTTAGTGCTGAAGTGTTCGTGTGAACGAACTAAATACCGATAAATCTCTTTGAAAAAATAACAAAAAATAATCTTATTTATTTATTAAAAAAAAGACTAAATCATAAGCAAGCTGAAAAACGCTGTCACTTTCAGACTAGGATAGCAATTTTCCCTGCAGAGGTGGGTGCTACGAAGAATTTCTTCATCAAGGGCGGGGAGCGCTCTCCTCTTGGGAACGGCACAGGTCCAGGCCCCTAGGGCTGAAAACATCGGAAACGATCGGTAGGAGGTCAAATCATTTTCAGTTTCACATTATTTTCTCGAAAACGAAATCGATACGATATTGTCAGAAACGAGAACGACATCGATATCCCGGTAAATTCGGAAACGAAACTATTCGATCAAAAGTGCATCGATGACGATCGAAAATCATGAAAGCGATATCTAAAATACAATAAACACATTACACACCAATCTGCACAGCATGACAATAGCTGTATATATTGACCTAGGTCACATGAAAAATAATACTGTAGTAATGATCCATGGCACAAGAGGCAAGACACATATATTATATAGCAATAAAAAGACACGACACAAAACCACAAGCCCACAACCACAAGTGACATCATGGTCTTAATACAATAATACTTAGTTAGGTCTCACAAGCACACAAAGCTGACAACCACATGACATAGGCGTAGTCACAAGCTCACAAACTAGAAAGTACTAGTACACTAGTAACTAAAATACTAAATCAAGTTCTTAGTTGAACTTAACAAAGGATAGGACTTTGTTTCAGTCATTAATCGTGCATGTTAGAGAAAGAACTAAATACAAACTTGTGTGTTAGAACTGAGATATGACAGCTTTTGTTAGAACTGAGATATGACAGCTGCAGGGTCAGCATAAAACTAGAAGCTGGTATAGAAATTGAAATGGTTGAGTGCTATCCAACTTTGCAAACATGAAGCAATCGATTATCATGTCTTTGCATGGGCAAGAGTCTGTCCAACAGGACCAACGTTGAAATGGATGTATGGAACTGCATTCATTCTTGAAATGTAACAAGCTAGAAAATTTTGGGTCAGCAAGAATGCCATATGGATCAAAGGACCAGGATGTTAAAGGTGTTGCAAAGCAAGAAGCCGAGTGGGAACTTCATGTGGAACCAAGTGGATGTAAAAATCGTGGTGCTGTACCAAAGGAAGAAAAATAAAAATAAGGGAGTAGCTGAAGTGCTCACATCAGGGAATGGTGAGTAAAGCCACCAGACATTTGATCATCAGATCTGTTGCTGTAATTATAGAAGGCTTTGAACATAAGTCTTTTACAGGTTGCCAATTGTTCTGTGGCCTCCCGTCACTGTTTTGATTAAAATATAGTAGGGAGAACAAAATGTAATTGCTGATATTGGCTTCCCAGAACTCCAGAAGGTGTTCATAGAATGGAGATGGACCAATTAATCAGGAAAAAAACTGAGCTAAAACACAGCAGAGTACAGCAGTGGCTGTCAAAGCAGCCGAAGTACAAAGAAGTGAGGGGAGGAAGTTAGACAACTGAGCCAAAACTTCACAATTGATCTTTGTATCCATTGCAATCCTCAGATCAATGCCTTCTGTAAGCGATTCATGTCGAGGAACACAAGTACTGATTCATGCCAAGAGATGGAACCAAATCGAATTTGGTCCAGTATGGCAAATATATTCGGGTGACACAAACAAATATTCATTGATGTTTGTAACATGTCATACATTTGTTCATACCGACAACTTTCATACACCACTCTGGCATCTTTTATCATAATAACTGCAGAAAGTGCAGGGTACTAGCCAGAGACTTACTAAAGGCCCCAAAGTATACAGGGCGATTCAGGGGGCAAACCAGATTGGAGGAGAGCACTCTGAAGTGAATTCACGCGGAAAGCACCGAGTGCTGTCCCTAACCTTGAACGTTTTGTACATGCCCAAGTCAGTACTGGAGTACTTGCTCCCATTGCTCAACACCAAGGATATGTCGAAGCTAATATCGTCCAAGTAATAGATGCTACCCTCCTGGAGGTTGCTGAACTGAGACACCTCAAAGGCCCTAGAGCAGCCTCGGCCGAGGAAGAGCACCCGACCGGGCAGCTCGTGGAGCTCCACCCATGAAACTTCAGAGCCCCCATGGGGCGCAGCCTCATGCTTCATCTCAAAGATTCTGAACATACGCGTGCGCCGCCCCGTGAGGCGCCGGGCAGAGTAGTGCCGCAGCGCCATCAGCAACTTCCCGCGGGACTCCACCAGGTAGCGGGTCACGGCGAACATCGCGGGCAAGAACTGGTCGGGCCTGTAATCTGCGCGCCTCTGGACCTGGTAGGAGCTGCAGGACATCTCCAGAGGGGCGTCCCGGTCGCCGCCGGGCGTGTACACCAGGACATCCTCTTTGTGACTTTGTCGGTGAGGACATGGAAGCCTTGCTTCACCTCGTTCCTGTGATAGATGATGTCCTGGAGCGGCTCCACATCACGCCGGCAAGCGAGCCAGTGCGGATGACCATACGATGCTCGCAGGTGGCGGCGGTCTGGAAATCGTGCCTGTCGGGGAGGTTGACCCTGAGCCTGTCGGGGAGGGGAACCCTCGCGCCGGAGAGGAGGTTCACGGCCGCGTACCCTCGCCACGGGTCGACGGCGACGGCGACCCAGCCGCCGTCGTGGGAGCCGCATAAGCGCGCGCCTCGGACTCCCTCCGGGAGGTAGAGGCGGCGGGTGGCGCCGGAGTGGAGGCTGAAGAAGGAGGACGCGTCGACGGAAGGGAGGAGGAGCCACGGGAGCTGGCGGCTCTGTGCTCAGTCGGCGGTAAATATGGTAATTATCGACGGTATATTATCGGGTAAATACGGTATTTCTCGAAAACGATTGGAAGAGAGCTAAATCGTTTTCGTTATCGGATTTTTTTACCGCTTTCGTTTTCGTTTTATCGGTTACCGTCACCGTTTCCGTTTAGGGGAAAAAATCGGTAATTTCTCAAAAACGATTTTCGGTAACCGAGAATTACCGTTTTCGTTTTCAGCCCTACAGGCCCCTGCATTTAGCGCCGTACAGAGGTGTCTAGCTTCTTGACACGTGTCCTCTAAAATTAAAAAAATCGAAAAAAATACTTAAATTATTCGAAAAATTGTAAAATGTACTTTTTTGTAAAATACTTTTTAATTGCTTAAAAAAATACTTTTTAATAAAAGTAAAAAATTAAGTACTTAAAAATACTTTTTTACAAGTTTTTGGATTTTAAGTATGTTTTTGAATTTTTGGAATTTTTTTGAATTTTGGGGGACACGTGTCAGGGAGTTGGGCACCCCTGCACGGCGCTAAGTGCAGGGGCCTCTGCACCTGAGCCGTTGCAGGGGCCCCTGCACTTAGCGCTGTGCAGGGGTGCCCAGCTCCCTGACACGTGTCTCCCAAAATTCAAAAAAATTCCGAAAAATTCAAAAAAAACTTAAAAATCCAAAAATTGTAAAAAGTACTTTTTGTAAAATAATTTTATTAAAAAGTATTTTTAAGTACTTCAAAAATCCCCTGCACCTGAGCCGTTCCCCTCTCGTCTTGGGGGGAATGGGAGCGGGGCCGCTAGGCTAGTGGGATGGGGACGGGGCCTCCCCCCATAGCCTCACGGGAATTCAGTAAAAATAAAATATATTTTTAAATAGTATATTATAGTTTAAAAAATAAAATATTTTTTTGTATATTTAGACTAAAACTTTAATATATATATTTTGAAACTATATTTTTGTAAAAAATATGCCTAAATAATTATAAACTAATAAACAAATCTATATTATTATTTTTTAAAAATATTTTAACCTAGTTTTTAATCTCTCGCGGGGATCCCCATGGGGTTAGGTCCCCATGGGGACTAGGGGCGAGGGGCCGCATCCCTCAGGAAGCCTAACGGGGCTGGGGCCAGCTAGTGAGGATCAGAACGGGGCCGGGGGGCTCCCCTGGGACCCCTGCCCCAGTTGCCACCCCCTATTTCAGATCTCTTGGCACACTTTGAGAAAGGTAGGGGCAGGACATCGGAGGCAGGCGCCGACCTGAGATCTGTGTCAGGATAAAATTCTTTGTTCTTGGTTGTCTTTAGGTCACCTTGTTGTTTCCTATTCTAGCCCGTTCTTTTGTTTTATGACTTATGACTACTGTTTATAGCTTTGGTCCTGGTACGAGCGTTTATGCGAATGAACAAAAAACCGATAAGATGTTTATAAAAGATTATTCCGATAAGCCGCTTTGAATCGGTGACGAAGAACCTATTCTATTTATTTATTCGAGAAAAATCATGAATAAACTAAAAAGAACATAACTAGTATCTGTCCGTGCTGTCTCGTCTTGCCTCCTCGGCTGCGGCGAAAGGCTAAGCAATGGCTCCTGCATTACCTGTGGGTTTGGGATATTGTCGTGGCAGAGGTGAAAGTTGGCATTTCTTCGCTTTTGGGCACAGCCCTATATTTTACATGTGTGCTCGTGTAAGGTTCGATTTACCCATTTTGTAAAAAAAAAGGAAAAAATGCAACGAGACTAGACTCTTGGATCCAGACATGCGACCGTTTCAGAGTTTGGGCCTCGTGGATTCCGGCGGAAAGACATCCATTCCACCAGCCGAAATTGCATCCACTTCCACCCACTGAATCCTTCCGGCTCCGGCAATGATGCACTCTCAATTAATCAGCGGTTTATTTTGCTATTTCCTTTTTTAATCACAACAGAGGATGTACACTCATGCACACCATACTCACACTACACGTAGACAAGCGTGCTCACCCTATTGAAACATATGCTAGGTCTAAAGTGGAGGTCGCTGAATAAGTCCAGGATTTATCCAGTTCTCATAGAGTATAGGCATATGCTTTCCGTTGAACGCACCGAGGGACAATGCGAGAAGATTCAGGAATATTTGTGATGAGTCATTATCAATATATGTTGAGTTGAAATTCAAATTTGCGAAAGATTTAGATTTCCACTTTATGGTTTTAAACCGGAGATTAGATCGGCCCTGTGTAGCAGTCTGACTAGCCGCTTGGTGGTGGCCAGACCGGCTGATTTCTGAATTTTGGCTGAGAATTCTAACATTTGGAAATTTGATCATGGATTGGGTAATTTGGATCTAGGTAAGTGTATTTATGTTATATGAAGCATGTTTGAGTTAACGTGGGTCAATTTATAAAGAACTTATGCCTAGAAATAATTTTTTAGTCTTTAGATGTGTAGGAAGTTTGAAGTCAACTCTGATCAACGTCAAGGACCGGGATTACACTTATGGAGGAGCCGAGGTTCAGAACTACCAAGAATGCTAGGTGAGATGGTTGAGCTCAAGCGTGGCACAAGGAAGGCAAGAAGTGTTAAAAGGAATGTTTGAGTGACGGGTTGCACCAAGTGGCTTAGTTGGTCCAATGATGTGTGGTCTGGTGGGAACCAAAGTGAGAGAGATTTGCCAATGCATGACAACCTATTGATGCATCTACACATGGCAAGCATTGTGAGACCATGTGGAGGTCACCCCATGGTTGTGATGAGTAATTGACCTTTGGATTAGAATTTGTGCAGAGGTTGAGTTTGGTTTTTGAGGCTTTTGCAAAGGTTTGCTTTTTGGCTATCGTTCTCGTGGTCTACGACTTGGTGGTCGTAGATGCTCTTACGACTTTGTGGCCAGCAGTCATTTTTACGACTTGGTAGTCGGTAGTCGATCTTACGACTTGGTAGTCAGCAGTCATTTTTACGACTTAGTAGCTGGCAGTTGGTTTTACAACTTGGTGGTTGGTAAAGACTGTTACGACTTGGTGGTCGATAGTTGCTCCTACGACTTGGTGGTCATAGCTTCTGCTGGTCGATAGTCATAGCCTTTGCTGGTCGTGATTGATAGTCGTAGCTCTGCCTGGCTTGTGGTCGAGAGTCATAAGTTGTAACGACCAGATGTTGTGAGTGATAGTCATAGACTGGTGATCGATATCGTAGCTTACTGTCTGGTTGTGATCGGTAGTCGTAAGCTGTGTTGTTGGTAGTCGTAGCTTCTGCTGAATGTGAGCAATAGTCGTAGCATTCTGTATGCTTATGCATTTGATGGTCATAGCGTCTGCTACATGGTCATAGCAAATTGCAGTGTGGTCGTAAGTTGCTGGAAGGATCTCGTGGGCTATGAGTACCCCATTTCTTCTGCATCCGAGTACTCGTAAGTCGTAGCAACTAGGTTTGCTAAAATCGTAGCTGCTTTCAGCGATGGTCGTAGCGACTGCTACATGGTCGTAGCAGCTGTTTCATGGTCGTAGCGACCTACGTGATGGTCGTAACGACTTGCTGAGTGGTCGTAGACTGCTGGTGGGACTTCAAAGGCTATGAGTAGCTCATGTCTTGTGCTTCAGAGTACTCATAAGTTGTTTTAGACCAATCTTTGTGCTAAGGTTGTTCACTAGAATTACTGGTGTTTTGGTCAGGGTTGACCAGGGTATTTGTTGCTTTGAGCACATGAGGATATTGCTTGGTTCTAGGATCAGAATCAGTAATTTGGGTGCATACATTTTGTTTGTGCAAATTGGTGATCTTTATGTATCGTGCGGTGCTATGTAATGGTTTGCTTGTTAGTGTTGGTTGCAAGATTTCGGAGCTAGGTCAAGGTGAGGTGTAGGAGGACCGGAACTAGGGATGGCAATCGGGCGCGACGGGTATGGGTAGTGCTCACCCATACCCATACCCGCGACCCCAATTTACGCCCACGGGTATACCCGTGAAGGACGACGAGTGAAAAACCTGACCCATACTCGTCGCCCGCGGGTACCCGTTGCCCGTGGGTATACCCATTTACCCGCGAACTGAGAGTCATCATCTGAGAGTTGAACTAATGACAGGTACATATAAGCAACAACTGTTTGCTAGGAAATATAATAGCTATCAAAAAAAAGTTTATACCATTCAATAGCAATTAGAGATATGGAAAAGCTTATAACAATCAATAGTAATTAGAGATATTTCTATGACTGCGCCACCTGTCAATATATCACGGGTAAATGGGCGGGGCGGGTACGGGTGGAGCTTACCCATACCCGTGCCCGTTTACCCGATGGGTAGAGTGTTCCCCCCATCTCCATACCCGTGGGTAAAGAAAATATCCCAAACCCGACTCCATTAGCGTATTTACCCACGGGTATACCTGTAAACGGGCACAATTGCCATCCCTAACTGGGACTAGGCACAGGGAGGTGTTGAGGTCTAGAATGGTCAGGGAGACGCCGAAGATGATCGAGGCTGGTGAGGTGGTTGCAAGCCGGGACGGCAAGGAATCGGAGTAGGGGCTACCGAAGATGGACATGACAGGCAACGACGAGGAGGACCGGGACTAAGCTCAGGGAGGAGTCGTGGTCCAGACGGTCAAGGATACAGGGTGACGTCATACACAAGGAAAAAGACGTGGTGCGCCAAGTGACTTGGGTCGTTTGCAAGCGAGGACGCTTCGGTGGGATCCAGACGCGTGAGAGGCTTGATGACAAGTCATTTGGGCCACATGGAAGCTGCTTTGAGAAGCGTATGTGAGTAAAACCCGATGTTTGGTGGGGGTTAATGGGTTATCCCCGGTTTGGACAAATGGTTGGATCCATTAGGTCTAGGGTTCGCTTGTGAGACTATAAAAAGGGAAGGAGAGGCAAGAGCTAGGGTTGAGCAGGTCAGCTGAGCCCTAGTGGCTGGCGCCTCTCCCTCCCATGGGAGTTAGGTTAGAGAGTGGATGTGGCTCTAGGGTTAGAGCCACTCCCGAGGGAGTGGCTGTTTGAGAGTGAGTGTTGGCTCTAGGGTTAGAGCCTAGTCCTCCCGAGGGGAGTGGCTGTGAAATCATTCATCTGAGCAATACAACAATCTTTGGTCTACCTTTTGTATATCTTCCTGTTCTGAGTTTTTGGTTTCGTTCTTCCTCTGTGTTCTTTGTTCTGTTCCTCTCTCTTCTTAATATTGAGATTCCTCTCTCTTCTTGATCTGGAGATGTTCTTGGCTTGATCTTGTTGATTTTTGAATCGCATTGATAGGTGGGAATAAAACCGAAGCCATCTTGGCTCTCTTTGACCCACAAGCGATTCTGATCGTCAGTTCTTGAACTCAGTTCTTGTGTGCTCTTGATGAAATCGCAAAAAGGTCTCAATCTGGTTTATAAGTTTTCAATTCAAGATTGGAGTAGCCTCTTGAGACCTTACGTAATTTGCGTACAAAGTTTCATGGCCGTTTAATCTTTGAATCAAAAGTTCTGTGGATTTTCGATCTGGCAGTCGTGCGCTGTCTGCTTTCCTCTGTTCTTCCGTGAAAGTTACGACCGCTGCCAGTGTTTCGACCATGTTAGTCTTCGACAACATTGGTGTTCGACCACATTGGTTACAGCCACGTTGGTTTCGACCACTGTGGTTTCGACCACGTTGGTTTTGACCATGTTGGTTATGACCACGTAAGTTTTGACCATGTTGGTTTCGATCATGCTGGTTACACCCAGGGCCGGTCCTGAGATTTTAGGGGCCCGGGGCGAAACTAGAAATAGAGGCCCTAGTATAAATATCTAAATATAAATCTACACACACACACACACACACACACACACACACACACACATATATATATATATATATATATATATATATATATATATATATATATATATATATATATATAAATATATAAAATTTTACCAACAAACACTTAAAATGCATTATGTATTAAAGAAAAATTCATATCAAAGAGTTTATAGATATTACCTCAAAAATTTCTTCTAACATTTCTAGATGCGAAGTCATTGATGATGGTATTGATATCAATCTCATCCAACAATTTCTTCTCAATACATAAAGTTGCCAAACCGTTTAACCTCTCTTGAGACATTGTTGACCTTAAATGATTCTTCAACAATTTCAACTTTGAAAAGCTTCTTTCAGTTGATGCCACAGTCACAGGCATAGTAAATAAAATCCGATAAGCAATAGAAATATTAGGATTTCTTGAACTGCTCGTATTACTTTTAAAAAATTTGTCAATGGATCCCCTCTGTGATTCTATCAACTCATCTATTCGTTTCCTCTTTTTTCTTTTTTCACTGCCGGATGCATATTTTCTAGATGACATGGTACTGAAAATTTAAAGACAATAGTATAATTAGTAACTACAAAGCACTAATTATTGATTAAAAAATTCCTAATATGCAAACTACAAGAAGCAATGACAAAGTGATATAGATGTGGACCTACTGGTTTGGGAATTCCGAATTCCGCGGTTGATCGCTCGCTCCGCTTGCCTGTGGCCTATCGCAACATCTTAACATTACCGGTTGTAGTACAATTGTCATTGTTTGGGTGTAGTAATTAGTATATGCTCAATGTAAAGAATCCTGAATCCTTACTAGCTATTGAGTGAGTCGCCTTGTACGCGCGCCTGCATGGCTGCAGACGGCCACCCTCGGGCTTGGCGCGGCGTGACGCGTGATGGTTGCCTGGTTGGTGCCGGCGTGGCGGCGCGCCGCCCTAGTGCCCTACGGCCGGCCCTAGACGATTAAGAAGACGAGAAGTTCAGAAGTCGCCAACGCCAAGGCGGTCCAGGGATTAGGGAATAGATCATAGACGGACGGATAGTATTAGTATACTCTACTCTACATAGTATATATACTATGTATATGGCCATATGGGGCCCCTGGATTTTGGGGGCCCGGGGCGGCCGCCCTGCTCGCCCCCCTCCAGGGCCGGGCCTGGTTACACCACGTTGGTTTCGACCACAGTGGCTTCGACCATGTTATCTGCCTTTCGACCACGTTGCCTGAATTTTGACTTCGTTGCTTTTCTCTGTTGACTGATTATGTTCAGTTTGGCTGTCTTGTGATAGCTTGCTAGATTTATCATGTCTTTCTATGTTTAGTTTAGCTTTTTCCATGCTAGCTTTATTAAATGTAAACAACTTGAATTAAATCATGTCTTGTTAGATCATATGATTTGTCTGGCTCTAGTGGTACTCTTTTGATTCATACCATGTCAAATAAGCTAAGTTGAGTCTTGAATCTGCATTGAGCTTTAGATTGAGCTATACTAGTTCATTAGTGATGTATGAGTTAGTATTAACTTTTTGTTCATGAACTAAGTGAAGAAAATGCAAAAAGATCTTTTTTGTGCTAAAAAAACTAATCTCATCAATCCTTTCTCATGAGACGACTTGCCATTGCACTAAGCATGAACTTAGGGGGAGTTTTGGATGACCAAGATCATTTCCTTAAGCTTCTTGTTTGGAGTGGTCGCATAAGGCTTGGTATCTAGCACATGGCTAAGAAATTAAATCTTATAAAAAAATAGTTGAAGCCAACCATGAATTTCTAAAAATGACAAATGTGCTAAATTTGCTCAATTACAAGTGATATCTAGTGCTTGAACACAATGTTTCATTTGTGAACTTGTAGCACTCTAAATTGACTCAATTATAGTTTCTTGGTTCCACTTAGATTATTGACATGACTTCCCTCATTTTTGGATACCTTTAGCTAGACTAGGATCTTGAGTGACTTGACATGTTAAATAATCCATTTAATTTCAGATTATGGCTTGTTTGGCTTTAGCTTGGCAATACATGATTTGTCATCATCTAGATAGCACTTTCACCATTTATGGCTCGATGTAATATTTAGAAAGTTACTTTGGATAATTTTTATGGCTCCCATTGCTTAAAATGAATCAAATACAGTCACTCCATTTCTTTCATGCTCTATTTTCTTCCTTACATCTTGATGACTCTATTACCAAAAGGGGGAGAATGATAGCGAAAAAGGCATTAAGGGGCTACAAAAGGCATTAAAGGGGGAGAATGCTTGGTCATCTTGCTATGAAAATGGTCATGGTGAGCAATTGCTCTTTTCTTTGGACCACGAGCAAGATTGGACTTTTAGGTGTGATTTGGAGCTTTTGTAGAAAACTTGCTCTTTCTTGTTGATTGCTCCATTTCACTCTTTGTCAACATGTTCATAAGTTCCTTCTTCACTTTCTTTTGGACCATGTGTAGCTTTTGCAACTTCTTGCTTTTCTCTTCAAAAATAAACTCATCTACATGCCTTTTCTGTGTTTGTCAATATACCCATCAAGAGGGAGATTGTGAGACCATGTGGAGGTCACCAAATGGTTGTGATGAGTAATTGACCTTTGGATTAGAATTTGTGTAGAGGTTGAGTTTGGTTTTTGAGGCTTTTGTAGAGGTTTGCTTTTTGGCTGTCGTTCTCGTGGTCTACGACTTGGTTGTTATAGATGCTCTTACAACTTTGTGGTCGGTAGTCGTTTTTACAACTTACTAGTCGGTAGTCGATCTTATGACTTGGTAGTCAGCAGTCTTTTTTACGAGTTGGTAGCCAGCAATCGGTTTTACGACTTGGTGGTCGGCAGAGACTGTTACGACTTGGTGGTTGATAGGTGCTCCTACGACTTGATGGTCGTAGCTTCTACTGGTCGATAGTCATAGCCTTTGCTGGTCGTGATTGATAGTCGTAGCTCTGCCTGGCTTGTGATCAAGAGTCGTAAGTCGTAACGACCAGATGTTATGAGTGATAGTCGTAGACTGGTGATCGATGGTCGTAACTTACTGCCTGGTTGTGATCGGTAGTCGTAAGTTGTGTTGTTGGTAGTTGTAGTTCTGCTGAATGTGAGCAATAGTCGTAGCATTTTGTATGCCTGTGCATTTGATGGTCATAGCGTCTGCTACATGGTTATAGCAGATTGCAGTGTGGTCATAGGCTACTGGAAGGATCTCGTGGGCTATGAGTACCCCATTTCTTCTGCATCCGAGTACTCGTAAGTCGTAGCGACCAGGTCAGCTAAAGTCGTAGCTGCTTTGAGTGATGGTCGTAGCGACTGCTACATGGTCGTAGTAGCTGTTTCATGGTCGTAGCGACCTATGTGATGGTCGTAACGATTTGTTGAGTGGTCGTAGACTGCTGGTGGGACTTCAAGTGCTATGAGTAGCTCATGTCTTATGCTTCAGAGTACTCGTAAGTTGTTTTAGACCAATCTTTGTGCTAAGGTTGTTCACTGGAATTACTAGTGTTTTGGTCCCGGTTAACTAGGGTGTTTGTTGCTTTGAGCACATGAGGATATTGCTTGCTTCTAGAATTAGAATCAGTAATTTGGGCGCATACATTTTGTTTGTGCAAATTGGTGATCTTTATGTATCGTGTGGTGCTATGTGATGGTTTGCTTGCTGGTGTCGGTTGCAGCACTTCAGAGCTAGGTCATGGTGAGGCGTAAGAGGATCGAGACTAGACAAAGGGAGGTGTTGAGGTCTAGAATGGTCAGGGAGATTCTGAAGATGATCCAGGCTGGTGAAGTGGTTGCAAACCGGGACGATGAGGAACCAGAGCAGGAGCTACCGCAGATGGACATGACGGGCAACGGTGAGGTGGACCGGGTCTAGGCTCAGGGAGAAGTCGAGGTCCAGACGGTCAATGATGCCGGTGACATCACACACGAGGAAAAGGACATGGTGTGCCAAGTGACTTGGTCGTTTGCAAGCAAGGACGGTTTGGTCGGATCCAGAAGCGTGAGAGGCTTGACGACAAGACATTGGGGCCACATGGAAGCTGCTTTGAGAAGTGTGCATGAGTAAAATATGATGTTGGGTGGGGTGAACGGGTTATCCCCGGTTTGGACAAATGGTTGGATCCATTAGGTCTAGGGTTCGCTTGTGTGACTATAAAAAGGGGAGGGGAGGCAAGAGCTAGGGTTGAGTAGGTTAGCTGAGCCCTGGTGGCTGGTGCCTCTCCCTCCCATGGGAGTTAGGTTAGAAAGTGGATGTGGCTCTAGGGTTAGAGTGTGGACCTATTGAGGAAGTGGCTGTTTGAGAGTGAGTGTTGGCTCTAGGGTTAGATCCTAGTCCTCCCGAGGGGAGTGGCTGTGAAATCATTCATCTGAGCAATACAACAATCTTTGGTCTACCTTTTGTATATCTTACTATTTGAGTTTGCTCTGTTCTGAGTTTTCGGTTTCGTTCTTCCTCTGTGTTCTTCGTTCCGTTCCTCTCTCTTCTTGATTTGGAGATGTTCTTGGCTTGATCTCATTGATGTTCTGAATCGCATTGATAGGTCGGAATATAACCGAAGCCATCTTGGCTCTCTTTGACCCACGAGCGGTTCTTGAACTTAGTTCTTGTGTGCTCTTGATGAAATCGCGAAAAGGTCTCAATCTGGTTGATAAGTTTTCAATTCAAGATTGGAGTAACCTCTTGAGACCTTAAGCAATTTGTGTACAAAGTTTCATGGGCATTTGATCTTTGAATCAAAAGTTTTGTGGATTTTGGATCTGGCGGTCATGCGCTCTCTGCTTTCCTCTGTTCTTCCATGAAAGTTATGACCGCTGCTAGTGTTTCGACCATATTAGTCTTCGACAATGTTGATGTTTGACCATGTTGGTTTCGATCACGTTGGTTTCGACCATGTTGGTTACGACCACGTTGGTTTCGACCACTGTGGTTTCAACCACGTTGCTTTCGACCACGTTGGTTACGACCATGTAGGTTTCGACTACGTTGGTTTTGACCATACTGGTTACGACCACGATGGTTTCGGCCAAGCTAGTTTTGACCACAGTGGCTTCAACCACGTTATCTGCCTTTCGACCACGTTGTCTGAATTTTGACCTCATTGCTTTTCTCTGCTGACTGATTGCGCTCAGTTTGGCTGTCTTGTGCTTTCTATCCAGTAGTCGTTAACGACCAGGTTGTGTTTTCGCTGAGTGGTCGTAATTTGACGACATTGCGCTCTGATCTGGTCGTGTGGAGGTCTGTGTTCCTCTGTTTTCATGTAGACCTCATAACCTAGTCTTCATAGCTTTGTAGCTATTGGAGAAAAGGGGATATGTGAATATTTGGAGGAAAAATCTCCAGGCACTATTCACCCCCATTCTGTTGCCTATTCGGTCCTACAAGCATAGTGATTGCTTGAAAGGGAAGGAGAAGATCAGGTCAAGACGAGGGTATTTTGATAGTTTGTCAAGTACCGAAAACATTGTTAGATCAAAACCATGGTGTTTGAGGTGCCGGTTGGAAAGCAGTTTAGGTCAAGAGATGCTAAGAAAATCAAGTAGGTAAAAGGCTAATGACTTAGTGGGTTTGCCCTCATGTGCTTTGAAAAATACGCATGAGTTAAATGTGAGTGTAAACATGTATTGCGTGGGGTTAACAGGCTTTTCCGAAATGTGCTAGTTGATAATATCCATTAAAGTTAGATGTGGCCCAGTTGCTCCATCTATTTAATGGGTTGAGGGTAGAAGCTTGCAAGCCACCCATCTGAAAGCATCTAGGCCCCTAAAAATTATTTTGGTAATTAATTGTCGGAACCCGGAGCAACGACTCCTGGATCCTCTGTGTAAATCGCACTAGTCTAGGATCAGCTAGTGCACACAGTGATAACAAAGATAAATATCATGCACAATGACAAACTTTATTTAACTGATTATGGGCCGGATGGCCAAAGCTTACATCAGTGGCACATAAGCCAAAATTAAATATAAGCAGCGGAAAGAAAAACCGAAGTGGAAGAAGCCCACTAAGCCTGCCCACATGCAAACGACAGTAAGACGTGGCCTACTCGTCCAGATCCTCACTGTAGTCGACGTCATCTTCCTCTGTGTGGAGATAGCAAGGTGAGTACAAACTTGTACTCCACAAATCACACGGAGAAATGCAACATAATGATAAAGGCTTCAATGGAAGGCTTATAGGGTTAGTTGGCATAAAACAACATTTAAAGAAATACGGTAAATAGATTGAAAACACTAAATTTAATACAGTATGTAAAAAAACAATACTTGTAATTGAAAATAATACCATCAGTGCAGGCTTCGACCATACACCAACCTATCCACGGGCATCCCACCCGGACTATCTTTTCCAAAAGTTCACGTACGGATTCTGTTGTAGGGGTGGCCCTCACCTAAACCCAGCAGGCCTGGTAGAAGGTTATAAAGCCCAGAATAGACCATGTGTAATGACATAAGTGCCCCTGAAGGGGATACTCAGATGTAAGGGTATAATTGTAAAAGCACTCCCCATGTGTATATATATATGGAATACAGAACATGGGGAGGACCCAGGCCATTACGGCCATTATCCTACTCTCCACTACCACATCTCTCTCTGTTTAGTCTGTAACCACAACAGTTGGCGCCGTCCATGGGGAGGACAGGAGCAAGCCTGAAATCCGAAGGATGGCACCGAAAAAAGCTTCGTCGGCTGTCGCGGTCGCGGGTGACGGCGCGGGCGCGGCGGCCGTGGACGTCAGCGTTCGCGCTGCGACGACCGACCCTGCCACCGCCGCGACGACGACCGACCCCGCCACCGCCATGACGACGACCGACCCTACCACCGCCGTGACGACGACCGACCCCGCCACCGCCACGACGACAACCGACCTCGCCACACTCGCCGTAGCGACCGATGGTGGCGCGGACCGCGTGGCCGGAGCTAGCCACGGGGGAGTAGCCGGCAACTCGGGAGTTCGGGAGGTAGCCATCGCCGCGTCGACCCGTCCGCTTGGCGCGCCGACGGCTCCGACCGCACCTGCGGTGGAAGGCGCCTTGCTGGCAGCCATTAACGCATTCCGGCAGGAGTTAGGGGATCTTCGCGGGGTTGTCCGAGATCTGCAGGAGCCTCGGAGCCAGCAGACCGCGCCCGCGGTCTCACCAGAGCCCACGCCGGAGAGGGTAGACAGCCGCGACGCCCCCACGTCCAGCCGCGTGCAGCTGCGGCGTGTCGATTCAGAGTCCCCACTCTCGGCGGGCCTGCAGCAGGCGGCGTGGCCTGAAGACTTCAAGTTTCCCAGCGTCATCGAGCCGTACAAAGGCGACACGGACCCTCGGGAGTTCGTGCGTGTGTACGAAACTGCAATCGAAGCCGCCGGAGGAGACGACACTACAAAGGCGAAGGGACTCCCCCTCGCGCTGCAAGGAGTGGCACTATCCTGGTTTTTTTACCATAGAGCCAAACTCCGTTTACGCATGGGAGCAGGTCCACGACCGCCTTTATAACAACTTCCAAGGGAACTATGTCGAGCGAGTCGACGCGGACCAGCTGTTCGCGGTGAAGCAGAAGACTTCGGAGAAGCTTAGGGACTACTTCAAGTGCTTCGCGAAGGTACGTTGCCAAGTCAAAGACGTTAACGAAACCACCGTCGTCAATGCAGCCATACAGGGCCTTCGCCCGGCCCGATGGCTGAGTTTAACGCGCGGAAGCCGATCAAGACGGTGGCCAAGCTCTTCGACAAAATGGAGCAGTACGCACGGGCGGAGGAAGATGCGCGGAGACGTGGCGCGGACACCTTCGGCCCTGTTCAAGCGAAGTATCCGCCGTGCAAAGGGGGGGGGGCGAGAGACGACTCCCCGAAGCAAGACCGAGGCCAGGGGCCTCGGGAAGCTGTCCCTGGCGGTAACGATACTAGGGAACAGGAAGGCACTCCTAGGAGCCGGCGCAGGCCCCGGCCCCGGCGTCACCAGCGCAGGCCACACAAAGCCCGCCACGTCCCTGGCGTCGAGAGCGTCCCCCAAGGACCTGCTCCCGGCTCGCGGGGGTGGGAGGCCGGGCCGAGCTGCCACGAGCGACCCCGTGCGGAACAAGAAATTTTAGATCGCGGCAAGTGGTGCGAGGTGCATGGTTACGGTGATCACTACACGAACGCATGTGTTGCGGTCATGGAGTTGCGACGGGTCATGCCCAAACCGCGGGCCCCATCCCTTCGGCCTCCTGCCGAAGCTCGTGTACGGCCCCCAAAGGACAGCCCCCTGCGAGTCTCCGACGGGGACAGCGCGCGGAACCGCGCCGTAAGCGTCATCACTGGAGGTTCCCCATCCGGGGCTCCCGTGGAGCAGACGGAGCTGTGGATGTCGCCTTCCAACATCACCTTCACCTCGAATGACGCCAGGGGCGTGGAGTTCCCTCTCCGAGATCCCTTGGTCATACAGGCCCACATCGCAGGCTGCGATGTCAGGCTCATCCTCGTCGACGGGGGAAGCTCCGCGAATATTTTGTTCGCAGGGACCCTCGATCGTATGGGGATTCCCCGGAATCGTCTAGGGCAGCCTGGGAGCTTCAAGGCTTCGGAGGCCAGGCCCTGGAGGCCCTGGGGAGTGTGTCCCTCCCAGTTACACTCCGCCAGGAGGGGAACAGCCGAAGCAAGCATATCGTCTTCGACGTCGTGGACATTCCGCACCCCTACAACGTCATATTGGGGCGGCCCGCCATCAACTCCTTCGGGGCGATCCCGCACCACGCCTTCCTATGCATGAAGCTCCCAGGTCCGGAGGGTGTTATCACCATCTTCGGTGACCAGGACCTTGCCAGGCGCACCGAAGTCAGCAGCCGGGATCCACCTCGTATGGTGCACGCCCTCGCGGACACGGCCGGTGACGCGCCCTCCGCCCTGGGATGGACACCTAAGCCGCGCCCCGAGGGCGGGGTCAAGAAGGTGCCGCTTCAGGCGGAGGGGCAATTTGTGTCCATTGGCGAGGGGCTCCCGCTGGAGGTCGAACGCGACTTACTCCGCGTGCTTCAGAGCAATGCCGACGTTTTTGCGTGGTCGCCGGAGGACATCAAGGGTGTAGATCGTGCAATAATCGAGCATCGCCTGGCGATCCGCCCCGACGCGAAGCCGGTCAAGCAAAAGCTCCGCCGTATGTCCATAGATCGGCAACAGGCGGCCAAGGTCGAGGTGACGAAGCTTCTCCGGGCCGGAGTCATTCGCGAGGTCCATCACCCGGCGTGGCTCGCTAACCCAGTGTTGGTCAAGAAAGCCAGTGGGGCCTGGCGTATGTGCATTGACTTTACGGCACTCAACAAGGTGTGCCCAAAAGACAACTACCCCTTGCCGCGCATCGATCAGTTGGTTGACGCTACCACCGGGTGCGAGCTGATGAGCTTCTTGGATGCCTACTCTGGATACCATCAGGTATACATGGCCGAAGATGACGAGGACAATACTAGCTTCATTACGCCGATTGGGACTTTCTGCTTTGTCAGGATGCCTTTCGGTTTGAAGAATGCAGGTGCTACCTTTACTCGACTCATCGCGCTTGCCCTGGCCGCCCAGCTTGGGAGGAATGTGGAAGCCTACGTCGACGACGTGGTAGTCAAAACCCGCCAGATCTCCTTGCACGGCCGGGACCTCCAGGAGACCTTCGACAACCTCAGGAAGGCAGGCATCAAGCTCAACCCCGACAAATGTGTCTTTGGTGTGCAGGCGGGCAAACTCCTGGGTTTCCTCATATCCGGACGGGGCATCCAGGCGAATCCTGATAAGGTCGAGGCCATCCTGGATATGGAGCCGCCGAAGACGACACGGGAGGTCCAGAGGCTGGCGGGCCGCATGGCAGCCCTTAGCCGTTTCCTGTCTCGGGCGGCGGAGTGGGGCCTGCCGTTCTTCAAGACACTCCGCGGGTGCGACGGATTCCGGTGGGACAATCATTGTGTGGAAGCCTTCAATGAGCTCAAGAAACATCTGGCGACTCTCCCCACTCTAGTTGCCCCAGCGCCAGAGGCTCCCCTCTTGCCCTACCTGGCCGCGTCAGCCACGGCGGTCAGCGCCGTTCTCGTCTTGGAAGAGGGAGCTGTACAGCGACCCGTGTACTTCGTCTCCGAAGCCCTCCAAGGCGCCAAGACGAGGTATACGGAGCTTGAAAAGCTCCATTATGCGCTGGTCATGGCTTCCAGGAAGCTCCGACATTATTTTCTGGCCCACCCGATCACGGTGCCTTCCTCGTTCCCCTTGGCGGAGATGTTGCACAATAAGGAATCCACAGGGCGTATCGGCAAGTGGGCTGCGGAGCTTGCCCCATTCTCCCTGACGTACGCCTCGCGGACGGCAATCAAGTCTCAAGTTCTCGCCGATTTTCTCGCAGAATGGACCCTGCCGGCGCAGCCCGTCCAGAAGCACGATGACCCGGTCTGGACGCTCACTGTCGACGGAGCCTACGGTGTCATGGGCGCAGGCGTAGGTGCAGTGATCGCCACGCCCAAGGGGCGGCGCCTCCTGTACTCAGCACACCTCGCCTTTCCAGCCACCAACAACACGGCTGAGTATGAGGCGCTGCTCTTCGGCCTGACAAAGCTCAAGGCAATTGGTGCGCGGCGAGTGCTCGTCCGCACGGATTCGCGTCTAGTGACAGGCCAGGTGGACAAGTCGTATCAAGCCAAGGACGCTGAGCTGGCCAAGTACCTCGCAGCCGTAAGAGCGAGGGAACGGCACTTCTTGGGCATCATGGTCAAGGCCGTTCCTCGCGCGGAAAATGAGCAAGCCGATGCCCTCGCGAAGGCGGCTAGCCAGCAGCTGCCGCCTCCTGACGGGGCATTTTATGAAGTGTTACCACAAGCGGCCATCGTGCAAGACACCCGAGACGCGGCCCTTGTTCATCAAATCGTCCAACAAGGTGATAGGCGAGAGCGCATCTTCAATTTTCTGCAGGGCATCGCCGAGCCGGATGACCCCGCCGAGCTCCGGCGTCTGCAACACCGCGCTAGATCTTTCCAGGTGCTTGAAGGGATACTCTACAAGAAGGGGGTCTGCGCGCCGTTCCTGCGATGCCTCTCGGACGAGGAGGGGAAGAACCTCCTCGCGGAGATCCATGCAGGGATGTGTGGGTCCCACCTGGCGCCAAGATCGTTGGTCGGCAAGGCGTTCAGGCAAGGCTTTTACTGGCCAACCGCCATCAGTGACGCACAGGACCTCGTGCGTCGGTGTCAGGGGTGCCAATGGATGGGGCGTATCATCCGCATGCCCCCGATGAGCCTCAACCCCATTCCCCCGGTGTGGCCGCTGGCGCGCTGGGGCGTCGACATAGTAGGACCGCTTCCCTGAGCCCCAGGGGACTTGCGGTTTGTGGTTGTCGCGCTGGAGTATTTTTCCAGGTGGTCGGAGGCGGTAGCCCTGGCAAAGATAACCTCGGCGGCCATGCAGCGCTTCCTCTGGCAGAACATCATATGTCATTTTGGCGTGCCCAGGGAACTCACCGTCAAAGAGTTCTGCGACAGCATGGGCATCATACTTCGATTCGCCTCGGTCGGGCACCCCCAATCCAACGGCGCGGTTGAGCGGGCGAACGACGCTATATCCATCGCCGTCAAGAAGCGCCTAGTCGGGCTACCGAAGGGCAAGTGGCCGAGCGAGCTTCACAGCGTCCTCTGGTCCATCCGCACAACGGTGACGCGCCCGACAGGGTTTACGCCTTTCAAGCTCCTTTTTGGCGATGAGGCAGTAACGCCTGAGGAAATCAAGGCAGGCTCGCGGAGGGTCCTCGTCCAAGCCCCCGACGAGGAGCACCGCGTGTCCTTGGACCTCCTCGACGGGGCGCGGGCAAGTGCAGCCCAGCACATCCAGAAGTATGCGAGGCAGACGGTGTGCACTCGAGACCGTTCCATATACCCACGGGGGTTCAAGCCCAGGGATCTTGTCCTCAGAATGGCGCTCCATGCGGAGACCGTGGGCAAGCTGGAATCAAAGTGGGAAGGTCCATATATCGTGATGGAAGCCTTGCAGAAGGGAGCTTACCGACTCGCCACACTCGAGGGACAGACTCTCCGCCACACGTGGAACGCGGACAAGCTGCGGCGATATTACGCATAGAAGCCGAATCGTGGCGGTATCAGCCCGTCATTGTAAGATGCTCGCCCGCGCAAACGGGAGTTTAATAAAGCTCATTGTTCACAAGAAGCATTGTTGGTTCTGGTCACAATGTGCAGTCTCCCGCACGCATCAGTCTACGGACCTTAAATCAAGTCGTAGTGTCGAGGTCTATCTCCGCACGCATCAGTCTACGGACTTTAAATCAAGTCGTAGCGTCGAGGTCTATCTCCGCACGCATCAGTCTACGGACTTTAAATCAAGTCGTAGCGTTGAGGTCTATCTCTGCACGCATCAGTCTACGAACTTTAAATCAAGTCGTAGCGTCGAGGTTCATCTCCGCACGCACCAGTCTACGGACTTTAAATCAAGTCGTAGCGTCGAGGTTCATCTCCGCACGCACCAGTCTACGGACTTTAAATCAAGTCGTAGCGTCGAGGTTCATCTCCGCACGCACCAGTCTACGGACTTTAAATCAAGTCGTAGCGTCGAGGTTCATCTCCGCACGCACCAGTCTACGGACTTTAAATCAAGTCGTAGCGTCGAGGTCTATCTCCGCACGCATCAGTCTACGGACTTTAAATCCAGTCGTAGCGTCGAGGTCCATCTCCGCACGCAGCAGTCTACGGACTTTAAATCAAGTCGTAGCGTCGAGGCCTATCTCCGCACGCACTAGTCTACGGACTTTAAATTAAGTCGTAGCATTGAGGTCCGCCTCCGCATGCACTCTGTATGAGACGCAGCGGGGGGACGCCCTTGCGTGCACTCTCCGGAGTATAAATAAGACGCGGATGTTTTCCCTGCGCACTCTACGGAGTCTAAACAAGACGCGAATCCCGCGCACGCACAGGCGCTGTTCCTGTGCGTACTCCTCGGAGTATAAACAAGACGTGGATGTCGATCCCGCGCACTCTCCAGAGTATAAATGAGACGGGTGTTCCTTCCTGTGCATCTTATGGGAGCAGACGACGGAGCGCCCGGGCGTCTATATCGAGTAGGGTCGGGACCGTTCGCATGCCTACTCCGCCAATGGCACGCTTTCAAGGTGAAGATATTGGCCTCGCACAAAACGCGGGCCCAAGACAGCATACAGCGTTCAGAACAAGTGCTACATCGATTAATTGCAAAACATGCGTGCATTACATGGCCGCAAAACATGAGTACACCGCTCTCCTACCACCTGACTAGGTGGCTAGCCTTCGAGCGGCGTCGACGGGCCCGCACCGCCGTCATGGCGCCAAGGAACCCCTTCGAGCCAGTGAAGCAGGTCCACCTCCCTATGCAGCGTTTGCTGCACCGCAACTCTGGCCGCATCCTCCCCGACGTGGCCCCGGATTCGCCGGTGGAAATTCTGGAGGCTAGGCTCGATGAAGCGAACGACGTCCGATATCGCCCCCGGTCGGACAAGCAGGTCCAGTTGAGGGTTCGCCAGCTCATGAACATGCCTACACCCATGAGTGTGAAGCATGGCGAGGGCGAGACACGCTCCAAGGAAGCCGCAATGCTCGCCGAAGGTCTTTGCGCTGCGGAGCGCGACGCCCGCTCCCTCCTCGACCAGCCCGAGCGTTTCCGCCAGGTCTTCCGGCCCGTGAGTGGCGTCCGGCACGTCGACACCCAGATCCCGGAGGGCCCGGTTCAGAGATTCCATCGCCCTCCACACCGACCCGGACGCATCGGTCAAGGCGCGGTCCTTCTCTGCAAGACGCTCGGCCAGCCGGGCTCTCTCTTCCTCCAAAGCGGCGATCTGCCGAGAGAAGGAGGCGCGCTCTTCTGCCGCGGCACGACGGGTGTCCTCGGTCTCGCACTACGCGGCCGCCATGGCACCTTCCAGCGCGCAAAGCTGTTCGTCCTTCACGGCATGGGCATCGTCCGCGGCGCGAAGACTGGCTTCCAGAACTCTCCGCTCCCTGATCCGGGCCTCGTCCAGCGCTTGGCTGATGACAAGTGTCTGGAGGCTGCAATAAGAGTCAGCAGTTGCCTGGCGTCGCTCAAGGAGCCACTAGCGCATGATGCTTACCTTCATCTCCGAAGCTCGCAGCGTGAGCGCCAGGAGGTCCCCCTCGCACGCCGACAACGTCTGTCGGGCAACGCTGCCACTGGCACGCTCCGCGGCACCATTAAGAGCGCGGAGTATCTCCGAGCGCGGGGGTAGGTCGGAGAGGACGAGCTCCGGCCTCACCGCATCAGGGACCGCGGGGGCTTCGGCCACTTCGGCGGCGGCAGGTGCCTGCGGGACACCCTGCATGGAGACTGGGGCCTCGCGCGCACCCCTGTTGCTCGATTGTTCACCGCGTCCGGGAGACTTCGTCTCGCCTGATGTCGACGGAATGAGCGAGCAAATTGGAGAGAGTTTCGCGAAGTCGTGCGAGGAGAAGGAACCGAGCCTACCTTCTGCACCCTTTGTCGTGGCAGGGCATGGTACCTGCTCAACCGCCAAGTGGGCAGTGAGGGTCTCGGCTCCTTCAGCCGGGTCGGCCGCATCGGGCGCCACATCCCCAATGACGGGACCTGCAACGCCGTATCGGCCCCTCGGAGGCGAAGGGGACTGAGCCCGAGGACGTTTTGCCCACGGAGGCGCGAGCAGCTCTTCGGTGGCGCTGGCAGTCGCAGGTCCTGTCGTGCATGTAGCTGCTGTCGCTCCGGGTGTGTCCCGGGCGGCCGCGGTGGGTGGCAGAGCACCGCCTGCCGTCGCCCTTTCGCCCGGAACCACGTCCTCTCCCGGGTTGGTGATTTTCAGCCCAACGAAGCCCGGGCTCCCAGGCTCGACGGTGCCAACGGATGGCGCCGCCAACGGATTTGAGACGGCGCGCTCCCCCAAAGCAGTCCGGCCGGATCCACCGCCGGTTGAACATCCCAACCCAGCGGGGCCGGCTGTCGAGGTGGCCGGTGGGCTGGATACGCCAGCAGTGGAGCGGGCTCGGCGCCTTGAAGACAACGCCCCCGCTTGGTCACCGTCACTGACATGGCTTGCAGATCCTCCAGGAGTCTCCACCGGTGCCACGCGTTCGGGCACATCAATGCCCAGGACTTCGCAGGCACGGTTTACCTGCCCCTGTTTCGCCACCGCAGTCGCGGCCTCGTGCAGCTTGTGCTCCTTGAGCGTGTACGGGCCGAGGAGCACCACACCCGCATGCTCTGCGTCTTCTAGCCGAGCCACTGCAAAAGAGGGTACGTTCATCAAACAAGGGTTACGCAGACGCAACGGGATGCGTACCATATGCGGAATGACTTACAAGGAGCGGAGGGCGGGAGAAGGCAAGACACGGACGGGGTAACCCCGTCTTCACGGGTGTCGCCCCGCTGCCCATACTTCCACCGGGCGGAAAGTGGCGCCACCCCGTACATCGTGAACTCTTTAACCAGATCGCGCATAATTAGCCGGCAGGTCACGCCGGCAAGCCTTCACAGCCTCCGTGGGTTGTCAGCCTCCGGCCTCACAGTTGACGAGCTGTTGAACGAGATTGGCCCGCCTCGGCATAGCAGGCCGCTTCGGCTGGTCACGACGTAGTAAAACCACCGGCGCGTCCAGCCGGACTCCCACTTCCACGAGGCAGCCGGCGCAGGGAACAGGGTCGTACACGACTTCCGCAACACGAAGTCCACGCTGCCGAAGTTGGACACGGCCCCCTCCCCAACTTTCCTGGGTCGACAGCACGCGTCGTGCAAGGTAGCGAACAGGCTCGCGCTGGGACGTCGGCCCTCTGTTCGCGTCGCCCACGTGAAAACGGCCAGACGGACTATTGCGTTGGGCGTTAGCTGTGCCAACTCCAACCCGTAGGCCCGCAGGACTTCGCCCACAAACATCGTCGAGGGCATCCGAACGCCGGATTCGAAGAACGCGGCGAAGACGATTGCCTCCGTCTCCTGGGGGCTCGGCTCTGTTTCGTCATGGTGGGGTAGGCGAGCCCCATCGCGTTCCTCGATCTTCCTCTCCCGGACGAGCCGCTGCAGCATCTCCTCATTTATGCGACTTCTCCCCAGCACACGGGAACAGCGCCCCCCCCCCCCGAGTGCTCCATGGCGTCCCACTGTGTGTCGGCATGAGAACGCCCCCGCAGCGCCAGCTCGTACTCCCAGAAGGGACAGACAACTCCTCCCGACTGGAAGGCGAGCCGCCGCCGGGATGATGGGAGGCATCGCCACGGCCGGCCATTCCTCTCCAAGATCAGGGCAGCAGGGATCAAGGCAGCAGTAGGTTGCGTTACGATCAACACGGAAGAAGCAAGGCTAAGCGACAGGCAAGACCGTGCGCCCCCATCGCAGCACTAAACCCTTATAAGGCCCGCCCACCTTCTAACCAAGTCAAGACCCCGCCGGTTCGGCTGCACACGACTTGGAAAGAACCGCCAGAACCTGGAGGCGCGCGCCTGGTAGGTGCCCAGGCAGCATGACGTACCAGCACGCGTCCGCCACGCGTCCCACTTCCCTAGGAAAAAGGCGAATGGCCGCGTGCACGCAACCGCTCACATCCCACGACACGCCAATCACAAGCCACCGTGTGCCCAGGGCGGGCTGTACGGCGCAACGGGCTGACCCCTGACAAGTCAGCGGCCAGCGCGGTTCCAGGCGCCATTAAAAGCGCACTACCGGACCGCGAGGCCACGATCGCCTCCACGCACGGGACCCTGGTACCAACTCCCAGACGGCGGGACTCAGCCCTGACATCGGCATCGACACGGGCCGCGCGCGCGCCTACTTCGACTGGGCGCCAGCCCCGCTGCCACCCGTTCGAAGGGTAGGAAACGGAGTCTGCGCGCGCATCTACTTCGACTAGGCGCCAGCTCCGCTGCCACCCGTTCGAAGGGTAGGGGACGGAGCGCGCGCGCGTCTACTTCGACTAGGCACCAGCTCCGCTGCCACCCGTTCGAAGGGTAGGGGACGGAGCCCGCGCGCGCGCCTACTTTGACTAGGCGCTAGCTCCGCTGCCACCCGTTCGAAGGGTAGGGGACGGAGCCCGCGCGCGCGTCTACTTCGACTAGGCGCCAGCTCCGCTGCCACCCGTTCGAAGGGTAGGAAACGGAGTCCGCGCGCGCGTCTACTTGGACTAGGCGCCAGCTCCGCTGCCACCCGTTCGAAGGGTAGGGGACGGAGCCCCCGCGCATTTACTTCGACTAGGCGCCAGCTCCGCTGCCACCCGTTCGAAGGGTAGGGGACGGAGCGCGCGCGCGTCTACTTCGACCACCGATCAAGGCGTCGGGTTCGGCTACGGCCCCAGCCTTCGGTCAAGTCCGCAAAAGTTCACAGGCCGCAGGGACGGAGGGGGCCAAAGGACTCGGCAACATGGCTTCGGCCCTGTGAAACCCTTCACCATGAGAGGCTCCTGTTGTAGGGGTGGCCCCCACCTAAACCCAGCAAGCCTGGTAGAAGGTTATAAAGCCCAGAATAGGCCATGTGTAATGAAATAAGTGCTCCTGAAGGGGATACTCAGATGTAAGGGTATAATTGTAAAAGCACTCCCCATGTATATATATATATATGGAATACAGGCCATGGGGAGGACCCAGGCCATTACGGTCATTCTCCTACTCTCCACTACCACATCTCTCTCTGTTTGGTCTGTAACCACAACAGATTCCATCCATCCACACGCTTTCACTGAGCAACCCTGATGGATTCCATCCATCCACTAGGTTTCATTCTCTCACGGATTCCATCCATCCGTAAAGTTTTCATCTCTCATGGATTCCATCCATCCACAAGGTTTTCAAAAATATTTTTAAAAAAAAGTCTAATCCATGAAAAACTTTTACTCAGCATGCCCATGACCATGGGCACGGCTATCCAGGATAGATTATACACTCTACAGAGGTTGTACAGCTTTACCCACAAGACACGATCATCCCTTTTTACCACTAGATTACACACTTCCTTAGGTGTGCGGTGGGAAGTCATGACAAGGCCTTTACAATGCAAAGCCTTCAACCTGGCCAAGCCAACTCTAAGGTTTCACCCCAGTAAGGAATCCAGCAGACCGGGACCCCCTCTTGAGCCTGAGTGAGACTTCTGATGGCTACAACCACGCTCACTCAAGTGGGACTTCTCATGGCACCAACCATGCTCACTTTCAACCTATGACTTGACTCAGGTTGGGACTACACAAATTATTCAGCCAGGGCTGTCCCATACCAGCCATGTGGTAGTACGATAGGGCTTTGCAACAGTAGCTCACAGACCGGTCCTTAATTGACTTAGGCCCAACCACATACCCCTGTGCATGACAGTCAACCACCGCGGCTCCGACCAACAGGGCATGCCTGCACCCACCAATCTAACCAATTGCCTAAGTCTAATCTAGTTTTTATATTTTGTTTTCAAAACATTTTATAAACCTCCTTGACTCACCAAAGTCAAGAGTAGCTTTGAAAAGCTTATCATTTTATGTAACAAGATTCGTCATTTCATGTGAAAAGATATCCCAAAACAAATATTATAACTAAGCAGGTCAAAGCATTTGATATAATATTCTCTAGCCAATACTAGTGTACTAACTAGAGTTTTAATCTAGGGTGACAAGGTATAAGGAATCCAATATCAACGGAGGAAATAACAAGTGGGCAATAACTAAATTTAAAACTGAATTGAAATACGTTGAATAAAAATATGCATGCAGAATACTTTAAAACAACATAATTTTATTTTGAAAACTGGGATCAACATGATCAAGGAGTGTGACTTGCCTTGCCCTTGAAATTTGTACAAATCTTCGTCTTTGAATTCTCCCGAATTGTCGAAGTCTACACATGGAAATAACCCACCAAATTCAAATAAATTCAAATTGACTTCAAATATTTGAATTGAGGCCAGAAATGGATAGAGGGGAATTTTTGATGAATTTAGAAATTTGAATGGGCTAAATCAAAGTTAGGGTGAAGAAGAACGGGCTTCGGGAAGTTTAAAGTCAGGGAAAAAGGAAAATCTGAATTTTTGGAATTATTTTCCTAAAGGAAAATATGAATTATGACGTCAGCAGAGGATTTAATTTCGGCTGAATTAATTTTCTATGGGAAAATAGGTTTATTGCGTCAGCCCTGGGGTGGACCGACACTGACATGCGGGCCTGGGTCTATGGACCAGGTCCATGAACTCGAAAAGGGGCTGAGGTGGCGAGATGTGCTGACGGGACAGGGAAGCGCTGCATTGGCACTGAGGTGGCGGCACTCGGGCACGGCGGCGACGGCGCACGGTGGCTGGCGGCGGACGGCGACGGCCGGAGGAGGGAGAGGGCGAAATGGGGAACTCGGGGGAGGGGCACGGCTTACCGGAGGCGACCGGAGACGGCGAAGGGAGCTCGCCGGAGTGCGGCCGAAGCTCGGGAAGAGAGGAATCTGCGGCGGCGGCGATTGGGCGCTCGGGGAAGGGAGTGGAGGGCAGAGGGCGGTGGAGTGAGGAGAGGCGAAGCTTGGGGCAGCATTTATAGGGGGTAGGGAGGGGTAGGCTGGCGGCAATTCGTCGCCGGAGTAGTCGGGAGGTGGCGGCAGTTGCGGTTGAATTGGGGGAGTGGGGAGGTCGGGGAGGTGGGGAACGGGCGCGCGGATGGCGGAGGGAGTTGGTGTGCGGAGTGGGGGAGAACAAAAGGGGTGGGCGGCTGGGCGCGGGAAGGGCGGGACCGTCGGTTGCGGCGGCGGGAGCGGGAGGAAGAAGGGGGCGGCCGGAGAAAGGAGAATGTGCTGACGGGTAGGCCCCGCCCGCAGAGAGAGAAAGGGGAAGAGCGGCGCAGCAGCTAGGATCGTGCCACGCGGCAGAGGCGCACATCGGGCGGCCGAGAGCGGGCGAGGCGCGGACGGGCAAATGGGCCAGCGCGTGGGGAGGTGCGGGTGGTAGAGATGGGCTGGTGCGCGGGGAGGCGGCCGATCCGGGCCGGCCAGGTGGCGAGCGGCGAAGAGGGGAAGGCGGGATCGGGCGGGCCATCTGGCCATCCACGTGGCGGCCAGAGGGAAGGGGAGAGGGATTTTATTTTATTTTTTTATTTTTGATTTTTGATTTTCAGAAAACACCAGAAAATCCATTAAGGCTCAGAAAAATATGAAATTACTTCAAAAAATTCTAGAAAATCCACAGAAGTTTCTAGAAATGTTTCGGACTTCAATAAAATATTTCTAACTCAAGTTGGTATTTAATTTTTATACTAAAAATACTTTTTAATTTCAAAAATAGGTTTTAAACTCCTGAAAACTCAGAAAACCAAATAAATCCAAATAATTAATTTGACATAAGATTTTTATAGAAAATCAAAATATAATTTTATTTAATAATTATTTTTAGGTTTTGCTTAAATACTTTTTAAATCTAGCTTTTCGAAAAAACAAAAATCCCGGACAAATCCAAAATTAAAATTTAGGCACAAGAATACTTATTTTTATTTTAACCCAAATTAATTTAATTTAATTTTTTTTCTCCAAAATTTTTGAAAATAAACAGCTGGGCTGTTACATTAATGATAAAATATGATTGTAGGACTAACATGTTTATCGAGTATTTAAAGGTTTAGTCAATAGGAAGATGAAATCACACCTTGACCTGTTTGGGACAAAAACTAGTTGAGGACAACTCCCAGAAGAACACACCGTCAGTGTTGACTGAATTTCTCGAATAGATTTGATCTTTTATTCTAAATCATGTCTTACAGCTATAAAGTGCCCTCATGGCACCACTCAAAGCTTTCCCGACGAAAGCCCTCAAAAATCTCTAAAAGCTTTCTCCCCAAAAGCCCTACGAAAACCTTCGAAAGCCTAGTGTTAACCCATAGCCTCTCCCTGCTTTTATAGGCTAACGCTCCAACCTGTGTCCAACTCAAACACAAACACCGAACTCTATCTGTTCCGAAATCAAGGGACCCAAAACCCTTTCAAACATGGGTTTTGCCATATCTCTAACTCTTCTCAGTTATGGACTCCCTCTACAACTCCTAAGTCAACATGTGACGAAGCCTCCAAGACCGCACCTCCTGTATCTTCATTACGTCTCATCGACTTTTGTGTCGAAGCTACCAGGACCGTACCGCCTGTAGCTTCTCAGTGCATCATCACCTCTCGTGTCAAAGCCTCATGGACCGCACTGCCTGTAGCTTCTTCACGAATCACCACCTTTGATCTCCACGTACTCCAGCATGGGCCGAACCACCTCGCATGACATCCTCGACTACCTGGACCTCAGACTTCCCCATCCTAGTCTCAGTCCTCCTCGTCACTGACCATGATCATCTCCACACCTAACATGCACATGCAAAGACCAAAGAACGTTTTTATCAGCACAAGTTCTTCCCAACTTGACCGATATTAGTCCACACACTCAAATCACACCCTTAATCATCAATCAATACCAACCAGATTAGCCATGACCATACATTCTATCGCTTTTCAGAAATTAGCCTTAGATAACTCATTATGATTGGTTACGACCGCTATGCACAGACCGATCGCTAGCTCATCGAGTACTTGGGAATTCCTATCACTTCGCTCAGAACACTTGAAAATTACAAGTATCACACAGACTACCAACCGACAACCGATCACTGTACCATCGACCACCAACCGATCACCAAGTACCGACCAGGTACTATATTACCGACTACCGAGTACCAATAGGGTACTATAGCAATGACCGCTCGATAAGACCAGTCTGACTGCCATGCATAGGCTGGTTAGATCTGGCCCATCAGGCACGCGTACTCGAGATACTCGAAGATCACAAGAAATTGAAGCACTCGAAGTCTACGAGTACCGGCCGTGAAGCCTACGGTAACTGATCGCAAAGCCTACGACTATCGATCAACAAAGTCTACAACTACTGAGCAGGAAAGTCTTTGGCTATGCAACAGTCTGTGAAGTCTACGACTATGACAAAGCACTATAGCTATGACATCGAAAAGTACTATAGCTATGAGCTTACGGCCTCCAACCGATTCATTGATGCTTACGATCGGTATGCTGTAGCCCACCATCATCGACCAGTTAAGGTTGTTTTGCCGTGCTCAAAATACCGTGGTCAATGTGCCTTGGTTGATTTGCCGTAGTCGAAATGCCTTGATCATCTGCTGTGGTGAACTGCCGCTATGAAAACTCCAGCAAAACGAGTGCATCGACCAAAACTTTTACAAACACAAATTTTAATGAAACCCAAATGTTAATTATTCATCATCACTAAATACACGATCACCACATGGTCTAATAATCTGCCCCTTGATGAATACATTGACATCACCTCAAAAACTCTTGAATGAGAAAATTTGTGAAAGAAAACAATTCAAAGTTGCAGACCATAGCCGAAAGAGCACTGACCATAGCAGAAAGTGCAGAAAGCTCACAAAACTCCCCCTCAACACCAGAGAGCAATTTTGTACAATTATTTTTCCTCCCCCTTTCTTCTAAGTTCTCCCCCTTTTGCAATGAAATCATCAAAAGCTCCAGAAAAAGGATAATTCTAAAAAGGAGCAATGAGAGTAAACATCAAGAAACTTTGTAGATTATCCAAGTCACTTTGCATTGATTTAAGAATGTGCCCAAGCCATCTTTTTTAGTAGTGCTCCCTAGATCATATAAAGTCATATACCATAAAGCAAGTCTAAACAGTTTGTTAGCATGATTAAGAAAATTAGATTAATGAAAGGCATCTCAACCATGATCAAACCAATCTATAAAGAGCACAAAGGCATATCACACTGAAATTAGTAAGCCTAAAAGTGAAGCAAAATTTAAATTTAAGTGAACTAACAGTCTCATATAGCAACCAATTGCTCTACACTCAATTCTTAAGCATGTGGCATGCTTGTAGCATATTTCCTTTCATGATACCATTTTTGTAGCAAACTTCTTTTAAATGATGGCATGCTTGAAGTATATTTCTTTTCGATCGAGCATGTTTTGTTCTTCTTTTTTATTTAACCATGGCATGCTTGACGCATACATCTTTTCAATCTTCTCTTTCTCACTTTTTTTATTTTTATCAGAACATGCTAACTCAAGTGAACATAAAAAGATTACAATATGGAAACTACGAGCCCCATGACCAAGATTTAAACGAGGATTCACAATCAAGTTTATCCTTTTTTATGAACATTACAAGGTGCTATCTACAATCAATCTAGTCGCAGTCTTCAGCCATGTCATGTTTTAATTTGAGTATAGCAATTTGATTACAACCTATTCGACCACGACTACCATAGTAGATGAGTAAATATGATAAAGATAGATCTACTACTCATTTGATTTTAAAGACATGAACTTGATGTATTATTTGACAGGTATTAACTTTTCATTAGAACAATCATGTGCCCACCTCAAGTCATCAAGTTTATTAGTTACATTACTAAGTTGAACCAAGTTTGATGCATTAATTATTCTAGTGAGAGACCATGTGTAGGTATCCCCATGTTTGCGATGAGTAATTGACGATTGTGTTAGAGAGTTTGAGTTTGTTTTGGGTATTCTAGGGTTGAGTACCTTTCATTAATGCTATTGATTGATTATGTTGTTTCGTGCGGTGCTATGTGACGGTTTGCTTGTCTATGTGGCTGCAGGACTTTGGAGCTAGGTCATGGTGAGGCGAGGTGGACTGGGACTAGGCACAGGAGGTGTTGAGGTCCAGACGGTCGGAGATGCCGAATATGATCGAGGCTGCTGAGGTGGTTGCGAGCCAGGAGACGAGGAACTGAAGCTGGAGCTACCGGTGGTGGACACGACGGGCAACGACGAGTGGACTGGGACTAGGCTCAGGGAGGAGTCGGAGGTCCAAACGGTTGGATGTCGGTTGTGGTCGTGTGCGACGGAACAGACCCGGACTAGACTCAGGTGGAGTTGGAGGTCCAGTCAGTCAGAGTCGGGTGGACACGATGGGCAGCGGTGAGGTGGACCGGGACTAGGCTCAGGGAGGAGCTGAGGTTCAGACGGTCAGGATGCCAGGTGCGGTCGTGTGCAGTGGAGCGGACCGGGACTAGACTCAGGGAGGAGTCGAGGTCCAGACGGGGCTGACCTTTCTTGTTTTGCTTCTTTGAGAGCAGTTATTGCCTTCATATAAAGAGGTGGAGGCAGAGGGGAGTAAGGAAGGAAGCAAGAAAGTAGTGTAGTGCTCTGTGTGAGTTCTGTGCATGAGTTCATCTCAGCTTGTGAAGCATGTAGTGAGATGAGTGATATTTCTTCTCAACTGCGTATGGGGACGTAGTGAGTTGGTTGTATCTCCTGTGTAAGCATTCATGGCAATGAATCTATCTGTGTGTTTGTCTCTCTGTGATGGATTTTGATTTCAGTCTGTTCTTTGGTTCTTTCTGATGTTTCTTTTGTATTTGAGCTTGATCTTTGTTGAGAAGCTGCAAAATGAGATGCTCTGTGATGGGAAAATACTCTAGACCATTTGGCCATTCCATTCCCAAGAGCAAATGGAGGATTCAATGATTTCTGTCTTTTGTCTGTTCTTCGCTCACTTCCTTTGGTTCTTTGTTTATAGGGTTTGATGTTAGGGGATGTGTGTACTCTGGGTGTTTTAGCTTCTTGTCTGCTATTTGTTTGTTCCTTCATGTTGTGAGATCATCTCTAGCTGAGTTTCATAGGTGCTTGAGCAAAAGATTCAAGATTAATGAGCAATTTGGAGATCAGTCTCTTTCTCAATTCAATTGTCAGATTTCTGCTCAAAATCCTGATTCCTTGTTCTCTTGATGAACTCTTTGTTCCTGAGATCTTGGTGTTATTTAGAATAGGATCTTACTCTTTTGGCCTGGGAAGAACAGCAGCAATTCACAAATTTCCCTGGGCTTTGCAGTTTCAGGTTTTTCAATGCAATATTTTTCAGTCAGACAATCGCTGCTTGCTCTGCCTCAAGGGGACCGGTCAGACCGGACTGCTCGTGGCGGTCAGACCGGCTGATCAACTACGGTCTGATCGGCCGAGGCCGAGCGGTCTGACCGGTCGTAGCTAGGCGGTCTGACCGGCCATATGATATGCCTGCTGCTGCCTTTAGTGCTCTACTTTCTTTTGTTGCTTTCTTGCTTTTCCAGTGAGCATGTGATTTCTTCTTCATAGCTTTTATAGCTATTGGAGGAGATTTTGAGTGGATACTTTGGGAGCGATTTTTAAAGGGCACCATTCACCTCCCCTCTGTTGCCATTTCCGATCCTACAATTGGTATCAGAGCCGGTTAGCTCTTCTTGATAGATCTTAACCGGTCTGTGAGCCATGGCAACGGACAAGTATTCCACCAAGCCCCCGATCTTCGATGGGATCGACTATCCCTTCTGGAAGAGTCGGATGGAGACCTACATTCAGACTCAGGGCTATGCTATCTGGAGGAAGGTTAGAACGCGATATGTTGTTCCTGCCGATGAGAACATCAATGTGGCGAACATGCCCGATGTTGAGGCAAATGCGAAGGCAAGGAACATCATAATCCATGGTTTGAACCGAAATGAGTTTGATCGCATTTCTTATCTTACGTCGACCTATGACATTTGGGTGACTCTCGATGCTTACCATGAGGGCACCACCCAAATTAAAATGGTACAACATGACCAATTCAAGCGAGATTACAACAAGTTTGAAATGCTAGCTGGAGAGTCCCTTGATGAATGCTTTGCGAGGTTTCACAAGATCTTGAGCAACCTCCGAGTGGTCGGTCTCACATACCCCAACTTGGACAACACTCGACAGATGGTTGCGGCCTTGGATTTGCGTGTTTGGGAGATGAAAGTGACCACCATCAAGGACACGACGGATCTTTCGACTTTGACTCTTTATGCGTTGTACTCACGCCTCAAGACTCACGAGATTGACATTATCTCTCGCAAGTCGAAGTCACAGTCGATGGCTTTGGTCACCGATCCCAGTCCTACCTTTGGATCTTCTGCTGACATTGCTTCTAGTTTCTCTCTTGCTGCTCTATGTGAAATTGATGACGATCATCTAGAGCAGCTTCCAGAAAACCAACTAGCCCTCCTAGCCAGAAAATTCTCTCATGCATACAAGAGGGTTAGGGAGAGAAAGAGAGGAGATCTTGTGATTTGCTTTGAGTGTGGTGGACCCAACCACATTCGAGTAAACTGCCCCAAGCTAGAGGGCAAGAACGACTATGGCGGTTCGAGTAAGAACGACTACACCAGCAAGAAATGCAACAAGAAGACCCAAGCAAAGAGAAGAAGTTCCACAACCTTGGCAAAGCTAAGAAACTCTTCCACCGTGTCCTCACCGCCTTCGACGACCTCGACCTCAGCGAGGTGGAGGGGTGGAGTGACGACGATGGGAAGGACGATCAAGATCCCAAGGACGGCGATGACTTCCTCGGCATGTGCTTCATGGCACTTGAGGGCGACATCAGCGACAGCGAGCTCTACTCTGACTCCGATGAGGTATATCCCTCGTATGACCAACTCAATGATGCTTTTCTTAAGCTAGGAAAATTTCATGCTAGATCTAGAGCTAGGTGTAGTGAGTTGGAGAAGAAAGTAGAGAGATTATCACGGGAGTTTACTTCACTTATATCTGCTCCCTCCCGTGACGACTGTGATGTATGTTCTGCTTTGCATGGAGATATGGAGAAACTAAGGACCTCTCATGTAGTCTGTCTTCTGAGCTTGACATGCTTAAGATGGAGAATGTTAGTCTGCTTGCTGAACTAGAGATAAGTAGGGTAGCCGCTCTTTCATCTACTACTGTTGAGACTATTTCTTGCACCTCATGTGAGGATAAGGATAATGCTTTTAGAGGTCTTTACACTATGCCTCTCGATCTGCCTGAGACATGTGAAAATTGCAATAATTTTAAATTGAACCTAAAGAAGGTAGATCATAAAATTGCTGAGTTGCATGCTTCATTACTTGAGCCCATTGTTTCTTGCACCAACTGTCCCAAATTAACTACTGAATTTGAATCTGTCTCAAAACAGTTTTAAGAAATGATTGATCATAATAAGAAAATGGCTCAGTATGCTTCTAGGGACCCTGTTAGCTCACCATGCAATAACCGTGAAAAACTAAAATCTGATTTAATTGCATTGGATGAAAAATGTGTGAAGGTAACTAAGGACCTTCTAGTGAAACCACAATTTGCTTGTGCTGTATGTGCTGTTGTGGGGGAGAAGCCCAAGGGTATGGTAGCGACGCTTAGCGACGAAAATCAAGTGGCTAGTAGTAGGACTGTCCCTCCTGAGGCGGCTATGCGTGCACATGCCATCCATTCTTCTGCTGTTGGTTCTTCTTCTACTCCCTTACCTTCTGCCGTCTCTTCTTCCCCCTGCTCTTCTTCCACCTCTCTCTTTCAGGAGTGTCAGTATGAAAACTCGAGAGATTTGTTGGAGGCAAGAAGAAACTAAATCTTATTCTAGACCAATCCAAGATTTGCAAATTTAATCAAGGTCTAGGATATGATTTTCTTGAGGATGATAGGAAGCATCCACCTGCTGTTCTTAGACCCACAGCAGCAGGTGTGATCGAGGTCGAGCCCAAAACTAAGAAAGTTCAGTTCAAATCTGCGGGCTTTGTCCAAGGGATCTCTAACAGTAAGGTGGTAACACTTGTTGCTTCGACCTCTCAGAAGGCGAAGCCCCATCATGCTACTTCTACCTCTCAGAAGGTGAAGTATCATTGTACCTTCTGTTAGAAGGATGGACATATGATCGAGAGATGCTTCAGGACCGCCAAGATTGCGCGGAGAGACCGTGTTCAGGCTCTTAGGCGTATTCAGGGTCAGCCCCAGACCTTGAGTGTACCTAAGACCAACACAATGTCGAGAGCTACTTCTGTTGATGGATTTGGGCAGCATCGGGGACTTGGCTTTCCTGGTTTTTCTGATTTTCGTCCTCGATATGCCTCTGTGAGAGACCATGTGGAAGTATCCCCATGTTGGTGATGAGTAATTGACGGTTGGTTTAGTGAGTTTGAGTTTGTTTTGGGTATTCTAGGGTTGAGTACCTTTACTTGTGCTATTATTGATTATGCTGTTTCGTGCGGTGCTATGTGACGGTTTGCTTGTCTGTGTGACTGCAGGTTTTCGGAGCTAGGTCATGGTGAGGCGAGGAGGAACGGGACTAGGCACAGGAGGTGTTGAGGTCCAGACGGTCAGTGATGCCGAAGATGATCGAGGCTGGTGAGATGGTTGCGAGTCGGGAGACGAGGAACCGGAGTTGGAGCTACCGGTAACGGACACGACGGGCGACGACGAGCGAACCGGGACTAGACTCAGGGAGGAGTCGGAGGTCCGGAATGGTTTGGAGGTCGGTTGCGGTCGTGCGCGACGGAACAGATCAAGACTAGACTCAGGTGGAGTCAGAGGTCTCGGTAGGCGTCGGATGGACGCGACGGGTAGCGGCGAGTGGACCGAGACTAGGCCCAGGGAGGAGCTGAGGTCCGGACGATCAGGATGCCGAGTGCGGTCGTGTGTAGCGGAGCGGACCGGATTAGACTCAGGGAGAAGTCGAGGTCCAGACGGTCAAGGTACCAGACGTGGGAAGCATCCGGGAAGTTGCTTGAGGGCAATTTGGTAATTTGGCTCAAGCATTTGGAAGGAGGTTGCTGGTTCCCTCCTTTTTGTGGTTTGACTTTCTTGCCTTTTGTGGATGAGAGGCGAGGGAGTGGAGTATGTATGACAATTCTTGTATTCCTTCTTTGAGTGTGAGCTTTGGCCTTCATAAGGAGAGGTGGAGGTAGAAGGAAAGCAACCATTTTTAGTGTACACATTCTGTAGAGAAAGCTCATGTGAGCAGTTGAGTGGAGAGAGTAAAATGGAGTGAGTCTACGTGCTTGAGCAGTAGGAGAGTGAGTGAGCTCCCGTGTGTGTTCTCAAGCATGTAGTGTGATTTCTTGTATTAATTGTGTATGGGGACATAGAACTCTGATTTGTAATCATTTATCTCCATTCCAATGAATACTTTTGAGTTCTTGTGTGTTTCAGCTAATTTCAGTTCTTCTGCATATTTCTGTTCATCTTTGCAAGAAATGATTTCGAGTTGATTCTCTAGCTAAATTGGTTGGTTCTTGTTTGGTCTATGTTGGGAGCATGCCACAAGACCATTTGGTCAGATAAACTCCCAAGAATCAAATGGAAGTACCAAAGATTCCATTTTGCTCCATTTCCTCTGTTTGGGCATTTCTAGGGTTTGATGTCAGGGGATAGTGGATTCTCTTGATTCCCTTCTCAAGTTGACTTGAGATTTAGTTTGTAAAGCCCTGAGATCATTGCTAAGTGAAGTGCAAAAGATCTCAAGCAAAGAATGGGAGATTTATGAGAAATCTGAAACTTGGACACTCACTCATTTCATTTTTCAGATTTTGGCATAAATCTTGATTCCTTGCTTTTGGATTGAATTAATTTGTTTCTTGTGGTCTATTTGATATTTAGTTCATGTTCTAGATCTATTGGTCTGAGGAGAGCATCTACATTTCTCGAATTCCTTTGAAATCAGCAGCAAACTGAAGTTTCAGTTTTCCAGTCTGTTTTTACTCGCTGTCTGTTCTGCTCTCGGGGGGGGGGGGGGGGCAGTCTGATCAGACCTTACATGGTGGTCAGACTTCTCAGCCAGTGGCGGTCAGACCAGTGTGGCCTGAGCGGTCTGATCGGCCGTAGCATACCGGTTGGACCGGCGCTTTGCAAGCGGTCTGACCGGCCTTGTTATGGCGGTCAGACCGGCCTGCACTTTTCAGTGAGTGTTTATTCTTTGTTTTTCTTGAGAGCTTGTTCCCTGTTGCCTCGGTTCTTTTGCAGTGTTATTTGCCGATGCTTCTTTCTCAGTTAGTGAAGATTTCCAGTGAGCTCTTTTCTCCTTCCTCTTCATAGTTTCACATAGCTATCGGAGTGGAGTTTCTTTCGTGGATACTTTTGAGGGGTTATTTTTAAAGAGGCACTGTAACATCCCAAAATTTGGTTTCTGGAAAAATTTAATTCCAAATTAATTATTTTAAAGTATTTGGATTTTATTTGGCTTTTATTTGATTTTCTGGAGTTTAAAACCTATTTTTAAAATTTAAAAGGTATTTTAAAGTATGAAAATTAAATACCAACAGTAGTTGAAAATAATTTTATTTAGTCCAAAATATCTCCAGGAGCTTCTGTGAATTTTTCTGGACTTTTGGAGATATTTTCATATTTTTTTCTGAGGCCTAAATAATTTCCTAGCCTTTTCTGAAAATAAAAATCAAATTCTAAAAAAATAAAATCCCTCCACTTCCCCACCAGCCGACGCGTGGACGGCCCAGATCCGCCCACGTCGCCGCCTAGCCCATCCAGGCCGCACTCCCCCTAACTCCGCCAAGCGGGCCCGGCCCGTCGGTCACCCCACGCCTCCCTGTCTCCTCCTCTCTCTGCCCCTGGGCCCCGGCTGTCAGCCGCTCGCGCCGTACCAGCCGCCCGATCCTTTTCCCCGGGCCTCGTGGCTGCGATCCGCGCCGCCCGCTCACTTCCCCTCTCTTTCTCGCTGCGCGCGGGCCCCGCCTGTCAGGGTCTTCCCCTTCCTCCCGCGTGCCACCTTCCTTCTTTCTCCCCCGCTTTCCTTTCTTGCGCCGGCGACCAATTCCCCCGCGGATCCCCTCCTTCCTTTCCCGGCTTCCTCCGGTTTTGGAACCCGTAGTTTTAAACTTGATCAATTGTAATTGTTTAGCTAGTGTTGGTAGATGGAACCTTCACTATAAAGTTAACGATAGTTCTGTTAAAATATTTACTTTATTAAATTGATGCCTTCAAAAATAATTAGTAGTAATTGAACTTAAAACATTGCTTTGTGCAAAAGAACCTTATAGCCTTCCTTTGACAAGCCTTGCATCTATTGCATTTTTCCAAAGACTTGCGGAGTACATTATGTACTCACATGCTGCACTCAAAATATAATATTCAGAGGAATACGAAGCCCAAGAAGGAGACTACGACTACTTCACGGGTGGATTCGACGAGGATTCCAGGAGTTCTAGGTCGCGCTTCCCCAGTCAATTGCCTGTGGCGTATTGATGGGTCTCCACTGGATTTATTTTGCTTCCGCTGTGTTTTATGATTGTGCGGGGTCTTGAAACCCCAAATGTAATAATGAGACCTGTTGGTCAGTACTCTTTAATATTGTAATAATGCGTTGTTGGTTATGAATCATTTCTGTTTAACTGTGTGCACTAGCTTTGATCTGGGACTAGTGCGGTATTACATAGAGGGTCCGGGTTCGGAAATCCGGGGTCCCGACAGGCACCATTCACCCCCCTCTGTTGCCATATCCGATCCTACAATTGGTATCAGAGTCGGTTAGCTCTTCTTGATAGATCTTTAACCGGTCTGTGAGCCATGGCGCAAGGTCAAAGTTCGCTTTGTTGTTTCTGCCGATGAGAACATCAATGTCAGAAATATGGCTGATGTTGAGGCAAATGTTAAGGCAAGGAACATCATCATCCAAGGTTTGAGCCGAAATGAGTTTGATCGCATTTCTCATTTTTCGTCGGCCTTCGATATTTGGGAGACCCTCGATGCTTACCATGAGGGCACCACCCAAATTAAGATGATTCGATAGGACCAATTCAAACGAGATTACAACAAGTTGAAATGCTCGCTGGAGAGTCCCTTGATGAGTGCTTTGCGAGATTTCACAAAATCTTGAGCAACCTCCGAGCGGTCGGTCTCACATACCCCGACTCGGACAACACTCGCCAAATGCTTTCGGCCTTGGATTTGCGTGTTTGGGAGATGAAAGTGACCACCATCAAGGACACGACAGACCTTTCGACTTTGACTCTTGATGTGTTGTACTCACGCCTCAAGACTCACGAGATTGACATTGTCTCTCGCAAGTCGAAGTCACAGTCGATGGCTTTGGTCACCGATCCCAGTCCTGCCTCTAGTTCTTCTGCTGACACTCTCTTGGATTTCTCTTTAACTGCTCTGTGTGATATTGATGATGAGCATCTAGAGCAGCTCTCAGAAACCCAACTAGCCCTCCTAGCCAGAAAATTTTCTCATGCATACAAAAGGGCTAGAGAGAGAAAGAGAGGAGGACGTGTGATTTGCTTTGAATGTGGTGGCCCCAACCACATTCGAGCAAACTGCCCCAAGCTGAAGGGCAAGAACTACTACGGTGGTTCGAGCAAGAACGTCTACACCGACAAGAACCGCTTCAAGAAGCCCCCAAGCAAAGAGAAGAAGTTCCGCAACCTTGGCAATGCCAAGAAGCTCTTCCATCGCGTCCTCACCGCCTTCGACGACCTCGACCTCAGCGAGGTGGAGGTGTGGAGCGACGACGATGGAAAGGATGATCAAGATCCCAAGGATGGCGAGGACTTCAGCGGCATGTGCTTCATGGCCCTTGAGGGCGACATCAGCGACAGCGAGCTCTACTCCGACTCCGATGAGGTATATCCCTCCTACGACCAGCTCGATGAAGGCTAGATATAGAGCTAGGTGTAGCGAGTTGGAGAAGGAAGTAGATAGATTGTCACGGGAGCTTACTTCACTTATATCTGTTCCCTCCTGTCACGAATGTGATGTATGCTCCTCTTTGCTTGGTGATATGGAGAAGCTAAGGACATCTCATGATAGTGACCTCTGAGCTAGATCTGCTTAAGATGGAGAATGTTAGTCTTTTAGCTGAATTAGAGATGAGTAGGACTATTGCTATTTCATCTTCTATTGTTGAGACTACTTCTTGCGCCTCATGTGAGGACAAGGACAATGCGTTTAGAGGTCTTTATACCATGCTTCTCGATCTGTCGAGACTTGTGAAATTTGTAATAATTTGAAGATGAATTTAAAAAGGGCAGATCACAAAATTGCTGAACTACAAGCTTCATTACTTGAGCCTATTGCTTCATGTGTAAACTGTCCTAAATTAACTGCTGAACTTGAATCTGTCTCAAAATAGTTTCAAGAAATGATTGACTACAATAAGAAAATAGCTCAGTATGCTTCTAAGGATCCGATTAGCTCACCATGTAATAACTACGAAAAACTAAAATCTGAGTTGATTGTTTTAGATGATAAGTGTGTGAAGCTAACTATGGACCTATTAGAAAAGTCACCATCTGCTTGTGATGTGTGTGCTGTTGGGAAGAAGCATGAGGGTTTGGTAGAGACGCCTAGCGACGTGAACCAATTGGGTCCCTTCCGAGTCGGCTGTGCGTGCACAAGCCATTCGTTCCTCTGCTGTTGGTTCTTCTTCAACTCCCTTACCTTCTGCTGTCTCTTTTTCCCCCTGCTCTTCTTGCACCTCTCTCTTTCGGGAGTGTTAGTATCTTATGAACACTCTCGAGAGGTTTGTAGGAGGAAGGAAGAAGCTTAATCTTATTCTAGACTAATCAAAGATTTGCAAATTCAATCAAGGTCTAGGAAATGATTTTTCTGAGGATATGAGGAAGCATCCACCTACTGTTCTTAGGCCCATAGCAGCAGGTGTGATCGAGATTGAGCCCAGATCTGATAAAGTTAAATTGAAATCAGCGGGTTTTGTCCAGGGGATTTCTGACAGCAAGGTGATTCCACCTGCCGCTTCGACCTCTCAGAAGGCGAAGCCTCATCATGCTACTTCTACCTCTCAAAAGGTGAAGTACCATTGCACTTTCTGTCAGAAGGATGGACACTCGATTGATAGATATTTCAGGCGTGCCAAGATCGCGCGTAGAGACTATGCTGAGGCTCTTAGGCGTATTCAGGGTCAGCTCCAGACCTTGAGTGCACCTAAGACCAACACAAGGTCTAGTGTTGCTTCTAATGGGTTTGGGTAGCTTCAAGATGGTCAAAGATTTTGTTTGCGCTCCTTGCCGGCACGGCAAGATGGTTGCCACTTCTCATCCTCCGGTCACAGTGACTATGACTGATGCACCAGGACAACTGCTCCATATGGACACAGTTGGACCAGCTCGAGTGCAGTCAGTAGGAGGGAAGTGGTATGTCCTTGTCGTGGTCGATGACTTCTCGAGGTATTCTTGGGTGTTTTTGTTAGCCTCGAAGGATGAGACGTTTACCCACTTTCGGGGTTTGTTTAGTAGGCTTTCTGTTGAGCTCTCGGGTGCCTTACGAGCGATCCGCAATGACTATGGCACAGAGTTCAAGAATTCCTACTTTGAGAGGTTTTGCGGTGAGACCGGTGTAGAGCACCAGTTCTCTTCTCAATACGTCCCTCAGCAGAATGGCGTTGTGGAGAGGAAGAACCGTACTCTGGTCGAGATGGCCAGGACAATGCTTGATGAGTACTCTACACCGAGGAAGTTTGGGCTGAGGCTATAGCCACCGTGTGCCATGTTTCAAATCGAGTTTTTCTCAGGGCACACTTGCATCGCACCTCTTATGAGTTGAGATATGGGCGAAAGCCTAGTGTATCTCATTTTCATGTGTTTGGATGCAAGTGTTTTATCTTGAAGTCCGAGACCCTAGATAAGTTCGAGTCACGTTCTTGTGATGGGATCTTTCTAGGTTACTCGCCTTCTTCGCGGGCTTATAGGGTCTGGAACTGCGAGACTAGTAAAATGGTAGACCTGCGAGGTGACCTTCGATGAGGTCAGTCCGGGGACTAGGCCCGATATCTCAGGTTCTTTAGAGCAGTCCGAGACCATCTTTGTGGATGATGAGGACGATGGAGATGAGGGTTGTCTACCAGATCCAGTTCCTCATCCTCCCCTTGAGGTGCCTTCTTGCACCGCACCTCGAGGAGATCAGCCCATGCTTTCTGCTTCTTCTGGAGCTAGTGGCTCAATTCCTACCTCATCAGCTCATGAGGTAGAGGCCACTTCTTCATCTCATCCAGGACCTGCCCGAAACATCCAAAAAGACCATCCTTTTGAGCAGATTGTTGGAGACCTCTTTGAGCGTGTCACACGCTCAAAGTCTGGCTTGTCACAATTCTGTCTCCATTCTGCCTTCATTGCCTCCTTTGAGCCCAAGGATGTTTGTCATGCACTATCTGATGAGTCTTGGGTCAATACCATGCATGAAGAATTAGAAAATTTCGAGAAGAACAAGGTTTGGTCGCTTGTTGAGCCCCCTCGAGGTCACAATATTATTGGGCCTAAGTGGGTGTTCAAAACCAAGCAGAGTGAGGATGGAGTTGTTATTCGAAACAAGGCTAGACTGGTAGCTCAGGGCTTCTCCCAGGTTGAGGGTCTAGATTTTGAGGAGACCTTTGCCCCTGTAGCTAGACTTGAGGCATTAGAATTCTGCTTGCATTTGCAGCTTCTAAGGGTTTCAAGCTTTACCAGATGGATGTCAAGAGTGCCTTCCTCAATGGGTTTATTGAGTAAGAAGTCTATGTGAGACAGCCTCCAGGTTTCGAGAACCCCAAATACCCAAACCATGTCTACAAGCTTTTCAAAGCCTTGTGTGAACTTAAGCAGGCCCCTAGAGCTTGGTATGAGAGGCTTAAATCCTATCTGTTGAGTCATGGTTTTGAGATGGGTAAGGTAGATAAGACCTTGTTCATTCGCCGGCATGGCACTGACCTTCTGCTCGTCCAGATTTATGTGGATGACATCATCTTTGGTGGTCTTCTCATGCTCTCGTTTTACAGTTCTCGGATGTCATGAGCACCGAGTTTGAGATGAGCATGATGGGCGAGTTGACCTTCTTCCTTGGCTTCCAGATCAAGCAGACTCGGGAGGGTACTTTCTTGCATCAGGGCAAGTACACTCGTGATCTCCTGAGACGCTTTGACATGAGTGATGGGAAGCCAGTGTCGACTCCCATGGCATCCACAGCTTCTCTTGACCCAGATGAGGATGGCGAGCCAGTTGATCAAAAAGAGTACAGAAGCATGATCGGCTCCCTCTTGTACCTCACTGCCTCGAGACCGAACATACACTTCTCCGTGTCTCTTTGTGCTCGGTTTTAGGCTTCTCCTCACGTCTCTCACCACCATGCGGTGAAGCGCATTCTTCAGTACCTTCGTGCTACCATTGACTATGGTATCTGGTACTTTTCCTCTTCTTGTCTTTCCCTCAGAGCCTATTCGGACGCAGACTTTGCTGGCTGTAGGATAGATAGGAAGAGCACTTCTGGCACCTGCCAATTTATTGGCATTTCTCTTGTCTCTTGGTCCTCTAGGAAGCAGTCCGGTGTTGCACAGTCCACTGCAGAGGCCGAGTACGTTGCCATAGCCTGTTGCTGCAGCCAGGTACTTTGGATGGCTTCGACCCTGCGGGACTCTGGGTTAGTTATAGACAGTGTTCCACTCTTTTGTGATAACACTTCTGCTATTAACATTGCCAAGAACCCAGTGCAACATTCCCGGACCAAGCACATTGATATTAGATTTAACTTCCGTCGAGACCATGTGGATAAGGGTGACATAGTGCTCCAGTTTGTGGAGAGTGACCACCAGTTGGCTGATATCTTTACGAAGCCTTTGGATAGCTCTAGGTTTTCAGCCTTGCGGGGAGAGCTTGGGGTGGTCTGTCCTTATGGACTGTAGTGAGGGGGAGTTTCTGTGCTTTACTGCTTTATCATATTTTTTATGCTCCTGTTCTCATTTTGTTGCATTGCATCGGGGTGCATTTGGATTAGTCCTCCTAGCATAGATTAGAGTGTTTCTCTCGTCTAGTTGCTTAGATTTCTTCCTCTCATCTTGTGATCTAGGATGCTGCTTATTAGCTGTCTCTCTTCTCACTAGGTTGAGCTCACTCACTTCTTATAGGTTCTAGCAAGGGTTGGGCCACCCTTGGGTAGACAGGGAACGTGTTTGCTCCTTAGTGTATTAGACGGGCAGTTGATAATCCTAGTGTCATATGGGGTAGATGAGAGTCAGTCTGAGCCTTGGTATCCTCTACATCTTGTCTATGCTTTAAGGACTGCCTTTTCTGATTTCTTTGCCAGCTTCTCAGTTTATAGCTTTGGTTCAGGGGGAGTTCATTTGGGAGCTTCTGGAGCTTAATATTGACATAACTCAACTTGAACTAAAGGTGCATCACATGTTGAGGGGAGCTGGATTTTCTGCATTTCATTTCAGCATTCTGCATTTTAATATAATTACATAGAGTCTTGACTATTATCCTTAGTTGACATGTTTACAATGCTTTACACCTTACCATGATTTATGCTTAATTGCTAAATTTATCATTACTTTATATGTGTCGTCAAGCCTTTGCCATGATGAGTTAACTAAATTGCACAACTTGAATTAAGACATGTCATGTTAGCTCTTGAGACTAGTCTGTCTTTAGTTATCCTTTTATGATTCATGCCATGTCAAATAGGCTAAGTTGAGATTTGAATATCTAATTGAGCTTTAGATTGAGCTATGATAGTTTCTTGATAAGTCATGAGTTAGTATAACTGTTTAAAAGCAAAAAGATCTCATTTTATGTGCGAAAAAACTGATCTCACCAATTTTTTCTCATAAGACTGCTTGCTATTGCACTAGGCATGAACTCAGGGGGAGTTTTGGATGACCAAGATCATCTCTTTAAGCTTCTTGCTTGGAATGGTCGCATAAGGCTTGAGATCTAGCACATGACTAAAAATTTTGGTTGGAAACGACCATGAGTTTCAAAAGAAAAATATGTCAATTGTGCTCAATTTGCTTAATTACAAAAAGACTAAAGTGCTTGAACAAATGATTAATTTGACTCAATACTAGCTTCTTAGTTCCACTTAGACTATTGACATGGCTTGCATTATCCTTGGATATCTTTAGCTAGACTTGGATCTTGAATGGCTTGACATGCTCAAAAAATTCACCTAATATTCAAATTGTTACTTATATGGCTTGGCTTGATTATGCATATGTTGTCATGATATTGATAGCTTTCATATACTTTATGGCTTGGTGTAATACTTAGTGGTCATTTTGGATAATCTTCATGGCTCTAATTGCTTAGCATTGAATAAAATTCAGCCACATCATGCTATATTTTTCTCCAAGTAACTTGATGACTTTATTGCCAAAAGGGGGAGAATAGTTGAAGAAAAAGCCACTTTTTAGGAGCTTTGGGAGCTTTGAGGAAAACTTGCTCTTTTTTTTGCTCCTGTCAACATGGTCATTAGCATCATTCTTTCTCTCTTAGACCATGTTTGATTTCAAACAAACTCAATTCTTGCGCTTTTTCTGTGTTTGTTAATATACTCATCACGGGGGAGATTGAGAGACCATGTGGAGGTATCCCCATGTTGGTGATGTGTAATTGGCGGTTGGTTTAGTAAGTTTGAGTTTGTTTTGGGTATTCTAGGGTTGAGTACCTTTACTTGTGCTATTTTTGATTATGCTGTTTCGTGCGGTGCTATGTGACGGTTTGCTTATCTATGTGACTGCAGGACTTCGGAGCTAGGTCATGGTGAGGTGAGGAGGACCAGGACTAGGCACAGGAGGTGTTGAGGTCCAGACGGTCAGTGATGCCGAAGATGATCGAGGCTAGTGAGGTGGTTGCGAGTCGGGAGATGAGGAACCGGAGCTGGAGCTACCAGTAACGGACACGACAGGCGACGATGAGCGAACCGGGACTAGACTCAAGGAGGAGTCGGAGGTCCAGAACGGTTTGGAGGTCGGTTGCGGTCGTGCGCGACGGAACAGATCAAGACTAGACTCAGGTGGAGTCAGAGGTCTCGGTCGGTGTCGGATGGACGCGACGGGCAGCGGCGAGTGGATCGGGACTAGGCTCAGGGAGGAGCTGAGGTCTGGACGATCAGGATGCCGAGTACGGTCGTGTGCAGCGGAACGGACCGGACTAGACTCAGGGAGGAGTCGAGGTCCAGACGGTCAAGGTACCAGACGCGGGAAGCATCCGGGAAGTTGCTTGAGGGCAATTTGGTAATTTGGCTCAAGCATTTGGAAGGAGGTGGCTGGTTCCCTCCTTTTTGTGGTTTGACTTTCTTGCCTTTTGTGGATGAGAGGTGAGGGAGTGTAGTATGTATGACAATTCTTGTTTTCCTTCTTTGAGTGTGAGCTTTGGCCTTCATAAGGAGAGGCGGAGGTAGAAGGAAAGCAACCATTTTTAGTGTACACATTCTGTAGAGAAAGCTCATGTGAGCAGTTGAGTGGAGAGAGTTAAATGGAGTGAGTCTACGTGCTTGAGCAGTAGGAGAGTGTTGGACCGAAATGGCGACATAGGGGGGGTGAATGTCGACTCTTTTAAAAATTGTCCCCCGCAATTTTCCACTAAAAGATACTCTTCTCCAATAGCTACCAAGCTATAAAGAAGGATCAAAAGGCTTACTGAAAATGCAAACTAACACCCACAAAGATAGAGGCAAGAAAGAACAAACCAAAAGAGAAAAACAGCACAAGAAGAACCACAAATTAGAACGGGCTGCAAAGGAGGCCGGTCAGACCGCCACACATGGGCTGGTCAGACTGGCAGGCCAGACTGCCCTCTGGCTACCAGTCTGACCGCCCGCATGTGGCCGGTCTGACCGCCTGGAACCGGTCTGACCGCTCTGCATGAGCCGGTCTGACCGCCCTTCGGGTTTCAGAACAGACTGCAGTCTGTTTTTTCAGGCAACAAAAACAGAAAACTCACAGCAAAAACTTTGAGGATTCCCTCTGGTTTCTTCAGCCCAAAATTGCATGACTATGACCAAAATAGCCAGTGGAGCCTAGGGAACCAAGAAATCCAACACAGAACAGAGGAAATGAGGACTTGACCTAAAAACTGAAAATGAGCAGAGAGCAACACTAAACTTTAAATTCCCATCTATCGTTTGATTCTCTGGTCATGAAACTTTGCAGAACTCAATCAAACTCAAGTAAAGCCATCTTGGATTGATATTGAGGAAGAGAGATACATGATTACATAGAGTATCAACTCATATCATCCCTACAACCCCATACATGCTTGGAGAAATCAAGAACTCACTACATCCTCCCTGTTCCTCAAGAACACACACACACGAAGGTAAGCAACAGAGGGGAGACACACTCTGCCCTTCTCACCCACTCTCACCAACTAAAGCCCCAAAGCAAAACAACCTCTCCAACGGCCATTTTCACTAAAGCAAACCCTAACAACCCATTCAATCCCTTGGAATGAATGCAGCCATAAGGAGACATCCCCTCCTTATATAGGCTCCGGCTAACGGGTCTCCAACCCGTTATGCCCGCTAAACCCGAACGGAACCGCTTCCACCTGTGCAGCTTTGCGCTTTTGCCGAAACGCCCCTCCTGCACCTTCCGAGAAGCTTCCGCGTTTCTTGTCGTCCAAGCCTCGCAACCACCTCGAGTCTCCACTGTCTTTGACACCTCCGACCGTTCTGACCTCGACACCGTCTGTGTCTAGTCCGGTCACCTCGTGTCTCGCCACGACTCCGTCTCGACGTCCTGCAGCACCGCTCCATACATGTAAGCACAAATAGCATCAATGAATCTCATTAAGCATAAAGAAGCCCAAACCTGTCGAATCAAGAAGATAAGCATCCTAATCGCTATGACCAAGTTTGACCAAGTCCGACCGAAACCAATTGCACCACGCAATGATATGGTCCGAACCACACAAACCAAACTAGACTTTCCTAAACCGGCGTCAATTACTCATCACACTCATGGGGTCATAACCACATGGTCTCTGAGAGAGTGAGTGAGCTCCTGTGTGTGTTCTCAAGCATGTAGTGTGATTTCTTGTATTAATTGCATATGGGGACATAGAACTCTGATTTGTAATCATTCATCTCCATTCCAATGAATACTTTTGAGTTCTTGTGTGTTTCAGCTCATTTCAGTTCTTCTACATATTTCTGTTCATCTTTGCAAGAAATGATTTCGAGTTGATTCTCTAGCTAAATTGGTTGGTTCTTGTTTGGTCTATGTTGGGAGCATGCCACAAGACCATTTGGTCAGATAGACTCCCAAGAATCAAATGGAAGAACCAAAGATTCCATTTTGCTCCATTTCCTCTGTTTGGGCATTTCTAGGGTTTGATGTCAGGGGATAGTGGATTCTCTTGATTCCCTTCTCAAGTTGACTTGAGATTTAGTTTGTAAAGCCCTGAGGTCATTGCTAAGTGAAGTGCAAAAGATCTCAAGCAAAGAATGGGAGATTTATGAGAAATCTGAAACTTGGACACTCACTCATTTCATTTTTCAGATTTTGGCATAAATCTTGATTCCTTGCTTTTGGATTGAATTAATTTGTTTCTTGTGGTCTATTTGATATTTAGTTCATGTTCTTGATCTTTTGGTCTGACGAGAGCATCTACATTTCTCAAATTCCTTTGAAATCAGCAGCAAACTGAAGTTTCAGTTTTCCAGTCTGTTTTTACTCACTGTCTGTTCTGCTCTCGGGGGGGCGGTCTGACCGGACCTTACATGGCGGTCTGACCGCTCAACCAGTGGCGGTCAGACCGGTGTGGCCCGAGCGGTCTGACCGACCGTAGGTCACCGGTCTGACCGGCTGTAGCATACCAGTTGGACCGGCGCTTTGCAAGCGGTCTGACCGGCCTTGTTATGGCGGTCAGACCGGCCTGCACTTTTTAGTGAGTGTTTATTCTTTGTTTTTCTTGAGAGCTTGTTCCATGTTGCCTCGGTTCTTTTGCAGTGTTATTTGCCGATGCTTCTTTCTCAGTTAGTGAAGATTTCCAGTGAACTCTTTTCTCCTTCCTCTTCATAGTTTCACATAGCTATCGGAGTGGAGTTTCTTTCGTGGATACTTTTGAGGGGTCGTTTTTAAAGAGGCACCATTCACCCCCCCTCTGTTGCCATATCCGATCCTACAATTGGTATCAGAGCCGGTTAACTCTTCTTGATAGATCTTTAACCGGTCTGTGAGCCATGACAATGGATAAGTATTCCACCAAGCCCCCGATCTTCGATGGGATCGACTATCCCTTTTGGAAGAGTCGGATGGAGACATACATACAGGCTCAAGGCTATGCGATTTGGCGCAGGTCTGTAACATCCCAAATAGGGAACTAGTGTAATTACGAAAATTTTAAAATCTTTTAAATTGTTTCTCCTACGTTTCTAAAAAAGTTTTTGGCGAAGTTCAAATTTATTGATTTGATTTATTGCTAAAAGCCCGATTAATGAAAATCCAAATATTGGAATTAAGGAACAAAATTTAAAGTTTACAATTAAGGAGAATCCAAAACTCCATGGGAGTATTAAATTCAAACCTTAACATTTAAATCTGGTCATTCCAGGCCAATAATAGAAATCGAAAATCAATAAAAAAAAACCCCTTCCATCTAATTTTTGTATCCGGAAATTCAAAATTCTGAAAATTTAAAAGGATTATTCCTCTGAAATCTACCAACCTTAAAAATCTAATTGTCGAATCCAAGTTTTGGACCAAGTTTCCAAACTGAAAATATAATTGCAAAACCAAATCTAAAAATCCAAATTCGGAAAATCCTTTAAATCCCCAAATTATCCTCTTGGGCCGGCCTCTTCCTTCTCTGGCCTCCGGCCCACTTCTTCTTTTCCGCCCAGCCCGCTCCCTCCTTTCTCCTGGCCCGGTCGGCGTTCGTCTCCTACCTCCCTCCCCTGTTCCTCCGATTCGCCGCCCGCACCAGCACCCCGGCCGCGCCACTCTCCGCCCCTAGTACGCCTCGCCATGCCGCCGGACACACTGCCATACCCAGGGTACACCTTGCCATGCCGCGCCCATGCCGTCGCCTGTGCGGCCGCACACTGCGCCCATGCCCTACGCACGTCACCCTGCTACGGCCGTCGCCTCACCGTCGTTTCACCATACCGTGCCCTGCTCCCAGGTCTCCGGCAACAGCTCCGCCACAGAACCCCTTTCCGCAGCTATAAGAACCGAGCTCGCCTCCTCCCCATTTCCCCGCTTCCTCTTTCTGAGCTCCCTGCCGCCGCCGAGCTCCCTGTGACCGTCTCCGCCGACAGCGCCGCTCGGTGAGCCTCGAGCCGTGCCGATCCTCTCCTTGAGCTCGCCTCACCTCCTTCGCGCTTCCACCCATTGCTATTAATCCCCCATGCCTTGTAGGCCGCCGGCGATTGCCGTCATCCCCACCTGCGGCGCCCGAGCTCCCCGCCGATTCGTCGAGCCCCGACTCAATTCCTGGCGCCTGGAGCTCCTCCATCAGCCGCGGAAGCCATCCCCACCGCCACCTTGGGCCCTCCTCCCCCATGGCGAGCCGTCCACAGAGCCCTCCCCGCGCCGCCGCCTGAGCTCGACGCCAGCCTTCCTCGGCCTCTCTCCGGCTCCACCAAGCCCCTGGGTGAGTTCCCCATGGCCCAACCGTGCTTGCGTGTACTTCAACTCCTCCCTTCTCTCCTCCGGTCGCCGGCGCCCATCTCCTCCTCACCGCCGGCCGCCTAACGCCATCGGCCGCTCGCATTGGCGCCACCCTGGCCGAAGCTGCCGCCTCCCCGAGCTCCCTCATCGCCGGAGGGACCCATTTGGCCGGTCGCCGCCGCCTCCCCGGCCGCTCCTCGCCGGCGACGCCGCACGGCCCCATAGCCCACCTCACCTCCCCTGTTTCTTTTGCTTCTGCCCCTTCTCTGTCAGCTCAGCCGAAGACAATGCCTTCCCCTTTATGTCTCTGTTATGACATGTGGGCCCCACTAAAAGGTAACCTCTAGCAAATGTGTAACACTTGCAGCCTCTCCATTTATTGCTAAGATCAATCTGAGAATATGGATTGCAAATAAAGATGGGGATAATAATTTAAATTGTGAAATTAAACTAAAAGGGATATGAATTGAAATTAAAAATTTAAGTTTAATTAGCTGCATGTAAAGACACATTGTGCATGAGAATAAAAATAAGGATTTACTTATAAATTTATAATGGAAAAGGTTGATGAAATTGAACTAAAACTTAACATGGGATAACTATATGCCAATTAAGGTTAATATATTAATCCCCATGTAAAACTAAGACAAGATCATACATGGTCTATTTTCAAATAACAGGAAATCGACATGGGTTAAATGCATGTTGATGTTAACGAAATCAAATGTGTAAAACGAGTTAAAAGTTTCTCTCTTACAAATCAAATGTACGAGAAGTTGATCCCGATTGAGTAAGGGTATATGTTGGAGCTTTATAGCGAATATTTCGATGCTTTCAAACTTTACTCTAGAAACTCGAATAATACATTTAATCCTATCTCGAGTAGTTTAGATACTATCCTTCATCCATCGATCTAACTATATTTAAACAAATTAAGCAAATCAATTTAACAAGATTTTGCCACATAAAATGTTAACCATAAATCACTCATCTCAAGAATCATATCATCCCTCTCATTAGTGCTTGCCTCACATCCGAATCTCCAACATTATCTCATAATTCAAATGTAATAGTTGAAAATAATTAATATTAAAAGAAATAGCTTCATCGAGGTAATTCCTGGTAATTCATGACTCTTTCACTCAATAAAAAGCAAGCCATGAATAATAGGTTGGTAATCAATAAAATAACCAACCTTGTCCATAATAATAGTTGGTTAAATGATTAACTCCATACTTTAGTTAAGTTATTAAAAATACTGATTCATTAAATTGGCCGTTGCAATCTCAGATAAGTATTACCACATGAAATATCAAAGTTACACTAAATATTTAAAATTATACTCATCTCCTGTAAAGCTTCCGCATCCAAGAATTACCAGGTTCTGTTCCTCTTTACTATCTCCGATAAGTTACACCTTCCCTTTTGACCCCTCGTCATCCTAAAATTTTCCCTCACGGTAAAGCTACTTAGATAATTCATTCTCCTGCCCAATTCATCTACCGCTGTGTTTACAACCCATTAATCCGAATCATCCTTCTATTCTCAAATTATAATAAATGTATACTTTAAATTAAATCGGGCATTTAAAGTGTGTGGGTTTATTTGGCCTTTCTTTCCTTTGCCGCGTATTAGAATCGGAAGACTCGACGAGGCGACGGATTCGAACAGGATCGAGACTTGGGTGAACGCGAAGATCAACAAATTATAAGCACTGACTGAGTAGGCTTTGACTTAGATCAATCAAGGCCATGGTACACCAAGCAAGGCAAGTCATCACTTTGATCATATTGATCCTACATTTTATGCAAAACTATGTTCTTTTAAACTATCAACTTGCATGCCTAATTCGTTATGCAAATATATGTCAAAGCTTAAGGTAGCTACATGCCCACTTGATGCTGTATTAAAATTATTATGCCATCCTTTGATACTTGAATCACCTGATCCTTGTCACCATAGATATTAATGATAACTTTACTAGCTATAAGTCATATTAAATGCCATGCTAGTCTTGTCAAGTCCAGGGCGCTAATTGCCCTGATCATCAATCTTCAAAAACATAAGAACTTGTTTTTGGGACAGTCACGGGATGTACGTGGCTGAATACTTTGTGACTACTTATTTTATGCTTCTCAAAACCCTTAAAACATGCTATACCAGTCTGGGCGGATGGTAAGAGTGGTGGGTGTGGATGTAGCACAAGGATTGTGGTCTGTGGAATGAACCGCCCGGACAAATTAAGGACTTAATCCTGTGATGACCCCTCCGTGTACAACAGTACAACCACAAGCTGGCAAATTGTAGGCTTGGCTGAATAATTTACTAGACTCTCTAGCCATTTCACGGAGAACGTGTGTAGGTGGGTAATAAAATTCCCCGTGGAATGGGACATCGGATATAGGTGACGTCGCCGAGGCTAGCGTATGGTGGAGAGTGCAGTCCGAGTGCGCTAACCTGTGGTGGACATCCCGCACAACCTATGGAAGCAACCCCATAGGGGTGAGATGCTAGAGAGCGAGGTATTGTAAAGGCCTCGTGGTAGTCTCTCGATCTGCATGGCTAAGGAATCATGTAGAACCATCGAGACGATTACCTCTTGTGGGTAAAGATGTACAGACTCTGCAGAGTATACAACTATTTGAATAGCCGTGCCCACGGTCAAGGGCGGACACGGAAATCTTCCTCGAGTTAGTTCTATTTCAAAAATCTTTGTGGGTGGGACAAAAACCTATCAGAGGGAGGTACTCTGATTTTGGGCTTTTTCCTGGAGGGACGTACTCCAGCGTGGTTGATAATATGGAAGTGGCATAAGGATCAAAAGCTAGCATAGGTGGTTGGAACCATGTAATTGGTGGATGGAACCTACACCGTTATAAATATTGCACAATTTCAAACTCTTTAAAGCATGTTTATAAAATGCCAAGTTATAGGAGTTTTAATTATGAGTATTGCAAATGTCGCACTAAGCAAATAAAAGAACCTCAAGCCTCCTTTGACAACCTTGCATCTATTATTATTGCATCCTGTGTGGTGGCTTGCTGAGTATCATCGTACTCATTCTTGCTTAACTGCTATCATTCAGTCAGAAAGGAAATAAAGTCAAGCCCTGCGATGCCTAAAAAGGGTCGACAGAGCTGGAAGACGATGAGGTCATGGACTAGGTCGCGAACCCCAGTTGGCTGCCTGTGGGCAAGTCCCGCGGTTCCCACCTGTGTGAAGTTTCCGCTGCTGCATTTTATCATTTTCGGCCTAACCGGCCCATGAGTAAGTATTACTGTATTATTTACGCTTCCGCATGATATGTTTTTGATATACAGTAATGTATCTGTGAGCACTATCTACTGATCCAGGGAATAGTGCGGTGAATCACAGAGGATCTGGGTATTGCTAACCCGAGGTCCGACAGAGCTGGTATCAGAGCATATCGACTGTAGGTCGTAACCTTAGTTAGCATGGCCGTTAGCTTTATGATTGGAATTATTTCTTCAAAATCTAACTGCAAAATATAAGTAGTATTACTACTCTTATCCCTCTTAGATGAATCCCTCTCATCTATTTGCTGCCCTGGCCATTTTAAACTCCAAGGCTCTCTTATCCCGAATTCAAACTAACGCGTGCCTGAGTTCTCTTCTGAAAATTTACCTTGGGCCAAAATCATAAAACCTATATTGAGTTTTAGTAACAAAAGTTGTTTATCCTTGGAAGTTTAAATTGTCAAAATTATTTGCAAAGCTTATTTCCAAGCTCATTTCAACAAACTTAAGCTTCCAAGGAAAAGTTTCCCAAAAATTTAAACCCCTGCCAATTTATTCCCAGGATTCGCCTTGGTTTCGCAGATATATGTGTAAATCTTGGTGGATTCATGTCAATCATAAGAGAAGATCAATATTGTGAACTTCAAGATGAAAAATAAGCGAATCAATTTGGGTGTTTGACTCAGCTACACGGGTGAACCCACTTGGATGATTGAACTGATTCAATGGATCGATCAGTTAACATGTTGGAAGGGTTAAAATGGGTGAACCAAACTAATGATCGGATTGACTGAATGGACAGATCAGGTTAGATGATTGGATTGGTTAGAATGGGTGGACCAATTTCAATGATTAAAATGGTTAAATAAGTCAACTCATGTAAAAAGGACTGGATTGGCTAAATAATCGGATTGGTTAAATAAATAGAGCGATATTCATGATTGAATTAATCAAATGAGTAGACCAACTCACAAAGATTGGATTGGCTCAAATAAGTGGATCGATGGAATCTTAGAAAAGTGGGGAGTCTAACAACATTTGTTGGTCTGCAGCTTTAATAAATAGCATGGCTCCCGAAGAACACTAGTGGGATCATGGAATATAGCTTGACTATTGGATGGATTATTGAAAATTCTGAGGAAATTAGGAGAAGTAATAATAATCCTTGATTTATAGATTTGAGTGATAACCTTACTCTCGGTGGACGTTTATGACCATGAAGTCGCTGGGAAGAAAATTTGCGGATAGTAAGACTGATCACTTGATAAACAGATTATGAGTATACATCAATGGTGGAAAAGGTTATATTATCATACAAATGCTACTGGTGGATTGAAATATTGAAACCATGATGCAAACAAACATGATTGGATTTACAGGTAAAGATTTTTGGAGTGATGTGTAGGTAAATAGTTGAATGGGATTATGGAATGATGAACCCAAGACTGGATTTATGACTCATATAGGAAAGTGAGATCCATTTGAGGAATAGGTAACTCTGATTTGGTGAATAAAACCATAGATGATATCTTGGAAGTTATATGCACGGTGGATCAGATAAATGATAACACTCACTGTTTGGAGTATTAGACAGTAGTCGTGCTGAGACTAATTACTAAAAGGAGTTACTTTTAGATTCAATCAAGTATATGCAAGATTAACAAGGCCTTGGATTAATGGCCTACAAATAGAAATATTATGGGAATAGAATTAGTCCATTGGATTTGTGATGTTGGAGGATGCTAAGATACCTTTGCAAAAAAAAAACAAATGTCTTAAACCTCAGTATTTCTGAAAGCTGTTTTCTAAAAAGCTCTGTTTTCAAAATAATAATAAGAAGCATGAGCTTCGCTGCCAAAGCCCTTCACGACACTTTCCTTCCTCTACCACTATCTACGAAAAGGAAATTTGCCTTTTTTTCCCTTCACCCCCCCCCCCTTCAAAAAAATTTAAGCTCGAAGATATCAAGGTGCTCGTGAAGATTTGGTGGCCTCGTTTCGGCAAACCTAGTGTTCAGAACCCTGTGCTCTCTTGTGGGTGCCTTCGTGCATAGACGTTGCTTGATCGAAAAAGATTTTTATTGGCCCTGTGCACTACCTTCTTGCCCTCGGGCGTTTATTTCGTAGTCACAGGAAAAGCGTGTTTTCAAAAGCTTGGTTTTTCTGTGTGGCTTGTGTACTGCCCCAGCTTCTGGGTGTGCACTCCATAGAATGGGTTAGAATATCTCCTCCCTGTAATCTTTTCCGTACCCCGTGTTAATTCCCCCTCACCTTATTGCTAAAAACCTCGACAGGTCTGCAGGCAAGAGGTAGCCGATAGCCAAGACAAGACACTTCAAGTTTTGAGGTGGAAAGAGGCAATATCTTTAAAAAGGACAACAACTAAGAGGCCTTAGCCTGCAAAAAGGATCCAGACTCAAGCCTCTATTCCACAGTAGACTCGCTGATACAGTCATCGTCAAGACATTGTCAATGACCAAAAAGAAGGCTAGAAGCAAGAAACTAGAACCAACAGTTTCTACTCACCACCGTCACAAGCCAATACTCAGATCCATTCCGCCAAGACCACCAAGAAAGAGTCGTCACATGACAGGCAACCGTACCACTACATCAGGTGGACCCCAAAAGAACACCACTTGCTTTTATTGCGGAGGAAAAGGACATGACATTCGTAGTTGCCCTGAGAAACGGAATGGTAAGGGTGCTTATCCCCTTTGCAGTAACACAGGATGTTGCGTGATCCAATATCCCCAAAGGAAGCTAGAAAGATCAGCCTGGGGAGCTATCACCACCAACCAAGGCCCTCAGAGGAAGCCAGGCCATGGGTTCAACTGCTTCAAATGCAGTGACCCAGGACATTATGTGAGAGACTGCCCTCTACGAAAATCGAACAAGCAAGAAAAGGATGGCGACGCCACCAACCTCAGTCTTGGCAGAGGAAAGTGTAGTAGCTCCAAATGCATTATCCAGGGACCAACAAGACCCAACAAATCCCTACTACCAGGTCTGGGAGCTCTGCCAGTTACTGCATGTGCTGAATGTGGCAAGACAGGACATGACGCCCAATCATACCCTCCACTGCGACAGGTTACATGTTTTGCTTGTGGACAAACAGGGCACTACAGCTATAATTGCCCAGCTCCGTACTATCCTTACTGCAAGAAACATCCTCTACCAGAAGGCTGTCTCAAGAACCTAATACATGTAGGCGTTGTGGAGAAAAGGGATATGAGAAAAGTCAATGTACTGCAAACTGCCCCAACTACGAAGAAGATCATCAACCTGGAGAATCCTCCATGAGCAGGGTTACCTGTTTTCTCTGTGAAGGACAAGACCATTGCCCCAAGGATTGCTCCATGAGCCTGTTGCTGACCAAGGCTGCTGAGATACAGAGACTGAGCTTTCAAGTCGCCATCAGTCTCGTCATGAATGGAGCTGACAAGAGCAATTAGTACCGGTCACTCTTCATGTTAAGGGGGGGTAGCCTGAATAAATAAGAAGTGTTGGAGCACCTTGATGTTAGGCCCTACTACCACCCCAGCATAAAGAAGAGTTAGCAATCATCACTGGTGAAACAACAAGTCCCAGAAATATCAAGTAATGAAGCAAGGTCAGCTGCAATCTATCCAGAAGAGCAAGTTGTGTAGCCTCCCTCTTTTCCGTCAGCACCAAGAGTAGTATGCATAGGATCAAGCAGTACCCTAGAACCTTTTGCTAGCCAGCTTGTTCCCACCTACTTCCTTTCTACTCCACTCGAATCTCGGGGACGAGATTCCTGTTAAGGGGGGTAGGATCTGTAACATCCCAAATAGGGAACTAGTGTAATTACGAAAATTTTAAAATATTTTAAATTGTTTCTCCTACGTTTCTAAAAAAGTTTTTGGCGAAGTTCAAATTTATTGATTTGATTTATTGCTAAAAGCCCGATTAATGAAAATCCAAATATTGGAATTAAGGAACAAAATTTAAAGTTTACAATTAAGGAGAATCCAAAACTCCATGGGAGTATTAAATTCAAACCTTAACATTTAAATCTGGTCATTCCAGGCCAATAATAGAAATCGAAAATCAATAAAAAAAACCCCTTCCATCTAATTTTTGTATCCGGAAATTCAAAATTCTGAAAATTTAAAAGGATTATTCCTCTGAAATCTACCAACCTTAAAAATCTAATTGTCGAATCCAAGTTTTGGACCAAGTTTCCAAACTGAAAATATAATTGCAAAACCAAATCTAAAAATCCAAATTCGGAAAATCCTTTAAATCCCCAAATTATCCTCTTGGGCCGGCCTCTTCCTTCTCTGGCCTCCGGCCCACTTCTTCTTTTCCGCCCAGCCCGCTCCCTCCTTTCTCCTGGCCCGGTCGGCGTTCGTCTCCTACCTCCCTCCCCTGTTCCTCCGATTCGCCGCCCGCACCAGCACCCCGGCCGCGCCACTCTCCGCCCCTAGTACGCCTCGCCATGCCGCCGGACACACTGCCATACCCAGGGTACACCTTGCCATGCCGCGCCCATGCCGTCGCCTGTGCGGCCGCACACTGCGCCCATGCCCTACGCACGTCACCCTGCTACGGCCGTCGCCTCACCGTCGTTTCACCATACCGTGCCCTGCTCCCAGGTCTCCGGCAACAGCTCCGCCACAGAACCCCTTTCCGCAGCTATAAGAACCGAGCTCGCCTCCTCCCCATTTCCCCGCTTCCTCTTTCTGAGCTCCCTGCCGCCGCCGAGCTCCCTGTGACCGTCTCCGCCGACAGCGCCGCTCGGTGAGCCTCGAGCCGTGCCGATCCTCTCCTTGAGCTCGCCTCACCTCCTTCGCGCTTCCACCCATTGCTATTAATCCCCCATGCCTTGTAGGCCGCCGGCGATTGCCGTCATCCCCACCTGCGGCGCCCGAGCTCCCCGCCGATTCGTCGAGCCCCGACTCAATTCCTGGCGCCTGGAGCTCCTCCATCAGCCGCGGAAGCCATCCCCACCGCCACCTTGGGCCCTCCTCCCCCATGGCGAGCCGTCCACAGAGCCCTCCCCGCGCCGCCGCCTGAGCTCGACGCCAGCCTTCCTCGGCCTCTCTCCGGCTCCACCAAGCCCCTGGGTGAGTTCCCCATGGCCCAACCGTGCTTGCGTGTACTTCAACTCCTCCCTTCTCTCCTCCGGCCGCCGGCGCCCATCTCCTCCTCACCGCCGGCCGCCTAACGCCATCGGCCGCTCGCATTGGCGCCACCCTGGCCGAAGCTGCCGCCTCCCCGAGCTCCCTCATCGCCGGAGGGACCCATTTGGCCGGTCGCCGCCGCCTCCCCGGCCGCTCCTCGCCGGCGACGCCGCACGGCCCCATAGCCCACCTCACCTCCCCTGTTTCTTTTGCTTCTGCCCCTTCTCTGTCAGCTCAGCCGAAGACAATGCCTTCCCCTTTATGTCTCTGTTATGACATGTGGGCCCCACTAAAAGGTAACCTCTAGCAAATGTGTAACACTTGCAGCCTCTCCATTTATTGCTAAGATCAATCTGAGAATATGGATTGCAAATAAAGATGGGGATAATAATTTAAATTGTGAAATTAAACTAAAAGGGATATGAATTGAAATTAAAAATTTAAGTTTAATTAGCTGCATGTAAAGACACATTGTGCATGAGAATAAAAATAAGGATTTACTTATAAATTTATAATGGAAAAGGTTGATGAAATTGAACTAAAACTTAACATGGGATAACTATATGCCAATTAAGGTTAATATATTAATCCCCATGTAAAACTAAGACAAGATCATACATGGTCTATTTTCAAATAACAGGAAATCGACATGGGTTAAATGCATGTTGATGTTAACGAAATCAAATGTGTAAAACGAGTTAAAAGTTTCTCTCTTACAAATCAAATGTACGAGAAGTTGATCCCGATTGAGTAAGGGTATATGTTGGAGCTTTATAGCGAATATTTCGATGCTTTCAAACTTTACTCTAGAAACTCGAATAATACATTTAATCCTATCTCGAGTAGTTTAGATACTATCCTTCATCCATCGATCTAACTATATTTAAACAAATTAAGCAAATCAATTTAACAAGATTTTGCCACATAAAATGTTAACCATAAATCACTCATCTCAAGAATCATATCATCCCTCTCATTAGTGCTTGCCTCACATCCGAATCTCCAACATTATCTCATAATTCAAATGTAATAGTTGAAAATAATTAATATTAAAAGAAATAGCTTCATCGAGGTAATTCCTGGTAATTCATGACTCTTTCACTCAATAAAAAGCAAGCCATGAATAATAGGTTGGTAATCAATAAAATAACCAACCTTGTCCATAATAATAGTTGGTTAAATGATTAACTCCATACTTTAGTTAAGTTATTAAAAATACTGATTCATTAAATTGGCCGTTGCAATCTCAGATAAGTATTACCACATGAAATATCAAAGTTACACTAAATATTTAAAATTATACTCATCTCCTGTAAAGCTTCCGCATCCAAGAATTACCAGGTTCTGTTCCTCTTTACTATCTCCGATAAGTTACACCTTCCCTTTTGACCCCTCGTCATCCTAAAATTTTCCCTCACGGTAAAGCTACTTAGATAATTCATTCTCCTGCCCAATTCATCTACCGCTGTGTTTACAACCCATTAATCCGAATCATCCTTCTATTCTCAAATTATAATAAATGTATACTTTAAATTAAATCGGGCATTTAAAGTGTGTGGGTTTATTTGGCCTTTCTTTCCTTTGCCGCGTATTAGAATCGGAAGACTCGACGAGGCGACGGATTCGAACAGGATCGAGACTTGGGTGAACGCGAAGATCAACAAATTATAAGCACTGACTGAGTAGGCTTTGACTTAGATCAATCAAGGCCATGGTACACCAAGCAAGGCAAGTCATCACTTTGATCATATTGATCCTACATTTTATGCAAAACTATGTTCTTTTAAACTATCAACTTGCATGCCTAATTCATTATGCAAATATATGTCAAAGCTTAAGGTAGCTACATGCCCACTTGATGCTGTATTAAAATTATTATGCCATCCTTTGATACTTGAATCACCTGATCCTTGTCACCATAGATATTAATGATAACTTTACTAGCTATAAGTCATATTAAATGCCATGCTAGTCTTGTCAAGTCCAGGGCGCTAATTGCCCTGATCATCAATCTTCAAAAACATAAGAACTTGTTTTTGGGACAGTCACGGGATGTACGTGGCTGAATACTTTGTGACTACTTATTTTATGCTTCTCAAAACCCTTAAAACATGCTATACCAGTCTGGGCGGATGGTAAGAGTGGTGGGTGTGGATGTAGCACAAGGATTGTGGTCTGTGGAATGAACCGCCCGGACAAATTAAGGACTTAATCCTGTGATGACCCCTCCGTGTACAACAGTACAACCACAAGCTGGCAAATTGTAGGCTTGGCTGAATAATTTACTAGACTCTCTAGCCATTTCACGGAGAACGTGTGTAGGTGGGTAATAAAATTCCCCGTGGAATGGGACATCGGATATAGGTGACGTCGCCGAGGCTAGCGTATGGTGGAGAGTGCAGTCCGAGTGCGCTAACCTGTGGTGGACATCCCGCACAACCTATGGAAGCAACCCCATAGGGGTGAGATGCTAGAGAGCGAGGTATTGTAAAGGCCTCGTGGTAGTCTCTCGATCTGCATGGCTAAGGAATCATGTAGAACCATCGAGACGATTACCTCTTGTGGGTAAAGATGTACAGACTCTGCAGAGTATACAACTATTTGAATAGCCGTGCCCACGGTCAAGGGCGGACACGGAAATCTTCCTCGAGTTAGTTCTATTTCAAAAATCTTTGTGGGTGGGACAAAAACCTATCAGAGGGAGGTACTCTGATTTTGGGCTTTTTCCTGGAGGGACGTACTCCAGCGTGGTTGATAATATGGAAGTGGCATAAGGATCAAAAGCTAGCATAGGTGGTTGGAACCATGTAATTGGTGGATGGAACCTACACCGTTATAAATATTGCACAATTTCAAACTCTTTAAAGCATGTTTATAAAATGCCAAGTTATAGGAGTTTTAATTATGAGTATTGCAAATGTCGCACTAAGCAAATAAAAGAACCTCAAGCCTCCTTTGACAACCTTGCATCTATTATTATTGCATCCTGTGTGGTGGCTTGCTGAGTATCATCGTACTCATTCTTGCTTAACTGCTATCATTCAGTCAGAAAGGAAATAAAGTCAAGCCCTGCGATGCCTAAAAAGGGTCGACAGAGCTGGAAGACGATGAGGTCATGGACTAGGTCGCGAACCCCAGTTGGCTGCCTGTGGGCAAGTCCCGCGGTTCCCACCTGTGTGAAGTTTCCGCTGCTGCATTTTATCATTTTCGGCCTAACCGGCCCATGAGTAAGTATTACTGTATTATTTACGCTTCCGCATGATATGTTTTTGATATACAGTAATGTATCTGTGAGCACTATCTACTGATCCAGGGAATAGTGCGGTGAATCACAGAGGATCTGGGTATTGCTAACCCGAGGTCCGACAAGGTCAATGTTCGCTTTGCTGTTTCTGCCGATGAGAACATCAATGCTGAACACATGGCTAATGTTGAGGCAAATGCTAAGGCAAGGAACATCATCATCCAAGGTTTGAGCCGAAATGAGTTTGATCGCATTTCTCATCTTTCGTCGGCCTTCGATATTTGGGATACCCTCGATGCTTACCATGAGGGCACCATCCAAATTAAGACGGTTCGATAGGACCAATTCAAATGAGATTACAACAAGTTGTATTGCTCGCTGGAGAGTCCCTTGATGAGTGCTTTGCGAGATTTCACAAAATCTTGAGCAACCTCCGAGCGGTCGGTCTCATATACCTCGACTCGGGCAACGCTCGCCAAATGCTTTTGGCCATGGATTTGCGTGTTTGGGAGATAAAAGTCATGTTAGCTCTTGAGACTAATCTGTCTTTAGTTATCCTTTTATGATTCATGCCATGTCAAATAGGCTGAGTTGAGTCTTGAACCTTTATTGAGCTTTAGATTGAGCTATGCTATTTCTTTATAACTTATTGTTCTTGCACCACATTCAGTAAAAGCAAAAAGATCTCTTTTGTGCGAAAGAACTGATATCACCAATTCTTTCTCTTGAGACTGCTTGCCATTGCACTAGACATGAACTCAGAGGGAGTTTTGGATGACCAAGATCATCTCTTTAAGCTTCTTGCTTGGAATGGTCGCATAAGGTTTGAGATCTACCACATGACTAAAATTTTGGTTGGAAACGACCATGAGTTTTAAAGAAAAATATGTCCATTGTGCTAAATTTGCTTAACTACAAAAGAACCAAGTACTTGAACAAATGATCCATTCTTGAACTTGTAGCACTCTCAATTGACTCAATTCTAGTTTCTTGGTTCCACTTAGATTATTGGCATGGCTCGCATCATCTTTGGATACCTTTAGCTAGACTATACTCTTGAATGGCTTGACATGCTAAGAAATTTATCTAATATTCAGATTGCAACTTATGTGGATTGGCTTGATTATGCATATCTTGTCATGATCTTGATAGCATCTTATTGTATTATGGCTTGGTGTAATACTCAAATGGTCATTTTGGATAATCTTCATGGCTCTAGTTGCTTAGATTAAATAAATTTCAGCCATTTCATCCACACCATGCCTATTTCTCTATTTTGCGTCTTGATGATTCTATTGCCAAAAGGGGAGAATATTGGAGAAAAACCAATTTTTGGGAGTTTTTGAGGAAAACTTGCTCTTTCTTTTGCTCCTTTATCGACATGGTCTTGCATCTCTTTGCTTTTTCTTTTAGAACATGTGTGACTCTTTTGACTTTCAAATAAACTCAACTTTATGCACTTTTTCTGTGTTTGTCAATATACTCATCAAGGGGGAGATTGGGAGACCATGTGGAGGTATCTCCATATTTGTGATGAGTAATTGACTGTTGTGTTAGAGAGTTTGAGTTTGTTTTGGGTATTCTAGGGTTGAGTGCCTTTCATTAATGCTATTGATTGATTATGCTATTTCGTGCGGTGCTATGTGACGGTTTGCTTGTCTGTGTGGCTGCAGGACTTTGGAGCTAGGTCATGGTGAGGCGAGGTGGACCGGGACTAGGCACAGGAGGTGTTGAGGTCCAGACGGTCGGAGATGCCGAAGATGATCGAGGCTGCTGAGGTGGTTGCGAGCCGGGAGACGAGGAACCGGAGCTGGAGCTACCAGTGGTGGACACGACGGGCAACGGCGAGTGGACCAGGACTAGGCTTAGGGAGGAGTCGGAGGTCTAGACGGTTGGATGTCGGTTGCGGTCGTGTGCGATGGAACAGACCAAGATTAGACTAAGGTGGAGTCGGAGGTCCAGTCGGTCAGAGTCGGGTGGACACGATGGGCAGCGGCGAGGTGGACCGGGACTAGGCTCAGGGAGTAGCTAAGATTCAGACGGTCAGGATGCCAGGTGTGGTCGTGTGCAGCGGAGCGGATCGGGACTAGACTCAGGGAGGAGTCGAGGTCCAGATGGTCAAGGTGCCGGTTGCAGGAAGCTTCTGGGAAGGTGCTTGAGGGGCAATTTGGAGAATTGACTCAAGCATGAGTGGAGTGGCTGGTTTTCCCTCCAAAATTGAGTGCTTTGACTTTTGCCTCATGGGGTGTGAGGCTTGTGAGTGAAAAGGGGCTGACCTTTCTTGTTTTGCTTCTTTGAGAGCAGCTCCTGCCTTCATATGGAGAGGTGGAGGCAGAGGGGAGTAAGGAAGGAAGCAAGAAAGTAGTGTAGTGCTCTGTGTGAGTTCTGTGCATGAGTTCATCTCAGCTTGTGAAGCATGTAGTGAGATGAGTGATATTTCTTCTCAACTGCGTATGGGGACGTAGTGAGTTGGTTGTATCTCCTGTGTAAGCATTCATGGTAATGAATCCATCTGTGTGTTTGTCTCTCTACGATGGATTTTGATTTCAGTCTGTTCTTTGGTTCTTTCTGATGTTTCTTTTGTATTTGAGCTTGATCTTTGTTGAGAAGCTGCAAAATGAGATGCTCTGTGATGGGAAAATACTCTAGACCATTTGGCCATTCCATTCCCAAGAGCAAATGGAGGATTCAATGATTTGTCTTTTGTCTGTTCTTCGCTTATTTCCTCTGTTTCTTTGTTTCTAGGGTTTGATGTCAGGGGATGTGTGTACTCTGGGTGTTTTGGCTTCTTGTCTGCTATTTGCTTGTTCCTTCATGTTGTGAGATCATCTCTAGCTGAGTTTCATAGGTGCTTGAGCAAAAGATTCAAGATTAATGAGCAATTTGGAAATCAGTCTCTTTCTCAATTCAATTGTCAGATTTCTGCTCAAAATCTTGATTCCTTGTTCTCTTGATGAACTCTTTGTTCCTGAGGTCTTGGTGTTATTTAGAATAGGATCTTACTCTTTGGCCTGGGAAGAACAGCAACAATGCTCAAATTTCCCTGGGCTTTGCAGTTTCAGGTTTTTCAGTGCAGTATTTTTCAGTCAGACAATCGCTGCTTGCTCTGCCTCAAGGGGACCGGTCAGACCGGATTTTACATGGCGGTCAGACCGGCCGATCAACTGCGGTCTGACTGGCCGACGCCGAGCGGTCTAACCGGCCATAGCTAGGCGGTCTGACCGGCCCAGGCTTGAAGGTCAGACCGGCCATATGATCTGCTTGCTGCTGCCTTTAGTGCTCTGCTTTCTTTCGTTGTCTTTCTTGTTTTTCCAATGAGCATGTGATTTCTTCTTCATAGCTTTTATAGCTATTGGAGGAGATTTTGAGTGGATACTTTGGGGGTGATTTTTAAAGGGCACCATTCACCCCCTTCAGTTGCCATTTCCGATTCTACATCTAGCAGACTCCAACTCAGAATATAAGACTTGACAAGTCTCGTAGAATTAGCCACAACCACAAATTTTAACGCTTTTCAGAAATCAGCCTTAGATAACTCATTACGAATGGTAATGACCACTATGCACAGATCGATCGCTATCTCATCGAGTACTTGAAAAAACAAGTACTCGAGAATCCCTATCGCTCCACTTAGAAATCACGAGTATCGAACAGACTACTGATCGACAACCAATCATTGTACCATCGACCACCAACCAATCACCGAGTACTGACTAGGTACTGCATTACTAACTTTCAAGTACCGAGTACCAACAAGGTATTGTATCAACGACCACTCAGTATGACCAGTCTGATTGCCATACACAGGCTGGTCAGACCTGGCCCATCAGACACAAGTACTCGAAGTACTTGAAGATCACAAGAATTGAAGCACTCGAAGTCTACGAGTACCGACCGTGAAACATACGGCAACCGATTGCAAAGCCTATGACTATCGGTTAGCAAAGTCTGCGATTACTAACGAGCAAAGTCTTCGACTATGACAATAGTCCACGAAGTCTACAACTACGACAAAGCATTGTAGCTACTACATCGAAATGTATTGTTTCTACGAGCTTACGACTACCAACAGGTTCGTTGATGCTTACGACCAGTTCACTGATGCTTACAACTAGTTCACTGTAACTCGCCATCATCGACCAGTTAAGGTCGTTCTACCATGGTCGAAATGCCGTAGTCAATTTGCCGTGATCGAAATGCTATGGTTGAAATGCCTTGATCATTTGCCGTGGTTGACTGCCGCCTTGAAAACTCCAGCAACACGAGCGTATCGACCAGAACTTTTACAAACACAAATTCTAATGAAACCTAAATATCAATTATTCATCATCACTAAATGTACGGCCACCATATGGTCTAACAATGGCCTAATTAAGTGATGTGGACAGCAGCTAAGGAGCCTTTGTGTCATATACTACTCTGGAAGGCAGATCCAGTCTTAGAATGTGCTGCAATATGCTTGGTAGCATTGGTCAATGGTTAGTAGCGTTTTAGCATCTTTCTATTTGTAGGCGTGCCCAAACGTTTGATCAGCCTGCTGGCATATGGCTTGTCTTCTTGTAATCGCCGCCCCCCCCCCCCCCCCCCCCCCGGGCGGCGGCGGTCAAATGCACCTGCATTGATTGAATAGAAGTCAGTGCCGTCCATGCACATTGTCATTGATTTGTTCGTACATCGTCGTAAATGTATGGTCGGACAGTGGTTTTGCTCAGCGCCGAAGCAATGTTTCTATTTCCTGCGAATACAATGTCAGTAGATAACTGGAGATAGGTCTCCAGTTCAGAATATATACATTAGCCAATCGGATGCTACGAATTCATACATATAACAGCCAATGAGCTACTTTGAGTTAAACCAGTCAGGTGTAGGAATGGCAATCGGGCGCGGTGGGTATGGGTAGTGCTCGTCCATACCCGTACCCGCGACTCCGATTTACACCCACGGGTATACCCGCGAAGGACCACAGGTAAAAACCTCGTTCATACCCATCGCCCGCGGGTATACCCATTTACCCGCGAACTGAGTGTATCACATTCAAATATTAACACTATATGACAGAAATGCAGAACTGTAAGACTTGTTTCATAAGCTGGCTCAGTAGACCTATTCCATATAAGCTACCTTATAATCTCCAAAACATATCCTGTAAATAAATGAGTATTTGACCATCTAGACAAGCCTAACCTTAATGCAAGCCAAATGGCCCTTAAACTAACACTGAACATGGAGTCTATTTTGTTGTGTAAACGAGAAATCTTTCCTAACTCACAAGAATACGACAAAATTAATAAAATCATCTAGAAGGTTCAACTTTCATTTTCTGCTCAATGTTATAAGCCAAACATTAACAAATATTTTTTTGTGTTCCACATGAAAAGAGAGGGTTTTAGTATCAAACTGCAAATACCCAACTTACAGAGGAACATCGAACTATCTTATGAATGTTATAGCATAGAAGGAGTGGGGAGCATACCAAAAAGCAATACTTCAGCACAACAAACTTCAGCAATATTTTATATTGCAAGATCAGAAAAATGTAATCTTCAATATTAGCTAGCAGGGATTTAAAAAGGTATTTTATGTTTATTATGGATACTAACATTGTTCTGGTTTTCTAGATATAATTATAACTTTGAAGTTTCAACTGTATAATACACTGCGGAAAAGGTAGTATCTCCAAGGTTGCTCAAGTTATTTGTTTCAATAGTAACTCCACATACTACTACATGAATTCTAAATTGATGAGAAGCATGCTAACCCAGTGACAACTGAAAGAGAAAACGACCTATAACATATATGTAGAAAGAACGATGAAAAATTAGAATAAGATCAACTCACCGTTTCCTTTTAGATTCTTTTTTTCGGAAGACCATGATATAGCAGGGTATTAGCAGAAGTATGGCAACTAAAAAAATGATGCTGCTATTATGATAATCATCACTGCAGTAGAGACTCCATGGTGGTTCCTGTGTACTATACTAATATTCAGTTAGCTAACTTCCAAGCAAATGAGAAGATTCGGTTGTACAGTATCTATTTCGAGAGGTAAGAAAACCAAACGTAAAAAATTGCCAGGAGAAAGGTTTAGTTGGAGTGCGAAGTACTTACTTTGTGTCACAGATATGGCTGAGATCAATGGACCATAAACACCCCGGTTAGGTATAGCTGTAGTACCTTTGCCTCCCCAGTAGAAGTGAATTTCCAATGTATTCTCTGTGATGTTCGTTGTGAAATTCTTTGTGAGTGCACAATGAACACCACCAGCCTCATCTTGAATGTTAAAATCCTTCAAAACGTCAGCACCCTGAAAGGTAATAACAAAAGTTTAGTAAAATGGTGTCTTTAGGAAACAAAGTAATCCACCTGATCCAGAGTCGCGAGCAGGTACCTGGTCGGAGCCCTGGGACACGAAGTGGACAGCCCTGAGGGACACATCGAGGTCGGCCACGTTGAGCATGAGGAACCGCGTGGGCGCAAAGACGCGCACGGTGACGGCCACCGAGCCCGCGAATGCGCACGCGGCGAGGTCGGGTGTGAGGCGCAGGTGGCCGGGTGGGGGCGGAGGAGGAGGAGGAGGCGGATCTGGGGGCGGAGGAGGAGGCCAGCGGCCGGGTGGGGGCGGAGGAGGCCAGTGGCTGGGTGGGGGGCGGAGGAGGCGAATGGAGGAGGAGGCGGATCTGGGGGCGGACTGGCGGAGGAGGAGGCCGGCGGCCGGGTGGGGGCGGAGGAGGAGGCCAGCGGCCGGGTGGCAGCGTTGGAGGCGGATGGAGGAGGAGGAGGCGGGCCGTGCGAGCGGGAGTGCAGAGTCACGGAGAGTTATCTGGGGGGTGGCGGGTGATATACTCTAGGGTTTATTATTTTAGGATGGCCCACCTGTCAGTTTACTTCACGGGTAAACGGGCGAAACGGGTACGGGTAGAGCTAACCAATACACGTACCCGTTTACCCGATGGGTAGAGATTTCCCTCATTTTCATACCAGTGGGTAAAGAATACATCCCATACCTGACTCTATTAGGGTATTTACCCATAGGCACACGGGTAAACGGGCACAATTACCATCCCTAGTCAGGTGAGCCTGACATGTCAGTGAAAACAACAATCGGATACGCATATAAATGGAATGAAGCATTTTGCACAGGTACATATGGTTAATTGAAACTTTGGTACTGCTAGTCCACATGGTAGAGTTGATTCAGCAAACAATGGCATGCTTTTGTGGGGCCTGCGACTAGAGATCGGAAACGGGCTGTGCTTTTTCAGGCTAGTTCGAGGCACGGCCGGCCCGACACGACCCGGTCTGATATGTGGTGGCCCGTGCTCACACGGCATGAACGGTGGTCAGGCTGGGCCTGGAAAGCCGCCCATCTGTGGAACAGTACGGCGAACCGAGCCATGCTCGGGCTGGCCCGGCATGGCGAGCACGGCGGGCACGCTAATGCCGGTGGCTGCCTCGGCCTCACGGCCCTCTAGCTCCGTACATCCGACCTCCTACGCCGCTGCTCCGCCTCCTGCCCGCCGGCACTCATGGTGAGGGAGGAGCCGAGCCATAGCAATAGAGGGGATTGGCCGGCACCAGGAGAGGCAGTGGCCTGCCCCAGGGAAATTGGGAGGTGCCCAGGAGACTGGAGGCAGGCGACTGGAGGCATAGGTGCGGTGGAGTGGTAGAAGGTGTGTGGGACGGTGGCGCTGGTCAAGTCCAGGGGCAAGGACTGGTTGGAGTATGGAGGATTTGGGGAAAAGTAAAGAAGAAAGGGAATGAGAGATAAGGCAAGGAAGAGGAAGGAAATAAGGACCTGGAGAGCCATTCGGCCAAAGTAAGGAAAATAGAGAAAACCATTGGAGAGAGAGAGAGCAGCAAAGGGGGATGAGTAGCCAGAGAATGTGAGGCTGGAGAGCAAAGCAAAATGAAGGCATCAGAGAAGAAAAGATACGTGGAAGAAGAAGATAAAGGGAAAGGAGGGGAGAAGAAATAAAGAAAGGAAGAAAGAATCAGTGGTCAGGAGGCGTTCGGCTAGACAGGGAAAAATGGAAAGAGAGAGAAAGGGGAAAGAGAAAGGGGTGCAGTAAAAAGATTTTTCTCGTGAATATTTAACTTTAAACACTTTAAATTACTTGTTAAAATTCTACTAGTCATGATAAATTACAAAACATCACTTATCAGTATTTATGATTATTAAAGATTAATTAAGGGCTATCAATAGATTAAAATTTAGCATGTACATGTATGCGTACGAACCTACGAGAGATTAAATATGCATAATTGCATACGTAAAATCAGCTAAGAATGATTTTCACCGTTATATTTGTACATGTATCCATTTAATCGTGCCGCAACAACAAATGGTTAGAAATCAACAAAGGCCAAGCCTACCTCGTAAGTAAGCAACCCAGCTTCATGCTAGGAAAATAACATCTAGCGACGAGTATAGAATATGAGCTAGCTAGGATTACTACAACTAGGTTAAATTGAGCGAAGCCTCACCCTAGGAGCACAAACACAGCGATACCTCGCATTTTATTATATTTCCGTAAATTAAGTCGTAGCCAACGTGTTTAATTGTAGGCAACAATCCTAGTCATGGGAAGGACTCTTTTTCTTACTCAGGAAACTCCACTCTTGGACATAAGGTTTTAACGAGACAGTAACATTGTATCTTAAAATATCAAGGAAATTCCATTTTCCCCTAAAATATTTACGTCATTACATGCCTATGTTTTTACGCAACTAATTCAATTTTAACTAGTTTTTAACAAGATAGGTACAAGAGAAATGAAGATGATGGCCGCCGCCATCATCGCACCGCCGCCTTCATTATCTATGTTACTTTAGGCTAGACTTGGGCTGGCGCAGCACGAACGCTGACATGATGAGTTTTGGGCCATGCCTGGGCCTGGCAGGAGGCGAGGTGGGCCGGCACGGCGGGGTGACCGGGCTAAGCCGTCTTGGTACGATGCGGGCTGAAGCATGGTGGGCCCGGGTAATACCAGCACTACACAGCCCAATGCCCACCTCTACCTGCAACTACAAGGGCAAGCTTGGCATCCATGCCACAATCTCCACAATCTTCACAAGTCAACGTGTGATTGGTACTTTCACCGAGGCATTTTGTACCTCCTGCTAGCACGAGGAGTGGTGATGGTGGCCGTAGGCAGCGGCAATAGGCCTGGCTATTAGGGTTGGGAGCGGAGGAGTGAGGCTGATGACGACAAGGCACATGGTGGTGGAAGCCACTTTTGACATCTTCCAGTGCAGGCGACGGATGAGGTGTTGTGGTGGTCGATAGGGGAGGAGTCAGTGTGGGAAAGAAAGAAGACGACGGGATGAATCGGGATGATCAAGGAGGCATCATCAGAGGCATCTCCACCCCTGGATGAGGGCTTCTTCTCAGGGCACGGTTGGGCTCTCGGTAGGTGCGCTTGTGGGCGGCGGCGGCGTTGTGGAGGGATCTAGCGAGGGGGCACACAGAGTGCACTCCCTTGCGCTTCCGTGGCAATGAAACCATGGGAGGGGCTCGGAACCCTAGGCAGCGATGTGCTTGTGCTGCTTGCGGATCATTGGGGATGGGGGATCGAGGGGGTGGATCGGGAAGTTTGTGAGATGGGATGGGAAGGAGCTCGAGGATGGGAGGGAAAGGGAGGAGATAAGCAGGATGACAGTGGCGGTGTCTTGGTGGGGCGGGGATGACCCACATGTTGGTGCTAATCGTGTTTTGTGAGTTGGGGAGGGAGCGTGTTTTGTGAGTAGGGGAGGGAGGTGAAAGAATACCATTTACAACTCTTTTTTATAAGTAGTAGGGATTTAGAACATAATTTTACCGATAATATAAAGTGTCTAAATTTTTAATTTCTAGATCCGCCACTTGCTAGTGCTTCGATCTTCATTCCTCGAAACATAAATTCTATGAAGTGAATCTGATTCGGCGGCACGTCCAACAAAAGGAATAAATAAGCTCCCCGCATCTTGCGGGCATTGGAATATTTTTGCAGCCAGACGATTGCAAACACATAAGAATGCAAAGACAGAGCCTCAAGAATGGAATTCCAGACTGGAAGACGATGGGAAGAAAAAAAAATCAGCAACGGTTCCTCCATGTGAGCGGGCCCCACCGCCGGCGTAACACGCCATCGCGATCCCAGCGAGGTCTAGCGGTTTAGAGAGAGAGAGAGAGCCGCCGTTATATAAGCAGAGAAGAGGAGGCATCTTTTGGCCAGAGAGATCACTCTCCTGCATCTCCAAATCACACACGTCGAAGCAGAGGAGGAGAGAAGATACACGGCTGCCATGGCGAGAACGGCGTTTGCTCTCATCGCCGCCGCGGCCCTCGTCTTCGCCATCGCCATGCCGTCCGTCGCCGCGCAGGCACCCGCGCCGGGGCCCACCAGCGACGGTGAGTGAGTCATCAATTCATCATTCCTGCTTCTTGTAGCCTCTCCTCTGTCGTTCCACAAAGACGCCGAGGTCTGTTCAGAGGCAAGCAAGATGGACAGCAGCAGCAAGTAACATTTGTTCCGAAAATTTCCAATGTGTTTCTTGCGCATACATGCAGGAACGTCGATTGACCAAGGCATCGCCTACCTGCTGATGATCGTGGCGCTGGTGCTCACCTACCTCATCCACCCGCTGGACGCCTCCTCCCCATACAAGCTCTTCTGAGTTCCTGAACGTAGCAGCCTTCTCATTCTTTTCTTCTCTTCTTGGCTCTTCCTCCTCTCGATACGCTAGTGGATTCTTGAGAGATTGGTGGTGTGACATTCGATTTGGATTCATTTGTTGCCTGTACTCCGTTGGGTTCGCGTGTGTATATCATTTCTCCATGTACATGTTCTGTTCCAACGCTTCTCAGATCTCGTGCCATTTCCCATGTGGAAATTACAGCTTCGCTTTTGGTTGCATTTGCAATTTTGCATCAGGGGCTTGGCCGTCTAGGGAAAAACAATGATAAGTTAGGCCTAAGGGCGGCGGATAATTCCTTCCCCTTGACGAGGCTGGTGCATGTTTGCATCAAACGCCTACCGTCAATGTCCTCTCAAGAAAAGGAAAAGAAATCGTCAATCCATCAGTTCCTACAAACGACGAGTCCTCCGCCTAGCCTGGCCCGGATGTGATCAAGCCATGTTCTGCGTGGATGTCGGGCCTCCAGTGGACCTTATTTTGTACTGTTGTCTTCATCGAGGTTTACTCTTGACTGTTGTATGGTTGCGTTGTTTTTAGTTTTTAAAAGTTGTTTTTCGGTTTTTTTATGGTAACTAGCTTTTAAACAGAGTATCTTTTCAAGATAGAATCTACTAGTTAATTGTAGTATATACTATACTGACTTCATTTATATCGGTAAAAATCGCACGTGAGTTTCTGCAGTGGCGGACCTAGAGAATTTGACGAGCCTGGGCGAAGAACAAAGTCTAAATAACAAGCGCTCAGAAATATAGATCATAATACAAGTAAAATATGACAACCACATTAGTTTTAACTAGAATCATATCGTAGCACATGTTCACAAGATCACATGAATCTATAAAGTAAAACTTAACAGGAAAAATACATGCTAGTTCCTAGCTACGAAGCATACGACTACGAGCTCCAGTTAGCAGTGGAAGATGAGCCCGGGCAGGAGCCCAGGGTCGCCAGGCCCTGGGTCCGCCGGTGAGTTTCTGTTACTCTGTAATATCTTGCACAAACAGCCTAAAAGTCACAAACCGTAGCTAAAAGTCATAAGTTTCAGTCAAAAAGAACAGATCTATATTTGATCTGCTCTGACTGAGTTTTAACCAGTGTTGTGGAAAACGGTATATACTCGATAGAGGGATGTCGTGCCGCTAACCAATTAATCGCGATACAGCCCGGTTAATCAGAATTTAACAGTGTTCTTATTAATATATTGTAAACTATCACTCTACATAACATCATTTGACATGTTTTACATTTCATTGTTTGTACTTCATCTATATGATACATACTATTAACAACATTATAAAGTAATTTATTGCATTAATGGGTAACAATAAGTTATTTCCGTGATTAAATGTGGAAAAATGGAACATTAATCGGAAAACGGCCAATTAATCGGATTATGCGGTCAATCAATCGTTCGACGGCGTTAGTTGTGCTCCGATTATACTATTCATGATGGTTTAGCCACCGTCACCGATTAATTGGCCGAGTCGGCCGTTTTTCACAAACACTAGTTTTAACGTCTCAGCCCGATTGAAAGATGTGGAAAAACAATCCACGAGAGTATTCACACACGTAAGTAGGGATGTAAACAAGCAGATAATTTCCGTTCGACCGATCAACTGAATGCTTGTGGAGCAAAAACGGAAGAGCTAAATGGATATTCGGTGTCCGACTCCAACTCCGAGGAAAAATATGGAATAGGATACGGGATGAGTGATATTCGTCTGAATATATTTGTATGTCAAGTGATATGAGGAAGTCTGTTGTGATTTCACTTAGAAATAAGATAGACAGATTGTCACATCTAAACAAACGAGGAATACTGAGTGCTCTTCCTTTGATATATCGACAATTAGTCTCTCCGTGTTTGCTCTAATTGCACTCTACTATTCAATATCCTGTGTAAAGAAGCGGATAATTTCTATCCGATTGACCGTCTGAAGATTTATGGAATGAATACGGAATAGAGAAATAGATATCTAACATTATCTGTATTCGAATCTGACTTTGAAAGAAAAAATATGGAATAGGATAATAGATGAAAGAGTAGGCTTATGGCAAAGCAAAGCTTACATTCCAGCGGTGAGCAGCACGGACTCCCAGACAGCAGCACCCGGCTCCCGGACTAGGGCTGTAAAAAAGGCTCGAAGCTCGCGAGCTACTTGAGTTCGGCTCGTTCTAGACTCGGTTCGAACTTTAAACGAGCCGAACTCGAGCTTGATCTTGAGCTCGCGAGCTTCACCGAGCCAAGCTCGAATAGTTCGTGAGCCCCAATTCGAGCTCAAATAGTAATACATATTAATTCTTACCGAGCTTACTCGAGCTCGAGATTTTCTTATTGTTGAAAATTAGTGTATATTTGAATTATTTTGACTATTATCGAGCTTACTAGAGCCGAGCTCAAGCTTAAAATTTTCTTATTATTGAAAAATAATGCATAATAAATTATTTTAATTGTTACCGAGCTTCAATGAGCCGAACTCGAGCCTACTCGAGCTTAGGCCGAACCGAGCTCGAGCCCAGGTCCAGGCTCGGACCCCAACTCGAGCTCGGCTCGAGCTCGAGCCTGGAAGGCCAAGCTCGCTTGAGCTCGGCTCGTTTGTAACCCTATCCCGGACGCGCAACCCAAACCTCTCACCCCATGCATTCCGGAGCCCGTCCTGACAAGCTCCGGTTGACCGACTTGTAGCCGACAGTGGTAGAGCGTCTAGGCTTTCGATGTATAGCACATGGGCACGGTGACTCACAGACAGCGGCTCAACGAGCCCTTCGATGGCGGCATGTAGGGGTGCAAACGGGTCAGGTTAATCCCGACCGATCCGGCACCGAATCCGGAGAAAAAATATGGGTTAGGATATGGTAACAACAATATCCGTCCGAATCCGATATGTCTTCAAGTTTGATTTCAGGTTAGTGCTACTATTTGACATTTCATTTTCTTTTGCAATGGTAAAATAAAATCTTCCACATCAGCTATTAAGTAGTAACATCAAGTTCTTGACAGTACGTCCTCCTACTCCATTTGCTGTACTGCATGCATTCCTTACAAACAAGTAGGGGTGCAAATAGGTCGGGTTAATCCCGACCGATCCGGCACCGAATCCGATTGGTATCTAATCCGGAGAAAAAAATATGGGTTAGGATATGGTAACATCAATCCGTTTGCACCCCTAGCGGCATGCACGATCTCATGCACCGCTCCGCCTCCTTTTGTCTCTTTGCTCTTGGCTATAAAAGCCTCTCTTGCTGTTGTTTTTTTTCTTATTTTGGCCCTCTTTTATTCTATTTCTAAAAATGATCTCCTGGAAAACTTTTCACAGAAATGGTTCGTTTTGTCAGCGCTACATGTTAGTCGTAGAATTCTTGTTACTAAGAATTGGGGCAAGTTAGCAGGGGAACATCGCTTCGTAAGTGTCCAATAAATGACATGGCTCTGACCGCTCTCCCCAAGACGGTAAGACCACCAACCACCGATCGATCAAACCGCTATCCCCATGGCGGTCGGATCGTCGAGCACAAACCCTAACAAATAGGTCAAGGCTGATCTAACTGCTATCCCAGCTCTAGTCAGATTGTCTAAAACCTGACAGTGATACTGAAATATGAATTTTATGAAACTTTCATCAAATACAATTTAACTCAACTAAAGTGCCAATTATTCATCGTAAACATAATCTAGACCTTTTACATGGTCTCTCATATATGAATATATGTTGGACCCGAAATAGCAATCAGAGAGGGGTGAATGATACCTTTCAACCTCTCTAGATCGTATTCCAAAACTTTCACTCTATTAGTTATTGGAAGCTACGAAGATTGGTTTAGGCCCACTACCAAAGAACTCACATAAGCATGAAAGCAAAACTAAGTTCAAACTTCAGGGTTGTGACTACTAGTACCGTGGCCAAGCGGTATGACCACAAGTGAAGGATGGTATGACTGGAGGCTGGTAGTACCGCAGGCCTAAGGTGGTATGACTACACCCCTATTTACAGGACAGAAAATCAGCCTAAGCCAAAACCAAAAAGAGTGCAATCCTCAAAATACAAGTCTAAATGACTTGAGACTTTACACAAACCTTGCCAAGGATATTAGGAATCTAATCCATCCAAGAATCGCATGGATGTTGGCCAAAATTCTAGCCTTTCCTTGAAATAAACAAGGTTGCACAAGAATCAAGCAAACCTTAAAACCTTCGGTTCTAACTTGCTCGTGGGGTTAGAGATGGCCAAGCTCACTCTAAATAGGTTCCCATATATCACAGCAAGCTAGATCACACAAAGATTTAAGGCTAAAACTCTAGGATCATGATTTCACAAGAAGTGTTCTAAATCAAGCCAAATCAGACAAACTCTAAGATCTTGCTACATCTAGTCCCTAGATGGATGGCAGATGATTCTTATGAAGCATCTCTATCTCTTACACGTCTTTGAAACTAACAAGATCAAGAAGGAAGAAGAGAGAGCAAAATTCAAACCAAAACACATGCAAAACAAACAAGATTAAGAATACACTATGTAGGATAAAATTTTGATCTATTGTAACATGTAGATGAAGGTTTTACAGCCACTTAACCATAGAAGATAGAGCTCTCTCTCCCAAGAACACTCACCCCAAAAGTCTCCTCTCCAAGGAAGACTCTCTCACAAACCTTAGAGAATGGATGTGTTGGTTGGCTAGCCACATGCCTCCAACCGCCTCCACCTCAAATAGATATAGCAATCAACCCACATTTAACCCTAATATATACTATCCATTAGCACAATTGAAAAAATTCATTAACCCCATACACACCAGATTTTACACTCAACACATAACATATGCAAGCTTCTCAAAGCACATAAATCCAAACCTGCTAAGGAGTAAGATTTCATTCACTTGGCCTCCTTAGTGATTCTTTAGCCTAAACTGCTCTCCAAAAGACCAAGTACCGCGGTTTTGGTCCCTTCGCCATTTTATGTATTTTGGGTTCCCCACCAAAAACCTTCGCCTTGATCGTAGAGCCCACCTTTTCTCCAAGCCTAGTCTATGGTCATCTCTTTCTTTGCAAGCAATGCTTATGCTTGTGACGTATAGGTTTACCAATGGCTCATGCATCAGCAAGTCTCTTTGAGTTGGTTCTCTCGACTATACCTCACTTGCACCGACCTTAGACTACACAACTCAACCAATGACCAAATCTCACATTTATCCAAATCCCTTGGATATCAGACTGTTATTGACAAACCGGTTAGACCGCTCTAGTCAATCTAGTCAAATCTAGGTAACAGAGAAGCTGGTAAGACTGTTCACAGATTTGTTTACCTCTTTTAACCTTGTGATTTTGCTCTCAGCTTTGTGTGCCAAAGCCCCCATATGGAATTCAGTGGACATCGATCTTAAATCTCTGGTGGCATGATAGAGGACGGTTACTACAGGATGACGAAGAGGCGATTGTGGTACCTGCAGAATACAATAATATTGATGAGTGATACTTGCTGAACAGAGCAAGCAACTAGGAGCAAAGACGGCGAATCAACCTCACACGGGAAGGTGGTGCAAGGGCCTAATAAGCTAAGGACGGAGCCACCGGGGGCTTTATTAGAGTGGTTGAACAATGGCCTTTTTGTGGCTTTTTGGTGTCTTTTAATTTTTGTTTCTCCAAAATTCAAAATAAATAGATCTACTTCTTCAAGCGATTTCTCAAAGGCACTTCTTTAAATGGCTTCTCAAACCTAAAACTAAGTGCACTATTTATATTGGTGTCTCCATCGTTTATTGCCATCTCGAAAAACATAGACAAAAGACATTAGCTGTAGCCCAAAAGAACCGACCCAATGATACGCATAGTAGCACTCAAGGAACCAAAATATGCTTATGAATTAGGTCATATTCTAAATAGCTTCTAGCTTCAAAATCCAAAAGCCGTTAGGAACACGTTGTCTTCCTAATGCAGTTTTTTCTTCCTTTTTTGTTTTTCTTTTGCATTATCGATGAAGATATAATGTTGTTTTTTTTAATATTATTCTATTTTTATTTATTTTTCTTTAATTGAATACCTAATAACAGGAGTAGTACTTGCACTAACACTGGAGGGAGAGAGCCAGATGGTTAATGGTTTGGGCCAGAAGGGAAGGATGAGCCAGGGTGGTGAGCCGGGAACGTGTGGGCAGAGCACTGAAGCCAGAAACATCCTGGAATTCTACAAGTGTTCAGATTGAAACTTTACTAATCCGTAGTGCCTAAAGATTAATTTTAGCTGGTTCTTTCTTTAATTAGTTTGAAACCCATGCATGCAAGCTGGGTTCGGTTCCTTTTATTATTATTTTGTTTAGAAAATTCTGAATTATCAGTTTGTTTGAGCCATGTTCAGGCCATGAGTCCTAGTTGTGATTTATTTGAGTCAGAGTCTGTAATCTGGATTGAGTCGGTTTACGGGCTTGAGCTCGAGTCCAATAGACTCAGGTTGTGCGTCATTTTATTATTATTTTTATTTTCTTAAAAGAGGGTTCACTTAAGGGGAAGCAGCCCTTAATACCTCTTTTTTTCTCTGTTGTCTTTTATATTCTACTCCATTTGCCTGAGGTGGATTGGCTGGAAAGGTGGATTGAAGGGGCGGGCCTTCTTCTATTAATTCTGGCTATTTTAGCCGTTATAGAAAATGGAAAAACTCCTGTTCGTCGGGAGGGATCGTGCGTGGCATCTGGTATAGAGGATGATGATTCTGGGAAGGGGGTTTCATAGGTGTGGGGACTGAAGTTCTTCATTTGAAGAGCTGGCAGGCCTACCGGCTCGCAGAGCTGGGGTATAAAGCCTATAGTCGGCTCCCCTATTGTAAGTTAGAACGTTTTGCGTCGAGAGAAAAATGCAAATAGTCGCCGGTTGACAACTGGAGGAGCTGCTGCCGACCTAGTTCCTGTGAATCCTTGCCGTTCCGCTCGTTGATTCGCGGCTGTTCTTCTTGATCCACGGTTTGGCGAGATTTGTGGCTTGGAGTTGTTCCTGTGACGTTTGCTAGATTGGTTCAAATCCTAGCCGAGTAATCTGCTACTTCTGTTCTTCAATCCAGACAAGAGGTGCGTGTTTACTGTGTAGAGATTTCGAGAGAACAAGTTGCTGCTGTGATAATTAGTTGCATTAAGGAATCAGGGTTCGACTAATTAGCTCTTGTTCTTAAATTGTTACTGTCATTCTTTCCGGCCGGAATATAAAATTATTTCCAAGATTTCAGTCGGACTTCGGTTGCTGAGAGATACTGAAGAGAAGGATGTGTTACTCGTACTGTAAAGATGGGCCACAAATCGCGCATCAATTAGTACCATACTAATTGATCTGTGTCAGGCAATGTCACAGGAGATCAAGGCTTCGTTCGAGACAAGGAGGAGCCGACGTAACATTGGAGGAAGAGGGGTGAAGGAAGGGTGGGTGTTAGGCTGTCTGCGTATGTGCTGCGATGCCATAGTAAGAAGGCAATGTAGGGCCACCGGTAGGTGGAGGAGCTTGCCACCGAGCTCGGACGATGGCAGGGCTGCTCGCCAGTGAGCCTAGGCAGCAGCTCCGGGTTGTCGGGCAGTGGCTCCGCCTCTGTTGGTATTAAGAAGGTTAGGAGGTGAGGTGGGAGAAGAGGAAGGGTTTTACATAGGATCTAATGATCCTTAGCTACTCCGCGGTTGGGCCAAGCGGTGAAATTTTGTATGTATTGAGTCACTTACATCTTGCCCTTGGGTGGGCTGATCAGAACTAGGATTGGGCCAACACATCACAAGACAAGTGAATAGGGCTTTCTACAATTTTACATACCTTGCATTGGTTTAGGTTAGGCCCAACCTAGTTTTAAATTTCTAGCAATGCCAAGCAAGTTAGGGCACCGGGGGGGGGGGGGGATGTGATCATGGCTTTGTTTGCCTATTTTATGTATCTACTTTTCTTTTATGGTGTTACTTGGACAGTGTAACATCCCATTTTTGGGAATTCAAGTGCATGAATTAAATATTCAAATTTGAATTCAAAATAAATTCAACTCAAATTCAAATTCGAGCCAAAATTCAAGTTCAATTCAAAATCCGAAAGCCCAACCCTAGCTTGGACCAAGCCCGACCCATTCCCACATTCTCTCAGCCCACTGGGCCCTTGGCCTGGCCCAAGCTGCTCACCCTACCCATGCGCGCGCTATGTATGCATGTGCGGAGCAGCCCGCATGCATGTCGGCTCTATACTATTGCAGTGCTCCACCTCCTTCTCCTGTGCACGCCACCACACCGCACCGTCCTCATAGCTACGTCCTTGCCTTGCCAGACCCCCCGTTGGCCTCCCCTCTCCTTGTGCCGCATGCCCTGACCCATGCCCAATGCATGCACCACCAGTGTCGCCCGTCCCTGTGCCACTCCCATCACCACCGCCTATCTCTGCTCGAGTCTCTCAGTTGCCAGCCTTCTCTGGTGAGTCCCGTGCTCTACCAAGCGTGTCATTGCTTTCGCCTTACTCCTCTCTCTCTCATCGCACCTAATTGGCCCCTTAGCCCTTTCAACTCAGCGGAGTGACCGTCTTCCCCAACTCTGACCACCTCGGCAACCCACCGACTCCGAGCATCTCCCGCCGATTCCTCCTGGCTCAAGCATCCTCGCCACCTCCTCTTGATCACGGCCACCAACTTGGGCCACCGTCGCACAACCAAGCCGATGCCGCGCTCCTTCTCTGCCCCGCCTCAACCTCTCATCGTGCTGCCTCAACTCGCCTCAGATCCTGCCAACCTCTTCGATAGGTTCTCCTCACCCCGTAGATGCTTCCCATGCTTTTAATTAGTTCGGGGCGCTATCAGTGCTATGGCCACCATGTTGGTCATGCCTTTGCCACACCCCTCGCTTTTGCGCCACCCCTCCGGTGTGCCTCCGGTGATGCTATCACCACCCCTAGGTGTGGTTTAGCCATGATGTTCCATTTTTTGCTTTCGTTGGTGACTATCGCTACTTGCTCCACTACCGATGAGCTTGGCAAGGCGCCGCTCTGTTCGGCTGGTGAGGAGTCATTGTTCCATGTTCATTAGTTTAAGTTGAATAAATTAGCATTAATGATAATCATTAGTTTAAGTTAATCCACCTCTGACATGGGCCCAACCGATTAAGAAAATCATGTAATAGGTGGATGGAACCTTCACTACTATTAATATTGCACAGTTTTAGTCCCTTTAATAAATTATGGTTTAGTCAAAATGTTAAGTCATAAGGAATTTCCTACTTATTGTAGCTTTAATTGATGCCTTTTGCAAATAAAAAAACATGAGCCTACCTTTGTTGAACCTTGCGTGCATAATACTACACTTTGTTTATTGGCTCACTGTAGGATTGGAAACGGCAACAGAGAGGGGGTGAATGGTGCTTTTTAAAAATCGACCCCAAAATATTCACAAAAATCTCAACTCTCCGATAGCTATAAAAGCTATGAAGAAGATGATTCAAGCTCTCTGGAAATCGCAATTAGAACGACAAAGGATTTAAAAACAGGTTTGGCCGAAACAGGTAAAAGGCAGCATGTTTTAGTCTTTACTAGAGACAAAAGGAAAGAGCACAAACCAAAAAGAACACCTGGCAGAAGAATACTTGAAGCAGTAAATACCAAAACAGATTGAGCAACAATTCTACTGACAAACCAAAGAACAAAAGAAGAAATGCAGTGGGACTGAAACTACTCCCTGAAAACCGAGACAGAGAGATGAAGAAACTGCTGAAATCCGAACACAGAAAAGGAAGCCAAAAACTAAAAAGACTGCTGACTGAAACTACTGAGCAGAGAAGAGAAGTCTAGCTGAAAATTGAACCGACCAAAAGTTGTCTACTAGCTCAACCAAAAGCAGAAAAGGAAAACAGATTCACTGCAGGGGTGCCGAAAACAGGAAGCAGCAAAAATAGCAAAACCGAAAGGAACAAAAAATGCAGACAAGAAATAGAGACAAACTGACCACCGAAAATGTGCACACTGAAAAACAGGCTGAGGGATGGAACCAAAACCGAAATCAAATGACTTGATAAGACATTCTCTCCAGTGATCAACACAACAGAGAGAAGGATCTTTTTGAAAGGAAGAACATGATTTCCAACCTGGGATAGACCTAATTGCTTGGAGAAAGAGATCGGCAGAAAAACTGAAAGTAAACAAGCAGTGACTACTTTTGGTTGCCAGAAACAGAGAAGACAACAAACTGCAGTTTACTGGACCAAAACCAGGGCAGACCAGATGCTACACTACCAGACACTGCAAGTAAAATAAAAAGATAAAACAGAAAGGAAGGCAAAACTGAAAAGAAAAAACAGATCAAAACGAGAAAACAGATCAAAAACTAGTAGTAGTCCTAACTCTTTTATTATCAAAAAAATCATGGCATGCAAATTTTTGATCTAATTGTAATTCCCAATCAAGATAAGCTTTAGGGTTATATCTACCAGCAAATGGGGGAATTGTAAACTTGACTTTAATGAATGCATCATCATCACGTACCTCCCTTTGTAACCTACCCATACCTTGTCGATTTTGCCTAAGTCAATGACAGTCACGGTCATCGGGGCCCTCGATTTCAGTGTTGGCATCACCGTTGTTCTCTTCGACATCATAATCCTCATCCGTCGAAGAGTGAGGGGCATAGAGCATGTCGAGCAACTGGTGGTGGTGGACGTTGCTCAATGTTCTTAACTCTATTGTTGATGGTGGTGAGGGTGTCATTGAGCTGATCCAACACGTTGTAGATCTCCTCTGTTCTCTTGTTGACCTTACAGTTGAAGTGTTACACAAGCATCCTTGTGTGAGGAGTGAGAGGTCCGACACTCTCAAGTTCAAAAGATTGGTCATCATTCTTGCCATCATGCTTCGAATTTTGTGAACCTGCCATTGTTAGTAGAACACAAGGAATTCATAAGAAAATTTGTTAGCTCTCTATCAACTACTAGGTGCTGCAGGCTACATAAATCTCACACTCTCAAGCTCTTATCAAATGGTTACAAGATTCTTACTAACCAAAGCAAGTGGGACAACCGGTGACTGGTTCATGTTAATTTGACTAGAGTGGTGAGTATAGCGATTGTCGATACATCGAGACCTGTTCTGTTAGTAGTATGTAGAGCGTGGACAAGCAATATATAAATAGCAAATAAATGGCAATATTCAATTTAGCTGAATAATAGTCCAAAATATTCACCTAAATTGTTGGCACAAACTAGTTCTTAACCCTAGCTCAAGCAAGCGCACACTAGACGAAAAAACGGCTATATAACAAGAGCTCAAAATTTGGAAATGAACAATGCTACCAAATTTTCTTCTTTTATTGATTTTTTTAACTTGTGCGGATCTTTTTTTTGCAATTGCCTTTTTTCTTTTTTTCTAAGCAACACGAATATTAAGCTCACCAAAATCTAACCTAAAATCTCACACTCTCAAGCTCTTATCAAATGGTTACAAGATTCTTACCAACCAAAGCAAGTGGGACAACCGGTGACTGGTTCATGTTAACTTGACTAGAGTGGTGAGTATAGAGATTGTCGATACATCGAGACCTGTTCTGTTAGTAGTATGTAGAGCTTGGACAAGCAATATATAAATGGCAATATTCAATTTAGCTGAATAATAGTCCAAAATATTCACCTAAATTATTGGCACAAACTAGTACTTAACCCTAGCTCAAGCAAGTGCACACTAGACGAAAAAAGGGCTATATAACAAGAGCTCAAAATTTGGAAATGAACAATGCTACCAAATTTTCTTCTTTTATTGACTTTTTTTAACTTCTGCGGCTCTTTTTTTTTTGCAATTGCCTTTTTTTCTTTTTTCTAAGCAACACGAATATTAAGCTCAGCAAAATTTGACCTAGCAACAAAGATTACACAATCTAGAATGAAAGAAAACTCAAACTAGATGGCAAACAGACACCAAAAATGGGTGCTGAAACTTCGAAGGTCGTTTTGAGGCCTTAACGAACTTTTTTGGGTTTTCACTTTTTTTGGTGCCTCATGAACACCATTAGACCTATCCAACAAGCCAAAGAACGCTACAATATGAGTTCGTATGCAAAAGGTATGGCTGTTTTAATAAATACTGCATGAAACTGTCCTAAACGTTGATGACGGGGCTACTTGACCGAGACGACCAAGTCCGTCCTAGGTGATTCGGCCAACCAAAACGAAGGAAAAAACCGAGTTGATCTCTATCTCCCCAAACATCTAGTGGCGCAAACTCGACAGCGAAGAGCAACCGCCAACCCTAAAATAGATCTAACCATTTTTTATTTTCAAATGCAATAACCAAAACTAAAATCAAAGCACAAGACCCAGATCAGCAACTAAAACTTGATGATGGATGAAAATTCAACATGGAAATTGAAAACTGAATTGCAAAGGCACAATTAGGGTTTAGTTTTGGTGATTTTCGATGAATGTAATATTTTTGTGGGGCCATTTTCTGGTTACAGGTATGAAAAACAAAAATCTCATTGGGCAATCTATGCTCTAATACCAACTGATGAGGAGATTTGGCTTGATCTTCCGATGAGAATGATAACTATGATTGTTTGATATGACGTTGATGATGGGGCTACTTGACCGAAACAACCAAGTCCATCCTGTAATTGCTACACCACACCCTTGTCATTACCAATCGTGCCCAACATGAATGATCTTTTATGTAAGCAATCGAGAATCAAGCAAGAAAGAAATAAGTGTAATCTGAATTTATGAGTGAAATATGAAGTTTCATTAAACAAGAGAGAGGCCTGAAGTCGTCGTAGTTGGTATAGTCGACACAAGTACACAACTAATGTTTTCTAAATGAAATTTAATCTAAACAAGTCTAAACCCTAAAAGTAGCAACCCTAGAAGTTTTTATGGGGCTAGAGATGTGGTAAGGACATCCGTGAGGGTGGGGGAACATCCCACTACTACTCCCTAGTTACTACTCCCTAGTTGGGCTCAAATTGATACAAGGCCTAGGGGCCAGGTTTGAAACTAATTTAGACTTGTTTTTTAGATTACGATATGCTCAGGTAGAGTTTTGAGGTAGGAATAGAACCATTGGAAATAGACATCATAATCTTTCCAACAAGTCCAAGGTCACCTCATTTGGACTCCGTATGCAACTTCTATGCTCGTTTGAAATTAGCGCTGTCTCCGAAGGCCGAACTGGATTCTAGAATATGCCCAGCTTTTGTTCTTGATTTTCCTGGCCTCAAGTGATGTGGCAACCTCCAATGTTCATCCCAAGTGTATCCATGACTCCAATGCCTCTCTTTAATCCTTGCCCGTGTTTCTAAGCACAATCACATCATGTGCATGAAGCAGCAACCCATTCTTAGAAGCTGAATTAAACAACCCTAGAAATGAGCTCACCTGATAATTCAATTGTCGTGCAAATGCCCTTGTCATACCTCCCTGCTTAGCATCTTGTGGATGAGTGTTGTGGTGTATATCCAAGGAAGTGAAGTCCTCATCGTAGGGAGTACCAAGATGTATCAGAACATGAAGACTATATACTGGTGGCCTCACAAACAGAAAAAGTGAACCAAATCCTTAAAGATATGCTTCAAACTTGTGCCTTAGAGTTTACCACATTGTGCCCTAGAGTTTACCACAGATTGGGAGAGATGCCTACCTTATCCAGAGTTCTCCTACAACAACATCTATAGTCCAATTTGAAGATGTCCCCATCGAAGCCCTCTACGTCAGAAAGTGCAGAACCCCTTCACATTGGGTAAAAGCAGGAGAAGGTTATATCTTTCAGCCAGATACCTTAAAGTAGGTAGAAGAGAAAGTCTGCCTAATCAGAGACTGACTACAAGCCGCCCAATCTAGATAGAAGAGATGCTGACTATTGTCGTAGGGAATTGACCTTTGAAATTGGAGCCATGTCTATCTCAAGGTGTCACCTCTTCAAGGGATCCAAAGATTTAAAGTTAAAGGCAAGCTCGCACTGAGATGTATAAGCCCATTCCCAATCACTGCTAAGTGTGGAAAAGTAGCCTACCAGCTGGAGTTACCCACAAGTCTGGCAGACATGCACAGCATGTTCCACATCTTATAGCTCAAGAGTGCCTCAAAGTGCCTGAAGACCAAGCCTCAGTAGAGGCCATCAAGCTCCAAAAAGACCTGACTTATCCAGAGCATCCGATCAAGATCCTCGACGTCATGGAGAAGCAAACAAGAGAACAGAACATCCGTCTCTACAAAGTGCAATGGAGCAACCACACCGAGAGAAAAGCCACCTAGGAGCGTGAAGATGAGCTGATGATAGACTACTTGTATCTATTCTCCAAGTAGCCAAAATTTGGGGTTGATATTCTTTTTAAGGTGGGTAGGATCTATAACATCCCATTTTTGGGAATTCAAGTGCATGAATTAAAAATTCAAATTTGAATTCAAACCAAATTCAACTCAAATTCAAATTCAAGCCAAAATTCAAGTTCAATTTGAAATCCAAAATGCCAAAACCTAGCTTGGACTAAGCCTGACCTGTTCCTGTTGTCTCTTAGCCCATTGGGCCCTTGGCCTGGCCTAGCTGGACCCATGCCGCTCCCCCTGCACATGCACGCTCTGTACCCATGCGCATTGTGTCGTGTGTGCCCTCACCACGCCACCGCACGCCTGCAAGCTCCTGTATCACTGCAGTGCTCCTCCTCCTTCTCCTGTGCGCGCCACCACTCCATGTCATCCTTATCACCTCATCATCGCCTCACCAGACCCTCCTTGGCCTTCCCTCTCGTACCATGTGCCCCAACCTACGCCCATCGCGCGTGCCACTACCGTCGCCTACCCTAGTGCCGCTCCCATTCCCCCCGCAGTTTGACCCTTGCGTCTCCTTCACACCACGCCATCAATGCCTTCCCTGTGCCTTGTCGCATGCCAAGCCACACTGCCCTCGATCATTGGGCCTTCCCCTATGCACGAGCAGTGCCACAGCACACCCTTCTCTTTGCCTGTTTGGTGACCGTTGCCCCTATGGCTATTTAAGCCAAATCCATGGTCTCTAAAGCTCCCTCACCCCACACCATTTCTTCCCCTTCCTTGCCTTGGCCGTGCCAAGCTCTGGTTGAGCTCACCATCACCACCACCTATCTCCGCTCGAGCCTCCCATCACCACCCTTCTTTGGTGAGTCCCATGCTCTACCAAGCACGTCATTGCCTTCACCTTACTCCTCTCTTTCTCTCTCTTACTACACCTAATTGGCCTCTTGGTCCTTGCAGCTCTCCAGAGTGACCATCTTCCCCAACTCCGACCACCCTGGCAACCCGCCGACTCCGAGCATCTCTGGCCAATTCCTCCCAGCTCAAGCATCCTTGCTACCTCCTCTAGTGATCCCCACCAATGATTTGGATCATCATTGCCCCTAGCCCACTGGTGTCGTGCTCCTTCTCTACATCGCCTCAGCCTCTCGCCACCGTGCTATCTCGACCAGCCTCAAATCTGACCAACCTCTCTGGTAGGTTTCCCTCACCCAGTAGATGCTTTCCATGCTTTTAATTAGCTCGTCGCGCCATCGGTGCCACAACAACCATGTTGGCTATGCCTCCACCACGCCTCTCGTCGTCACGCCGCCTCTCCAGTGTGTCTCCGACGATGCCGTCACCACCCATAGTTGTGGTTTAGCCCTGTCATTCTATTTTTTGCCTTCACCGACGATCACCGCTGGTTGCTCCACCACTAATGAGCTCAGCACGGCGCCGCTCTATTTGGCTGATGAGGAGTCATTGTTCCTCGATCATTAGTTTAAGCCAAGTACTTAATTTGTGTTCATGATCATCATTAGTTTAAGTTAATCAGCCACTGACTTGTGGGCCCAGCTGATTAAGAAAATCAATTAAATTATTTTAAAGTAGCCAAGTAACTGATATGCGGGCCTCATTTACTGTGCCCTGCATAGTGTTAGGCGCTACTTGTCAGTCTTTAGGCTTTTCCCTTTAAGAATTTTTTTCAAAAAGAAATTAAAACCCGTGGGTCCCACCTATCAGCCACTGTGGCATTTTCTAGTAAAGGAATAAATCAAAAATGAAATTAAATCTAGTGGACTCCACCTATTAGTCAAAGAGAAACTCTCTCCTCTAATTATTTTGGAGATTTATTCCTGATTTAAAATTTGGAGAGCTCGTTCTCACTCATTTTAACTCCAAAATGAATGAAACTTGTTTCTAAATTCTTCTAAATTCAAGATCAATCTAATGAAATAAAATAATCAAGTTGGAGTTTATTTAGATTTTCATTTGAATTTATTTGTTTGCTTGCATATTTAGTTGCTTTCCGTTATGATCTTTTGAGTAGAGTACAAGGACACGAAAGAGTTGTACTTCAAGCTGAGTCAAGACTTCCAAGACCAACCTACTTTTGAGCCAGGTGAGTTAATACTTTGATTATATTGAACTTACATTTTTATGCAAATTGTATTTGCTTAAATTATCAAGTTGTTGCAAAGAGTCCCAACAATATATATTACCCTAATTAAGGACATGTACGAAAATGATGTGACTAATGTCAGAACGTGTGATAGTGTTACTATTGACTTTCTCATTAAGATAGGACTACACCAAGGGTTAGCGTTGAGTCCATACATTTTTGCCCTAGTGATGGACGAGGTCACACAGGATATACAAGGAGATATCCATTGGTGTATACTTTTCGCTGATGATGTGGTGCTGGTTGATGAGAGTAGGATAGGTGTTGATAGGAAACTCGAGTTATGGAGGAAGACCTTAGAATTGAAGGGCTTTAGACTTAGTAGGACTAAAACTGAGTATATGAGGTGTGATTTCAGTGGTGCTAGGGTAGATGATGGAGATGTTAGATTGGATGGAGGACAAGTAGTGCCTAAGAAGGACACATTTCGTTATTTGGGATCGATGTTACAGTGGGACGGTGAGATTGATAAAGACGTGAGGCACAGGATAAGAGCGGGGTGGGTGAAATGGCGCCAAGCATCTAGTGTCCTGTGTGATAAAAAATCCCTCAAAAGTTAAAGGGTAAGTTCTATAGGATGGCGATCAGACCCACGATGCTATATGGAGCAGAATGTTGGGTGACTAAAATACAACATATACAGAAAATGAGTGTAGTGGAGATGAGGATGTTGTAGTGGATCTGTGGTCATACAAGGTGGGATTGCATCCGCAATGATGATATATGTGATAGAGTGGGGGTAGCATCAATTGAAGAGAAGCTTGTCCAACATCGCTTGAGATGGTTCGGACATCTCTAATGACAGCTTCCTGAGGCATTGGTATGTAGTGGAATTTTAGGACGTACTGAAAATGTAAGAAGAGGTAGAGGTCGACCAAAACTGACGTTGGAGGAAACAGTTAAAAGAGACTTGAAGGATTGGAATGTATCTAAAGAATTAGCTTTGGATAGGAGTGCATAATGGAAGTTAGCGATCCACGTACCAGAACCATAAGAAAATTAGGGGTAGTGTTTTAGGCTCTAGGCTCAGATTGTAGGTTGTACAGCTTAGGGTTTTTAGCATTGTAGGTTTTTATTTCAAGGCTCTCATCTCTTTGATCTTGACAAGGTTTCATTCCTAGCCTACCCCAACTTGTTTGGGACAAAAGGCTTTGTTGTTGTTGTATCAATTGTATGCTATTATTTGTTATGCAAACTTTATGTTTGTCTTAAGGTTATAGTTACATGCTTATCATTCATTGCATTATTATTACCCCACACTTTGGATATTTGACACATAATGCATGTCACCCTAGAAATATAATGGTAATCATACTAGCTATAAGTTATATATAAACACCATACATAGACCTGCTTAAATACTCCTGAGGCATTAAATTACCCAATCATCATTTACAATAAGAAACTAGTTTTGTGACAGCCATTGGAGAGAAATAGCTGGTATGTTGAGATAACTTAATTTCTATACTTCTCAAAAATCCTAAAACTTGTTTTACCTAACAAGACGTATTATAAGAGGTGTTGGCGTAGATATAACACGAGAATGTGTGGTTTGTAGAAGCACCACCCAAATAACTTAAAGGACTGAATCTTGTGATGACCTCCTAATGTAAAATAGTGCAGCCACAAGTCCATAATGGGTATGACCTAACCAACTAATTTGTATCAAACCGGTGTAGGTTGCGCCATTCGGTGGAACATGGGACAAGTGATGGTTTAAGCCTCCGTGCGGTAGAAGAGAGAGCTTCTGGAGTGGGTGGACATAGCCCCATAGCAGTAAAAACTTTAGCCGGTATGGCCTCACTAGGAAGATGCATTTTAAAGGCCATATAGTGATCTTCTTGATTCACATATATAAGGAAATGTGTGAAAAATAACAAATTGTGTACAATCTCTGCAAAGTGAAAAATGTTCGAACAATTGTGCCCATGGTCATAGGCGGGTATGGAAACTTACTTGAGCTAGTATCTATTTCTAAAACTTTGTGGGTAGTGTTGGATCAAAAACGGCAACAAGGGGGGGGGTGAATGGTGCTTTTTAAAATTCGCCCCAAAGAATTCTCACAAAAGGGACTAGAACAGTAAAAGAAATGAAAAAGAGCACAAACAGATTTAGACAAAGCAAGAAAGATTGAACTGCAGTTTAGGCAATTAATGCAGTTACCCGAGAGACATGGATGATATTTCTTGCTGGCAAAGAAAGAACCACTGAAAACTGAAAGCTAAAGAAGCAGTCACTAAGAGCTAGTTGATACTTGCTGAGGAGAAGATTTAGGCATTTCGGCAGCAATTACTTAGCAACGAAAACTGAAAGCATGTGCTACTAAAAGCCGAAAAGAAAAGAAGCCTTTACTAGCCAAACAAGATCACAACGTGCTGCTGCAGAAACAAAAACAAAGAGGACAAGGCTAAACCGAAAAGCAAAAGCTGCAAAAGCACTTAGCCAAAACCATTGAAAATAAGTAGTTGCTACCTGACAATGAAACCAAACAAAGAAATGCTTACTGCCAGACTAACCGAATGGATCTCCAAGCAAAACAAAAATAGGACTGAAGAATCGGCTAAAATAATGAAATGGCAACAGAGGGTAAACAAGCTTGGCCGAAAGAATCAAATACCAATTAAAAGCTGCCTGACTTGACCGAATAGAGAGCAAGAAGAGCACACAACTAGAAACTAAGCTGTCCATTAATGATGATTAAATAAGAGGGTTTATAGCTATCTCTCGAAAATCTCTCTCATTTCATCTCTCACTAAATCACTCTCATTTTTCTCTCCTTAAATCACTCTCATTTTTCATCCATGGAGAGAACCAAATAAAACCCTAACTCTTACACCCACTCTATATCACTACTCCACTAGATAGCATCCTCTATTTATAGCCTCCACTAATGGATTTACAACACACTTTACCCATTAGCTCTCAACAACTCATGGCACTTTATCCACAATCCACTTCATGGCGCTTTGCGTATTCACCAAAACGCCCTTCGCGCACCTTCTAGGAAGCTTCCTCATTCCTTGCCCTCCAAGCCACGTAGCCACCTCGAGTCCTCGCCGTCTTCGGCACACCTCGACCGTTCTGACCTCGGCACCGCCTGCGCCTAGTCCGGTCATCCCGTGCCTCGCCACGACTCCACCTCGACGTCCTGCAGCCATCACAGACAAGAAATACATTACATAGCACCGCTCGAAACACATAATCCTTGTTAGCATCAACGAATCAAACTCAATCAAGAAATTGCACAAACGACCAATCGGAAAGAAGAAAATGCCTCAAGTCCGACTAACAAAACCCGATTGCGCCAAGTGCCAACTCGGCACGAACCACACAAACCAAACTCAATCTTTCGAAAATACTCGTCAATTACTCATCACAAGCATGTGGTCACAACCTCATGGTCTTTCAATCTTTCCCTTGATGAGTATATTGACAAACCCAGAAAAAACATAAAGTTGAGTTTGAAAAAGAAAGAGAGTCAAACATGGTCCAAAAGAAATCAAAGAAGCTCATGACTATATCAACAAAGGAACACTAGAGCTACAAAAGAAAGAGCAAATTGTTCTCCAAGGCTCCAGAAAGTTCCCAAAAAGCTTTTTCTCCGCTATTCTCCCCCTTTTGGCAATAAAATCATCAAGAATTCAAAAGAGAGAATCAATCATGAGAATGGATGGAATGGCTGAATTTTATTCAATCTAAGCATTTAGAGCCATGAATATTATCCAAAATAACCGTGGAGTATTACATCAAGCCATAACACATAAGTATGCTATCAAGATCATGACAAGACATGTATAATCAAGCTAAGCTAAAGAAGTCATAATCTGAAAATTAGTCGAATTGCTTAACATGTCAACACAACCATGATTATAGTCTAGCTAAAAGTATTCAAAGATGATACATGCCATGTCAATAATCTAAGTGGAATCAAGAAGCTAGTATTGAGTCAATTTAGAGTGCTACAAGTTCAAGAATGAATCATTTGTTCAAGTACTTGGTCTTTTTGTGTAATTAAGCAAATGGAGCACATTTGACATGATTTTGTTTCTTGGAAAGCTCATGATCGTTTCCAACCAACATTTTTAGTTATGTGCTAGATCTCAAGCCTTATGCGACTACTCCAAGCTAGAAGCTTAAGAAGATAGTCTTGGTCATCCAAAACTCCCCCTGAGTTCATGCCTAGTGCAATGGCAAGCCGTCTCATGAGAAAGAATTGGTGAGATCAGTTTTTTTTCGCACAAAAGCGATCTTTTTGCATTTTCATGAACATAAGACTTGTACTAACTTATGCTTCATCAAGAAACTAGCATAGCTCAATCTAAAGCTCAACAAAGATTCAATACTCAACTTAGCTTATTTGACATGGCATGAATCATAAAAGGATAACTAAAGAGAGACTAGTCTCAAAAGCTAACATGACATGATTTAATTCAAGTTGAGCATTTTAATCAACCTATCATGGCAAAGACTTGACTACACATATAAAGTTGTGATCAATCTAGCAAGTAAGCACAAATCATGGCAAAATGTAATTCATTATAAACATGTCATAACCGGATAATAATCAAGGCTCCATGTAGTTATGTTACAATGCAAAAAGCTGAAATGAAATGCAAGAAAATCTAACTCCCTCTCAACATGTGATATAACTTTAGTTCAAGTTGAGTTATGATAATATTAAGATCTAGAAGCTCCCAAATGAACTCCCCTTGAACCAAAGCGATAAAAACGAGAAGCTAGCAAGAAAATCAAAAAAGGCAATCCTTAAAGCATAGACAAGATATAGAGGATACTATGGCTCAGACTGACTCTCATCTACCCCATATGACTCTAGGACTCTTAACTGATCATCTAACACACTAAGGAGCAAGCACGTACCCTGTCTACCCAAGAGTGGCCCAACCCTTGCTAGAACCTATACGCAGTGAGTGAGCTCAACCTAGTGAGAAGAGAAACAGCTAATAAGCAGCATCCTAGAATCACAAGATGAGAGAAAGAAGTTTGAACAACTAGATTTGAGAAACACTCTAATCTATGCTAGGAGGACTAACCCAAATGCACCCATATGTAATGCAACAGAAAGGAGTAAGAGCATAATAAACATGATAAAGCATGAAGCACAAAACTCCCCCTCACAACAGTCCATAAGGACAAACCACCCCAAGCTCCCCCCGTAGAGCTGAAAACCTAGAGTTATCCAAAGGCTTGGTAAAGATATCAGCCAACTGGTGGTCACTCTCCACAAACTGGAGCACTATGTCACCCTTCTCCACATGGTCTCGAAGGAAGTGATATCTGATATCAATGTGCTTGGTCCGAGAGTGCTGCACTGGGTTCTTAGCAATGTTAATCGCAGAAGTGTTATCACAAAAGAGTAGAACACTGTCGATAACTAACCTAAAATCCCGTAGGGTCGAGACCATCCAAAGCACCTGACTGCAGCAACTGGCGGCAGCAACGTACTCGGCCTCTGCGATGGACTGTGCAACACCGGACTGCTTCCTAGATGACCACGAAATGAGAGAAGTGCCAATGAATTGGCAGTTGCCAGAAGTGCTCTTCCTATCTATCCTACAGCCAGCAAAGTCTGCGTCCGAGTAGGCTCTCAAGGAAAGACAGGATGAGGAAGAGTACCAGATACCATAGTTAATGGTAGCTCAAAGGTACCGAAGGATGCGCTTCACCGCTTGGCGGTGAGACATGTGAGGAGAAGCATGAAAGCGAGCACACAGACACACGGAGAAGTGTATGTCCGGCCTCGAGGCAGTGAGGTACAAGAGGGAGCTAATCATGCTGCGATACTCCTTCTGATCAACTGGCTCGCCGTCCTCATCTGGGTCAAGAGAAACTATGGACGCCATGAGAGTTGACACGGGCTTACCATCACTCATGTCAAAGCGTCTCAGGGGGTCACGAGTGTACTTGCCCTGATGCAGGAAAGTACCCTCCCTAGTCTGCTTGATCTGGAAGCCAAGGAAGAAGGTCAACTCGCCCATCATACTCATCTCAAACTCGGTGCTCATGACATCTGAGAACTGTGAAACAAGAGCATGAGAGGAGCCGCCAAAGATGATATCATCCACATAAATCTGGACGAGCAGAAGGTCAGTGCCATGTCTATGAATGAACAAGGTCTTATCCACTTTACCCATCTCCAAACCATGACTCAACAGATAGAACTTAAGCCTCTCATACCAAACTCTAGGGGCCTGCTTAAGTCCATACAACGCTTTGGAAAGCTTGTAGACATGGTTAGGGTATTTGGGGTTCTCGAAACTTGGAGGCTGTCTCACATAGACTTCTTCCTCAATAAAGCCATTGAGGAAGGCACTCTTGACATCCATCTGGTAAAGCTTGAAACCCTTAGAAGCTGCAAAGGCAAGCAGGATTCTAATGGCCTCAAGTCTAGCTACAGGGGCAAAGGTCTCCTCAAAATCTAAACCCTCAACCTGGGAGAAGCCCTAAGCTACCAGTCTAGCCTTGTTCCGAATGACAACCCCATCCTCACTCTGCTTGTTCTTGAATACCCACTTAGTCCCAATGATATTGTGACCTCGAGGGGGCTCAACAAGCGACCAGACCTTGTTTCTTTCGAAATTCTCTAACTCCTCATGCATGGCATTGACCCAAGACTCATCAGAAAGAGAATGACAAACGTCCTTGGGCTCGAAAGAGGCAACAAAGGCAGAATGGAGACAGAAATGTGGCATGCCAGACTTTGAGCGTGTGACTCGCTCAAAGAGGTCTCCAATCATCTGCTCGGAAGGATGGTCTTTCTGGATATGTCGGGGAGGTCCTGGATGAGATGAAGAAGTGACCTCTACCTCATGAGCTGACGAGGTAGGAATAGAGCCACTAGCTCCAGAGAAAGCAGAAGGCATGGGCTGATCACCTGGAGGTGCAGTGGAAGAACGCACCTCAAGGGGAGGATGAGAGACTGGATTGGGTAGACAACCCTCATCTCCATCGTCCTCATCATCCACAAAGATGGGCTCGGACTGCTCTAAAGAACCTGAGATATCGGGTCTAGTCCCCGGACTGGCCTCGTCGAAGGTCACCTCACATGTCTCTACCATTTTACTAGACTCGCAGTTCCAAACCCTATACGCCCGCGAAGAAGTCGAGTAACCTAGAAAAATACTATCACAAGAACGTGACTCGAACTTGTCTAGGTTTCCAGACTTCAGAATGAAACATTTGCAACCGAACACCCGAAAATGAGAGACACTGGGCTTTCGCCCGTATCTCAACTCATAGGAAGTGCGATGCAAGTGTGCTCGAAGAACAACTCTGTTCGAAACATGGCACGCGGTCGCAATAGCCTCAGCCCAAAACTTCCTAGGTGTAGAGTACTCGTCAAGTATCGTCCTGGCCATCTCGACCAAGGTACGGTTCTTCCTCTCCACGACGCCATTCTGCTGTGGGACGTGCGGAGAAGAGAATTGGTGCTCTACACCTGTCTCATCATAGAACCTCTCAAAATAAGAATTCTTGAACCCCGTGCCATTGTCACTGTGGATCGCTCGCAAGGCACCCGGAAGCTCAACAGAAAGCTTACTGAAAAGACCTCGAAAATATGTAAACGTCTCATCCTTCGAGGCTAAGAAAAACACCCAAGAGTACCTCGAGAAGTCATCGACCACGACAAGAATATACCACTTCCCTCCTGCTGACTGCACTCGAGCTGGTCCAACTGTGTCCATATGGAGCAGCTGTCCCGGTGCATCGATCATAGTCACTGTGACCGGAGGGTGAGAAGCGGCAACCATCTTGCCGTGCCGGCAAGGAGCGCAAACAATATCTTTGACCATCTTGAGTTTCGGCAGACCACGAATGAGATCGTGGTCGCTAACTTGGGTCAAATGGTCAAATCCAATATGACCAAGTCTCCTATGCCAGAAAGTAAGGTCACGGGACTCGAAGACTCAGAAAAATCAGCACGAAAGATCCTCCCATAACGAGAAATCCCGCAAACCAAACTACCCGAAGAATCAAGAATTTTGCAAGCGTTTTTCTTAAAGCTCACCTCAAAGCCGTCATCGGTAAGCTGAGAAACAGAAAGCAAATTATACTGCAGCTTACTAACCAAGGCAACATCCTTCAAAATAAAAGATTCATTAACGCACACTGTACCTTTGGCGATGACGCGCCCAGACGAAGCATCTCCGAAGGTGATCGTCTCATCACCTGGAGCACGGGCTAGGGAAGAGAACCAACGGGAGTCTCCGGTCATGTGTCGTGAACACCCAAAGTCTACGAGCCAAACCTCTCTCTTCCCTGCACGGCGAACCTAAGTCAACGAGAGAGTAAAGTCTCAGTACTGGGGTAAATCAAGAGTGATTTTGGCATCCAATACTGAGTAACACGTCAAGTAGAAGAAGTAGCCACACACGACTAACCTCTAGCTACCCTACGCTCTCTGTCGCTCAACAAGCCAGAAGGTCTGTGTGCAGACCTGAAGCTGTTGTTGGGCTTGACTGCTACGGAGGAGCGAGTCAAGACACCAGCAACATGCTGATCACACCGCGGGTAGCTATCTCGACGGGGGAAGTGAGATCTACCCTCAAGACGGCAGATATCACGAGCAGAGGCAAACCGAGGACGAAAATTAGAAACACCGGAAAAGCCAAGTCCTCGATACTGCCCAAAACCCTCAAAGTGATCAACTCTAGACCTCGTGTTGGTCTTAGGTGCACTCAAGGTCTGGGGCTGACCCCGAATACGCCTAAGAGCTGCAACACGATCTCTCTGCGCGATCTTGGCGTGCCTAAAGTATCGCTCGATCAAGTGCCCATCTTCTGACAGAAGGTGCAATGATACTTCACCTTCTGAGAGGTAGAAGTAGCACAATGAGGCTTCGCCTTCTGAGAGGCCGAAGCAATAGGTGGAATCACCTTGCTGTCAGAAATCCCTTGGACAAAGCCCGCTAACTTGAATTGAACTTTCTCAGTTCTGGACTCGACCTCGATCACACCTGCGGCTATGGGTCTGAGCACGGCAGGTGGATGCTTCCTCACATCCTCAAGAAAATCATATCCTAGACCTTGATTGAACTTGCAAATCTTAGACTGGTCTAGAATAAGATTCAGCTTCTTATTGCCGCCTACAAACCTCTCGAGAGGGTTCATAAGGTACTGACACTCCCCAAAGAGAGAGGTGCAAGAAGAGCAGGCAGAAGAAGAGACAGCAGAAGGTAAGGGAGCAGAAGAAGAACCAATAGCAGAAGAGTGAATGGCTTGTGCATGCACAGCCGACTCGGAAGGGACAATCCTACTGCTAGCAATTTGGTTCTCGTCGCTAAGCGTCTCTTCCTTACCCTTGGGCTTCTCCCCCATCTCAGCAATCACATCACAATCAGTTGGTGGCTTCACTAGAAGGTCCTTAGTTAGCTTCACATATTTTTCATTCAAATCAACGAGTTTAAGTTTTAGTTTTTGACAACTAATGCATGGTGAGCTAACAGGGTTCTTAGTCGCATATTGAGCCATCTTCTTGTTGTGGTCAATCATTTCTTGAAACTGTTTTGAGACATATTCAAGTTCAGCAGTTAATTGGGGATAGTTTATACATGAAGCAATTGGCTCAAGCAAAGAAGCATGCAACTCAGCAATCTTATGATCTGCCCTTTTTAAGTTCAACTTCAAATTATTGCAATTTTCACAAGATTCGGGCAGATCAAGGAGCATGGTATAAAGACCTCTAAATGCATTGTCCTTATCCTCACATGAGGTGCAAGAAGTAGTCTCAACAATAGTGGATGAAAGAGTGCCAATCCTACTCATCTCTAGCTCAGCAAACAGACTAACATTCTCCACCTTAACAATGTCAAGCTCAGAAGACAGACTATCATGAGAGGTCCTTAGTTTCTCCATGTCACCAACAAGGCACAGCATGTATCACATTCGTCATGGGAGGGAGCAGATATAAGTGAAGTAAACTCCTGTGACAGTCTATCTACTTTCTTCTCCAACTCGCTACACCTAGCTCTAGATCTAGCATGAAACACACCTAGCTTAAGAAAAGCATCATTAAGCTGGTCATAGGAAGGGTATACCTCGTCGGAGTCAGAGTAAAGCTCGTTGTCGCTTACTTCGCCCTCAAGGGCCGTGAAGCACATGCCGGAGAAGTCATCGCCGCCCTTGGGGTCTTGCTCGTCCGCCCCATCGTCGTCGCTCCACCCCTCCACCTCGCTGGGGTCGAGATCGTCGAAGGCGGTGAGGACGCGGTGGAAGAGCTTCTTGGTTTTGCCAAGGTCGCGGAACTTCTTCTTGCCTTGGGCATGTGCTGGGGGCTTCTTGTTGCGGTTCTTGTTACGGTTCTTGTCGATGTAGTCATTCTTGCTCACACCGCCGTAGTCACCCTTGTCCTTCCCCAGCTTGGGCAGCTCACTCGAATGTGGTTGGGGCCACCACACTCGAAGCAGATCACGGGTCCTCCTCTCTTTCTGTCCCTCCTTCTCTTGTAAGCATGGGAAAATTTTCTGACTAGGAGGGCTAACTGGTCATCTGCAAGCTGCTCTAACTAATCATCGGTTACGTCACAGAGAGCAGCAAGAGAGAATCCACAAAGCGACTCGGAAGAAGATCCAGGAGCTGAAGTGGGATCGGTGACTAAGGCCATCGACTGCGATTTCGACCTTCAAGAGACTATGTCAATCTCGTGAGTCTTGAGGCGTGAGTACAACGCGTCAAGAGTCAAGGTCGAAAGATTGGTGGTATCCTTGATGGTAGTCACCTTCATCTCCCAAACACGCAAGTCCAAAGCAGTGAGCATCTGACGAGCATTATCCGAGTCGGGGTATGTGAGACCGACCGCTCGGAGATTGCTCAAAATCTTGTGGAACCGCGCAAAGCACTCATTGAGGGACTCGCCAATGAGCATTTCAAACTTGTTGTAATCTCGCTTGAACAAGTCCTGTCATACCGTCTTGATCTGGGTGGTGCCCTCATGGTATGCATCGAGGGTCACCCAGATGTCGAAGGCCGACGTCAGATGAGAGATGCGATCGAACTCACTTCGGCTCAAACCCTGGATTATGATGTTCCTTGCCTTCTGTCGTAGGGGTGGCCCCCACCTAAACCCAGCAGGCCTGGTAGGAGATCATGAGGCCCGGAATAGGCCATGTGTAATGACATAAATGCCCCCAGAAGGGATAAACAGGTGTAAGGGTATAGCTGTAAAAGCACTCCCCATGTGTATATATATATGAATACAGGCTATGGGGAGGGCCAGAGGGCCATTACATTCATCTTCATCACTCTCCACTACCATCTCTCTCTCTGTTTGGTCTGTAGCCACAACAGTTGACGCCGTCCGTGAGGAGGACGAGGACAAGCCTGAAGACCGAAGGAAAAAGATGGCACCGAAAAAAGCTTCACCAGCGGCGGCGAAGGGAAAGAAGACGGCTGGGTCGGAGCAGCGCGCGAACATCAGGGCCTCGGCGTCTGCCGCCAAAGGAGTTGGCGGCGGCGTACGCGCCGCGGTCGCGGGCGTCAACGCTCGCGCTACAACGACCGACCCCGCCAGCGCCGCTACAACGACATCCACCCTCGCCGGTAGCGCGGACCAGACGGCCGGGGGTAGCTGCAACGAACCATCCGGCGGATCTGGAGATCGGGAGGCGACGATCCCTGCGTCGACCCGTCCGCCGGGCGTTCCGGCGGCCCCAACGACACCTGCGGTCGAAAGCGCCCTACTAGCAGCCCTCAATGCGTTCCGGCGGGAACTAGGGGACCTTCGCGGAGCCGTCCGAGATATACAAGAGGCTCGGAGCCAGCAGGCCGCGCCAGTAGTCCCGCCCGAGCCCACGCCGGAGAAGGCGGACAGCCGCGAAGCTCCCGCGCCTAGCCGCGTCCCGCTGAGGCGCGCAGACTCGGAATCCCCGCTGTCGGCGGGGCTGCAGCAGGCGGCGTGGCCCGAAGACTTCAAGGTCCCTAGCATCGCCGACCCGTACAAAGGCGACACGGATCCTCGTGAGTTCGTGCGCGTGTACGAAATCGCGATCGAGGCCGCGGGCGGAAACGACACCACGAAGGCGAAGGGACTCCCCATCGCACTGCACGGAGTGGCGCTCTCTTGGTTTTTCACCATAGAACCGGGCTCCATCTATGCGTGGGAGCAGCTTCGCGACCGCCTTCATAGCAACTTCCAAGGACACTGTGTCGAGCGAAGCGAGGCGGACCAACTCTTCGCCGTGAAGCAAAGACCCTCGGAGACGCTCCGGGGCTACTGCAAGCGCTTCGCCCAGATTCGATGCCAGGTAAACAATATTAATGAAGCCACAGTCGTTAATGCAGCCATACAGGGCCTTTGCCCGGGCCCGATGGCCGAGTACAACGCGCGGAGGCCAATCAAGACAATCGCCAAGCTCTTCGACAAAATGGACGAGTATGCGCGGGCGGAGGAGGATGCGCGAAGACGCAGCATCACCGCCCTCGGCTTCGCCCATGAGGAGCGTCCCCCGCGCGAAGTCGGGGCGGGTGGTCCCTCTTCGAAGCTGGGCCGCAGCCGAGAGTCCCGAGGAGGCCCTCTCCGAGGCAGTGAGGCTGGGGTACAGGAAGGCTCTTCAAGGAGCAAGCCTAAACCTCGGCGCCGCCAGCGTCGGTCGCAGGCGGCCCATCATGTCCTCGACACCGAGAGCGCACGCCAAGGACCCGACCCCGCCTCACGGCGGGGAGACCGGGGATCGGAAGGCGCACGTGATTACGGCGGCCAACCCCACGCAGAGCAAGAGCTCCTGCACTATGGTAAGTGGTGCGAGGTACACGGCTACGGTGATCATTACACAAGGGCATGCACCGCGGTGATGGAGCTGCGGAGGGTGACGGCCGGATCTCGGGCTCCGCCTCCTCGGCCCCCCGCCGGAGCCCACGGGGGGCACCCAGGGGATAGCCCCATACGGGCCACCGCAATGGAGGGCGCGCAGCATCGCACCGTCAGCGTCATCACCAGAGGCTCCTCTTCAAAAGCCCCCGGGGAGCAGCCGCAACTGTGGATGCCGCCCCGCAACATCACCTTCGACTTGAACGACGCCAGGGGCGTGGAGTACCCTCACCAAGACCCTCTGGTCATCCAGGCCCACATAGCACGCTGTGACGTCAGGCGCGTCCTTGTCGACGGGGGAAGCTCCGCGAATATCTTGTTCGCAGAAGCCCTCGACCGCATGGCGATCCCCCGAAGCCGACTAGAGCAGCCAGGAGCTCCACTTCAAGGCTTCGGGGGTCAACCGCTGCAGGCCTTGGGGCACGTGTCCCTTCCTGTCACTTTCCGTCAGGAGGGCAACAAAGGTAACCTCCGGACCGAGCAGATCACCTTCGATGTCGTAGATATCCCGCACCCCTACAACGCCATACTGGGGCGACCCGCCATCAACTCTTTCGAGGCAATCCCGCACCACGCGTTTTTGTGTGTGAAGCTCCCGGGCCCGGAGGGTGTTATCACCGTCTTCGGCGACCAGGACCTGGCTAGACGTGCCGAGGGCGGCAGCCGCGTTCCTCACCGCCCGGTGCATGCCCTCTCCGGCGCGCTCGGTAATGGGCCCTCCGCCCCCGGGTGGACGCCCAAGCCTCGGCCCGAAGGCGGAGTCAAGAAGGTGCCGCTCCAGGCGGAGGGGCAGTTTGTGTCCATTGGCGAGGGGCTCCCGCCGGGGGTCCAACGGGATCTGCTCCAAGTGCTTCAGAACAACGTTGACATCTTCGCATGGTCCCCGGAGGACATCAAGGGCGTAGACCGAGCAGTAATCGAGCACCGCTTGGCAGCCCGCCCCGACGCCAAGCCGGTCAAGCAAAGGCCCGGCGTATGTCGATGGATCGGCAGCAGGCGGCCAAAGCAGAGGTGGCGAAGCTTCTTCGCGCCGGGGTCATCCGTGAGGTCCACCATCCAGAGTGGCTCGCTAACCCGGTGCTGGTCAAAAAGGCCAGCGGGGCCTGGCGCATGTGCATCGACTTCACGGCACTCAACAAGGCGTGCCCGAAGGACAATTACCCCTTGCCGCGCATCGATCAGCTGGTTGACGCCACTGCTGGGTGCGAACTCATGAGTTTCCTGGACGCCTATTCTGGCTACCACCAGGTATACATGGCCGAAGACGACGAGGAGAAGACCAGTTTCATCACACCGCTCGGGACGTTCTGCTTCGTCAGAATGCCCTTTGGCTTGAAGAACGCAGGTGCTATCTTCACCCGTCTCGTCTCCATTGCCCTGGCCGCCCAGCTCGGGAGGAACGTCGAAGCCTATGTCGATGACGTGGTGGTCAAAACTCGGCAGCTTGCTCTGCACGGCCGGGACCTCCAGGAAACCTTCGACAACCTCCGGAAGGCAGGCATCAAACTCAACCCCGACAAATGTGTCTTCGGGGTACAGGCGGGCAAGCTCTTGGGGTTCCTCGTCTCCGGACGGGGCATCCAGGCGAACCCCGACAAAGTGGACGCCATCCTGGGTATGGAGCCGCCCAAGACTACGAGGGAGGTCCAGAGGCTGGCGGGCCGCATGGCAGCACTAAGCCGCTTCCTATCCAGGGCGGCGGAGCGAGGCTTGCCATTTTTCAAGACGCTCCGCGGGTGCGATGGATTCCGTTGGGACGGAGATTGCGCGAAGGCCTTCAACGAGCTCAAACAGCACCTGGCAAGCCTCCCCACTCTGGTCGCCCCAGCACCAGAGGCTCCCCTCCAGCTCTATCTGGCCGCGTCAGCCACCGCGGTCAGCGCCGTCCTCGTCTTAGAGGAAGGCGCCATGCAGCGGCCCGCCTACTTTGTCTCCGAAGCCCTTCAAGGCGCCAAGACAAGATACACGGAGCTTGAGAAGCTCGCCTACGCGCTGGTCATGGCCTCCAGGAAGCTTCGGCATTATTTTCTGGACCCCGCCGGCCCAACCCGGCCAGACGCACGATGATCCCGTCTGGACGCTTACAATCGACGGAGCTTACAGCGTCGCCGGCGCGGGCGTCGGGGCGGTGATCGTCACGCCCGAAGGACAGCGTTTGCTGTACTCGGCGCGCCTTGCCTTCCCCGCCACCAACAACACGGCTGAATACGAGGCACTACTCTTTGGCCTGGCGAAGCTCAAGGCAATCGGCGCGAGGCGGGTGTTGGTCCGCACCGACTCGCGCTTGGTGGCTGGCCATGTGGACAAGTCATATCAAGCCAAGGACCCTGAGTTGGCCAAGTACCTCGCGGCGGTGAGGGCGAGGGAAAGGCACTTTTTGGGTGTCACCGTCAAGGCCATTCCCCGTGCGGAGAATGAGCAAGCCGACGCCCTCGCCAAGGCGGCCAGCCAGCAACTGCCCCCCCTGAGGGGGCATTCTACGAGATATTAGCAAAGGTGGCCATTGTGCAGGACAACCGGGACGCGGCACTCGTCTACCGCATTGGGCGGCCAGGAGATTGGTGAGAGCCCATCTTCAATTTCTTGCAAAGCTTCGCCGAGCCGGACGACCCTGCTGAGCTGCGACGCTTGCAGCACCGCACACGGTCCTTCCAGGTGTTCGAAGGGATACTCTACAAGAGAGGGGTTTGCGCACCGCTCCTGCGCTGCCTCTCGACCGACGAGGGGAAGGTGCTCTTGGCGGAAATCCACGCGGGCGTTTGCGGATCCCACCTGGCACCGAGGTCATTAGTCGGCAAGGCGTTCAGGCAAGGCTTCTACTGGCCGACTGCCATCACCGACGCCCAGGACCTCATCCGTCGGTGCCAAGGGTGCCAGTGGATGGCGCGCATCATCCGCAGGCCCCCGACGAGCCTCAACCCCATTCCCCCGGTGTGGCCACTGGCGCGCTGGGGTCTCGATATAGTAGGACCACTTGCCCGCGCTCCAGGGGACCTCCGGTTCGTGGTAGTCGCGCTGGAGTATTTCTCCAGATGGTCGGAAGCGATCGCTCTGGCCAAAGTAACTTCCGCGGCCATACAGCGCTTCCTATGGCAAAACATCATATGTCGCTTCGGTGTGCCCCGGGAGCTCACGGTCGACAACGGCCTGCAGTTCGACGCCACCCTCTTCAAAGATTATTGTGACAACATGGGCATCACCCTCCGATTCGCCTCGGTAGGGCATCCTCAGTCCAATGGGGCGGTCGAACGGGCGAATGGCGCCATCTCCGCCGCCATCAAAAAGCGCCTGGTTGGATTGCCGAAGGGCAAGTGGCCAAGCGAGCTTCACAGCATTTTATGGTCGCTTCGCACAACGGTAACGCGCCCGACGGGATTCACGCCGTTCAAGCTCCTTTTCGGTGACGAAGCGGTGACGCCCGAGGAAATCAAGGCCGGCTCGCGGAGGGTCCTCGTCCAAGCACCCGAAGAGGAGCGTCGTATGTCCTTGGACCTCCTCGACGGGATGCGGGCAGACGCAGCCCACCATGTCGAGAAGTACGCGCGGCAGACAATGCGTACTCGGGACCGCTCTATATGCCCGCGGGGGTTCAAGCCTGGGGATCTTGTCCTCAGAGTGGCGCTCCAGGCGGAGACCGTTGGCAAGCTGGAGTCCAAGTGGGAAGGCCCGTACATCGTGACGGAGGCACTGCCAAAGGGGGTGTACCGCCTCGCCACGCTCGAAGGACAAGCCTTCAGGCACACATGGAACGCGGACAGGTTGCGGCGGTACTACGCCTAGAAGCAGGACAGCAGGCGTAGAGCCGCCAGCCCTTTGTTATGCGATGCTCGCCCGCGCAAACGGGAGTTCAATAAAGGCTGCTGTTCCTAGAACATCATCGGTCCGCGCTGATCGAAACAAAGTCCACGGACTTTAAATAAGACGTAGCGTCGAGGTCCGCCTCCGCACGCGAGAGTCTGCGGACTATAAATAAGACGTAGCGTCGAGCCTAGCTCCGCACGCACCAGTCCACGGACTTTAAATAAGACGTAGCGTCGAGGTCCGCCTCCGCACGCGAGAGTCTGCGGACTATAAATAAGACGTAGCGTCGAGCCTAGCTCCGCACGCACTAGTCCACGGACTTTAAATAAGACGTAGCGTCGAGGTCCGCCTCCGCACGCAAGAGTCTGCGGACTATAAATAAGACGTAGTGTCGAGCCTAGCTCCGCACGCACCAGTCCACGGACTATAAATAAGACGTAGCGTCGAGGTCCGCCTCCGCACGCACTCTACGGAGTATAAATAAGACGCAGCGGGGGGACGCCTCCGCGCGCACTCTACGGAGTATAAATAAGACGTAGCGTCGAAGCCCGCTTCCGCACGCACCAGTCTACGGACTTTAAATAAGACGTAGCGTCGAGCCTAGCTCCGCACGCGCGAGTCTCCGGACTATAAAGAAGACGTAGCGTCGAAGTCCGCTTCCGCACGCACCAGTCCACGGACTCTAAATAAGACGTAGCGTCGAGCCTAGCTCCGCACGCGCGAGTCTCCGGACTATAAAGAAGACGTAGCGTTGAAGTCCGCTTCCGCGCGCACCAGTCCACGGACTTTAAATAAGACGTAGCGTCGAGGTCCGCCTCCGCACGCGCGAGTCTCCGGACTATAAAGGAAGTCGTAGCGTAGAAGTTCGCCTCCGCACGCGCCACTCCACGGAGTATAAACGAGATGCGCAGACCTGCCCTCCGTGCTCGGAGACAGGTAACACCAAGCATAAGGTATCACTTGGTTCCATTATAAAAGCAAAGGGGTTACATGGTTACAAGCGTAAGCACCAGTACATCATCCCCCGGACCTACACAACCAACCGCTCAGCCTTGGCGCGGTGCGGACGAGCCCGTGCCGCCGTCGCCGCGGCGCTGAAGGACCCCTTCAAGCCACTGGAGGAGGTCCCCCTCCCCATACAGCGTCTGCTGCACGGCGACCCTCGCTGCATCTTCCCCGAAGCGGCCCCAGATCCGTTGATGGAAGTTCTGCAGGCTAGGCCCGATGGAGCGGATGGCGTCCGACATAACCTCTGCTCGGCCGGGAAGATCCAGTTGAGGATTCGCTAGCTCATGGGTATGCCTACACCCACGAGTGTGAAGTAGGGCGAGGGCGAAGCACGCACCAACATAGCTGCAGTGCTCGCCAAAGGTTCGGGCGCCACGAAGAGCAACGCCGGCCCCCTCCTCGATCAGCCCGAGCGTCTCCGACAGGGCCTCCGGCCTGTGTGTAGTGTCCGGCACTCGGACGCACAGATCTCGGAGGGCCTAGTTCAGAGACCCCATGGCCTGCCATGCCGACATGGACGCATTTTCCAAGACGAGGCGGTTCTCGGCAACAGATTCCGCCAGCTGGGCGTTCTCCCCTTCTAGGGCGGCGATCTGCTGCACGAAGGCGGCGCGCTCCTCAGCCGCGACGCGCCGAGCTTCCGCGGCCTCGAGTTGGGCGGCCGCCATGGCGCTCTCCAGCACGCGACATTCCTCATCCTTCGCGGCGAAAGCAGTGTTTGCTTCACGAAGGCTGGCCTCCAGAGCCCTCCGCTCCCGAACACGGGCCTCGTCAAAGAACCGGCTGAGGGCAAGCGTCTGGCAAACACAACAAATCAGCAGACGTCCAGCAGTACGTTACAAAGCTGAAGCGCACGTGTTTACCCTCATCTCGGAGGCCTGTAGCGCAAGCGCTAGGAGTTCCCCCTCGCATGACGACAACATCCCCCAGTTGAGGCCGTGGTCGGCACGCTCTGCGGCTGCGGTAAGCTCGCAAAATATCTCCGGGCGAGGGAGGAAGTCCGAGCGAGCGAGCCTCGGCCCCAACGCGCCAGGATTTACCGAAGCCTCGGCCACGTCAACAACGGTGGACACCTGCGGGGCACCCTACACAAGGCTGCCGACTTCACGCATACCTCCGCTGCTCGATCCTTCGCCACGTCCAGGAGACTTCGTCTCGTCTGATGTTGGCAGAATGAGCGAGCAGATCAGAGAAAGTCTCGCGAAGTCAAGAGAAGAAAGGGACTCACGCCTACCTCCTGCGCCCCCCGTCGCGGTAGGAAGTGGCGCCGGTTCGACCACCCAGGGGGAAGCTGGCGCCTCGACGGTCGGGGAGAAGGTCTTCTCGGCCGCGCCCGACGCCGTAATCCCGCGGCAAGGCCCCGCAACAGCGTATTGACCCCTCGGTGGCGGTGGGGACTGAGTCCGAGGGCGTTTCGCCTGTGGTGGCACAGGCGATTCTTCCACGGCAGGACCAGCTCCGATTACCGTCGCCCCCACGGTTTCCTCTGTAGGGGGCACGGCATCGTCGGACACTGCGGTTGATAACGCACCTTCCACCGCGATTTGCTCGCCAGGAACGACGCCACCCCCCGGGTTGACAAGTTCCAACTCAACGATGGCCGCGAGCCCGAGCACGGGCTCGTGGGCGTCGGCAGAAGGTGCCGGGGGACCCGTGGCGGTGCGCCCCTCCAAAGCAGTATGGCCAGGCCCACCGCCGGTCGCACGCCCCGTTTCAACTGGGCTAACCAACGGGGGGGCTGCCGGGTCGCATACGGCAGCCGGGGAACGGGCCCGGCGTCGCGAAGATACTACCCCCATAGTACTATCACCGCCCTGAGCGCCCGGAGTCCCGGTGGGAAGCTCTTCAGGCACCGCATGCTCGGGCACAGTAATGCCCACAGCCTCGCAGGTGCGGTTTACCTGCCCCTGCTTAGCCGCCTTGACTGCGGCCTCGCGAGCCCGGTGCTCCTTAAGCGTGTACGGGCCGAGGAGAGCCGCAACCGCGCACTCCGCATCTTCTAGGCGAGCCACTGCGCAGGAGATCACGTCAGTCAGGCGGCAGCCAAACAAATACAATGGCGCGCGTAAAGCGTGCCGGGCGACTTACAAGGGGCGGAGGGCGGCAGCAGACGAGATATGGATGGGTCGAACTCGTCCTCGCGGGGGCCATTCTGTCCAACATACTTCCCCCGGGAGGAGAGTGGCGCCGCCCCATGCATCGTGAACTCCTCGGCTAGGTCGCGCACGATGAGTCGACGGGCGACACCGACAAGGCTCTGTAGCTTTTGTGTGTCGTCGATCTTCGCCTTCAGACTCGGCGTACTGTTAAATGAGATCGGCCCACCTCGACACTGCATCCTGCTCTTATCGGTCACGGTGTAATAGAACCACCACCGCGTCCAGCCGGACGCCCATTGCCCTGACGAGGCTGGCACAAGGAACAGCGTCGCGCATGACGCCCGGAGCACGAAGTCCACACCGCCAAAGTTGGACACCACCCCGTCAACCTTTCTCGATCGACAGTGTGCGTCGTGCAGGGTGGCGAATAAGCTCGCGCTAGGACGCCACCCCTCCGTCCGCATCGCCCACGTGAAGACAGCCAGGCGGAGTATCGCGTGGGGCGTCAACTGGGCTAGCTCCAACTTGTAGGCCCGCAAGACTTCGCCCACGAACAACGTGGAGGGCATTCGAAGACCGGCATCGAAGAACGCGACGAAAACAATCGCCTCCATGGCCCCGGGCTTCGGCTCCGTCTCGTCCCGGCGGGGTAAGCGAGCCCCATTGCGATCCACGATCTTCCCCTCATCCACGAGTCGCTGCAACGTCCCTTCAGTCATGCGGCTCCTCCCCAGCACGCGGGAGCAGGAGCCTCCCGAGTGCTCCATGGCGTTCTACCACTTGTTGGCGCGCGAGCTCCCCCGCGGCACCAGCTTGTACTCCTTGGAAGGATGGGTCACCTCGCCCTGGCTAGGCAAGGAACCGCTGCTGGGGTGGTAGGTGGCGTCGTCATGGCTAGCCATCGCTCTTCATGACAAGGGAAGAAGAAGCAGGCAAAGGAGCAACTGGCGTGACAATTAGCACGGGCGGAAGCGAAGCGGCAGATCAAAAAGCCAAGCAAGAAAGGGTGCCTCCACCTCAACACTAGCACCTTATAAAGGTCGCTCGCCTGTCTTGTGGCTCAACGCACAGACGGATCCAATTCCCAGCGATTCGGCCGTCCAAGATTTGGAAAGAAGAACCGCCGGGACCTAGAGGGCCGTGCCGGGTAGGTGGCCAAGCAGCGCACAACGTCTCCACATCTTCAACACGCGTCCAACTTCTCAGGGGACGAGGCGAACGGCCGCGGTCACGCAACCGCTCACATCCCACAACGCACCAGTCGTGAGCCGCCACGTGCCCCACCTGCCGCATGGCAGACTGCACGACGCGACAACCTGACCTCTGCCAGGCCAGGCGTCGGCGTGATTCCAGCCGCCATTAAAAGCGCACTACCAGGCTGCAAGGTCGCAACAGCCCCGGAGCGCAACCATACCGGCGCCACCCGTTAGAAGGGTAGGGGACGGAGCGCGCGCGTCTACTTCGACAAGGCGCCAGCTTCGCTGCCACCCGTTCGAAGGGTAGGGGACGGAGCGCGCGCCTCTACTTCGACTAGGCGCCAGCTTCGCTGCCACCCGTTCGAAGGGTAGGGGACGGAGCGCGCGCGTTTACTTCGACTTAGGCGCCAGCCTCCGCTGCCACCCGTTCGAAGGGTAGGGGACGGAGCGCGCGCGTCTACTTCGACTAGGCGCCAGCTTCGCGGCCACCCGTTCGAAGGGTAGGGGACGGAGCGCGCGCGTCTACTTCGACTAGGCGCCAGCTTCGCTCCCACCCGTTCGAAGGGTAGGGGACGGAGCGCGCGCGTCTACTTCGACTAGGCGCCAGCTTCGCTGCCACCCGTTCGAAGGGTAGGGTACGGAGCGCGCGCGTCTACTTCGACCAGGCGCCAGCTCCGCGGCCAACCGTTCGAAGAATAGGGGACAGAGCGCGCGCGTCTACTTCGACTAGGCGCCAGCTTCGCGGCCACCCGTTCGAAGGGTAGGGGACGGAGCGCGCGCGTCTACTTCGACTAGGCGCCAGCTGCGCTGCCACCCGTTCGAAGGGTAGGGGATGGAGCGCGCGCGATTACTTCGACTTAGGCGCCAGCCTCCGCTGCCACCCGTTCCAAGGGTAGGGGACGGAGCGCGCGCGTCTACTTCGACTAGGCGCCAGCTTCGCGGCCACCCGTTCGAAGGGTAGGGGACGGAGCGCGCGCGTCTACTTCGACTAGGCGCCAGCTTCGCGGCCACGCGTTCGAAGGGTAGGGGACGGAGCGCGCGCGTCTACTTCGACTAGGCGCCAGCTTCGCTGCCACCCGTTCGAAGGGTAGGGGACGGAGCGCGCGCGTTTACTTCGACTTAGGCGCCAGCCTCCGCTGCCACCCGTTCGAAGGGTAGGGGACGGAGCGCGCGCGTCTACTTCGACTAGGCGCCAGCTTCACGGCCACCCGTTCGAAGGGTAGGGGACGGAGCGCGCGCGTCTACTTCGACTAGGCGCCAGCTTCGCGGCCACCCGTTCGAAGGGTAGGGGACGGAGCGCGCGCGTCTACTTCGACTAGGCGCCAGCTGCGCTGCCACCCGTTCGAAGGGTAGGGGACGGAGCGCGCGCGTTTACTTCGACTTAGGCGCCAGCCTCCGCTGCCACCCGTTCAAAGGGTAAAGGACGGAGCGCGCGCGTCTACTTCGACTAGGCGCCAGCTTCGCGGCCACCCGTTCGAAGGGTAGGGGACGGAGGGCGCGCGTCTACTTCGACTAGGCGCCAGCTTCGCGGCCACCCGTTCGAAGGGTAGGGGACGGAGCGCGCGCGTCTACTTCGACTAGGCGCCAGCTTCGCTGCCACCCGTTCGAAGGGTAGGGGACGGAGCGCGCGCGTTTACTTCGACTTAGGCGCCAGCCTCCGCTGCCACCCGTTCGAAGGGTAGGGCACGGAGTGCGCGCGTCTACTTCGACTAGGCGCGAGCTTCGCGGCCACCCGTTCGAAGGGTAGGGGACGGAGCGCGCGCATCTACTTCGGCTAGGCGCCAGCTTCGCGGCCACCCGTTCGAAGGGTAGGGGACGGAGCGCGCGCGTCTACTTCGACTAGGCGCCAGCTTCGCTACCACCCGTTCGAAGGGTAGGGGACGGAGCGCGCGCGTCTACTTCGACTAGGCGCCGGCCTCGCGGCCACCCGTTCGAAGCGTAGGGGGCGGAGCGCGCGCGCCTGCTTCCACTCAGGCGCCAGCCTCCGCTACCATCATCCCAGACTTCAGCCTTCCCAGCCACAAGCTGGGAGGAATTCACAGGCCGCAGGGGACGGAGGGGGCCAAAGGACTCGGCGACATGGCTTCGGCCCTGTGAAGCCCTTCACCATGAGAGGCTCCTGTCGTAGGGGTGGCCCCCACCTAAACCCAGCAGGCCTGGTAGGAGATCATGAGGCCCGGAATAGGCCATGTGTAATGACATAAATGCCCCCAGAAGGGATAAACAGGTGTAAGGGTATAGCTGTAAAAGCACTCCCCATGTGTGTGTATATATGAATACAGGCTATGGGGAGGGCCAGAGGGCCATTACATTCATCTTCATCACTCTCCACTACCATCTCTCTCTCTGTTTGGTCTGTAGCCACAACACCTTCGCATTCGCCTCAACATCAACCATGTTTCCGGCATTGATGTTCTCATCGGCAGGAACAACATATCGTACCTTGACCTTACGCCAGATGGCGTAGCCCTGTGCCTGGATGTAGGTCTCCATCCGACTCTTCCAGAAGGGATAGTCGATCCCATCGAAGATCAGGGGCTTGGTCGAGTACTTGTCTGTTGCCATGGCTCACAGACCGGTTAAGATCTATAGACGAGAGCTAACCGGCTCTGATACCAATTGTTGGATCGAAAACGGTAACAGAGGGGGGTGAATGGTGCTTTTTAAAATTCGCCCCAAAGAATTCTCACAAAAGGGACTAGAACAGTAAAAGAAATGTAAAAGAGCACAAACAGATTTAGACAAAGCAAGAAAGATTGAACTGCAGTTTAGGCAATTAATGCAGTTACCCGAGAGACATGGATGATATTTCTTGCTGGCAAAGAAAGAACCACTGAAAACTGAAAGCTAAAGAAGCAGTCACTAAGAGCTAGTTGATACTTGCTGAGGAGAAGATTTAGGCATTTCGGCAGCAATTACTTAGCAAAGAAAACTGAAAGCATGTGCTGCTAAAAGCCGAAAAGAAAAGAAGCCTTTACTAGCCAAACAAGATCACAACGTGCTGCTGTAGAAACAAAAACAAAGAGGACAAGGCTAAACCGAAAAGCAAAAGCTGCAAAAGCACTTAGCCAAAACCATTGAAAATAAGTAGTTGCTACCTGACAATGAAACCAAACAAAGAAATGCTTACTGCCAGACTAACCGAATGGATCTCCAAGCAAAACAAAAATAGGACTGAAGAATCGGCTAAAATAATGAAATGGCAGCAGAGGGTAAACAAGCTTGGCCGAAAGAATCAAATACCAATTAAAAGCTACCTGACTTGACCGAATAGAGAGCAAGAAGAGCACACAACTAGAAACTAAGCTGCCCATTAATGATGATTAAATAAGAGGGTTTACAGCCATCTCTCTAAAATCTCTCTCATTTCATCTCTCCCTAAATCACTCTCATTTTTCTCTCCTTAAATCACTCTCATTTTTCATCCATGGAGAGAACCAAATAAAACCCTAACTCTTACACCCACTCTATATCACTACTCCACTAGAGAGCATCCTCTATTTATAGCCTCCACTAATGGGTTTACAACACACTTTACCCATTAGCTCTCAACAACTCATGGCACTTTATCCACAATCCACTTCCTTTAGTGCAGCTTTGCGTATTCACCAAAACGCCCCTCGCGCACCTTCCAGGAAGCTTCCTCATTCCTTGCCCTCCAAGCCACGCAGCCACCTCGAGTCTCGCCGTCTTCGGCACACCTCGACTGTTCTGACCTCGGCACCGCCTGCGCCTAGTCCGGTCATCCCGTGCCTCGCCACGACTCCACCTCGACGTCCTGCAGCCATCACAGACAAGAAATACATTACATAGCACCACTCGAAACACATAATCCTCGTTAGCATCAACGAATCGAACTCAATCAAGAAATTGCACAAACGACCAATCGGGAAGAAGAAAATGCCTCAAGTCCGACTAACAAAACCCGATTGCGCCAAGTGCCAACTCGGCACGAACCACACAAACCAAACTCAATCTTTCCAAAATACTCGTCAATTACTCATCACAAGCATGTGGTCACACCCACATGGTCTCTCAGGTAGAATGAAAACTCGTCAGGTGAATATAGCCCTGAATTTGGATTTGCCCTGGGTAGATGTAGCCCAATAATTATAATGGGTGGATGTAGCTCAGATAACAAAAACTAGCATATGGTAGATAAAACCATGTAACAGGTGGATGGGACCTTCACTACTATTAATATTGCATACTTTTATTCTCTTTAATAAAACATAGTTTAATCAAAACACTATCATAGGGAATTTCCTACTTATTGTAGCGTTTAGTTAATGTTTTTTGCAAATAAAAAACCCAAGCCTACCTTTGTTGAACCTTGCATGTGTAATACTGCATTCTATGTGTTAACTCATGGAGCATTGTTATTTGTACTCACCCTCGCTTGCTAAAATACCTCAGGATCTGCAAATCAATGTCACTATGCATACTACAATGCCTCAGGAGATTAGGACCTTCTCAAGTAGTATAATTATTTCCTTAGTTAGGCCAACTTTGTTGATGATTGAGTGCGCATCTGTTATCCAAATTCATAAAAGTAGTAAGGCATTCTTTTAACCCCAGTCAATCGCTTGCCTGTGGTAAGGTGTACCCTTCCCTTTTGCTATTGCTTCCGCTTCCGCTTTTGTGATGTTATTCGGCCCGATCGGCCCCATATGTAAACTTGGTTCGATGTGGTGTACAACTCTAATTTGTAATATTAATGAATGGTATGATTCACGTTATGTATGAAATGATTCAGTGATATATCTGTGAACACTATCTACTGATTCAGGAAATAGTGCAGTGGTTTCACAGAGAATTCTGGATTGGCTAAATCCGGGTCTAACAGACAGTGAATTATGTTTCGAAAAAAGTCCCCTTTTCAACCTTTAACCATAGCCCGAGTCTGAATTTCAACACACAACTCCAAATCCATCTAAAACACAAGTCTAAACTATCAAAATCGTATAAAACACAACCCTCAACCTATTATAGGGTGGTTTTGCCATGATGTGGCATTGACGTGGACTTAGTTTTGATGACGTGGTGTCCTAGTTAGCTGATAAATAAAAAATATGGTGGAGTCCACCGTCATAGTTGGCTACTGTTGGATCCAATAGATGCCATGTCAGGTCAAAAGCGTCCTGGAATGGGTCGATTGCTGTGTTTTAGAAGGTTTTGGGGTTGCATGTTTAAAAATAGACTTGGGTCATAGATAAGGTTGTAAAATGAACATTTTCGCTAAGTTTTAGTGAGAGTTTCAAAAAAAACATATTTTTTTTCATTATAGATTCTCATGATTGCGTGTAGTGAATATCTTGTTTGCAAAGAAAGTTTTGAGCTTACCTCCTTTGTGTTTTGTGAAAAACGAGAAAAAAAAAACCCCTTTTGGTAACAAATCATTACGTAAATTTGTTTTCTTTTTCCAAGTTCGTAACGTACAATTTTGGGTAGAAGTATAAACTGGCACATTGTAGGGATGGAAATGGAAAAACATCATTACTATTATAAAAGAACGAATTGGTGGCCGTACGTTCATTCTCCTCCAACCATTCCATTTCTTAGACTTCTCATCACTCTTCACTTTCTAACCAATCAAAGCAACCCCTTCTATAGCATAATTTTATATACATCCAATAAATTGCAACATGGTGGTCGTACGTTCGTTCTCCTCCAACCACTCTATTTCTTCAATTTCTTATCACTCTTCACTTTTTAACCAATCAGAGCAACCCCTTCTATAGCATAATTTTCTATATATCTAATAAATTTCGTTGTAATACACGGACACATAACTAGTAAATGGATGAAATGCAAATGTAGTTGTGTGTCCATTTAAGCTAACATGCGTTGTAGGGGCTGGTGGCTTATACTTAGGTGAGGCACTCCTCAAACCGCCACCGTAGGCCATCGTGCATTGAGGATGCCCTTATACGCCCTCACCATTGTTGTCTTCGTTACATGTAAACTTGATAAAGTGAACTTTATGGTATGGATGGTCAATTTCCTACATGAAACTCTATGCATGTTCAACTTTGTGAAAAAGAGGATCTATTAGCTAGGCTGAGGATATGCGCAACTCAGTTTGTGATAATTTAGTTGATTTACTCACATTATCTTTGTCTATACTCATTTCTAAAAAATGGTGGTATATAATTACTTTGAATATAAGTTTTTGTAAGTAATTCAAAAAACAACCACTATTTAAAGCAACAAATATGGGTCATATTTGGAACTCAGGAACTCTACACGGATTTCAGAATTCATGTCAGATGCAGAGTGGACTGTACGCATTTCAAACCATCTGGTCACACAATCGACCGTTCAAATCAATCCACCATGTTCGAACTTTAGCATCCATTTGAGCACGTCGCCAAGTAAATTTTTGGAAATAAAGTCCCATTCGCACGGAAGAAACTGCCATGGGAAGGGCCTCACGTGAGGCCCATCCCCATCCGCCGCCCTCCCCCAGAGAAATGGGCTTCCATTCGCACGTGCTTCAACCCGGCAGGAAGACAACAGGGCTGAAATCATTAACAAGTAGCCACCACAGGCAGACAGTTCGCAGGTAACACAGAAAATGACATAAACACAGGCATAAAATCTTCTTCGCAGTAATGCATATCATAAACCTCATGCTCCACCACTCAACAGCGCCACACTGAGCACTGAAGGCCATTCAGCAATGAAAGCACGAGCTGCTGCAGTTCAGCGAATTCGCATGCAGACAGCAGCTCAGCGAATTCACATGCAGACTGCTATAATTCTAGCACTGAATCGTAGGGTGTAATGTGCAGCAGCGGCAGACTGATAAAAGAACAAGCCAAAACACGGAGTACCAATGCAGCACCAGTGTGCGTTTGTCAAACTCTATTCATCTCTTGAAAACACACTAATGTCTAAATGTATAAGTTCTTAAGATGTGCAATGATTGAAGGCCACCCAAACCTTTAGCTGCTATTACAATACCAACATCTTCACTGTATTAGGAACTGAAGGGTGGATAAGACTGTATACGTCCATCAACCATGGCTAGAGATATAATGGAGTGCAATAGTATGACTTCAGCTGACTTCCTCTCTTGTTGCTTTAGGGCTAACCCATGGCGTACTTCTGAGCCCAGCTCCTTGCAGTGGTCTCATACTTGGTTCGATCCGTCTTGTACATGTGGGCAATCTCTGGTACAAGTGGATCGTCTGGGTTTGGGTCTGTCAACAGTGAACAGATTGATAGGAGTACCTGAAAACAACCAGAAAGACTCAAAATTAGCTAGGAAGGTGATAAGATTACCTTCTTGTGTACTGCAATGTACATGAGCATTACAAAACATTCTTATTCGGATATTCTGTGCTATGGCCACACTACTGATGAACCCAGTACTGGCGTGGCGTGGAACTCATACAGGAAATAATGTCACTGTTAAAAAGGTAATAAAAAAGGTGCACATTGTTGTCTTTAAATCCAAACTTAATACTATCCAGAAGTCTAGTAAGCATCTTCCATTGTTTCATTGTGGGTGAGATGCATGTTATTCTGTGTGTGGATGCTAGGCATGATATGACAATACGCCATAACTAGGCAGAAACAAGTAGACTTAGTGACTTTCGATTGTGTATTGTAAAAATCAGCAGTGGACCTTTTTGATGGAGAGAATTACATGAGATGATATGAACACCAATTGGCACACCTGAACCAAGATAAACCCCAAAAGCTGAAATTGGTTCTGATGGTAACAGTTGGCATGATTTAAACATAACTGCAGACATATGGTCATCTGGATGCAGCTTTGGTTATAACAGATAATACATTCTGTACAATGTTCAAATAAGATGACAACAAAAGTGTTCGAATAAGTTCATTCGACACAGAACCATATATTGTACTGTCAGCTATTCCATCGATTATATTAGTTACTAGTCAAGCTATAGCTGCACTACAAATAACATTTAATTTGAGATAAGGTCCTGTAAGAGAATATAGGTGCATGGTCTCCGGAACAGGAAAAAACTGGCAGTGATCCAGCTGGTTAGGCAAATCCATAAAAAATTAGAGGCGGAGTTTACCGAAACTATCTGAAATGCTATATTTAGTTATGTACTACCACACAAATAGATCCATGTGGAATACTTCAGAGTTGCAATCAAACTTTCCAACTGTGACCACTATTATATTCAGAAAAATCTAGATTGGCCACATAGAAATATACCATAGATTCACCACCAAAGTACTTCAATAACTAATAATTTTACAAAATTTTGCTAACATGCTATTATAAATTTAATGGTCAAATTTCTATCTTGGAGAGGCAAGGTGCCTAAAATAATATATTTATGATGACAACAACAACAAAGCTTTTTACCCCAAACAATTTGGGGTAGGCTAGGTATGAATCCTTCTCAAGATCAAAGAGATGAGAGTCTTGAAATAAAACCTACAATGCTAAAACCCTAAGCCGTACATCCTACTATCTGAGCTAAGAGCCTAAAACACTGCCTCTAACTTTCTTATGGTTCCGATACGTGAATCGCTAACTTTCATACACTTCTATCCGAAGCTAATTCTTTATATACATTTCAATCCCCTAAGTCTCTTTTAACCGCTTCCTCTCACGTCAGTTTTGGTCGACCTCTGCTCTTTTTACGTTTTCAGTACGCCTTAAAATTCCACTACGTACCGATGCCTCAAGAGACCTTCGTTGAAGATGTCCAAACCATCTCAAGTGATATTGGACAATGGAGTAAAATTATCAATAATGCCATGTAGTTCCCATATTATTTCATCATAAATTATCAATAATGCCATGTAGTTCCCATATTATTTCATCATAGACACATTGTTTAGTGGTACTAGCTAAGAAAAATATAAGTAGCTCCCTTGAGCTTCAATGGAAATATGCTGGTTCTCTGTAGGCTCCAAATCAATTCAGGGTAAACCATACCTAACTTGAACAACTGAAAATCCATGATAAACTGGAACTAGTTTGGTAATACCCCTTCAGGAACCAGACTTGGACATTTGGAAATTTTTCGTGAACTAGATACCTTTGAAACATATTGCTACGTGTATATGTGTGTTATCAATTGGACAACATAATTGTGTGAATGTAAAGTTATGACAATCTTCGTTTGATTATTCATTATGAGTTTTACATGCTGAGGAGAGTAAGCAGAGGTCAATAACCTTAGAAATAGTTAAAGCTGGGCTCCATTGCTCCTTCAGGATATCAAGGCAAATGCTCCCGTTGCTATTAATATTTGGATGGAAAACCTTTGTCTTGAAAGCAACCTGCACAATTAGATATACTTTCAGGAATAAAAAAGCTAGAGGTATTCATTTCTATAAGAGGTTTTAATTAAAAATGTAACCTAGTACCCATCAATCAAAATGAAAAGATATCATATTATGCGATCAATCTTATCAAGTATCTACTTGATAAAGGAAATTCAGTTTCCATCCATAATTCCACATTATCAGAAGCCATAGAGTAGCAGCCAGATTACAAAGAGCCATTTATACTTGCTTACCAGCCTTTGGTCCAGAAACAGAAGAAACAAACTAACAAAGCCACCACAAATGTTATAGAATACAGAGCGGAACTCGATGGGGAGAACATCAAATAAACCTAATTGCATAGTGCAACATTCAGCTTGTGTTACCATCGTTGATTCTTCACTTATCTTTACATATCTTTCAATGTGACAACAAGTCAATCACTGCCAGGAAATTTCAGAACAGAAGAGAAAATCAGACAAGAACAAAGAAAAAAGTGAGACATGAGTACATGACTCACACGGTATAAAACAATACCACATCATAGATGTTCTCACTAATGTAGCAGAGTACTATTAATTTCTACTTATATGTTACACTAACTCATGTTCAGTTTGCAAGTTGTAACACTAGTGCTCCATGCAAAGCCAATCTATAATATCAGAAACATGAGATGATGAGAACCTTGCTCATAATGCAAACATTGTAACATCTACTTACAGTGTGGCTTCCTGAGGTTTGGTCTCATTGTTCACGGCCACTTTTCCTAATAGACTTCTATTTGAAATAGGTTTCGTATTTATAATGGGCCCAAACAAGCTGTAGTCATCATAGATCAAATTTACCCTACTTATTTTAGATAGTGGGGTTTGAACCTATATCTCTAGAAAGATGATGCTTGGTAGAAAACTCAATCTTAAAGAAGGCTACATGTCAAAGTTATGGCAAACTATGAAAATGTTCTGGCAGGCAAACAGATAACAAGGATGCACAACATGAGAACACATTTTACAGCACCTACCTTCAAATTCAATAACCCCGTGTTTGAGGAACGAGAACAATGAGAGAAAAAAAAAAGATAAAAGTGGAAAGTAAGAAAGCTGAATTAATAGAAAGAGAGAAAACAGACTTGTAGCATGGCACTTGTAAATAACATGATGCATAGCATCATTTGTATCATGAATAAAATTTTTGTGCTTGTTCAAACTAATTATAACTTTGCTATACCTTAGGTGGCTTGAATGGATAATCCGGAGGAAAGTGGATGGAAACTAGAAAAACACCACCTGCATAGGGACTATCAGAAGGACCCATGATGGTTGCTTGCCAATGGAACATATCTTCTCCTACCGGTCCTGCCAAATGAAAAGATTACTGCATCCCAATTAAAAGGTGGTATAGATAATCACACAATAGATGCATGGTTAAGTGTGAAACTATCCTATATATTACCGTTGGATATTCGTTGGCAGAGCTATATTAGTTTTTACAGAACAGGGTAAGTTTGGGTTGTTGCTAAAATCAGTGCAACCAAGCCACTAAATGTGCAAGAGTGGGTCTTACGGACAAGTCATAAAGATATGGAAGTGAAAAATTTGTAGTCCTAATTTATGATAAAAATTGTAAAATTTTCCATGTGCTATTTACTTAACCGGAAAATAAAATGTCAAAATTGAGATCAATATAGGATTAAATTCAATTATAGTAGTGCAGAATTTTCAGTTGTCCAAAGAAGAATAAAAATTTTGAGAAATTAACAAGAAAAGTATTGTCTTGGTCCCTAAACTTTTCGAACCATTTTGATCCCACAACCTTGCCCCCATGATATAAAATAAGTGATGTTAGAGAGGTGGTTTCAGGCCATATATGTCATTGACCGGAAGACTCACTAGATTTAATGACTTTTTATTGAAATAACCAAAATTAAACCAAAATAGCTCATTTGAAAAGTTCTGATTCTAAAATGGATTGGAGGATCAGAACAATATTTTCCGAGTTTCTTCGAAAACATCTGATTTTTTTTTAAAAAAAAGGTTCCCCAAAGTAAACATGATGTAGATCTAGGAAGCATTTTTCTACACAAATCAAATCAAGACATCATTTTATTCGATCCATAGTAAGATAAGATTATGTTGTGGATATAAAACATCCATTCAAGACACTGATTGTATAAAAAAAAAGTTTGGATGGGAGAATCTTACTCACCATTCAAGACACTGATTGTATATATAAAAAAAAGTTTGGATGGGAGAATCTTACTCATAATTGAGCCCTACATGAATCTAATGAGGACTGGATATCATATATTCTAGGACTCAACCAAGCCCAACACAGCAAAGTAGCAAAGTATATGCATCACCCTAGATACATCCATTCCAACCCATTCTAATATTTAGGCTTTCATTCTCTCTTTGTCTAACAGGGTTAACCTAATTGGTATGAATGTTTCCCAAGGTTTGTAAGCAACTAGAGCCAACCATGTGAAACTCATCCCAGCACTACCAACCCAAATGTGGACCAAATTGGGATAGGGTTATAGAATTTCTAAACCCAACTTGACGACACTTTACTTAACTACACTGAATCAGGAGGCAATCTTTTATATATTATAAATTCGAGAAATAATAAATGTATAATGTATTCAAATCATCATTACTATTATGAAAGAATGAGTTGGTAGCCATACGCCCGTTATCCTCCAACCGCCTCATTCCTTTGTGTTAGACAGCCAGTCGCTGCCCATATAGGCGCATGGGCTGTTGGCCCATTATGGCTATTATAGATTGATTAATCTTATAATAGGCAAGGAGATCCGACGGTGGTCATACTTCTATAAACCAACCCTGGGTCTTCCTTGCCTATATATGTATCCCTGCCTCTTGGCATTATAATCAATCTACAATTCCCGTGCAATTCCATTGCTTTCATGGTATCACGAGTCTAGGGTTTTCTTCCGCTGCCCTTCGCGCGCCCCTGTGGCTGCGCCTCCTCCCTGCGCGCCGTCTCCGGCTGCGCACCATCCCCAGCTGCCCTCCCCACGCGCGGCCCCTCTTCCTCTGCTTTCCCGATGCCTAGGTCTCCTCCCGCCGCTGATGCTGCTGGCGCCTCTCCCACCGAGGCGGAGCGCGCTCGCGCTGCGGAAGAAGCGCGCGTCCGCGCAACAGAGGAGGAGCGCGCGCACGCAGCAGAGGAGGAGCGCGCGGCGGCTCTCCAGCGCGCCAAGGCGGCCGAGCAGGAGGCCGCCGCTGCCGCCCAGGAGCACGACGCGGCCGCGACTCACGCCCGCGAGGCCCTCGCCCGCACTGCTCGTGAGTGCGAAGCTGCTGAGGCCGCCGCCGCTGTTGACGCCGACGCCTCCGTGTCTGCTGCCGACGACATCGACTACCGGTCGATGCTTGCCGATGGTGGTCCTCGGCAGTCCCTCCACGCTGCCCTCCTAGCACACGAGGCCACCGCCATTATCAATCTACACGCGCAAGCTGTTGCCGTGCAGAACATTCGGAGTCTCATCCCCGCCGTCCTCGACATCGACTCCGCCAACTACACCCGCTGGCGCCACCAGATGCTGCTCGTCCTTGGGAAGTTCTCCCTGCAACGCCATGTCCTCGCCGACGCCGCCGACCACACCTTCCCGGACTGGGCACGCATGGACTGTGTCGTCTTGACATGGCTCTACGGCACCATCTCCAGCGACCTCGAGGACATCGTCCGGGAGCGTTGCGACACTGCTCGCGCCATCTGGCTCGCCCTGGAAAATCAGTTCCTTGGCAACAGGGAGCAGCGTGCCCTCTATCTAAACGCCGCCTTCCGGAACTTCGTTCAGGGCGACCTCTCCATCACCGACTACTGCCGCAAGTTCAAGTCCATGGCCGATGACCTGGGTGACTTGGGCGAGGTCGTCACCGATCGCACGCTCGTCCTCAACATCATCCGCGGTCTTAACGAGTGCTTCGCCTCCATCGGCATGCATTTACAGCGTGGACGCCCGTTCCCCACCTTCCTGGAGGCTCGTACCGACCTCCTGCTTGAAGAGCTCAACATGGCACATCGCTCGGCGCCACCACCCACCGCCCTTATTGCCTCCGGCACCGGCGGCAGTGCTGGTTCTCCCCACCACCCCAACAGCAACTCCAGGAACTCGGGCAAGGGCGACAAGCGCGGCTCACGCGGTGGCAAAGGCAAGGGGCGGCAGTCTGGCGGATCTGCCCCTAGCCAAGCCAGCGCCCCCTCCTCTGCACCGCAGCAGCAGCAGGCGCAGGCTCCCCCCGGCGGCTCCTGGCCCAGCTTCTACAGGCCCTGGTCCGGCTCCATCAGCATGTGGCCCGGGAATCGGCCTCCCCTGGCCCCTCTGTCGGCTGCTCGTCCTCCACTACCGGCTCCTGTGCCTCAGCCGCAGGCCTTCGTGGCCGGCGCCCAGGGGCAGTGGCCTGCTCCTCCTCCCGGCTACTACCATCCCATGGCCGGCATGCCGTCATGGGACTCGCAGGCCCTGGCATCTTCTTTCAACACCATGTCGCTGACTCCGCCTCCGCAACATGACTGGATTTTCGACTCCGGTGCCACCTCGCACATGACTTCCGACGCCGGTACTCTCTCTCACACTTCCTCCCCGCGGTATCCTATTCCACCTTCCATTGTTGTCGGTAACGGTTCTTTACTTCCCGTCACCTCTACTGGCACAGCTCACCTTCCCGGTTCCTTTTGTCTTAATAACGTCCTTGTTTCCCCTGGTCTTATTAAGAACCTTATTTCTGTTCGCCAGTTCACTACTGACAACAATTGTTCTGTTGAATTTGACCCCGCTGGTTGTTCTGTGAAGGATCTGCAGTCTCAGAGAGTGATCACCAGGTGCAATAGCTCTGGCCCGTTGTACCCTCTTCGCCTGTCCGACACGCCATCACTTCCCGCTGCACTCCTCGCCAACACCACCGCGTCCACCCTATGGCATCGTCATCTCGGTCATCCCGGATTTGAAACTTTATCCAAACTCATGGCTTGTCATAAAGACATTAGAACCTCCATATGTCATGCTTGTCAGCTTGGGCGTCATGTTCGCCTTCCTTTTCCTGTATCAGCATCTCGTGCCTCACATAATTTTGAACTCATACATTGTGATTTGTGGACCTCACCAGTTCCTAGTGTATCGGGTTTCAAATATTACTTGGTCATTCTCGATGATTGCTCACATTACATGTGGACGTTTCCTTTGCACCTCAAGTCTGACACATTTGCAACTCTGTCTAATTTCTTTACTCTTGTTTCCACACAGTTTGGTCTCACCATCAAGTCCGTCCAGTGCGACAATGGACGTGAGTTTGACAACTCCAGCACCCGCACCTTTTTCCTCACCCACGGCACTCACCTCCGCATGTCATGCCCCTACACATCTGCTCAGAATGGGAAGGCCGAGCGCGCCATTCGCTCTCTCAACAACGTTGTTCGGTCCTTCCTCTTCCAAGCTTGTCTTCCACCTCGCTACTGGGTCGAGGCACTGAACACTGCCACCCTACTGCTTAACATCCTACCAACCAAGACGCTGCGCACTCACACGCCACATGAAGCCTTGTTTGGCTCCCCGCCCACGTATGATCATCTGCGCGTCTTTGGTTGTCGATGTTACCCCAACCTGTCTGCCACAACTGCCCACAAACTCGCTCCCCGCTCCACTTTGTGTCTTCCTTGGCCACTCTGCTCATCATAAAGGATACCGCTGTCTTGACACCTCCACCAATAAGATCATCATCTCCCGCCATGTGATCTTTGACGAGTCCTTTCCTTTTGCCGAGCAGCCCACCACCACCTCCCCTGCGGACTTCGAGTTTCTGGACGCTTTCACTAACCCCGTCCCGGTGCCCATAGGCCAGCCTCGGTCTTTGTTACCTGCAGGTTCATCACCGGCAGCTTCTTTGCCTGCTGCGGCCGGGTCAGCATCTTCGCCCGCACAGCCACATGCGGCTGCTCCTGCTGCTCCGATTCCGCCCGCACAGCCACGTGCGGCTGCCCCGGCGTCTCCCGCACAGCCACGTGCGGCCCCTCAGCTGCCGCCGGACCGCACCATTACAAAGGTGTACACTCGGCGTCGCTCACTGCCTCCGGAGCCGGTATCCTCGTCGCCTATAGCCCCTGCGCCCCTCCCCCAGGGCGCCGTGGCCATTCCCCCTGTGGTCAATCAACACTCCATGACCACCAGGGCGAAACATGGCTTCCGCGTGCCGGCTGCGTTCCATACTGCGCCTTTATCTCCCATCCCGAAGACATATCGCGCCGCTCTTGCAGATCCAAACTGGCGAGCTGCAATGTTGGATGAACATGCAGCACTTCTACAGAACCACACTTGGGATCTTGTTCCGCGACCGTCTCGCGCAAATGTGGTATCTGGCAAATGGATCTTCAAGCACAAGTTCAAGGCTAATGGTTCTCTGGAGTGCTACAAAGCTCGCTGGGTCCTCCGCGGCTTCACTCAGCGCCCAGGTGTTGATTTTGCAGAAACCTTCAGCCCCGTCGTCAAGCCGGCCACCGTGCGGACTGTGCTCTCCCTGGCCCTCTCCCGCAATTGGCCCCTCCGTCAGCTAGATGTGAAGAATGCCTTCCTGCATGGCACTCTCGATGAGACAGTCTACTGCGTTCAGCCATCCGGATTTGAGGACTCCACTCATCCAGACTTCGTCTGCCGCCTAAACCGTTCGCTATACGGTCTCAAGCAGGCGCCTCGAGCATGGTACAGCCGGTTTGCAGCCTACTTGATCTCCCTCGGGTTCATGGAAGCCAAGTCTGACACATCGCTCTTCGTGTTTCACCACGGTGGCGACACCATCTACCTGCTACTTTATGTGGATGATATTGTTCTCACTGCTTCGTCGACCTCCCTGCTCTACCGCACCATCACTGTCCTACAGCAGGAATTCTCGATGGACCTGGGTGACCTCCATCACTTCCTCGGGATGCAGGTTCAGCGGCGCCCTGATGGCCTCTTTCTCTCACAGCGACGGTACATGCAAGAGATCCTTGACCGCGCGGGCATGGCTCTCTGTAAGCCCTGCTCCACTCCGGTGGATTCCTGTCCCAAGGTTTCAGCGATTGATGGTGACCCGGTCAGCGACGCCACCGATTTTCGGAGTTTGGCTGGTGCTCTACAGTACCTCACCTTCACCCGTCCGGACATCTCCTACGCTGTCCAGCAGGTCTGCCTCCACATGCACGATCCTCGAGAGCCTCACCTTGCAACTCTGAAGCGCATACTGCGGTACATCCGCGGCACTCTTCATCTTGGGCTTCTCCTTCGACCTTCAGCACAGTCTGATCTGGTTGTCTACTCTGATGCTGACTGGGCCGGCTGCCCCGATACCCGCAAGTCCACCTCGGGCTATGCCGTCTTCCTCGGGGACAGCCTCGTCTCCTGGTCCTCCAAGCGCCAGAACACTGTGTCTAGGTCCAGCGCCGAAGCAGAGTACCGTGCTGTGGCTAATGCTGTGGCCGAGGCTTCCTGGCTCCGGCAGCTTCTGTGTGAGCTTCACTCTCCACCCCGCCAGGCCACCTTGGTCTATTGCGACAACATCAGCGCCGTCTACATGTCTTCTAACCCGGTTCAGCATCAACGCACCAAACATATTGAGATTGACCTTCACTTCGTTCGGGAGCGTGTTGCCATTGGTACTGTCCGCGTTCTTCATGTGCCGACGTCGTCCCAGTATGCCGACATTTTTACCAAGGGTTTGCCTTCGACGGTCTTCCAGGAATTCAGGACCAGTCTGAACGTCTGTGCCGACGCTCCGACTGCGGGGGGGTGTTAGACAGCCAGTCGCAGCCCATATAGGCGCATGGGCTGTTGGCCCATTATGGCTATTATAGATTGATTAATCTTATAATAGGCAAGGAGATCCGACGGTGGTCATACTTCTATAAACCAACCCTGGGTCTTCCTTGCCTATATATGTATCCCTGCCTCTTGGCATTATAATCAATCTACAATTCCCGTGCAATTCCATTGCTTTCACTTTGACTTCTCACCACTCTCCACTTCCCAACATATCAGAGCAACCATTTTCCATAGCATGATCTTCTATACATCTAATAAATTCAATTACAACGCATGGGCACATAACTAATTTATTTATATGCATAACTCTACCACCAAAGCAGGATGCAAAACATCATAATGGTCATGGTATTATTAAATCAAAGGGTCTAGGTTGTGTAGTTGCAATATTCAATTTGAGAAAGTTATATGTTATATACCTTGAGCTTTGCAACATTGATATTGCCATGTGTAGCATGAAGGGTTCATGGTGCACAGCTATTATAAGGCTTTTATAGCTCCTCCAACCGTAAGTAGGCTAACATCAGCCACTCACATGGATGATGATTTTGACATAGTCAGGACTAAGGAGGTTTGTTAGGAATTGGGGTGGCCCTAAGAGCAACTTTAATAGAAGAGGTGGCTGCCACCTCTAGGACTAGCCAAATAAGCAAAAATAGCACAAGTGGCTCATGGTGGAGGTAGCTAATACAATAAGTTAAGTAGAGCTTACCTCTACTAAAGCACTTCAACATTTAATACTTGCATAAATATACCAAGGGTCACCTCTTGCATGAGGGGCAGCTTGCCTCTCTCTCCTCGTATGATGTGCTAGAGGTCACCTCTTGCATGAGGGGCAGCTTGCCTCTCTCTCCTCTTTTCTCTTTCTTCCACTTAGGATTGTGTTGACGTGGATTTCGTTAGAGGCGACCTAGTCAGCATTATTGTACTTGCTCTAATACCCATACTAATCAAGGTTGTCACGGCGCTCCGGCAAGTCGCGATGAGACCGGAGCGCCTAGACGCCTAGTCGACTAGGCGCCCGCCATGGCGACAGTTAGACGATAGTAGTTAGACGATAATAATAAATATAAGTAATACCTTATATGACCGAAAAATAAATAATTATGTAACATAATAGCACAAATTATCTAAATAACTATGCAACAGAGCTCAGGAGGTCCAAATCAGAATAAATTTATTGAGGGAGGGGTTCAAACCAGAAGAAATCTATTGAGAGGGGTTTATTCGTAATTTTTGGGAACTCCAAGGGCTAAACGGTAAAAACACCACAACAAATCCGGAATCCATTTAACCCTAGCCGCTACACCTCCGCCACAGCCTCAGCTTCCCGCACCTCCGCCGCCGCCTCTGCTTCCCGCACCTCCGCTGCCGCCTCTGCTTCCCGCACCTCCGCCGCCTCCTTTGCTTTCACCGCCTCCTCTACTTCCCACACCTCCAGCGTCGACGGCGGCGAGGGCCGGGTCCTCCCCCCTCCAACGCTGAACTCGCACAGCTCTCGCGTGCGAGAGGCCGGAGCCGCTGTTGGCATCGCTTGGCACCGTCATGCGGGACCGCGAGACCGAGATCGAGGAGCTCTGCCACGCGCACTTCCACTACTTCATCTGCGCCGTCGACGACCTCCGCTCCCTCATCGCCGGATGAAGCAACGGCAGTGCGAGAAGAGGCGACCGACTCCAGATCTGAGCCGACGGCGGCCATATTTGCACAGGGAGCCACAGGCGGCCGGAATCGGCCTGGGCGACGAGCCTTGGCATCCCCCTCCGGCCGCCTAGACGACTTGGCGTCGCCTAGGCGACGCCGTGACAACCCTAATACTAATGAGGATCTACAAACACGATACACCAACTACTCTAAGTTGGTTAGCCTTTCCTTCTTACTACTTGGCACTTTGCTTAGCTTTCGGGCAACTGAGCCGCTCACGGTAAATCACAACTAACAAACACTAAGTACTAGAAGTACATGGCTTACCATGGGAAACCAACAATTACACAATAGGACAACACTTTATTTACTACTATAAACTTGGTACAACAAGACACACTATTCTTGGTGGCCACCTATGTCTACGTCTCTACTCATGCCACCTTACTCTTTTCAATGGCATGGTTGCCACCTTACTCTTTTCCATGGCATGGTGGCCTAATAGCTTATGGTAGCTCACTCATGGCACATATGGCTAGAGGTTATCGGCACCCCCTATTTATAGTGTTGCATACCATTAGATGCATGACACTTGTCATCATCTCAACCATTCTTTTATAAAAATCTAGATTCTAGAATTCTCTTCCTAAATATCTAACTCATGTTTCTTACTTTGCCATAAGGATTTAGTCTAGGAACTTCCATGGCAAATATCTATGTATGTATGCAAGCTCCCAAATATTCTAGAATATTACAATACCACAAGTATGCATTTTAATTCTTAACATGGTTCAGTTATGTATAGTGTAAACTTTGAAATGCAATCTCCCAATTTGGTTGTGGTAGTGAGGTAATCACAGTGCCCCCTTGATACAAGTTCAGAAGATAAGTAATCTGCAAGTAAACAAATTATCAATTCAAGAAGACAGCATCTATTGACCGTAGAATAAGGTGATAGGATCCTCAAAACCAATTTTCCCCTCCCTGTACACTCGGACAAATGCCCACATCTAGTCTCTCATATTATCAACTGCACATAGACACCACCGTCTGTCTAAATCATACACCCAACCCAACCGAAAGATCACCCAAGCAGCAGCAACGAGTCAAGCACTCTTAATCCCTTCTCATTCCAAGAAACGGAGGAGAAAGAGAAACCCTCACCTGCGCTGCAGGAGGTCGGGGGATCCTTCTGCAGGTCCTTGAGCTCCTTCAGGATCCGCTTCGACGCCATGGCCGCCGGGTCAAGAACTGCACACCTCCACCCACGGATTACCCCAACAAAACAAACAGCAACTCAAGAACCGATCAGATTTTTTTAAGAAAAAAAAGAAGAAGCAGCAGCGGCAGCAGCAAGAACAACAAAATCGCAGTTGGTGATCAATCGATCACTATTGGCACCTGGACGAGTGGAGGAATCGGGCGGATAGATCGAACGAACTGCTACTGCTTGCGGTTGTGGAATTTTCTTGCCGGCGAAGGGGAGAGAGTACGATGTTGCTGCGGGGCTGGACGGCGGACGCGCGAGTGGGACTGGGTCCACTGGGAGAGAGGAAGGAGAAAGAAACCTAGGCAGGTGGGCCCATGCAACTGGAAGCGAAGCGACTGGTCTATATTATTTTCCAGCGGTGGGGGCCACGGCCGGGACGACCCCGGGAAGGACCAACTTGGGCCCAGCCGAGGGTGCCTCCAATGGCTCCAATCGCAACTACACATGGGCCCAACTCACACGTTGTAATGGGCCAAGGCCCGACCCTACCCTACCCTAGCCCAAAATTCGAATACACTTTAACCCACTAGATTGTTTGAAATCTGCCCCAGTCCAGCCCACAAAGTCAAAAGAATGGGTTCTAGCCCATTTCAATGATAATATTCAAATATCTCTTGAGATACTTAAAAGACGCGCGTGATAGAGTTACATAGGGTGATCCTTTCTACTGTTTGGTATTCCCTACTACTGTTATATTTGTTGGAAAACTTAGGCCTAAGTCTACAAGCCCAGCTTATTGGTGGGCACCCTCCACTTAATTTATAAATAGGGGATCTCAATTGTCATTATGTGTACCTTGTGAAAAGATAAATCAACAAAAAAGGAGCTCCCCTCTCATCTCTTGTGTTCAATCTATTGTTCTATTGCATTATTCTGTATTTACTTCACCTCTTTTGCATATGAGGAATCGATCAGACTAGACTCACCAGCGACGGTTCCTCAATACGTTATCAACACGAAACGCTCCGTGGATTGAAAGGTAATCATCGAAGCATGACACTCATAGATTGAATTGTTGTCTAGATTGCTTTTATCACATACAATTTTTGCATTATAGATTAATTTTGTTTTCACGGTGCAAATTCTCTCTAATCTCCACGAGCTGACTTGGAGTCGCCAGCACAATGCCGATCGGATGATTGGAAAAAGAGGGATTGTTGATTGCATCGTGAAAAAGAAAAAAGCCTCTCATGGAGCAACCCTGCACAACGCTTCCCACACGAGGCCGTACCGCCAACACGCGATCACACCGCCATGCGTCACTGCCCGCATGCGCCGCCGTGCCTCACCACTTGCACGCGGTCGAATCGCCTCGTGACACCCGCATACAGCCGTGCAGCTGTTGGCCCCTGTACAGGCTACCACCCGCTTAGAGTCATGCCACCGATTCGGACGCCGCTCGGCTAACGGCTGCACGTGCTCACACCGCCCACATGAAGTCTCACCGCCGGCCACTAGCACGTGGTCGTGCCGCCATCGCATGCCGCATGCATTGCATGCCAACAGCCCCACATGGCCGCATCGCGTCGAGCCGCATGTGAGCCGGAGCCCCGCATGGCCATGGCTAAGCTGTCGCCGACTGTACCAGCGTTGTCCCCACACAGGCGCATCGCCGCGCACTCCGGTCGCCGCTCTCGAGCATCCGCACGTGCCTCAATCGTCGGTCCGAGTGCCCGCATGCACCCCAGCCGCTGTGCGCGCCTAAATGTGCTATCGTTGCTGCCCCGCATGGTGTGCGCCACTGCCGCTCGGCCATGCGACGCCGCCTCCTCGTCCCATGTTGCTTGGACATGCGCTGCGCCTCTTGGCCCCACACTGCCGCACGAGATGCACCACCGCCACACGCATAAATAGGGGTAGGGAAAACCTACCCCTTTGCCCCTTTGAGCCGGCCTGTAGTGGGCCGAGTGGGCTAGCAGAAAGAAAAAAAGGGGGCGGGCAGGTGCCCAAAATTTACAAAAGGGTCCTTGGCAAAACAGGGAATTACGCGAAAAATTTTCTCAGAATTGAAAATTTACGGATAAGCCCTTGGAAATTGCAAATTTCAATGGAAATTCATATTCCAGCATAAAAGTGCCTCAGAAATTCAAATTTTGGAATGTTTTTAACATTTGAAGCATGTTTAGCATTGCTGTTATTACTTTCTATATTTTCTATATTTATTTATTGTTTTGATTAATTGTAATTATTTAATTTGCCTTTAATCACAGAAATTAACAGTAAAATTATAGAAAATACATAGAAAATTCTTGAACATTATGAGAACTTTTTGTACCATTATCCAATTAATTTTATACATATTTATCTGTAGTAAATTTATATATTTCTTTCATGCATATGTAGATGATAAGCATCACGAACCGGGAGTTCGAGGAGCTAGCCCAGCATGGCCAAAACTATTTGACTTGGACTTCCGATGTCGAGATCATACTTGGAGCCAAGAAGCATTGCGTTGCTATCGGGATTGGTGCACCACAAGTATTCACGTTACCTAAAGACAACGTTAGAGACAATATCTTCAACAGTATGTCATTCTTCTAACTATTTTATACTATTTTTACCGTAACTTCCTGCCTCACACCCTCTTATTATTTGCATTGGTTTACAGGCTCAATACGTCTCTTATATAAGAGATACCATATTATCTCTCTTCATCTCTTCTTTTCTCTATATAGAATTTTATTTATTTAATATAGCAAAGAAATAACTAAAATGATGTTATTGGAGAAGCTCTTATTGTAGACGTTTCTATGCAGCATCATTGTACTACACATGGCATGAAGCTGTGGCAAAACAATAAATGCCTTGAATTATCTTCCCATGGAAAATATGGAATGGCACATAGCCCCAAATTGATAAAACGGGCTTGATTAAGACTGATACGGACTCTGGCCCCGCTCATTAACTCCCCACAGTGACAGTAATACTGACAGGTATTTAGATAATTCGATGCCAGGCAAAAAAGAAAAGCCTAATCCACCCCACTGTGCTTCGGAGAAGAAAAATGAAGGATGGGATATGGTTTGTCTTCCATATTTCTTTCTTCCCACCCAAAAAAATCTTCTACTTCGGACGATCCAGTAGCTCCCATGTTGTCTTCATCCATTTTACATCACGCTGTTGAAGAATATTTCCGGTGATCCACTGCATATTAAAGAGAACTACCGTAATTATTCTTTTATTAATCTCGTATAGACAAAATTATAACAAAAGCCAGCAGAGCCTAACTAATAAGAAGGCATAAATCGAAATCACTATATCAGATGAAAGCTATCTAGTGTTCTACCGTTATCTCTCCAATCGACATGGGAACTGGCAGCAACACAACGGCGGCGAAGGACAGCTATATGAGAAGACGTCCTCAGCTTCTGCTCCTAGTTTATGATTTTTAACTTCTTAATTTCTTTTTTTTATTTTTTATTTTTTCTCTTATTCTTTTGTATTATCTGTGATGATATAAATTTTATTATTTTTTAAATTTAATTATACAGAAAAAAAAACTAATAACAGCTACAGTGCATTTTCAACCGTTACAGTGCAAAAAAGCTAGAAGCCTAGGCTTATAAGCCCTTTAGAGCATTGCCTAACACATGCTTACAAAGCCTATTTGGATACAAATAATTTCTGGAGTTTTAAGGAAGAATACCATGGTTTTTAAGAATAGAAATACTATACAATGCTATAGATTCTAATGACATAGTATCTAGCTATTTATCCGGCCATTGTCTAGTCAATTCCACATTCTCTCTCTCTCTCTCCTACGTCCGGTTGGGGAGGGCAGCCGACGGAGGCAGGTAGCCCTCCTTTCACCTTCGGCACCGCCCCTCTACCTCCTCCTTCAACTCTAGCGCTGTCCTCTCCCTCCTGCTTCACCTCCGACTACAGATTTGTGATGACCCGAAAGTGCACAGAATTAGTGCAGTACTTTCTCTTAAAGTATTCTAAAGTTTAATATCGAACCAAAAAGGACACATGGAATATTCTAATTATTGTCAAGTAACTAATTAATAAACTTCAATTAAATAACAACGAGGAGCAGTAATTATAATGGAGAATAATATTCAAAGGCTAATAATTAAAACTAAGATTAATGATAAGGCCATGGCTATGAGAAGGTTGTGCTAGGGATGAGAATTAGGGCATAGGGCATTATGTTCACCTGCAATATTAGATAGTCACAGGATGATAATGATGATCTAGATAATAAGAGTAATTGTAATAATATCAAGAGTTCATGCAGGCGACACACCATAAATACATCTCCCTCAAACAAACATCATATAGAAGAATCTATTGTCTCACTCACATGCGCATAGTGCACATCACCCTCACAAATTAAGAAAAATGAAAAAGTTCATATAACACCCCAAATTTTGCTCAAAACTCTATCCAGTACCCTGAACTATGCAGCTGAACATTTGATCCTCGAACATTGCAATGTAGTTCAAATAACACGCTGACCTAGTTTTTGGATGGTAGTATTGCCCATGTGACGCGATGAGTGAACGGTTTTACCACATAGGATGATAGGTTTGTTAAGTTAAGATGAATGACAGGTGATACTTATAGGTCCTTCTCTCCCAAATCAAAACAGCGAGGGAGAGGGAACTACAGGGGATGGTGGCCATGGAAGCTCAGTCGGGAGCTTTGGTACGGGAGAAGCCCTTGTCCAGCATGTCATCCTACCTGGCAAAACTGCCCACTTATCGCACTATGAGGGCAATACCAACATGCGAAACGGGGTCAATGTGTTATTTGAAACAAAGGCCTGGTTTCATAGTTCAGGGTGTTGGACGAACTTTTAAACAAAGTTTAAAATGCTATATGGACTTATTCCTAAGAAAAAATTGTGTTAACATGGCTTACCACCGGAAGAATGCCTTAAAGTTCATGGCTACAGTGAACCCCCCCTCAAGTGACTTGTTATCGAAAGCTAATCTCTATCGCTTTTGTTGTCACTAACTCTGTCGGTCGATCTTTCGTGTACCACTTGTTGCTACCTTGTCTTGCGCTGACCTGTGGAACATCGGGGCCCTTCTTATCTTAGTATCAAGGAAAGATAGACAAACACTAGAATGAAAAATAATACAAAAGCATGCATGAATGATAGATCATGCCCATTATCTTTAACACTACATGGCTATCTACAACCCCTAGCCCTTAGGAAACTACTCACGTCTCATCATGGTAACCAAGAACGTTAGATATTTAAGTCATCGCAATAAGCAGGTACTATTTTGTTCACTGAAGTTAATTTGTCACTATCCGCTTCAGAAATTTTCGATATGACAACTTGCTGCCTTAATTCAAGGGATAAATAAATTCGTACATATCAAAAACAACCTGTCCTTGTCTATCTCTCTCCAAGAAATTGTTATATTACCTTCTGCTTCTGATTTCTATTTCAAAAATCAGAAACTAATATGAATATCTAGTTTTTTTTAAAGCGGCTTCTCTATTTCTGTTGCTTTCGTCTCACTTCGAGGATAAGACAGAGCTTATGGATATATCACACACCCTACTCCTCGCACTCTCGTCTCACGCACGTATCTCTTTATTACTTTTTCCATCGCTCGTCCTCTTATTCTAAAAGTCACTTCTTTCAACTATTATTATTTATTTTTATCTAAAAGCTATCAACTATAACAAAAAAATATTAATCGTAGCCAATATCTCTCCATTACTTTTTTCATCGCTCGTCCTCTTATTTTAAAAGTCACTTCTTTCAATTATTACTATTTATTTTTATCTAAAAGCTATCAACTATAACAAAAAAAAACTATCAATCATAGCCAATATCATCGTGATCAGACCATGCCATGTCACTGTACTTATCGGCTTTGGTAGTCATATCACATTCTCACTTATCGTCCCTAGCAATAAAACAACTTCAAAGACACCACAGAAAGCACAGACTCACAGAGAAACCACCCAACAACCTGCAAGAATTTTGTAGACATGGAGGCCAACCGCGGCATGGCGCCAGAGATAACCATCGACCCGGCGGCGAGAGGTGGCGCTGCACGCGACGCGAAGCAGCAGGCGAGCAAGGAGCCCATCACGCCCGGCACGCCGTCTCAGGGCACCGTGTGCTGCGGCGGCGGCGGCGGCAAAGGTTCGGGCTCCGAGGGCAGCGCGGCGCAGGCGCTGCCAGGGTGGAAGCTCGACTGCCTCTGCAGGGAGTCCGGCTTGCCGCCGGCGATGAAGGGGGGATTCCTCTGTTTCTGAGCATCATACGTGAATCGTTTCATGGATCGATCGACGCTGTATATGTTGTTAGTAAACTTTTGAGTGTGTGTTTATGCATGCATCAGATGCATCTCACAACTCGCTTGGTTTATTGCATGCTTTAGTTTGCTGCTAGCATAACCGGTGTTCGTTTACTTTTCCTTCTATTATAGATTGTAAACGATCATGTTAAACGCCTATGATCATTAGATCTTTACACTTTACTACCCTACTTGCATGTGGCAGCATGCATGGTTTTCTGGATGACAAGGATTGTCTCAGTTAAGTTTAAAGTTTCCTTAAAAAAGCTCAGTGTCTAGTTTACTAATGTATACATCAATCGAAGTAACAAGGAATTTATAGACATGAGAAAGAGGCTCCAAAGAGGTTTTCAGTTAAGTTCAATTACAGAGCTCCCTGTAAGGTGAGAGCAGGCAGTGCTGATAGTGTGGAAGCCAAAGTGCAGGGAAGAATTAAAATTTTCCAATGTGTTTGATTTGTCGGAATCCAATTTTGACAATGTCAAAAAAGATAAGCTTGTTCAAAGGAAATGGAAATGCATAAGGAAATGTCGTTCCTGTGATAAGAGGCAATATATTGGCGCATTTTTATACGAATAATCTATTTTTTATTCGAAATTACAGAAATATACCCGCGGGAACATTTTTTTTACATAAATAGGCTCCAGTCGTCCAACGGGGGAGCGACACACGGCTAATATAGTTACCATTGGGTGAATAATTTCAGTCACCCACCCGTTGCGCGATTGGAGCTGCAATCGCCTAACGGTTGGGCGACTGGAGCTCCAGTCGCCCAACGGGAGGGCGACAGGGGGGGTTAAAAAGGGCCGTGCGCTCGGCTACCGCCGCTCCCACACACGCAAGCTCAGTCGCTCGGCCGAAAGGAGAAGAAGAAAAGAGAGGAGAAGAGGAGAGGAAGGAGGGGGAGAAGAGAAGAGGAGAGGAGAGAAAGGAGAGGGAGAAGAGGAGAGGGAGAGGAGGAGAGGAGAGGGAGGAAGGAGTGGGAGGAGAGAAGAGGAAAAATCATATCCAAGTAATTTTTTTATTTGGTATATTGTATTTGCAGTATATTTTTATTTAATGTTAGTGTTAGTAGAAATTGTAGTTGTAGAAAATTTAGTATAGAAAATTTTTAGTATAGCAAATTTAGTTAATGTAGTTATAGAAAATTAGCAGACGTAGAAATGGAGAGGAGAGGAAAAAGCAACAGTAGGTGTAGATGTAGATCGAAATAGTTAAATATTTGGTATACAAAATTTATATAAAATGTAGTTTTACAAAATTAACAGCCGTAGAAACATGCAGTTGTGTATAAATTATGGAACATAGTTTTAGAAAATTAGTATCAGTAGGAAATTTGCATGCGTACAAAATTGTAGTTGTAGAAAATTCAGTCACCATAACGTACAAATTAACCGTCCGCTGAAATTTGTACGTATTAAAAAATTCAGTAAATATTTATGTTAGAATTTAATTAATTCGTATGTAGAAACGTTGGAAAAATATTGTAAAAACCGATAGGAAGTTCATAGTACGAGGTTATTGTAGTGGGTTACGACATGCGAACGATCGGCGAAATGTGAATTGCAGTATGTCGGTACTTTGGTATTATGCGTTGCGATTTGACATGTTGCAAAATTAAAACATATATGCAGGCCGACATCAGCAATGCCAATAGCCACTACATTGAGTGTGTATTATGGTGCTGGAACCGTTCGTGAAGGTCCGAATGGTGTGGATTTGAGCGGTTTTCCGCAAGCCACTCTAGTACATCCGGATGGCGAGAATGGTCGAACCTCAGATGTGATGCATTGGCTGACCTGGAGTTTTTTTGTTGGACCCCGAGGTGTGCAGCGTCATCGTGCAAGGGCTTTGGAGCCGGTCTCCCATGGACATCAGATGGGAGTTGAGGACATTACTGTGCACTACTGCGTGGAAGGGGTTTGTGTAAGGGTACCGGTGCCGTGGATATGAGTGTGTGCTACTTGTGCAACTGTGCTCATTAAAAGCTGTGCAAGGTCGTGCGTACAGCCTTGCTCTTGGAGGTGCTAGCAGTTTGGACGGCCCGCATATTAGTGAAGAGGATTAAGTTACTTGTGATGAAGCCGATGCGGTACATGGGGGAGAGGTACAATGGTCAAGCCATGCAGAGGGAACAAAACAAGCCAATGAAGGGGAGCATATTGGGTATATCGTGCAGCAGACGGGCTGTGATGACCAGACGGTTTGGGCTGAAGAGGAAGCTATACAGGATGACGACGAGGACAGTTCGGATGAGGATGAAGCTAATGTTTCGTAGGAATGAAACAGGTTTAATGCTGAGGTGTTTCCGCACATGATGAGCATGAATCAGCGTGGGAGTATCATGAGACAGAGGTTCTATTGCATTCTATGTTTGCTGACAAGGCAGCGCTACAGAATGCCATCAAGCTGTGAGCCTGTTGTAGGGGTGGCCCCCACCTAAGCCCAGCAGGCCTGTTAGATGAATGTAAGGCCCAAAATGGGACATGTGTAATGACATAAGTGCCCCTGAGGGGAATACTCGGATGTAAGGGTATATTGTAAAAGCACTTCCCATGTGGATATATATACAACACAGGCCACGGGGAGAAACCCTAAGCCATTGCTCACCTAACTCTCCACTACCATACTCTCTCTCTCTCTGTTTGGTCTGTAACCACAACAGTTGGCGCCGTCCGTGGGGGAGGACAAGAGCAAGCCTCCAGATCCAAAGAAGGATGGCACCAAAGAAAGCTTCATCGCTGGCGGCGAAGAAGAAGAAGGTGGGAGCGGCAGAATCTCGCGTCAATACCAGGGCTTCGGCGTTGGCAGCCGCAGGCGTGGGTGGCGAGGCGGGTGTGACGGTCGTGAACATCGTTGTTCACGACGCGACGCTCGACCCCACCACCACCGCCGCGGCGCCCGACCCCGTCATTGACCTTGAAGTCCATCACGCCGCCATGGCAGGCAGCCCAGGAGTGTAGGCTACGGCTGCCGTCGTCCCGGCGGGGCGTCTGGATGCGCCGGCGACCCCAGTCACGCCCATGGGGGACAACGCCCTGCTGACGGCCCTCGGCACGCTTCGACGAGAGTTGGCGGGTCTTCGTGGGGCCGTGCAGGATATGCAAGAGGCTCGGGGCCAGCAGACCCCACCAGTGGCCGTATCGGAGCCCACGCCAGAGAGGGCAGATAGCCGTGACGATCTCGCGTCCAGCTGCGTCCGGCTGCGATGCGTGGACCCGGAGTCTCCGCTTTTGTAACATCCCAAAATTTTGCTTTCTGAAAAATTCAAATTCAAATTAATTATTTTAAAGTATTTGAGTTTTATTTGGATTTGCCCTGAATTTCTGTGATTGAAAAAAACTAGATTTGAAAAGTATTTTAAGTAAAACCTAAAATTATTATTAAATTAAAAATATATTCTGAATTTCTATAAAAAAATCCTAATTCAAAGTAATTATTTGGAGTTATTTGGCTTTTATTTGGTTTCCTGGATTTTCTCGAGTTTAAAACCTATTTTTGAAAATAAAAAGTATTTCAAGTATGAAAATTAAAATACCAACTTGAGTTGGAAATATTTTTATTTAAGTCCAAAACTTATCCAGGAACTTCTGTGAATTTTTCTGGAATTTTTGGAATTTATTTCATATTTTTCTGAGCTTTATTGCAATTTCTCGGGTTTTCTGAAAATCAAGAAAATAAAATTAACATTCAAAACCCTCTCCCCTCCCCTCCGGCCGCCACGTGGACGGCCGGATCTCCCGCCCGATCCCACCTTTCCCCCTTCCGCGCTTGCCATGTGGCCAGCCGGATCCTTTCGCCCCCATGCGCCCCGGCCCATCCGAGCCGTCCCCGCCTGGCCCCTCTCCCGACCGCCCGATCCGCCCTCGGCCACGCGACGCCATCCACGCCACCCGCGCCCCCACATCTCTCTCTCTCTCCTCACCCCGGCCCACCTGTCGGCGCGCCTCCCCTCCGCCTCCGTCTCTCTGCCCGCGGCCCCGCCCGTCAGCGCCTCCTCCCTCTCCCGCTGCCGCCCGGGCCCGCCTGTCAGGCGCGTCTTCCCGCGCGGTCTTCTCCCTCCTCGCGCCGCCCCCGTCTTCCCCGCCGGCCATCCCGCACGCGTCTGCCCCGTCCCCCTCTTTCTTCTTCCCCAATCCGCACGCCAACTCCCGCCGCCATCCCCGCGCCCGAATCCCCCATTCCCGTGCCCCGCCCCTCCCCTAATTCCGCCCGTAACCGCCGCCACCTCTCCGCCATCTCCGGCGAGGGATCCCGCCCTCCTCCCTCTCCCATGACCCTATAAAAGGAGCTCCCGGGCATCTCCTCGCTCCGCACAATCTCCCTCCACCCACCGCCTCCCTTCCCGAGCGCCCGAGGGTCGCCGCACCGTGTGCCTCCGCCTCCGCCGTTGCCTTCAACTCCGGCGAGGAATTGCCGGAGCCTCGGGCCGCGTCGCGCCTCGCCGACCCCACCACCGCCTTCGCCGCACCCTCGCGCACCTCGGGGACCCTTCGGCCGCGCCTCGTCGACGGAGCACCGTCGCGCCGTTGAGCCCGAGCCGCCGCCGCCTCTCCTCGCCGCCGGCACCACCCCGGCCGCCTCCGGTGAGCCCGCACCCCTCCCCCGCATTCCCCTCCGCGCCCTCTCGCTCCACCCCTCGCCGTCGGCCGCCGGTCGCCGGAGCTCCGTCACCGCCGTGTCCGAGCGTCGCCCCGGCCGCCCACGTGGCTGCCACCTGGTGCCGCGTCAGCGCCACGGCTTGGCCACCTCGGCGCCTCCGTGCCCCGTCAGCGCCTCACTCCCTCCCGTGCCACCTCAGCGCCCCGTGTGGACCATGGGCCCGGTCCATAGACCCGTGGCCCACTGTCAGTCGGCCTTCTCTCTGGCTGACGCAATGCTGGCGCAATAAACCCATTTTTCAGTTCAAAAATAATTCAGCCGAAAATAAATTCCCTGCTGACGCAATAATTCAGATTTTCCTTTAGGAAAATAATTCCAAAAATCCTGATTTTTCCTTTTCCCTCTTTTCCAACTTCCCGGAGCCCGTTCTTCTTTGTCCTAACTCCGATTTAGCCCATTCAAATTTCTAAATTCATCAAAAATTCCAAACTATCTGTCGTAGGGGTGGCCCCCACCTAAACCCAGCAGACTTGGTAGGAGATTATAAGGCCCAGAATAGGCCATGTGTAATGACATAACTGCCCCCAGAGGGGATAACCAGATGTAAGGGTATATTTGTAAAAGCACCCCTCATGTGTATATATATATGAGTAAGCCATGGGGAGGACCCAGGCCATTACACTTATCTTCATCACTCGCCACTACCATCTCTCTCTCTGTTTGGTCAGTAGCCACAACAGTTGGCGCCGTCCGTGGGGAGGACGAAGACAAGCCTGAAGACCGAAGGAAAAAGATGGCACCGAAAAAAGCTTCACCAGCGGCGGCGAAGGGAAAGAAGACGGATGGGTCGGAGCAGCGCGTGAGCACCAGGGCTTCGGCATCGGCCGCCGAAGGAGTTGGCGGCGGCGTACGCGCCGTGATCGCGGGCGTCGATGCCCACGCGGCAACGACCGACCCCGCCAGCGCCACTACGACGACACCTAACCCCGTCGCTGGCACTGCAACGACAGCCCCCGCCACCCTTGCCGCTAGCGCAGATCCGACGGCCGGGGTTAGTCGCAACGAACCATCCGGCGGATCTGGAGATCGTGAGGCGATGGTCCCTGCACCGGCCCGTCCACTGGGCGTTCCGGCGGCCCCAACGACACCTGCGGTGGAAAGCGCCATACTAGTAGCCCTCAACGCGTTCCAGCGGGAACTCGGGGACCTTCGCGGAGCCGTCCGAGATATACAAGAGACTCGGAGCCAGCAGGTCGCGCCGGTAGTCGCGCCCGAGCCCACGCCAGAGAAGGTGGACAGCCGCGAAGCCCCCACGTCTAGCCGTGTCCCGCTGAGACGCGTAGATCCGGAATCCCCGCTTTCGGCGGGGCTGCAGCAGGCGGCGTGGCCCGAAGACTTCAAGTTCCCTCGCATCACCGACCCGTACAAAGGCGACACGGATCCTCGCGAGTTCGTGCGCCTGTACGAAACCGCGATCGAGGCCGCGGGCGGAGATGACACCGTGAAGGCGAAGGGACTCTCCCTCGCACTGCACGGAGTGGTGCTCTCTTGGTTTTTTACCATAGATCCGGGCTCCATCTACGCGTGGGAGCAGCTTCGCGACCGGCTTCGTAGCAACTTTCAAGGACATTATGTCGAGCGGATCACTGCGGACCAACTCTTCGCTGTGAAGCAATGACCCTCGGAGACGCTCCGGGGCTACTTCAAGCGCTTCGCCAAGATTCGAGGCCAGGTAAACGATGTTAATGAAACCACAGTCGTTAATGCAGCCATACAGGGCCTTCGCCCGGTCCCGATGGCCGAATACAACGCGCGGAGGCCAATCACGACAGTTGCCAAGCTCTTCGACAAAATGGACGAGTATGCGCGGGCGGAGGAGGATGCGTGAAGACGCAGCATCACCGCCCCCGGCCTCGCCCGTGAGGAGCACCCCCCGCGCGAGGTCGGGGCGGGTGGTCCCTCCTCGAAGCTGGGCCGTAGCCGAAAGCCCCGAGGAGGCCCTCCCCGAGGCAGTGAGGCCGAGGTACAGGAAGGCTCCTCACGATGCAGGCCTAAACCTCGGCGCCGCCAGCGCCGGTCGCAGGCGGCCCACCATGTCCTCGCCACCGAGAGCGCCCGCCAAGGACCCGACCCCGCCTCACGGAGGGGAGACCGGGGATCGGAGGGCGGATTTGACTACGGCAGCCAACCCCACGCAGAGCAAGAGCTCCTGCACTATGGCAAGTGGTGCGAGGTACACGGCTATGGCGATCATTACACAAGGGCATGCATCGCGGTGATGGAGCTGCGGAGGGCGACGGCCGGATCTCGGGCTCCGCCTCCTCGTCCCCCCGCCGAAGCCCACGTAGGGCACCCAAGGGATAGCCCCATACGGGCCACCGCAACGGAGGGCGTGCAGCATCGCACCGTCAACGTCATCACCGGAGGCTCCTCTTCAAAAGCCCCCGGGGAGCAGCCGCAACTGTGGATGCCGCCCCGCAACATCACCTTCGACTTGAACGACGCCAGGGGCGTGGAGTACCCTCACCAAGACCCTCTAGTCATCCAGGCCCACATAGCATGCTGTGAAGTCAGGCGCGTCCTTGTCGACGGGGGAAGCTCCGCGAACATCTTATTCGCAGAAGCCCTCAACCGCATGGCAATCCCCCGAAACCGGCTAGAGTAGCCAGGAGCTCCACTTCAAGGCTTCGGGGGTCAACCGCTGCAGGTCCTGGGGCACGTGTCCCTTCCTGTCACTTTCCGTCAGGAGGGCAACAAAGGTAACATCCGGACCGAGCATGTCACCTTCGATGTCGTGGATATCCCGCACCCCTACAACGCCATACTGGGGCGACCCGCCATCAACTCTTTCGCGGCAATCCCGCACCACGCTTTTTTGTGTGTAAAGCTCCCGGGCCCGGAGGGTGTCATCACCATCTTCGGCGACCAGGACCTGGCCAGACGTGCCGAAGGCGGCAGCCGCGTCCCGCATCGCCCGGTGCATGCCCTATCCGGCGCGCCCGGTGATGGGCCCTCCGCTCCCGGGTGGACGCCTAAGCCTCGGCCCGAAGGCGGCGTCAAGAAGGTGCCGCTCCAAGCGGAGGGGCAGTTTGTGTCCATTGGCGAGGGGCTCCCGCCGGGGGTCGAACGAGAGCTGCTCCGAGTGCTTCAGAACAACGTTGACATCTTCGCATGGTCCCCGGAGGACATCAAGGGTGTAGACCGAGCAGTAATCGAGCATCGTTTGGCGGTCCGCCCCGACGCCAAGCCGGTCAAGCAAAGGCTCCGGCGTATGTCGATGGATCGGCAGCAGGCGGCCAAAGCAGAGGTGGCGAAGCTTCTTCGCGCCGGGGTCATCCGCGAGGTCCACCATCCAGAATGGCTCGCTAACCCGGTGCTAGTCAAAAAGGCCAGCGGGGCCTGGCGCATGTGCATCGACTTCACGGCACTCAAGAAGGCGTGCCCGAAGGACAACTACCCCTTGCCGCGCATCGATCAGCTGGTTGACGCCACTGCTGGGTGCGAACTCATGAGTTTCCTGGACGCCTATTCCGGCTACCACCAGGTATACATGGCCGAAGACGACGAGGAGAAGACCAGTTTCATCACACCACTTGGGACGTTCTGCTTCGTCAGAATGCCTTTTGGCTTGAAGAACGCAGGCGCTACCTTCACCCGCCTCGTCGCCATTGCCCTGGCCGCCCAGCTCGGGAGGAACGTCGAAGCCTATGTCGATGACGTGGTGGTCAAAACTCGGCAACTTGCTCTACACGGCCGGGACCTCTAGGAGACCTTCGACAACCTCCGGAAGGCGGGCATCAAGCTCAACCCCGACAAGTGTGTCTTCGGGGTACAAGCGGGCAAACTCCTAGGTTTCCTCGTGTCCGGGCGGGGCATCCAGGCGAACCCCGACAAAGTAGACGCCATCCTGGGTATGGAGCCGCCCAAGACAACGAGGGAGGTCCAGAGGCTGGCGGGCCGCATGGCAGCATTAAGCCGCTTCCTCTCCTGCCGTTCTTCAAGACACTCCGCGGGTGTGATGGATTTCGTTGGGACGGAGACTGCGTGAAGGCCTTCAACGAGCTCAAGCAGCACCTGGAAAGCCTCCCCACTCTGGTCGCCCCAGCACCAGAGGCTCCCCTCCTGCTCTATCTGGCCGCGTCAGCCACCGCGGTCAGCGCCGTCCTCGTCTTAGAGGAGGGCGCCACGCAGCGGCCCGTCTACTTTGTCTCCGAAGCCCTTCAAGGCGCCAAAACAAGATACACAGAGCTTGAGAAGCTCGCCTACGCGCTGGTCATGGCCTCCAGGAAGCTTCGGCATTATTTTCTGGCTCACCCGATCACAGTGCCTTCCTCATTCCCCCTGGCAGAGATGCTACATAACAAGGAGTCCACAGGGCGTATCGGTAAATGGGCCGCCGAGCTCGCTCCCTTCTCCTTGACGTATGCTTCGCGGATGGCAATTAAATCCCAAGTCCTGGCGGATTTTCTCGCCGAATGGACCCCGCCGGCCCAACCCAGCCAGCCGCACGATGATCCCGTCTGGACGCTTACAATCGACGGAGCTTACAGCGTCGCCGGCGCGGGCGTAGGGGCGGTGATCATCACGCCCGAGGGACAGCGTTTGCTGTACTCAGCGCGCCTTGCCTTCCCCGCCACCAACAACACGGCTGAATACGAGGCACTGCTCTTTGGCCTGGCGAAGCTCAAGGCAGTCGGCGCGAGACGGGTGTTGGTCCGCACCGACTCGCGCTTGGTGGCCGGCCATGTGGACAAGTCATATCAAGCCAAGGACCCTGAGTTGGCCAAATACCTCGCGGCGGTGAGGGCGAGGGAAAGGCACTTTTTGGGTGTCACCGTCAAGGCCATCCCCCGGGCGGAGAATGAGCAAGCCGACGCCCTCGCCAAGGCGGCCAGCCAGCAACTGCCCCCCCCCCGAGGGGGCATTCTACGAGGTGTTAGCAAAGGCGGCCATCGCGCAGGACAACCGGGACGCAGCACTTGTCCACCGCATTGATCGGCCAGGAGATTGGCGAGAGCCCATTTTCAATTTCTTACAAGGTCTCGCCGAGCCGGAGGACCCTGCCGAGCTGCGACGATTGCAGCACCGCGCACGGTCCTTCCAGGTGTTCGAAGGGACACTCTACAAGAAAGGGGTTTGCGCGCCGCTCCTGCGCTGCCTCTCGACTGACGAGGGAAAGGAACTCTTGGCGGAAATCCACGCGGGCGTATGCGGATCCCACCTGGCGCCGAGGTCATTAGTCGGCAAGGCGTTCAGACAAGGCTTCTACTGGCCGACTGCCATCACCGACGCCCAGGACCTCGTCCGTCGGTGCCAAGGGTGCCAGTGGATGGCGCGCATCATCCGCAGGCCCCCGACAAGCCTCAACCCAATTCCCCCGGTGTGGCCACTGGCGCGCTGGGGTCTCGATATAGTAGGACCACTTGCCCGAGCTCCAGGGGACCTCCGGTTCGTGGTAGTTGCGCTGGAGTATTTCTCAAGATGGCCGGAAGCGATCGCCCTGGCCAAAGTAACTTCTGCGGCCATACAGCGCTTCCTATGGCAAAACATCATATGTCGCTTCGGTGTGCCTCGGGAGCTCACGGTCGACAATGGCCTGCAGTTCGACGCCACCCTCTTCAAAGATTATTGTGACAGCCTGGGCATCACCCTCCGATTCGCCTCGGTGGGGCATCCCCAGTCCAACGGGGCGGTCAAACGGGCGAATGGCGCCATTTCCGCCGCCATCAAGAAGCGCCTGGTTGGATTGCCGAAGGGCAAGTGGCCAAGCGAGCTTCACAGCGTTCTATGGTCGCTTCGCACAACGGTAACACGCCCGACGGGATTCACGCCATTTAAACTCCTTTTCGGTGACGAAGCGGTGACGCCCGAGGAAATCAAGGTCGGCTCGCGAAGGGTCCTCGTCCAAGCACCCGAAGATGAGCGCCGTGTGTCCTTGGACCTCCTCGACGGGATACGGGCAGACGCAGCCCACCATGTCGAGAAGTACGCGCGGCAGACAATGCGTACTCGGGACCGCTCTATATGCCCGCAGGGGTTCAAGCCTGGGGATCTCGTCCTCAGAGTGGCGCTCCAGGCGAAAACCGTTGGCAAGCTGGAGTCCAAGTGGGAAGACCCGTACATCGTAGTGGAGGCATTGCCGAAGGGGGCGTACCGCCTCGCCACGCTCGAAGGACAAGCCTTCCGGCACACATGGAACGCGGACAGGTTGCGGCGGTACTACGCCTAGAAGCAGGACAGCAGGCGTAGAGCCACCAGCCCGTTGTTAGGCGATGCTCGCCCGCGCAAACGGGAGTTCAATAAAGGTTGCTGTTCCCAGAGCATCCCCTGTCCGCGCTGAGCAGAACAAAGTCCACGGACTTTAAATAAGACGTAGCGTCGAGCCCAGCTCCGCACGCGAGAGTCTGCGGACTATAAATAAGACGTAGCGTCGAGCCTAGCTCCGCACGCACCAGTCCACGGACTTTAAATAAGACGTAGCGTCGAGCCTAGCTCCGCACACGAGAGTCTGCGGACTATAAATAAGACGTAGCATCGAGCCTAGCTCCGCACGCACCAGTCCACGGACTTTAAATAAGACGTAGCGTCGAGCCGAGCTCCGCACGCGAGAGTCTGCGGACTATAAATAAGACGTAGCGTCGAGCCTAGCTCCGCACGCACCAGTCCACGGACTTTAAATAAGACGTAGCGTCGAGCCCAGCTCCGCACGTGAGAGTCTGCGGACTATAAATAAGACGTAGTGTCGAGCCTAGCTCCGCACGCACCAGTCCACGGACTTTAAATAAGACGTAGCGTCGAGCTTAGCTCCGCACGCGAGAGTCTGCGGACTATAAATAAGACGTAGCATCGAGCCTAGCTCCGCACGCACCAGTCCACGGACTTTAAATAAGACGTAGCGTCGAGCCTAGCTCCGCACACGAGAGTCTGCGGACTATAAATAAGACGTAGCGTCGAGCCTAGCTCCGCACGCACCAGTCCACGGACTTTAAATAAGACGTAGCGTCGAGCCTAGCTCCGCACGCGAGAGTCTGCGGACTATAAATAAGACGTAGCGTTGAGCCTAGCTCCGCGCACACCGGTCCACGGACTTTAAATAAGACGTAGCGTCGAGGTCCGCCTCCGCACGCACTCTACGGAGTATAAATAAGACGCAGCGGAGGACGCCTCCGCGCGCACTCTAAGGAGTATAAAGAAGACGTAGCGTCGAGCCTAGCTCCGCACGCACCAGTCCACGGACTTTAAATAAGACGTAGCGTCGAAGTTCGCCTCCGCACGCGCGAGTCTCCGGACTATAAAGAAGACGTAGCGTCGAGCCTAGCTCCGCACGCACCAGTCCGCGGACTTTAAATAAGACGTAGCGTCGAGGTTCGCCTCCGCACGCGCGAGTCTCCGGACTATAAAGAAGACGTAGCGTCGAGCCTAGCTCCGCACGCACCAGTCCGCAGACTTTAAATAAGACGTAGCGTCGAGGTTCGCCTCCGCACGCGCGAGTCTCCGGACTATAAAGAAGATGTAGCGTCGAGCCTAGCTCCGCACGCACCAGTCCGCGGACTTTAAATAAGACGTAGCGTCGAGGTTCGCCTCCGCACGCGCGAGTCTCTGGACTATAAAGAAGACGTAGCGTCGAGCCTAGCTCCGCACGCACCAGTCCGCGGACTTTAAATAAGACGTAGCGTCGAGGTTCGCCTTCGCACGCGCGAGTCTCTGGACTATAAAGAAGACGTAGCGTCGAGCCTAGCTCCGCACGCACCAGTCCGCGGACTTTAAATAAAACGTAGCGTTGAGGTTCGCCTCCGCACGCGCGAGTCTCCGGACTATAAAGAAGACGTAGCGTCGAGCCTAGCTCCGCACGCACCAGTCCAGGGACTTTAAATAAGACGTAGCGTCGAGATTCGCCTCCGCACGCGCGAGTCTCCGGACTATAAAGAAGACGTAGCGTCGAGCCTAGCTCCGCACGCACCAGTCCACGGACTTTAGATAGGACGTAGCTCCGAGGTTTGCCTCCGCACGCGCGAGTCTCCGGACTATAAAGAAGACGTAGCGTCGAGCCTAGCTCCGCGCGCAATAGTCCACGGACTTTAAATAAGACGTAGCGTCGACGTTCGCCTCCGCACGCGCGAGTCTTCGAACTATAAAAGAAGTCGTACCGTCGAGGTTCGCCTCCGCACGCGCCACTCCACGGAGTATAAACGAGATCGGCCCACCTCGGCAATGCATTCTGCTCTTGTCGGTCACGGTGTAATAGAACCACCACCGCGTCCAGCCGGCCGCCCATTGCCCTGACGAGGCTGGCACAGGGAACAACGTCGCGCATGACGCCTGGAGCACGAAGTCCACACCGCCGAAGTTGGACACCGCCCCGTCAACCTTTCTGGGTCGACAGTGTGCGTCGTGCAGGGTGGCGAATAAGCTTGCGCTGGGACGCCTCCCCTCTGTCCGCATCGCCCACGTGAAGACGGCTAGGCGGAGTATCGCGTGGGGCGTCAACTGGGCTAGCTCCAACTGGTAGGCCCGCAGGACTTCGCCCACGAACAACGTGCAGGGCATTCGAAGGCCGGCATCGAAGAACGCCACGAAAACCAGCGGCGCCTGGCGCATGTGCATCGACTTCACCGCCCTCAACAAGGCATGCCCGAAGGACGACTACCCTTTGCCGCGCATAGATCAGCTGGTCGACGCCACTGCGGGGTGCGAGCTCATGAGCTTCCTGGACACCTACTCCGGGTACCACCAGATCTACATGGCCAAGGATGATGAGGATAAAACCAGCTTCATTACGCCAGTTGGGACCTTCTGCTTCGTCAGGATGCCCTTCGGCTTGAATAACGCGGGTGCAACCTTCACCCGCCTCGTCGCGCTCGCATTAGTCGCTCAGCTCGGGAGGAACGTGGAAGCCTACATCGACGACGTGGTAGTAAAAACCAAGCAGATCGCCTTCCACAGTCGGGATCTCCAGGAGACCTTCGACAACCTCAGGAAGGCGGGCATCAAGCTCAACCCGGACAAGTGTGTTTTCGGCGTACAAGCGGGCAAGCTCTTGAGCTTCCTCGTGTCCGAACGAGGCATCCAGGCGAACCCTGACAAAGTCGACGCCATCCTTGGCATGGAACCGCCCAAGACGACAAGGGAGGTCCAGAGGCTGGCCGGCCGCATGGCGGCTCTGAGTCACTTCCTGTCTAGGGCAGCGGAGTGGGGCTTGCCATTTTTCAGGACTCTCCGCGGTTGCGATGGGTTTCATTGGGATGACGATTGCGCAAAGGCGTTCGACGACCTCAAGAAACACCTTGCAAGACTTCCCACTCTAGTTGCCCCAGCACTAGAGGATCCCCTCCTACTCTACCTCGCCGCCTCAGCGACAGCGGTCAGCGCCGTCCTTGTCCTCGAAGAGGGCGCTCTCCAACGACCCGTGTACTTCATCTTCGAAGCCCTTCAGGGCGCCAAGACGCGGTATACGGAGCTCGAAAAGCTCACCCACGCGCTGGTCATGGCCTCAAGAAAGCTCCGACACTACTTCCTGGCCCATCCGATAACGGTGCCATCCTCGTTCCCTTTGGCGGAGATGCTGCACAATAAGGAGTCCACAGGGCGAATCGGCAAATGGGCAGCTGAGCTTGCCCCATTCTCCTTAACGTATGCCTCCCGAACAGAGATCAAGTCCCAAGTTTTGGCAGACTTTCTCGCGGAGTGGACCCCTCCAGCTCGGCCTGTCCACCAGCCAGAAGACCTGGTGTGGATGCTCAACACTGACGGAGCCTATGGCGTTGCGGGCGCGGGCATCGGCACAGTCGTTACTACACCTGAGGGGCACCGCTTGCTGTACTCGGCGCGCCTCACATTTCCCGCCACCAACAACACGGCTGAGTACGAGGCTTTACTCTTTGGCCTCGGGAAGCTCAAAGCGCTGGGTGCGAGGCGTGTCCTCGTCCGCACCGACTCACGACTGGTGGCGGGCCATGTGGACAAGTTATACCAAGCCAAGGACCCGGAGCTATCCAAGTACCTGGCAGCCGTAAGAGTGAAGGAGCGGCATTTCTTGGGTGTCACGGTGAAAGCCATCCCACGGGCAGACAACGAACAAGCCGATGTCCTTGCAATGGCCGCCAGCAAGTAGCTCCCAACTCCCGGGGGGCATTTTATGAAGTCCTGCCAGCGGCAGCCATCGCGCAGGACAACTGCGATGCAGCCCTCGTCCACCAGATCACCCAGCGGGGCGACTGGCGAGAACCTATTTTCGGTTTTTTCAGGGCATCGCAGAGCCGTACGACCCCGTCGAGCTCCGGCGTTTACAGCACCGAGCTAGGTCCTTCCAGGTGCTTGACGGGGTGCTTTACAAAAAAGGGGTCTGCGCACCGCTTCTGCGGTGCCTTTCACGTGAAGACGGAAAGTGGCTCCTTGCAAAAATTCATGCAGGACTCTGTGGTTCGCATCTTGCACCGAGATCGCTGGTCGGCAAGGCATTTAGGCACGGTTTTTACTGGCCAACAGCCGTTGCTGATGCACAAGATCTCGTGCGCCGATGTCATGGCTGCCAATGGATGGGGCGGGCCATGCACAGGCCCCCGACGAGCCTCAACCCCATACCTCCGGTATGGCCGCTGGCACAATGGGGCATTGACGTCGTGGGACCGCTTCCCAGGGCTCCAGGTGACCTGCAGTTCGTAGCGGTCGCTTTAGAATACTTTTCTAGGTGGCCGGAGGCGGTAGCTCTGGCCAAGATTACCTCGGCGGCCATGCAGTGCTTCCTCTGGCAGAACATCATATGCCGCTTCGGCGTGCCCAGGGAGATCACCGTCGACAATGACCTGCAGTTCGACGCAGCCCCGTTCAAAGAATTCTGTGACAGCATGGGCATCACGCTCTGATTCGCCTTGGTTGGACACCCACAATCCAACGGCGTGGTAGAGCGGGCGAACGGCGCTATCTCCGCCGCGGTCAAGAAGCGCCTTGTCGGGCTGCCGAAGGGCAAGTGGCCGGGCGAGCTCCACAGCGTCCTCTGGTCCCTCCGCACAACGGTGACACGCCTGACGGGGTTCACGCCATTCAAGCTCCTCTTCGGCAACGAGGCGGTGACGCCCGAGGAAATAAAGGCCGGCTCGAGAAGGGTCCTCATCCAGGCACCGGAAGAGGAGCGCCAATTGTCCCTGGACCTCCTTGATGGAGACCGGGCAAGCGCAACCCAGCATGTCGTAAAGTATGCGCGGCAGATGGTGCGTGCTCGGTGTCGCTCCATATGTCCGCGAGAATTCCAGCCGGGGGACCTCGTCCTCAAGATGGCACTCCACGCGAAGACGGTAGGCAAGCTGGAATCCAGATGGGAAGGCCCGTACATTGTCGCAGAGGCCCTTCAGAAAGGAGCGTACCGCCTCACCACATTGGAAGGGCAGACGTTTCGCCATACATGGAACGCAGATAGGCTGCGGTTGTACTACGCCTAAGCCGAGTGTGCAAGCGCGAGGATCCTTGGCGGCTTCGGGAAACACCTTGCTAGGCTCTTGCTGCTCCAGCACTAGAGGCTCACATCGTGTGCTGCCTCATCACTGGGCAACGACAGATGCGGCCGTTTCCGTCTTTAAGCGGTCAGTGGTCAGTACCTCCTCTTTTGTAATTGCTTACCCGCGCAAATAGGAATTTAATAAAGTTCACCATTTGCAAAAACGTATTTCCCACAAAAGCGCGTGAGGGATTACCTCCGCGCGCACTCCTCCAGAGTATAAACAAAGACACGCGTTCGCGCACGCACTCTCCGTGAAAAACACAGGCATGAGTATAAACAAAGACACACGTTCGCGCACGCACTCTCCGTGAAAAACACGGGCATGAGTATAAACAAAGACGCGCTCGCGCGCGCACTCTCTGTGAAAAACACGGGCATGAGTATAAATAAAGACGCGTGGGGGGACACCTCTGTGCGCACTCTACGGAGTCTAAATAAGACGTAGCATTGAGGTCCGCCTCTGCACGCACCTTCACCGCCCGCAACGCGCGGAGGCTCGCCTCCGTGCATAGTCTACGGACTCTAAATAAGATGTAGCATTGAGGTCCGCCTCCGCACGCACTCCACGGAGTATAAATAAGACGTAGCGTTGAGGTCCGCCTCCGCACGCACCTTCACCGTCGCAACACGCGAAGGCTCGCCTCCGCGCGCAGTCTACGGACTCTAAATAAGACGTAGCGTTGAGGTCCGCCTCCGCATGCACTCCACGTAGTATAAATAAGATGTAGCGTTGAGGTCCGCCTCCGCACGCACCTTCACCACCCGCAACGCGCGGAGGCTCGCCTCCGCGCGCAGTCTACGGACTCTAAATAAGACGTAGCATTGAGGTCTGCCTCCGCACGCACTCCACGGAGTATAAATAAGACGTAGCGTTGAGGTCTGCCTCCGCACGCACCTTCACTGACCGCAACACGCAGAGGCTCGCCTCCGCGCGCAGTCTACGGACTCTAAATAAGACGCAGCGGGGGGACGCCTCCGTGCGTACTCTACGGAGTATAAAGAAGACGCAACGTGAGGCCTGCCTCTGTGCGCACTCTACAGAGTATAAATAAGACGCGGAAGTTACCCCTGTGCACTCTACGGAGTATAAAGAAGACGCAACGCGAGGCCTGCCTCCGTGCGCACTCTACGGAGTATAAATAAGACGCGGAGTATAAATAAGACATTGTCGAAGTTCCCACGCACCTAAGCTCTAACAAGCGTTGCCACCCCTTCAAGGTAGGGGACGGAGCACTCGCGCGTCTGCTTCGATTAGGCGCCAGCTCCGCTGCCACCCCTTCGAAAGGTAGGGGACGGAGCGCTCGCGCGTCTGCTTTGACTAGGCGCTAGCTCCGCTGCCACCCCTTCGAAACGTAGGGGACAGAGCGCTCGCGCGTCTACCTTCGATTAGGCGCCAGATCCGCTGCCACCCCTTCGAAACGTGCCAATCTGAATCCTACGTGCCAATCGCCTAGAATGGGGGCATGCAACGACGAAGAAGATATTGAGCAGGCACTACTTCGTTCATGTAAAAGAGTGGATTGCGAAGCAACCATACAAAGAGGTGTACACAACGCAACACACCCAACCCCGGCATTACACTTGATCTGCGCCGTTTCTGTTGCGCCGAGGTACCTCCTCGAGCCACCGCAGGGGGTCCCCTCTTCACGTAGAGTTCGCCGCAACGCGATCTTGGCTGCGTCCTCCCCGACATAGCCCCAGATCTGACTATAGAAATTCTGTGCGGCTGGCCGGGTGAAGCGGACGGCGTCAGACATCGCCCCGGGCTCGCCCGGCAGATCCAGGTGAGAGTCCGCCAGCTCATTTACATGTCCACATCCTCGGGCACAAAGCAAGGCGAGGACGAAGGAGGCACCCATGAAGCCGCAGTGATCGTCGAAGGACTTGGCACCGCGGAGGGCGAGGTCCGAGCCCTCTTCGATCCGCCCAAGCATCTCCGTCACATTCTCGGGGCCATGTGCAACTTCTGGTACGTCGACGACAAGGTCATGAAGGGCCCCTTCCAACGACTCCATCGCCCTCCATGCCGCCATGGATGCATTATCCAGGGCTTCGGTCCTGTCTGCAAGGGATGCGGCGAGTTGGATCTTCTACTCCTCCAGCGCGGAGATTTGCTGAAGAAAGGCGGTGCGCTCCTCCGCCGCGGCGCGCTGGACCTCTTCCGTGGCGCGTCGCGCCACCGCCACGGCGTCCTCCACGTCAGAAGCCATCATCGCCTTTTCTGCCTCCAGCCTGCGGATTTGTTCGTCCTTGGCAGCGTGAGCATCGTCCGCAGCACGAAGTTCACTCTGCAGCGCCCTCCTCTCGCGAACGTGAGTCTGGGAAAAACCGCGTAAGTTAGAAGGACCTCAGACAGCGGCACAGGCTATAGGCTACTTACCCTCATCTCCAAGGCACCCAACGCGAGCGCCAGAAGGTCTCCCCCGCACGTCACCAGTGCTGGCACATCCAAGCTGCTGCCGACGCGCTCCGCGGCCTGGTTAAGAACGCAAAGCATCTCCGATCGCGGGACGAAGTCGGAGATGACGGGCCTCGGCCCAGCGGCTTCCGTAGCACCGGACGTCCACGCCGCGTCCTGTATAGCAAGGCCGGTGACTTCGCGCGTACCTCCGTTGCTCGATCCTTGACCACGTCCGGGAGACCTCGTCTGACCTGATGTGGACGGCGGAATGAGCGAGCAAATTAGAGAGAGTTTCGTGAAGTCATGAGAGGAGAAGGAATCGCGCGTACCTTCGACACCCTCTGCCAAGGCACGGGAGGGTGCCAGCGCAGCTTCCATACGGGGCATGGGGGCTGCGTCGGTTCGAGGAGCGGCGCCTCCCCCAGCCTCGCCGACCTCCTCGCAGGGCGCCAAGATCCCAGTCACCGCGCCAGCAACCCCGAATTGCCCCCTTGCAGGCGCAAACGACTGTATCTGGGGGCGCTTTGCCCTCGGGGACGCGGGCGACCCTTCCTCAGCCGCTTGGATGGCCGTCGTAGGTGCCAAATCCCCGATAGCCGTCGCCGGCGGTGCCGCATCATCTCCAGGGTCAACGGCACCGAAGCCCGTCACCTCGCTGCCATCTAAACCCTCATTAGGGACAACGTCCCCCTCCAAGCCGGCGGGTTCGGACCTGGCACCGGCCGCGCCCCCCGTTTCGGTGATGCTAATCGGTGAGCCGGGCGTGGTGGCCTCAAATCGAGCCTTGTGCCGAGGCGACCGCGCCTCCACTTCGCTGTCGCCATCATGACGGCTCGGAGCCATCACCGGTACCGCGCGCTCGGGTACGCTAATCCCAGGACCTCGCACACCCGGTGAATCCGCCCCTGTTTCGCCGAGGCGATTGCGGCCTCTCGCAGCCTGTGCTCCCTGGCCGTGTATGGCCCGAGGAGCGCAAAGACTGCGCGCTCTGCACCCAACGGCCGCAGACTTACAAGGAGTGGAGGGCCTCAGAAGGCAGGACACCGTCGGGTGGACTCCATCCCTCCGGACATCACCCTGTACATCGTACTGCCACCGACCGGAGAGCGGCGCCGCCCCGTACATGGTGAACTCTTCTGCAAGGTCCCACATATTGAACCGGCGGGCGATACCGGCAAGCCTCCGCGCCTTCTGCGCGTCGTCGGCCATCGGCTCCACATCTGGTGAGCTGTTGAACGATATCGGCTGTCCCCGACACGACAAACCGCTCTTGCTCGTCGTGAGGTAGTAAAACCACCAGCGCGTCCAGCCGGACTCCCACTTCCCTCGCGCGGCCCACGCAGGGAAGAGCCCCGCACATGGCTTCCTCAGCACGAAGTTGACGCTGCCGAAGTTCGACTCCGCTCCCCCTTCGAGTTTCTTCGACTGACAGCGCGCGTCATGCAGAATGGCGAACAGGCTCGCACTGGGACGGCGACCCTCTGTTCGTAGTGCCCAAGCGAACACAGCCAGGCGGACTATCGCGCTGGGTGTCAGCTGCGCCAGCTCCAGCTCGTAAGCCCGCAAGACCTCGTCGATGAAGACTGTCAAGGGCATCCGCAGCCCGGCATCAAATAATGCGACGATAATAGCCTCTGTCTCCGCCGGCTGCAGTTCCGTCTCGGTGGGGCCGGGTAGGCGAGCCCTGTCACGTTCCGCGATCTTCCCCTCTCGGACGAGTCTCCGGAGCGTCTCTTCAGTAACGTGGCTTCACCCCAACACACGGGAGCAACGGCCTCCCGAGTGCTCCATGGTGTCCCACCGCTTGTTGATGTGCGCTCTTCCTCGCATCACCAGCGAATACTCCCCCGGGGGAGGCGACAGGTCGTACCGATCGGACGAGGCGCTACCACTGAGCCGGCGAGCGGGATCGTCGTGGCAAGCCATTCCTCCACGAGATAGAGTGCTAAAACAGCAAGAGCGTGGGTGGGTTACGCGGGTGGCAGAAGAAAGAAGACGAGCTAGAACGACCAACGTAAAGGAGCGCCCTCATGCCGATGGCGACGCCTTATAAAGCTGGCTCAAGCCCCCCTATACCAGCGCAGCGCAACCGGCGGGAGCCCCAGCGGTTCGGCTACCCACGATCGGGAAGAACAACCGCTGGCAACTGGGGGCGCGTGCTGGTAGGTGGGCAGACGGCGCACGGCGCGCCCATAGCACCCTGCCACGTGTCCCACCCTCTAGCGAATGGGCGAACGGCCACGGTCGTGCAGACCGCTGACAGCCCACGACGCGCTAATTGTGGCCCGCCGCGTGTACACCCCGAGTGGAAAAGCACGTACGGCGGAGCAGCCTGCTCCTGCCAGCCCAGGGGTCAGCGCGATTCCAGGAGTTATTAAGGCGCACTACCGGACCGCAGAGCCGCACCCACCTCGCGCCCAGGAAAAGCCATTGGCACGAGGTCTGCCTCCGCTCCAACTTCAGCTCCGCCGTCCAAGAGACTCGCGGCCAAGCGTGGCCCGGGCCGCCCCGCCAACACGGGGACGGGCACGACTTCGACCTTGACCTCGACTTCGCCTTCAGCCTAGATCCTGATGCCGGCCCCGATCTCGATGTCGAACTCGACTTCAACCTTCGGCCCAGAGGGCAACCTCGACCCCACTGCGGCAAGGCCCTGTGGACGACAAAGACTTCGCCAACCCGCCCAGCGCCATACCCTCGCGACAGGGCGAACAATACACCAAACAATAAGGCTCTGCCGAACGATGGAAAAGCTCACAGGCCGCAGGGACGGAGGGGGCCAAAGGGCTCGGCAACATGGCTTCGGCCCGTGAAGCCCTTCACCATGAGAGACTCCTGTTGTAGGGGTGGCCCCCCACCTATGCCCAGCAGGCATGTTAGACGAATATAAGGCCCAAAATGGGACATGTGTAATGACATAAGTCCCCTGAGGGGAATACTCGGATGTAAGGGTATAATTGTAAAAGCACTTCCCATGTGGATATATATACAACACAGGCCACGGGGAGAAACCCTAAGCCATTGCTCACCTAACTCTCCACTACCATACTCTCTCTCTCTCTCTGTTTGGTCTGTAACCACAACAGAGCCCTTTTAATGCAGCGGACTTTTCAGGTTGTGAAATCTAGCCAGGAGCAGTACACCGTGAAGTGCAAGTAGGATGGTTGTCCTTGGAGGGTGCACGCACGTAGATCCAAGTATGAGACTCACTGGATTGTGTCGAAGGTGGAGTTGCACTCTTGCATGCTTAGCAGTGTTTTTGCGAGGCATCGTAACCTAACTTCCGTCTTTATAGCCAATTTGATGTACGGAGAGATAGTGGAGAAGAAAGACATGGAGGCCACACATATCGTGGTAGCTATCGAGAAGAAATTTAAATGCAAGATTAGCTACACGAAGGCGTGGCGTGCAGTGTTTTTGCGAGGCATCGTAACCTAACTTCCGTCTTTATAGCCAATTTGATGTACGGAGAGATAGTGGAGAAGAAAGACATGGAGGCCACACATATCGTGGTAGCTATCGAGAAGAAATTTAAATGCAAGATTAGCTACACGAAGGCGTGGCGTGCCAAGCAAAAGGCATTGGAAAAATGTTTTGGGTCTTTCGAGGCGGCATACGACAATCTTCCTTGTATGCTTAAGGTGTTGCAGGACAGGAACCCGGGCACGTATATCGCTATGCAAGACAAGTCGTCCACAAGTCCACCAGGATATACGGTGTTGCAGAGAGCCTTATTAGCATTTGGTGCTTGCATTGAGGCATTCAGGCACATACTGCCGGTGATCTCAGTTGACGGGACCTTTCTGACAAGCAAATACAAGGGGTAGATCTTGACGGCAACAACCAAATATTACCGCTGGCCATCACATTCATGGAAAACGAGAGTTATGAAAGCTGGTTGTGGTTTCTCAGATATGTTAGGGTTGGAGTTGTCGGGACTCATTTTGGTGTGTGCATAATCCATGATCGTCACGCTGGGATTGTAAAGGTTATAAGAAAACTTCAGGAAGACCACAAGGAGCCCTTTTCTTGGTCGGACATGAGGAACAGGTGATGCATTCGTCACCTAGGGGCGAACTTTTTCAAACAGTTCCTGAAACAACTGTTGATGAAGCTATTCAAGAGGTTGGCTATGCAAAACAAGCGGAGAAAATTTGATGCTTTGCGGGCGTTGTTGGATGAGCACAACAAGAAGCACGTCGACGAGAGGAGCAAGGGCCCGGTCATGCCTGGGGCGGCATAACCGGAATACTTGCCAACACTCGATGAGCCTAACCCAACTGGTCCAAGAAGGAGGAGCTCACGAAACATCAAGTGCTTCTTGCAGTGAATCGAGGGAGAACCATTGGAGAAGTGGTCGCTGTTGCACGACACGGATGGCGTAAGGTACAACATAATGATGACTAACCTTGCCGAGGTGTACAATTGGGTTCTCAAGGGCCTCCGTTCTCAGCCCCTTGTCGCCATTGTGGAAGGTGTTCTTCACAGCACAATCAGCTACATCAGGGAGAGGCACGCGAATGCCGCACTTCATGCGGCCAATCCCCGAGCATTGTATTCGTTGAAAATTATGGCATACATGGAGACGAAGGCATAGAAGGGTCAATTGCACACAGTGCACGTCATGGGCAACAGGGAGCATCGTTTCGATGTGGTACTCCATGGTAGAGCCAGATTGGGATAGCTCATTCCCTTGTTACCTATGAGGTATGCCTTGGAGATCGTGCAAACGAACCTAGCTACACGTGCAACAAGCTGAAGCTGTTACACAAGCCATGCTCTCATGTCCTCGCTGCATGCGGGACCATGGGCATGGATCCTTCGAACTTCATGTCGGAGTACTTCTTCAAAGAGAGGGTACTACATGCATGGTGTGGGGAGTTCCGGGGGTTCAGGGTTATGGGAAACTCCGCCACCTTGGACATTGTAGGGAGGACCTGGATTCCAGACGCTAACATGCTGAAGGGTGGGAAGGGTCGGTGACAAAGCCAGCGTATTAGAAATGATATGGACGAATCGCAAGTTGGAGCATCTGGTACACGTTGCGGGCGATGTGGTCAGGAGGAACACATAGTTAGATGATGCAACACATGTGCTGATCAGTAGACAGAGCGGCATGGTGTGTACTACTAACTGTTGGAGACTCGAAATAAATTTGCATTGTAAATTGTGTTTGGTTAGTACGCACTTATGACGTGCGAAATGTCGTACTGAATGTATCGTATATTTCATGTACCATTTGTACAACTGCTATGTTATATCCCCATTTTCAGTAATGTAGTTGGTGTTGTGCTGCTAGTGTAGTATTGCTATGTTTATTTACTTACAAGTTCTATTTACTGTTAGTTTACATGCAATGTTTTTTGGTTCCTTATAAGTGCTAACTTGAACTCTTTTTGCAGGTATGGCTCGTGATCTTCGTGAGTCAGACTGGCGGTACCCCTTGTTGGATGAGCACGTGGACCGCCTGCATCGCACTTCCCATCATGTGCCACCTACGGGGAGCACAGATGAGCCAGCTTGAGAGACCAGGTGGTCGTGACTCCATGTGAATGATGAGTAATTGACAAAAGTTTAGGATAGTCGAGTTTGGTTTGAGTGGTTTGGAGTCGAGCCGTTGCGTGGCACAATCGGGCTCGGTCGGACTTTGGTCAAACTTGGTCATTTGGGCTTAGAATGCATATTCTAATGTTTTGACAGGTTTTGACTTCATCTGTGGTAAGTGTAATGGTATTTACGCTTTCATGTGTCGAGCGGTGCTATTTGACGTGTTTCTTGTCTGTGTGACTGCAGGACGTCGAGTTGGAGTCGTGGCGAGACACGGTGGACCGGACTAGGCGCAGGTGGCGCTGAGGTCAGAACGGTCGGGATGTGTCGAAGACGACGTGGACTCGAGGTGGTTGCGAGGCGTGCGAGGCAAGGAGCGCGGAAGCTTCCCGGAAGGTGCAGAAGGGGCGAATCGGGAAATTCGCAAGGCTGCACAAGCGGGAGCGGGCTCCGTTGGACGTAGCGGGCGTAACGGGGCGGAGACCCGTTAGCCAGGCTCTATAAAAGGAGAGGAGGGGCTGCATGCCCTCCTTGAGCACTTGTGATAGAATTAGGGTTTTAGAGTCAAAAGAGGCTTTAGGAAGGTTGTTTCCTTTAGCTCTTTAGTTGGTGTGAGTTGGTGGTAGAGGCAGAGTGTGCTCCCTCTGTGTCTCTACGATGGTTTCAATGTGAGTCTCCTCTCTCTGTGTGTTCTTCCTCCCAAGTTGCATGTGTGGCACTTGGTGTTCTTGAGGATTGAGAGGAGAGGGATTGAGTTGAGAGCTTGTAATCTTTCCTTTGTATCAAGTCGGGGTATCGGGACTCCTCTGTATTCACTGTGATCCAAGAAATGAAAATCTGAAGTTTCATTCCCGTGCTCTCTGTTCTCCCTTCGTAGCTCTTCTATTTGATTTCTTTTTTTTGATTTTCGAGTTCTTGCTTGCTGGGATTAGCCAAAATGGGTTGCTCCATGATGGGATAGTGCAACAAGATCATTTGATCAAGTTTCCCAAGAGCAAACCTCGTTTAATCTCAGTTTTGGCTTTTTGGGTTGCTCTGTTCTTCTTTAGCCCCTCTAGGGTTTTTGAGCATTTCTTGTTTCCCTTTGCAAGATGGGCTGAGATTTGGCATGGAGAGTCCTATGGCTATTGCTAACATATCTGCAAAGTCTCTTAGCCATAGGATCAAAGGTTTGGAAGCAATTTGATTTTTGGCTCGGGTTGTGCAAAAATTCAGATTTTTACCCATAATCTGAAATTCTTGCTTCTTGGTTTGATTCTCTTGTTTCCCAAGGTCCCCTTACTATTTAGTATGTTGTAGTAAGGTCTTGGATCAAAAAGATTGAGAGCAAGCCTTCTTTTTAGCCAAAAATCCGAAGTCTCAAAGTTTCAGCCTGAAAATCTTGTTTGCTGTTTTTCTCGAGAGGTACTACCGCTCCTGGAGAGGTACTACCGCTCAGAGGTACTACCGCTCGGCTCAGCGGTACTACCGGTTATGTTCGGACCAGTCTGATCGGCAGCGTAGGAACGTTCGGACAAGTCCGATCGTCGTGCGGTACTACCGCTCCTCGAGAGGTACTACCGCTCCTCGAGAGGTACTACCGCTCGTCCCAGCGGTACTACCGCTTGCAGTCAGACTTTCTCTGATTTTATTTTTTCTTGACTGCTTCTGTTTGGATCTGGTTTTCTCTGATGTTGTTCTTCCTGTAAGTACTTGTCTTCTACCTTCATAGCTCCCATAGCTATTGAAGAAGAAGATATTTGTTGGGGGCGATTTTTAGAGATCGACATTCACCCCCCCCCTCTGTCGCTATTTCAGTCCTACAATTGGTATCAGAGCTGGTTAGCTCTTTTCAATAGATCTTAACCGGTCTCAAGAGCCATGGCGACAGACAAGTACTCCACCAAGCCCCTATCTTCAATGGGAAGGACGGTGACGACTTCATCGGCATATGCTCTGTGTCCCTTGAGGGCGACTTCAGCGACGACGACCTCTACTCTGACTTCGATGAGGTATATCTCTCATATGACCAGCTCAATGTTGCATTTCTGAAGTTAGGAAATCTTTATGCTAGGTCTAGAGCTAGGGTCGTTAATCTTGAGAAGGAAGTAGAATGTTTGTCACGGGAGCTTACTTCACTTAAATCTGCTCCCTCCCGTGATAATTGTGATGTATGCATTGCTTTGCTTGGAGATATGGAGAAACTAAGGACTTCTCATGATAGTGTGACTTCTGAGCTAGATATGCTTAAGATGGAGAATGTTAGTCTGCCTGCTGAACTAGAGATGACTAGGATTGCTGCTCCTTCATCTTCTACTATTGAGACTAATTCTTGCACCTCTTGTGAGGATAATGACAGTGCTTTTAGAGGTCTTTACACTATGCTTCTTGATCTGCCCGAGTCTTGTGAAAACTGCAATAATTTGAAGATGAACTTAAAACGGGCAGATCATAAAATTGCTGAACTGCAAGCTTCTTTACTTGAGCCGATTGATTCATGCTTGAACTGTCCTAAGTTAACTACTGAACTTGAAGCTGTCTCCAAACAGTTTCAAGAAATGATTGATCATGATAGGAAGTTGGCTCAGTTTGCTTCTAAGGACCCTATTAGCTCACCATGCATTAATTGTAACAAACTAAAATCTGACTTGATTGCATTGGATGAGAAATGTGTGAAGCTAACTAAGGACCTTCTAGAGAAGCCACATTCTGCTTGTAATGTGATTGTGGAGAAGGGGGAGAAGCCCCAGGGTAAGGGTGAGACGCCTAGAGACGCGAACCAACCTGCTAGTAGTAGGACTGTCCCTTCAGGGTCGGCTGTGCATGCACAAGCCATTCTCTCCTCTACTGTTGGTTCTTCTTCTGCTCCCTTACCTCCTGCTGTTCCCTCTTCTCCTTGCTCTTCTTGCACCTCTCTCTTTCGGGAGTGTCAGTACCTTATGAACACTCTCGAGAGATTTGTAGGTGGCAAGAAGAAGCTTAATCTTATTCTAGACCAATCCAAGATTTGCAAGTTCAATCAAGGTCTAGGATATGATTTCTATGAGGATATGAGGAAGCATCCTCCTGCTATTCTCCGACCTATCTTAGGAGGTGTGATCGAGGTTGAGCCCAGGTCTGACGAGGTGAAATTCAAATCAGCGGGCTTTGTCCAAGGGATCTCTTACAGCAAGGTGAATTCACCTGCTACTTCGGCCTCTCAGAAGCCGAAGTCCTCGCGTGCTACTTCCACCTCTTCGAAGGTGAGGTACCACTGCACCTTCTGTCAGAAGGATGGGCACTCGATCGAGAGATGCTTCAGGCGCGCCAAGATCGCGCGTAGAGACCGTGTTGAGTCTCTTAGGCATATTCAGGGTCAGCCCCAGATCCTGAGTACACCTAAGACCAACACGAGGTCTAGGTTTGCTCCTGTTACGGAGTTTAGGCAGCATAGAGGACTTAGTTTTTCCGAGTTTTCTGGTTTTCATCCTCATGCTCCCTTTGGTTGTGACTTCCGCCGTTTTAAGGGTAGATCTAGTTTTCCCCGTCGAGATGGCTACCCGCGGCGAGATCAGCATGTTGCCGGTGCTCCGACTCGCTCTTCCATAGCAGTCGGACCCAGCAACAGCTTCAGGTCTACTCGTAGACCTTCTGGCTTTCTGAGCGACAGAGAGCGTAGAGTAGGTAGAGGTCAGTCTTGTGTGACTACTTCTTCTGCTCGACGTGTGACTCAGTATTGGGTTCCAAAATCTCTTTTGATTTACCCCAGTACTGAGTCTTCACTTTCTCGTTGACCAGTTTTCGCTGGGCTGGGAAGGGAAAGGAATGGCTTGTGGACTCCGGGTGTTCTCGACACATGACCGGAGATTCTTGTTGGTTCTCTTCCCTAGCTCGATCTGCAGGTGATGAGATGATCACCTTTGGAGATGTCTCTTCTGGTTGCATCATCTTTGGCTGCTCTTCTCTTGCTCTTGTTGATCAAATTTGTTTGCATTTCCTTCCCTAGCTTTTATCGTGATTCTCTTAGGGATGGTGTAAATGCTGTGAGGAGAGAGCACGATGATATGAGTGCTGCATCTTGAGACGTAGTCTCTTCTTTTCTTCAAGATTAGGAGCCGTTTGTAGTGAGCATAAATCCTTCTGTTGCATTTCCTTTGCTCCTACTTTGGCTAATGTTTTTCTTGTTGGCTCTTCTCGTGAAATCCAAGGGACTTCTCCTTGAGCAAAAATGGTGCTTTGTCCTTTTGGATCTTGTCTCGTAGTAGACGCTTGCACCATTGCTCATTTTTGTGAGAAGGATGGACATCATTGGCTTATTGGCATCGTGGACTTGTTTCGTGTGTTTTTTTTTGTTTTTGTCCACATGCTGTCTCGAGGAGAAATTTCTGCCGTTTCTCAAATGATGGACCTCGTTCATCCAAACGAGGTGCGCATCTACGGCGAGGAGAAGTTGTGAGTTTCTTTGGTGCTTTTGTTGGTTCTCTTCTTGGTGCTTTCAAGTTAGGTATTCACCGCTTTTTCGGAGTTGGGACTCGAGTTGTCCTTTTGCGGTGTGCCTCTAGGATCTAGTTTCTTGCATGGACCATCAACCGCATCATGTAGACTTGCATACTTCTTGTATGAGTGACTGTGTGTCAAGTCTTGAATTCCCAAGTACATGTCTACTAACCCTTCGGGATCCAAGACTTGGGCACTTTGGTCTTGTCATTTGTAGGTATCCAGACGCTGGTTGGAGAACATGGGATTAATTGGGTTTTAGTCTTCTGCTTCACGTGACTAGAACATCCATTGGTTCTCCACTTCATGGTCTCCAAGAGGCATATGCTTTCACCGGTTGCGTCTCCACCTACTTTGTGAGCGATACTCTACCCTCATGCTTTTGTATTCATGATAATCATATTTAGCATGGTGTGTTTGTTCATGTGCTCACTTGTACCATACTGGCATGTCTTTCCTCTCAATGCTTTCATGTCATGCCTTTATGAGTATGTTGCTTAAGCATCCATGCACCTTGTCATTCTTGTTAGATGCTTAAGTTTTGACTTGTCTTCATGAGCTGAGTAGTTTGTGCGTATTAGAAGTCAAGTATTGTCATGACCTTGTGCTTTGTAGTATCTATCATGGTTTAATGTTCACATCCTGCTCGTTATGTCCATTCATCATTATTTAGACATGTTAGCATACTTTTCATGATTTTGGTTTGTCATGATGTATGCCTACATGATGTATGTTTGTGTATGGACATTTTTGAGTTTGATCATATCCTGGATAGTTCTTCCATGTCATGATGATATGTTTATTCATGCCTTCTTGCTTCTCATATTTATGTATACATGCTTATATCCGTGCTAGCATATGCTTTTGTGACTTTCACTTGTCACCTGCTATGTGTATGGTTGTGATTCATTGTTATGCATGTATACCTTGATGTTATTCATTTCAGTTATGGCATGAAATAAACTGTATGACATCTTGGTAGCTTTAGATGGTACGTTTGCTTAGACTTCATGAGAACTGTGGATAGGTCACAAGCTTCTTCTAGTTTTGGGTGGCTCTAGGCTTGGTGTTCTAGATGCTTTTGATGAGGGCTAGATTGAGCTTGTGTGGGTGTGTGTTCTCATGTGTTCTTTGTCATTAGTACTTGTGTTGCTACTATTGTTGTCATTTGTCACAGTACTGGTTCCTTGTTGTATATCATTTACCCCAGTACTAGGACACCAGTCGTCCTTGTGTTTAACCTGCAGGCTGTGAATGAAGGGGTGACTGGTACAGTCTTTACGACCGCTCCTTGGTCGTTACAACTACGTCATAGCAACTACGAGCGCGGTCTGGATTCTCGGCCGAACTTGACACGACTACATCACGGTCTCGACTACGACCACGTCCTGGACCCATAGTTGACCTCGACCATGACTACTCACCGAGCAATTGTGACAGAGGTATGTTCCCTTGTGATCTTTAAATGTGTTGCTTCCCACCACTTGGCTTCGCTTAGTATATCTTCTTCTAGTGGTAGGAAGGGTCCGTTTGGACAGTAGGAGCCAACTCTAGGTGATGTTGTCTCTTTCACACATCTCTTCCAAATGGTTCTCTAGGATTATTTACTACCTAGTTTGAGCTGTGGTTCTCTAGGATTCTCTTCTTCCTAGTTTGAACTTTATTCTTGGCCACTAGAGTCTTGTGCATTGACATAGTGTGCTTTTGCTCCGTGGTATGAGGTTACAGACTAGAGACCATGTGGATAGGGTGTGTTTGGGAATCACCTCCTTGAGTTAGAACCTTCTTTTCTGGACTGTTGTAAGGGGGAGCTTTGGGCTTTACTGCTTTACTATATTGATTATGCTTCCTTCTCATTTCTGTTGCATTGCACTCGGGGTGCATTTGGGTTTAGTCCTTCCAGCATAGGTTAGAGTGCTTCTCTTGCCGAGGTGCTTAGACTTCTAACTCTTATCTTGTGCTTCCAGGATTAGCTGCTTCTTATCTCACTAGGTCGAGCTCACTCACTTCTTGTAGGTTCTAGCGAGGGTTGGGCCACCCTCGGGTAGACAGGGTACGTGTTTGCTCTCTAGTGTGTGATTTACTGTCAGCTGATTGTCCTGGAGTCATATGGGGTAGATGAGAGTCAGTCTGAGTCATAGTTGCCTCTATATCTTTTCTATGCTTTAAGGACTGCCTGTTTGCTGTTTTCTTTCCCAGCTTCTCGATTTTATTGCTTTGGTTCAGGGGGAGTTCATTTGGGAGCTTCTGAAGCTTAATTTTGACATAACTTAACTTGAACTTAAAGTTGCATCTCTTGTTGAGGGGGAGCTGGATTTTCTTGCATGTTAGCATCTCGCATTGTAAAATAACTACATTGAGCCCTGAATATTATCCTATTTTGACACGTTTTCAATGCTGTACACCTTGCCATGATTTGTGCTTTATATGCTAGATTGATCATGACTTCATATGTGTAGACTAGCTTTTACCATGATAAGTTAATTAAAATTGCCAAACTTGAAGTAAAACTTGTCATGCTAGCATTTGAGTTTAGTCTTTCTGGAGCTATCTCTTTATGATTCATGCCATGTCAACTAGGCTTAGCTGAGCGTTGAATATTTTATTGAGCCTTAGATTGAGCTATTTTAGTCTCTTGATGTAGCATGAGGTAGTACAACATGTTTACAAAGCAAAAAGATCTCTTTTGTGCGAAAAAACTGATCTCACCAATTCTTTCTCATGAGACGGCTTGCCATTGCACTAGGCATGAACTCAGGGGGAGTTTTGGATGACCTAGACTATCTTCTTAAGCTTCTCGCTTGGAGTAGTCGCATAAGGCTTGAGATCTAGCACAACAAAAAAATCTCTTTTGTGCGAAAAAATCGATTTCACCAATTCTTTCTCATGAGACGGCTTGCCATTGCACTAGGCATGAACTCAGGGGAGTTTTGGATGACCTAGACTATCTTCTTAAGCTTCTCGCTTGAAGTAGTCGCATAAGGCATGAGATCTAGCACATAAAAAATTGGGTTGGACACAACCATGAGCTTTAAAAAGACAATGTTTCATGTGCTCAATTTGCTTAATCTACAAAAAGAACCAAGTACTTGCGCCAATGTTTCATTCTTGAGCATAGCACTCTAGTTGGTCTCAATATTAGCTTCTTGGTTCCGCTTAGCTTACTTGACATGGCCGGCATCATCCTTGGATATCTCTAGTTAGACTTTACTTCTTGATGACTTGACATTCTCACTTAATGTACTATATTTCAGATTGTCATCTATGTGTTCTAGCTAGCTTATACATGTCATGTCATGATCTAGATAGCTTCTTATAGAGTTCTGGCTTGGTGTATCTCATTATGGTCATTATGGATAATTCTCATGGCTCTAAATGCTTAAAATAAACAAACTTCAGCCATATTCATCCATTGACATGTCATATTCTCTCTATTGCATCTTGATGTGTTTATTGCCAAAAGGGGGAGAATAGAGAAGAAAAAGTCTGTTGGGAACAATTTAGAGCTTTGGAGATCAATTTGCTCTTTCAGTAGTTGCTCTAGTGTTCCTTCTGTCGACATGGTCATTAGCTTCATTTCTCTTCTTTGGACCATGTTGGATTCTTCAAAATCAAACTCATCTTCTTGCTTTTTCTGAGTTTGTCAATATACTCATCAAGGGGGAGATTGAGAGACCAGGTGGTCGTGACTCCATGTGAATGATGAGTAATTGACAAAGGTTTAGGATAGTCGAGTTTGGTTTGAGTGGTTCGGAGTCGAGCCGTTGCGTGGCACAATCGGGCTCGGTCGGACTTTGGTCAAACTTGGTCATTTGGGCTTAGAATGCATATTCTAATGTTTTGACAGGTTTTGACTTCATCTGTGGTAAGTGTAATGGTATTTACGCTTTCATGTGTCGAGCGGTGCTATTTGACGTGTTTCTTGTCTGTGTGACTGCAGGACGTCGAGTTGGAGTCGTGGCGAGACACGGTGGACCGGACTAGGCGCAGGTGGCGCTGAGGTCAGAACGGTCGGGATGTGTCGAAGACGACGTGGACTCGAGGTGGTTGCGAGGCGTGCGAGGCAAGGAGCGCGGAAGCTTCCCGGAAGGTGCAGAAGGGGCGAATCGGGAAATTCGCAAGGCTGCACAAGCGGGAGCGGGCTCCGTTGGACGTAGCGGGCGTAACGGGGCGGAGACCCGTTAGCCAGGCTCTATAAAAGGAGAGGAGGGGCTGCATGCCCTCCTTGAGCACTTGTGATAGAATTAGGGTTTTAGAGTCAAAAGAGGCTTTAGGAAGGTTGTTTCCTTTAGCTCTTTAGTTGGTGTGAGTTGGTGGTAGAGGCAGAGTGTGCTCCCTCTGTGTCTCTACGATGGTTTCAATGTGAGTCTCCTCTCTCTGTGTGTTCTTCCTCCCAAGTTGCATGTGTGGCACTTGGTGTTCTTGAGGATTGAGAGGAGAGGGATTGAGTTGAGAGCTTGTAATCTTTCCTTTGTATCAAGTCGGGGTATCGGGACTCCTCTGTATTCACTGTGATCCAAGAAATGAAAATCTGAAGTTTCATTCCCGTGCTCTCTGTTCTCCCTTCGTAGCTCTTCTATTTGATTTCTTTTTTTTGATTTTCGAGTTCTTGCTTGCTGGGATTAGCCAAAATGGGTTGCTCCATGATGGGATAGTGCAACAAGATCATTTGATCAAGTTTCCCAAGAGCAAACCTCGTTTAATCTCAGTTTTGGCTTTTTGGGTTGCTCTGTTCTTCTTTAGCCCCTCTAGGGTTTTTGAGCATTTCTTGTTTCCCTTTGCAAGATGGGCTGAGATTTGGCATGGAGAGTCCTATGGCTATTGCTAACATATCTGCAAAGTCTCTTAGCCATAGGATCAAAGGTTTGGAAGCAATTTGATTTTTGGCTCGGGTTGTGCAAAAATTCAGATTTTTACCCATAATCTGAAATTCTTGCTTCTTGGTTTGATTCTCTTGTTTCCCAAGGTCCCCTTACTATTTAGTATGTTGTAGTAAGGTCTTGGATCAAAAAGATTGAGAGCAAGCCTTCTTTTTAGCCAAAAATCCGAAGTCTCAAAGTTTCAGCCTGAAAATCTTGTTTGCTGTTTTTCTCGAGAGGTACTACCGCTCCTGGAGAGGTACTACCGCTCAGAGGTACTACCGCTCGGCTCAGCGGTACTACCGGTTATGTTCGGACCAGTCTGATCGGCAGCGTAGGAACGTTCGGACAAGTCCGATCGTCGTGCGGTACTACCGCTCCTCGAGAGGTACTACCGCTCCTCGAGAGGTACTACCGCTCAGAGGTACTACCGCTCGTCCCAGCGGTACTACCGCTTGCAGTCAGACTTTCTCTGATTTTATTTTTTCTTGACTGCTTCTGTTTGGATCTGGTTTTCTCTGATGTTGTTCTTCCTGTAAGTACTTGTCTTCTACCTTCATAGCTCCCATAGCTATTGAAGAAGAAGATATTTGTTGGGGGCGATTTTTAGAGATCGACATTCACCCCCCCTCTGTCGCCATTTCGGTCCTACACAGCTAAGCTGGGAGTGGTCCGGACACGTACACCTCACGTGGCCTGGAGACTCGACCCCTGTTGGACGGTCAGGTTTGCACTCTGTCAGCATTTTTGTGTTGCCATAAGTACGTTCCGTGTTGACCTTGACTTTGTTTGCAGGCTGCAGGATGCTGGGCTACTCCCTCTTGCCCGGATGGTGCAGGCCACTGATGAGGATGGACCCGCCGTGGTCGTGGGTGGGGACAATGTTGTGGAGCGATCATGACGCTTCTCATTCGACCATTCCCTACTGACAGCTTTGGTGGATCATTGGCGGCCCGAGATGCACACTTTCCACCTCCTATTCGGGGAGATGACGCCTACCCTGCAGGATGTGTCCTTATTGCTTGGCCTTTCAATCGCAGGAGCCGCTACCTTCCTACCGGAGGCCCCGGCCGAGTGGTGCGCTGACCTGCTCGGCAGATTCGAGGGGGTCCTTTCGCCGGGTGCCGCGGATGACTACTACATCTTCCCGACGAGTTAGACACACGGGCCGTTGCTGAGGTGGCTCGCACAGTTTTGGGTGCGTGCTCTTTATAATCGGTCATGTCGTAGAGGCTCTTATTTGCGCTATTACGTACTAATAACATCTTGTTTGCATTCAGGTGGAGCGAATGGATCCAGAGGCGGACGATTACCAGGTCTCGCGCCACTTGGAGGTGTACTTGCTGTGGCTATTTGGTAGGGTGCTCTTCAACACTAGCCACGGCAACACCGTCGACACGCGCCTCATCGCTCATGCTAGGGCGATTGTGGACGATGAGGGCCCCCAGGTCAGCTGGGGATCGGCCACACTTACCACGACCTACCGTGGCCTGTGTGACGCGTGCTCGAGGACCAAGGCGAACTCGGCCCTCGTGGGTTGTCTGCTGCTACTGCAGCTATGGTCATTCGAGTGCTTCAGCCTCGGACGACCTTTGCTAGAGGACATGAGTCCGTATGGGGCAGAGATGTACCCCGGGGGAGACGTCGACCAGCCGATGATGGGTTCTATCTGGTGTCGTCGACGGGTAAGTATTGATAATCAGCTATTTCCTTCGTATTAACGATGGTCGTACGTAACAGCTATTCTTCCTTGCAGGTATAGTTCGCGCACGCGCAGTCTACGCGGGTGTATCTGCCCTTTGTGGAGCAGTTCAACCGCCTCACAGCCGACGACGTGTGCTGGGATCCGTACTCACCTCAGCACTGCAGGACCGTGCTCTTGACGGGCTGTCCACGCTGTGCTAGTGTGACCGGGCTTTCTGGCTGATGCGCCGGAAACTCCTGTATGACATCTTCGTAGAGGACTATGTGCCCCAACGAGTGATGCGGCAGTTTGGTCTACGTCAGGCGTTTCCGGTACCAGTCGGACCACCGCTCCCGCAGAGCGTGCACGCGTGAGGGACCACGTCTCATAAATCTCTACGTACTTACTACTTTGTTTGCAAGTACTAATGAAATGGTCCTATAAGCAGGAACTCTAGAAAGGGAGTGAAACGCGGCATGGACTGGACGACAAAGATGCAGGGGTGGACTGCGCAGTGGGAGGGCGCGCTCGATGACCGCGTGGAGGACCGCCCCTACGACAGCAGGGACCACGCGGAGTACCTGCGGTGGTACCAGTCGCGGACACGTACGTGGCTCGTACATGTCATTGACCCACCCACCACACACGTCGCCGCTCTGACAAACACGTACCCCGCGCACCTTGCACGGCACACCCACATCACGGTACGTTACATGTAATTTTAAAAGATTCCCTAATGGAAATGTCACTTTGATGATTGACCATTTGTGTCTTTTCCTTTAGGCTGACATTGGTGCTTCGATCTGGAGGGAGTCCTTCACTATGGTGGATAGACTCACCGCAGGTGCGGAGATGACCCACGAGGAGAACATGAGTGCTTGGCGTCGTGTGGAGGCCTAGGGTAGATGTATCGTAGCCCTGCTATCCTGCATGAGGCTATCGGCGGTCTTCACGGCCACACCCAGTGCACAGACGGTTCGTCCACCGATGCCGCCTCGACCGGCGTGGCACTACTCCAGAAGTTCTACGTGGGCACGTCCTACACCACCTCACCCGGACGAGGCTGGGGGCTCTGCCTGGGGATGGCCTTGTACACCACCAGGGCAGCTGTTCACGCGTCCTCCGCACACCCCCGGCTTCCCCACGCAGGGGGTGTACTCCACGCCGTACGTCTGTAACAGCCCAGCTGTTTATTTCAAAATTCTTAGTAAAAAAAATTACAAGTTATTTTAATTTAAAATAAAATAAAGTGTTCTTTGGTTGCCTAAATTTTGGAGATTTTATATGTCTGTTTTTAGCTTTTAAAAAAAAGCTTTTACAAAAAGTAATTTAACTAAAAACATAAAATTACTATTAAATAAAAAGGATATTTTGAGTTTTTGTAAAAATATCATTTCAAATTAAGTATTTAAAAGCATTTGGCTTTTATTTGGATTTTCTGTGAATTTTCTGGAATTTAAAAATCAATTTTAAATGTTAAAAAGTATTTCATAAAATTATTAAATGCAAATCTGAAATTAAAAATATTTTTTTCCTAAGTCTAAAAGAGTTCCAGGAATATTCTATAATTTTTTCTGGAATTTGTAGGCTTTAAATATTATTTTTCCAAGTATTTGCAAAGTTTCTAGTATTTTCTAAAATTTTATTCCGAAATTAAAAATCAAATTCATCCAAGCCCGCCACGTGTCGTTCTCAGATTAAATCAATCTCTCTCCATGTTTTAATCCTAGCCACACAAGATCACTTACCCCTTCATAAAATCCAAGAGCCATAAAACATCCACTTGCCACGTGTCGTAAATCCGACGACCCGTACCCCTTCACTTCCTCTCTCTCCCTATGACATATGGACCCACATGTCATATGTTTCTTCAACCTCTCCTTCTTCCTCCTCCCACCCTCTCTCTCCTCCACCATTAGAGCCGAATGAAGCTTTTAATTGACGCCCGTTTCTTCCTCTTAACTCCCGATTAAAACATGGAAACGGAAGCTCTAATCACCCTCATCAATCTCCCGGCCGTTACCCATCCTTTAATCTTCTCAAAACCGAAATCTCTTCCTCTCCTCTCTCTTCCTATAAATATCCAAAATCCGGCTCTCCTTTCTCCCTTTCGGTTTGCTCCCACCGCCACCCTTCACCTCCTCCCCGGCCGCAGCCCCGCCGCCGTACGCCGCCGCCCGGCCATCTCCCGCCGGCCATCCCTCACCACCCCACTGCCGCCACCTTTTGCCGCCACCACCGGCCGCCCCGGGCCTCCCCTCCGCCACCGGTAGGTGCGCCACCACCCCGGCTACCCCCGCCGCCACTCGCTGCCCCGCCGCCGGTCGCCGGTCGCCGGTGAGCCCGCCGGGCGCGCGCACGCCCGTGACTCCCCTCCATGTCTCCTTCTCTAATCCATGTTCATCCTTGTTTATTTGATTTGTTGTTGCCCCTTTGTCAAGAAATACCAAGTGCTCACTTGGCTAGTGGGTGCATGTTAGTGCATGCATGCATGAGGTTGTGAGTTCAATTCCAGGGCAAGGCAATTTTCGGTTTGGGCTTGCCAAAATTTTTGTTACCCAATGACAACCGGGCCCCACGTGTCATACACTCCAATATACCCCAAAAATCAGCCAAAAATAAGATTCCAGAGAATATTCCCTCGTTTTGCATTTTCTGGAATTTCCAATCCATCCAAACTTCCAATTGCTCGTTCTCCGTCGTCCGAACTCCGAATCTATTGATTATTTCTCCTAAATTCATCTAAATTCATATTCTATCTTCCAGTATTTATTTTATAATTTTTGGATTTGATTTAGATTTTATTTGAATTTATTTGTTTGGTTCTTCGCGCGTAGATTTCGACAAATTCGGAGAGAACGACGCCGACGGTTCGCACCAGCTCTTCGAGCAAGGCAAGTTACACCTTTGATCATGTTGCTCCCACTAATTTAAATTATTTATGTTGTTTTTAAAAATTATTATGCATGCGTACTTTTATTGAAACCTAGTTTAAATTCGATTTAAACTCTAGTTAAGCCCAATTCCTTTGTGTATAGCCAAATTTGACTTTGAACAAACATGTCTTGTCACCCTAGATGAAAAACTAGTTAGTACATTAGTATCAACTGGGAATTTTATAGAAATGCTTAGCCATGCTTATAATACTTATATATGGTTCGGGATGATCTTTCACATAAAATGATGAACTTTAAAATTGTATTCTTGACTTTGGTGAGTCAAGAATGATTATGAAATGTTTCCAAACAAAATATGAAATCTTGGTTTAGATTTAGGCAAACAATTAGAGTGGTGGGTGCTTGCTGGCATGCATTGTTGTTTGGTGACACAATGTTGATTGCCAGGCACAAGGGGTATGTGGTTGGTGCCTAAGTCAAGTTAAGGACCGGTCTGTGAGCTACTATTGCAAAGCCCTTTCGTACTACCACAAGTCTGGTATGGGACAGACCTGGCCAAATAATTTGTGAAGTTCCAACATGATCTCGCTATAGGCTGAATGTGAGCGCGGCGTAGGCCGTGAGAAGTCTCACATGGCACAAGAGGGGGCTCCAACATGTGGATTCATGTTGTGGTGAAACCTTAGTGGCGGCGTGATTATGTTGACAACGGATCATTGTAAAGGCCTTGTCATGATCTCCTCGCCGCACACCTAAGGAAGTGTGTAACTCGCGTGGCAAACCGGGATGATCATGTCTTGTGGGTAAAGCTGTACAACCTCTGCAGAGTGTATAACCTATCCTGGATAGCCGTGCCCACGGTCATGGGCAAGCTGAGTGAAGTTTTTCACGGATTAGACTTTGGTTTTCAAAATGGTTTGCGAAAACCTTGTGGATGGATGGAATCCACGAGAGATGAAAACCTTGCGGATGGATGGAATCCGTGAGAGATTGAAATATGATGAATGGATGGAATTCATCAGAGTTGCGCAGTGAATCCATACGTGAGCTTTTGGAAAAGATGGTCCGAGTGGGATGCCCGTGGATAGGTTAGTGTTTGGTTGGAGCCTGCACTAACGATATTATTTTGTTAAAATCTTGTTTCTATTTATCGTATCAAATTCAGCTTTTGCACTTACTTATGATATTTACTCCAATGATCGCCTTTTATGCAAATAAACCATATTATGCCTTCCTTTGATATTCCATATGCATGCATCTATTCTGTTAAACCTCCTGGTGTAACTTGTGGAGTACTTTTTGTACTCATGTTGCTATATCTAACTCTTTTCAGAGGAAGCCTTCGACGACTTCGGTGAGGATTGCGAGTAGGCCACGTCTTACAGTCATTCGCCTTGTGGGAAGGCTGGATGGGCTGCTGCTTTATGTATTTCTTCCACTGTCTTCTTTTGCTATTATTGTAAACTTTGGCCATCAGGCTCATATTAGCTAAATAAAAGTTTGTCATTACGCATGATAATTGTCTTTGTGATACTGTGTGCACTAGCTTTTCCTGGGATAGTGCGATTAACACAGAGGGTTCTGAAGTTGTTGCTCCGGGTCCCGACAGAGATGGTATCAGAGCAATAATGACTCTAAGACGTGACCGTTGATAGAATAGAATGGTTGGACCTTAAGGATATATTTTAATAACAAGTAATTTCAAAAGTTTTCTTATTCTTACCTCTCAATCTATGCTACCCTTATCTCTTAATCTTTGCTTGCTTTCGTCTTCCAATTCTCCGTTATCTTTATGTTATTACTTGAAAACACATTTCTAAATCTTCCCTTGCTCAAAACAACTATAGATGGTCAACAGTCCGGAGTCATCACCTCCTCCAGACGAGATGGCGTCAACTGAGGGCACGCATCGTCGGATCTCGCTTTTATCCCAGTGCTTTATGTAACAAATTAACGATATTACTATTGCAGGTCTTTTCTGCCCTGAGCAGGGATGAGGCGTCTCCACGGGCTCGATCGATCCGGACCAGTACTTTTCGCTGGCCCGGGCCGGCGTCTGGCTCTGCACCTCGGCGCACACCACCAGAGGTTCTCTCCGGGATTGCCCTCACCGGTGCACCAGAGGGCACACAAGCAGTGGTGTAGCCCACTCCACCAGCTCAGGGGTGGGTGCGACAGTCTCCTGATCGTCTTACGTTGTCTAAGCGTCGTCACCCATTGCAGTGGAGGACGGTCAAGCGGGGCCGTGTGGGAGGACGCAGATACGGAGACAGGGGGCCAGGGTGGCGACGGAGGGGGTGCTGGGATGCTGTTGGGGGACGGTAGTGCGCACTATACACTATTTGTTTATGTGTTGTTTACGTTTGTTATTTACGTAGTGAACTTTTACTTCTACTGTGTCGAGCTTACTTCTACTTCTCCTTACCTTCTCGATGCGCACACCAAATGAACAGTGAACTGCACTGATGGCAACCGCAGCAACACACGAAACATTCAATTACATGCTTAACAACATTGAAAATTATTTCGAACAACAGTGCTGAGTACACTGGTACAACAATACACATCGTTGCCTATATGTAAAAGAGCCTCGTGGCACCCACATGGAGTATTGCTAAACCTAATTTTCAAATCTATTATTTGTTATTTTGTTTTAAATTACCATGCATCGCTATTTTATTATAAAACCTCTGTACCTAATAGCTATTGTCCAAATTGATTAATTCCTCCTTGATAATTTGAATGCCATGATTCCATTACCACCATAGGATGGGTAATTATCTAGTGATGCAATATTAGTTATCATATGGGTTGTGCGTTTAATTTGCTTAGTCATGCTTATAGTGACATTGGGTTATCATCACATGTGATCCATTAATTAATTTTGACTTAATGATATATTAGAACGTGGTGGTCAGCCACAGTTATAAAATTTAAGTACCATGACATGGGAGGTGTCATTGGTGTTGGTTATACAAAATTGGTTTTCACTTGGGCAAATGATCATGCAGTAAAGAGGGTGCAGTTTGCATATTAGGATGTGGATGTTTCGCCTGAGTAAATTTAAGGACTTAACTTTGTGCGCCATTGATCTGAACCTTACCGTACAGCCACATGTCTAGTATGGGATGGATCTGGCTGACTAATTTGTGATATTTCAATTTTGATTCCGTCATTATGATGAACATGGTTGCTGATTTTCATGAGGCGCAAGGGGGTGTGAGGCGAAACCCTAGCGGGCGGAATTGGGTTGGGATTGAACATTGTAAAGGTCTTGTTATGATCTCTCTGCTGCGCACCAAAAGAAGTGTGTTAATCTAATGGCAATATGAGTTGAGGAAGAAGGAACAGATCAGCAAGAGGTACCTGAAGGAGGATACTTCGACAACTTCGCGAATTAGGACTTCGCTCCCCAGTTGATTGCCTGTGGACATGTTGAATGGCTACTACGCTTATTTCTGGTTTTCCGCTGCTACTTTCTTGAGCCATTCAGACTATAATTTGTAAACTTACAACTCTGATAATTATTAATAATATTTGAGTTTTTTCTTAGTGTTGGACCGAAATGACGACAGAGGGGGGTGAATGTCGACTCTAAAAACTTGCTCCCAAAAAGTACTTTCTTGCAACTCTCCTCTCCAATAGCTACAAGAAACTATGAAGAGAAGATATTTAGGCTCTCTGGAAAAACTTCAACTCAACAAAGGAGGAAATAACAAGAAACATACACCAAGGGAGAAGAAGCAAGGACAAAATGAGCCAAAAACAGTAGGGGCGGTCTGACTTGAACTTCCCGGGCGGTCTGACCGCTGCCCTACATCCGGTCTGACCGGTTTAAGCAGGCCGGTCTGACCGGCATTGAAGGGGCGGTCTGACCGCTATGTTAGGTCCGGTCATATCGGCCTCTTCGAGTTCAGACAGCCGGGAAGCAGAAAACAGGAGGAAAAATTCAGAGGTTTGTAGGAATTGAAAGATGTGAGGTTTTTCTCTTTACTCCTTAAACTAGAAGGGTAAGACTATACTCTAAATAGCATTAAGCACTTCTGGAGCTGAGTATTTCATCTTTTAAACAAGAAATTCAGATTTGGCATAAAAACCTGAAAACCAACAGAGGAAAGACCAAAATCCAAATTTGCTCTCCAATCTTTGAATCTTTGGTCATGAAACTCAAGGTTTAGTAAGAGAGTAACCTTGTGACCTTGAGACTCAAATTTGGGCACAATCTTTCAAGAGAAAAAGAAAAGGACCTCAAACCCTAGAAACTGAGCACTACAGAGAGCATTAACAGAAAACTTCAAATTGCCATCTCAAACTTGGTCCTTTGGCCAAGAAATTTTGCAGATAGATTAGCAATAGCCAAAACACTGGGAAGACCAAATCTTGGGGCAACTTATGAAGAGAAATAGAATCCACATCAAAACCCTAGAAGGAACTGAAAAACCTGCAGAGGCAACAATAAAATCCTAATTCCTCCTTAATCATTGCAACTTTGATCATGAGCTTTTGCAGCTGGATTAGCAATGGTCACAAGACTCTCCAGACCAAATCTCAGGCCATCTCATGAGGGGAAACACGAAATCCACCAAAACCCTAGAAATGAGGAAAATGAACAGAGGAGGCCAAAATGCAAGAACTGGAATTAAACTTGATTTGCTCTTGGGAAAACTCGATCAAATGACCTTGAGGTACTGTCCCATCATAGAGCAACACATTTTGGGCCTTCTCAACAAGAATCAACAAGAAACTCAAAAAGTCAAAAATATGGCATGGAGAGCATCGAAGGAAATAAGCAACAGAGAGCAAAAAGACTCGAATACCACCACCTCATATTGATAGAGAGGAAAGGAGATACATGATTGATACAAAGAGGAATGATTACAAGACTCTCAATCCATCCTCTCCCTCTCCCTCTCCCAACTCAAGAACATCAAGAACTCTACATGCTTGGAGAGAAAAACACACGAACACAACACAGGGAGACACACTCTGCCCTCTCTCCTGCTCTCAACCACTAAAGACTAAAGCCAAAGCAATTTTCTAAAGCCCATTTTGACTAAAGCAAACCCTAACAACCCCTCACAACTCTTGGAATACCTGCAGCCACAAGGAGGCACCTCCTCCTTATATAGCCTTCGGCTAACGGGTCTCCAACCCGTTACGCCCGCCAGACCCGAACGGCACCGCTCCCGCCTGTGCAGCTTTGCGTTTTTACCGAAATGCCCCTCCTGCACCTTCCGGGAAGCTTCCGCGTTCCTTGTTGTCCACGACTTGCAACCAAATCGAATCTCCGCCGTCTTCGACACATCCGACCGCTCTGACCTCGACACCGCTCGTGTCTAGTCCGGTCACCTCGTGTCTCGCCACGACTTTGCCTCGACGTCCTGCAACCAACACAGACAAGAAACACATCAAATAGCATCGCTCGATACATGAAAGCATAAATGCATTAATGACACCACATTAAGCATAAAAATAGCCCAAACCTGTCGTAACACGAGACTAAGCATCCTAAGCCCATACGACCAAGTTTGACCAAGTCCGACCGAGCCCAATTGGTCCGAACCAACCAAATCAAACTCGACTTTCCTAAACCGATGTCAATTACTCATCACACACATGGGATGACCTCCACATGATCTCTCACTTAGTAAATCGTGATATGGTAGATATTTCATCTTTGTGCATATTGTATGCACAAGCGTAACCCTATATTGGTGCAGAATACACAGGAGAGTCCGGATTTGCATATTCGGGTCTCGACACACTTTTACTCTTTTTAATAAAATATGGTTTAATAAAAATGCTAAGTTATATGAATTTGTAATTATTGTAGCTTTCAAATGTTGCCTTTAGCAAATAAAAGAACCTAAGCCTACATTTGTTGAACCTTATATGCATACTATTGCATTATGTGTGTTGGCTGGTGGAGCACTGTTGCTTGTGCTCTCCCTCGCTCACAAAATCCCTTAGAACCTGTGGACCACGGATATTACATGTACTACGATGCTCCAAAAGCTGATGGTGAAGAAGATAGAGGAGATTAGATTAGTTTCTAGCAGTCTAGGTCTTACCCTAGTCATTCTGACTAAGTTGGTGTTTGCGCGTACCAATATTATCCAGACTCTTGGTTGATATTGTTCGCACACAACTTACCCCAGTCGCTTACGTGTGGCCCAGATGTGCCCTCCCTTTTGCTTTCGCTTCCGGTTCCGCATTTATGTAATGTATCTATTTGGCCTAATCGACCTATTATAAACTTGACCCGATGCGGTCTATTTATATTTTGATATTGTAATATGTATGGTATTGTTTACGTAATGTATGAAATAATTCAGTGATGTATCTGCGAGCACTATCTACTGATCCAGGGAATAGTGCAGTGATTTCACAGAGGATACTGGATTGGCTAAACCTGGGTCCGACACCTTAGTAGCTCTTATGTAGACTCCAGAAAACCTCGGTACAACTCATCACTTTTTGTACAAATAAAATGCTAATCTAAGAAGTGAACATATTATTTCATTGACATAAGCAATGATTTCAAAATATTTAATAACTAAGTAGCTCTTCTGTAGAACAGAAACACAAAAGTATTGGTATGGATGCCAAAAGTGAGAATTTTGTACTTTATATTCCTTCGAGTCAATATGGCCATCCTTTTTCGTTATTATTATTGTTTTTCAAAAGAAAAAACGGAAAGGGGCACCCTTATTGGTCAGATGGAAGCATAGTTAATGTAATTAGGGTCAATTGAGACTAACCTGGACTTGAGCATAGTTTATAATACGAACAATGAGTCTTTGTCGCGTCACAATGAGAACTTTGAAGATGAAATACTATGAGTCTAAAAAAAAGATAATGAAATACAGTGGTTGAGATAAAACTTTAATGCTAGCTAATTTCAAGGAGATTCATACTTGGTGCCTTGTGAACAGCGCATGTGTGGAAGTTGTACAGAATTTGTAGCTAAGGCATGGTAAGTTCCACACAATCAGTAATAAAAGAAAGATCATCTTGATCCAGAAAGGTTCAATGTGTATGCTTTCTCAGCATCCATACCTATATTTTTAATAGTTCAGCTTCTAGAAAAGTCACTTAGTAATTAAGAATAATGAGGTCATTACTTTTGCCAACAAGATAACGAGTTCACTGCCTTGTTTTAACATGTTACTTGTGCGAAAATAATGAGTTGCAAAAAAAGTTTATAACCTACATATTCAGACTCCTGACAACAGGAGATTGAGTTGATGTTCTGGATTGCAAAAATCATCAGCCATTCTATGCTGGAAAGCAGAAATCTCAGCCTGGTCTTATTTTCAATAACCGACCAATTATGGGATCAGTTCAATTTGGCTGTTTTGTTTTTGAACCCTGGAATTCTCTTTTAATAAATTACACAGATAGGGGAAGCTGTTGATGATAATAAATGGTTGAGCTTCTCAAGCAGCAAATTGAAAAAAAGTTCAATTTCGCTGCTAGTCTACTGGCTGCTTACTGAAAGAAAAAAGTTGGAAAAAAGTTCGATTTCACCGTATTCAAGTATCCCATAATTCAAGTTTCATATACATTTAACCAATCCTAGACTAGCGGTGTAGGCCGTGTAGCCTTTCCTGCAGGCAAATAGCTGGACTGATGGAATTACAAGTTTAGTAGGAAGACTGGCAACACTACTAAACTAGATTGGATAACCCGAGTAAGCTTTCTAAATTCTAGTGGACCACACTAAGACCATGGTTCTCCAAGCAAAACCGTCTTTATCATCTCTAATACAAGAACTCTCCCATATTCGACCTAAGAATGTCTCCCAAAACTACACATTTTTACCGTTGTTTCCCTAATTCAACTGTTAGAAATTGGCCCATTTAATTATGGTTTATTTCCTTAATTCTAAAGCATGCATGGTTTAGTACATATTGCTAAGGCAAAGTGAGGAAGACCGATTTATAAGGTGAAGTCATCACCACTCCTTGAATATGGATAAAGATGGCATGAGGAGGGTTTTGTCTAGTTACACACACGTGCACGCACGCGCGCGCACGTATTCACGTATTTTCGTGTGACTTGTGACCATGCCGTGACGTGGCGCGTCACTTAGCAGACCCAGTCCATCTTTATTTTTGCTGAATCCTGCACCTCACTCTCTCTGTTTGAATGAGATTCAAACGTTTGATTTTGAGGCTTAAATGGGTTTTTGATGACAGGCAGTTATCAGTGGGTAAATCATTGGTTAAATGTTTTGAGTTACATGGAATAAGAGCAGTTACCGGTGAATTATTTCAGTTCAATGGGGCAGTTACTAGAGAGTAATTTGCATATCTTTATATACCTGGAGACGTCCAAGGTATAGAGAAGAGAAAATCCCTCACTGCCTGCATCTCTTACTTCTGTCTTCTCGTGCTGTTGTACTTCGCTGTCTGAATCTCGTCGACCTTTCTTCCCGGTGTGCACCTGGAAGGAGGGAGAGCGGCTATCTCCGAACCGTTGCCACAAAGAGTACCTTCACGGGGCGGCAATAAAGTTTATGGCCTTAGCCCGATCGATTAGCTAGCGTTTCAAAATGCGAGGCCGGTCGGCCGGCTCGATCCACTCATCTTTTGCTTTGCACGTCGAAGTCGGGCGTGGAAGGACGTACCCCAGCGGTGAACTCGTGATGGCCACTCCTGCACTGCACTCACCAATAGATGGGTAGCCGCTTATTTGAGTTTAAATTTGTAATTTTTGGCTTATTTTTACAATTTGAGGTTTATTTTATACTGACCGCTCACTGCACTGTGTCATCTACGTTCTGCACTGCGTCAAGCCTGCGCTGCTTCCTATTTCATCAGGCAAAAAAGCAAGTCGTTCGCGCGCACGTTCGACTTTGTTACTTTATTCTTTCTTGTGTATATTCTGAAGTATGATGAGTAGCCTGCTCTTAGTTGTGAGTTTTGCATCATTATTTTATTAGTTTTGTCTTCTAATAAAACTTGGAATTAAAATATTGCCCACATTTCAAACATCAACTGAAGGGAGCAGACAATGTTAAAGAAACTTTCCTGCGTTGGAAAAAGGATAAAACTTTCGATACAATTCACCGCAATTACCCACACAATCATTTCCACAGAATCGATAATGTTGTGGCTACAGACCAAACAAAGAGAGAGAGAGAGAGTATGGTAGTGGAGAGTTAGGTGAGCAATGCTTAGGGTTTCCCCCATGGCCTGTATCGTATATATATATCCACATGGGGAGTGTTTTTACAACCTTTCCCTTACACCTGAGTAACCCCTCAAGGGTGTTTATGTCCTTACATATGTCCCATATTGGGCTTTACAGCCTTCTAACAGGCCGGTTGAGCTTAGGTGGGGGCCACCCCTACATCAGGAGCCTCTCATGGTGATGATCTTCACGGGCCGAAGCCATATTGTCAAGCCATTTGGCCCCCTCCGTCCCTACGGCCTGTGAACTTCTGTATTGTTTGATGAAGCCTTATTACCTGGTGTAGTTCCCGCCCCACAGCGAGGATATAGCGCTGGGCGGGTTACCGAAGCCATCCTCACCCACAGGGCCCTTCAGTGACGGGGTTGAAGTCACAACGGAGACGTGCTCTTGTCGCGGACAGGTCGAGGCGTCGGGCAGGGCAGCTCCCGTGCTTGACACCGCAGCCGAGTGCGGGGGTTCCGCCCGGAGACGGGTCCGAGGCGAGCTCATCGCGGGGGTGCTGTTCGGGGTCACACTATAGATGTGAGGCCGACATGTGACCCAACCGACTCATGGCCCGGAGTCGCTGTCTTAATGCCGGCACGACCCCTGGGATGTTATGGGCCGGCAGCCGCAACCATGCACGTCGTCCCAGTAGAAGAGCGTACACGGCGAGGCGTGATTGGCGCGTCGTGGTCTACCAGCGGTCGCACGACCGTAGTCACCCATCCCTTCCCGAGGGAAGGTGGGACGCGTGGTGGGATGCTATTGGCGTGTCATGCGTTGCCGGGCGGCTTGCATCTGCGCTCTGTTGCCTGCCAGTAGTTGCGCTCCTCGATCCTGGGGAGCCGAACCGTCAGGCACCCGCCGGTTGCAGTCCCGTCGATTGGAATGCCATCGATTGACCTTCCACCAGCCTGGCGACTCCCCGCCAGGCGAGCATGGGCATAAATACGTCGGTACTACGGCTTGTTCCTCCCTCGACCCCGGTTGCACGTCTTGTTGCTGCACGCGGTTATCTTCTCACATGTAGGCCTACTTTTGTTCATCTGCGTTTGATGATTGCGTCTACTGACGCTAATATCAGCGAGCGTTGATGAGCAAAAGGCGGCCTATTTATGAGAACAAGTCCAAGCTTGTTGTAGATCAGTAGTCGCGTTCCCCGTAGAGTGCGTGTGGAGGCGGACCTCGACGCTACGCCTTATTTATACTCCATAGAGTGCGTGCGGGGGCGTCCCCCCACACATCTTTGTTTATACTCACAGAGAGTGCGCGCGCGGACGCGTGTCTTTGTTTATACTCACGGAGAGTGCGCGCACAGACGCGTGTCTTTATTTATACTCACAGAGAGTGCGCGCGCAGACGCGTGTCTTTGTTTATACTCACAGAGAGTGCGCGCAGACGCTTGTCTTTATTTATACTCACAAAGAGTGCGCGCGCGCGGACGCGTGTCTTTGTTTATACTCACGGAGAGTGCGCGCACGGACGCGCGTCTTTGTTTATACTCACAAAGAGTGCGCGCGCGAACACGCGTCTTTGTTTATACTCACAGAGAGTGCGCGCGTGAACGCGTGTCTTTGTTTATACTCACGGAGAGTGCGCGAGGAGGCAAGCCTCCACGCAGTTTTGCAGGAAACAAGACCAGTTTCGCAAACGGTGAACTTTATTGAAATTCCGTTTGCGCGGGTGAGCGATTACAAAAGATAGGGTACTAACCACTAATCGCTCGGGGTGGGAACAGCAACGATTGTCGTTGCCGTGATGACGGGGGGCACGATGGGAGCCTCTACTGTCGGAGCGGTCCGCGCGGGAGCCCGGCGGGGTGCTTCCTGAGGCCGCCGAGGCTCCTTAGGCTGGCGTGCCCGGTCTAAGAGCCCCGTTGAACCTCACGAGGCGGGCCTCGGGTGCCAAGCTCTATGCACCGGGCCATATCCTGGTCGCCATGGGCGGTGATGATACCCCGCGGGCCCGGGAGCTTCATGCATAAGAAGCCGTGGTGTGGAACCGCCCCGAAGGAATTGAGGGTTGGTCGCCCCAATATGGCGTTGTAGGGGTACAGGATATCGACGACGTTGAAGGTGACGTCTTCGCTCCTTACATTGTCGTCCCGGGCAAATGAGACCTGCAGGCATATCTGGCCCAACGCCCGCAGGGGCTGACCTCCGAAGCCCTGCAGCGGGATTCCCAAGGGGCCCAATCGACTTCGGGGGATCCCCATCTGGTCGAAGGCCACTGCGAACAAAATGTTCGCGGAGCTTCCTCCATCGACAAGGACGCGCCTGACGTTGCATCCTGCGATGGCGACCTGGATGACCAGGGGGTCTTGGTGGGGGAACTCTACGCCTTCGGCGTCCGCGGACGTGAAGGTAATTTTGTGCTGCGCCCAGTCCGGCGGTGTCTGCGCTGGGTATGCCGCCACGTGGTGTAGCCTTCTCGCATAGGCCTTCCGCTGCCGCGCCAAGGCGAACTCCAGTGAGGAGCCTCCAGAGATGACGTTTATAACCCTACGCTGGGCTCCCTCCGAAGCCTGAATCCGCAGGGGGCTCTCCTGAGCTTGCTGCACGTGGGCTTGAATCTGCAGGGGGCTCTCCTGAGGCTGCAACCCCTGAGCCTGGATCCGCGTGGGTCCTTCTGGGGTGTGCTGGACGTGGGCCACAACGGGCGCCCGCGCCTCAAGGTTTCTATCCCTGGTGACACTATGCCGAAGTGCTGCTATGGTGGTGCATGCACACGTGTCGTGGCTACCTCGACCATGTACCTTGCACCACTGCCCGTGGTGCTGATCGTCGTATTCCCCGCGGGTTCTACCGTCGCAACCTCGACCACGCCCCCGGCCCCGGCGGACTCTACAGCCTCGGCCGGCGGGGGTGTTGTCTTCGGAGCCGCCCTCAATGTCGAAGACATAACAGGCTCTCCGAGACTTCTGTTGGCCGCGCTTGGGCTTGTCGCCCTACGAGTCCTTGTGTTGGGTATCCTTGCGCTCGGAGGCATCCTTCGATGGCTCCTGCTTGTGCTTGCCCTTCAAGGAGCCTTTCTTCGGTGAATCTCTGTTCTTTGTCATGCCCACATGTTTGTGATGAGTAATTGACACTTGGTTCGGAAAGATTGAGTTTGATTTGGGTGTTTTCTGCGAAGTTGTAGCCTTAGAAGTGATCGGAATCGCTTTCTGTGCAAAGTCATAGCTTCTGGCGGTGGTCGTAGGCTTTTTCGACCACTTTGGTCATAGTCGGAAGCCTGCTGGGCAGGTTACAACCACGTTGTCGTCAATCGGGAACCAGTCGGGTCGCTTACGACCACACAGTCGAAGGTCGGAGCCAGTCGGGTTATCCTTGACCAAGTTGGTCGTGGTCGAACGTCGCTACGACCCCGTTGTAGCAAGCTGTGGTCGAAGTCGGCGCTTAGACTTACGACCACGTGGAGTAGTCGGAAGCGCTCGACCACGTTATCGAGTGCTGCAGTCGGTAGTCGACGCTTCGACCACTACGGTCGATAGTCGGAGGGTTCGACTACGACCACGTGGGAAGTCGGCGGCCTTCGACCACGTTGTGAAGCCATCTAATGAGGTTGTGGCTCGGTCGGACGTTGTCGTAGCTGGTCGGATGCAGTCGGACTTGCTCAGATGCGGTCGTAAGAGGTCGTATGCAGCCGAACGGGCTCGGGTAGCGGTCAGATGCGGCCGTGACGTGGTGAGACATGGTCGGAAGCTCCTGGGAGTCTTGTATGTGGTCGTAGGTCACTTGTAATCGGTCGTACGACCTCCAGGAGTGGTCGTTTCAGCTAAGGATCGGTCGTATGGTCTTGTGTTGCGGTCGTAAACCTTGTGCACTTATTGGTTTGACATCCCGACCGATTGTATATGGTGTATGACTTTGTGGAGTGTGGTTTGAGCTCTCTTTTCCTATGCAAATAGATGTTACCCTTGTCTAGTGCGGTGCTATGTGATGTTTTGTTGTTTGTGATGGTTACAGAATCTTGGAGATAGGTCTTGTGAGGCTGGGAAGGTCGGGACAAGACACAGGCGGTGTCGGGGTCCAGAACGACCAAGGGAAGCCGAAGGAGACCTAGTCTTGCGAGGTGGTTGTAACCTTGGATAGCAAGGCAAAACAGGAGGAAGCTTCCGGGAAGGCAGCAGAGTGGCATTTTGGAGAAATGGCCAAAGTCTGCAAAAAGGGAAGCGGTTCTCTGCAAAGCACAGGAGTTGTTGGCACTAACGGGCAAAGCAGTGGAGCCGTTGGGTTTAACGAGTAAAGCACTGGAAGCTCGTTGAGAACCCGGTGTTAGGTGGGGTTTACGGGTTTCCCCCCGGTAGCAGAAGACTATAAATTGAGAGGGTAAAGCTCGGGTGCTGGTGAGATTCTGATCCCCGAGTTGCTCTGTTCTTTCTTGTTTATTTGTGTGTGTGTGGGTTCTCGGGATGGAGCAAGTGTGCTCATGTATCTCCCAGTTGGAGTGACTGTAGAAACCTCCATTATCAATCATTCATTTCTCTTCCTCTATGTTGAAGTTTTTGTTCTGTGAGTTGTTTGATTGTTTTGTTTGTGCTTTCTCTGCTTTATCCTTTCCCATGTATGTCTGAGAAGCTGGTTCTCATTTGTGCTCTAGTCTTCTTGAATTGAGAAGAGTTTTAGCTGCATTGATTCCTCCTGCTCTGAACTGGAAATCATATTCAAGACCATTTGGTCATGTTGTTCCCGAGAGCAACGAGTGGTCGGAGGAATCTCTGCTTGCGGTTGGGTACCTTTCAGGTTCTCCGTTCTTTGTTCAACCGAATTTCTCTGCTCGATCGTGCAATATTCTTTGTTCACCATTTTTGTCGGACTACTCTTGCTGCTGAATCTCGATTGCTCTGGAACTGGGTTTGGTCATTCCGACCATAGCAGAGAACCAACCGATCACAGTGAGATATCGACAGCAGAGAACCGGGTTTGATCATCTGCTCTCGGCCAAGAGGCTTCCGACCTGATCTCTACTCTGATTTCGCTCTGTTAGTCGGTCAAGTCTTTGACTACGTCGGTTGTTCGATCATGTGTTGACCTACGACCACGTATATTTGACCAAAGAACTAACTGTAAGGTCGATTGATCACTTGTTGGTTTTTCGACCGCTTTGGGATTCACTCAGCAGCGGCTGTTCTCTTTCATTTGTTGACCGAGTTCCTTTTCTCCAGTGAGTATTCGATCTCCTTCTTCATAGCTCTCTAGCTATCGGGGAAGAAGATCTGGTGGGAGTACTTGGGGTGGTTTGAAGGCACCATTCAGCCCCCTCTGTTGCCATTTCGGTCCTACAGTCTTGATTGGCTTTCGCGCGTTGTACTCGGCCAGTGGCCCTAGGCGGAGGCCCTGTACCGCTGCGTTGATAATGGTTGTCTCGTTGACATCCTTGACCTGGCAGCAGACCTTCGCGAAGTGCTTGAAGAACTTCCAGAGCTTCTCCGAGGGTTTTTGCTTGACCACGAAGAGCTGATCTGCGTCGATGCGCTTGACGTAGTTCCCCTGGAAGTTGTTGTAGAGTCGATTGCGGATCTGCTCCCATGTGTAGATGGAGTTTGGCTCGATGGTGAGGAACCAAGAGAGCGCCACTTCTTGTAACGCGAGGGGGAGTCTCTTCGCCTTTGTGGTGTCGTCTCCGTCGGCGGCTTCGATGGTGGTCTCGTACACGCGCACGAACTCCCGAGGGTCCGTGTCACCTTTGTACAGCTCGATGGCGCTGGGGAACTTGAAGTCCTCTGGCCATGCCGATTGCTGCAGGCCTGCAGAGAGTGGGGACTCCAGGTCCACGCGTCGCAGCGGGACGCGGCTGGACGTGGGGGCGTCGCGGCTATCCGCCCGCTCTGGCGTGGACTCCGACGCGACCACCAGCGGGGTTTGCTAACTCTGAGCCTCTTGCATATCCCGCACAGCTCCACGGAGATCCGCTAACTCCTACTGGAGCATGCGGATGGTTGTCAGCAGGGTGTTCTCCACTGCTAGCGCAGCCGGGGCCGTCGGCGCCCCTAGTCATGCTATCGGGACAGCGGCGATCACAGCCTGCGCCCCCGGGTTGCCGATGTGCTGGCATGGTAGACTCCGGTGTCGGCGATGGGGCCAACACTGCCGCCGGAACTGCTCGCCGCTCCCGCACCGGGTGTAGGAGCGGCGGTCAGGCCAGCTTGGGCGTTGACGTTGCCACTCCTGACTACCCGGTCGATGCTGCCAGCGTCGACCATCACGCTGGTGGTGGGGACGGTCGTCACGCGCGGGGCAGTGTCGACCGTCGTGGCAGTGGTGACGGGGTCGATCGTCGCGCGCGGGGTGGTGCCGACCGTCCCGCCAGCGGTGGCAAGGTCGATCGTCGCGCCCTGAGCGTCGACATTCGTGGCCGCCGCACCCGTGTCGCCATCCACACCCGCGACTACCGACGCCGAGGCCCTGGTGTTGACACGGGACTCTGTCGTGCTCCCCTTCTTCTTCGTCGCCGACGATGAAGCTTTCTTTGGTGCCATCCTTCTTCGAATCTTGAGGCTTGCTCCTGTCCTCCCCACGGACGGTGCCAACTGTTTTGGCTACAAACCAAACAGAGAGAGAGTATGGTAGTAGAGGCCTAGGTGAGCAATGCTTAGGGTTTCCCCCATGGCCTGTATCGTATATATATCCACATGGGGAGTGTTTTTACAACCTTGCCCTTACACCTGAGTAACCCCCTCAAGGGTGTTCATGTCCTTACATATGTCCCATATTGGGCTTTACAGCCTTCTAACAGGCCAGCTGGGCTTAGGTGGGGGCCACCCCTACAACAGATAACATCGATAATTTTCGCACAGACATGTAGATATCAGAGCTGGGCTGCCGGTAGAACACGTCGGGGAGCACCTCCCACAGTTTCTGAAAGGCGTACCCCATGTTCACGTAGTACCTCTACCTCTCCCCCCCGTCCTCCTCCGAACGCTTCCTTGCTGCCGGCGACTCCGACGGAATCTCCGGGGCCGAGAACAACGGCCGCGACAGCCTCCTGTCCCGCAGCGGTTCCAAGACTAATCACTATCTTCTCCTCCTTCCCGGTCCCCTTCTCCTCCTCCTTCACGTTGGGTTTATCATCACATGTGATCAATTAATTAATTTTGACTTAATGATATATTGGAACATGGTGATTAGCCATAGCTATAAAATTTGAGTACCAAGACATGGATAGTCATTGGTATTAGTTATACAAAAATGGTTTTCACCTAGACGAATGACCGTGCAGTAAATAGGGTGCAATTTTCACATTAGGATGTGGATGTTTCGTCTGGGTAAATTTAAGGACTTCACTTTGTGTGCCATTGATCTGAGCCTTACCACACAAACCACATGTCTAGTATAGGATAGACCTGGCATAATAATTTGTGAAGTCTCAACTTTGGTTTCGCTACTGATGTTGTTATGGTGCAAGGGGGCAATTATCGACTAGGTGGTCAACCTACTCGACGGAGAAACCTTAGCGAGTGGAATCAGGTTGAGATGGAGCATTGTAAAAGCCTTGTTGTGATTTTCTTGAACGTGAGGAATATCACATCGTGTGGGTATAGTTGCGCAACCTCTGCAAAGTGTAAAACTATTCGAATAGCCATGTCCTCTGTTATGGATAATGCTCGGTGATTTTATATGAGGGGTAGAGTTTTCATAAAAATTTGGTTGGTTTAAGTTGGGGAGTGGATGGTTAGCTCACTAGTGGTTCATTACGTGAATATTGGTTCATGGGTGGTTCATTGGAGTGAATAGTCCGTTCACTTGGGGTTAGTCTCAATTCCTTGGATTACCTATTTAATATCATTTTCAAAGTTCGCTTTTAAATCTATTTATTGTATTTATTTTAAATTGTTGCTTTCTGCAAAATTAACCTTTCAGCCATCAATTGGTAAGCCTTGCAAACTATATTGCATTTTTTTATTACAAATGACTTGCTAAGTACTCTATGTACTCACAGTTTCATCCACATTTGCTCAGTTGAGGAAGAGAGACCAGACCAGTAGGAGATACCTAGAGGAGAATACTTCGATGGCTTCGCGGATTAGGACTTCGTTCCCTAGTTGATTGCCTATGGGCATGTCGAATGGTTACTACGCTTAATTTTATTTTCCGCTGCTAGTTTCTTTAAGCCTTTCAGGCTATTAATTATAAGCTTGGCCATAAGATCGCAACTCTAATAATTACCAATAATATTTGAGTCTTTTCTTAGTAAATCGTGATATGGTCAATATTTCATGTTTGTTTATGCTGTGTACACTAGCGTGATTCTGGACTAGTACAGAGTATACAAAGGAGTCCGGATTTACATATTCGGGTCTCTACAATACCTAGCAAGGCATTGCTGCCGATTGAGCTAGTGGCTTTGGGCTTATGTTGCGCTGGTGTGGCTGCTACATGGGTGATACATTGGCTAGTGCACTTAGGTGACGAGTCATGCTGGACAAATGACATGGACAGAGAGATCAACGGCCAAGGGCTCCGACAACAGTGACAGTGAATGGCAAGTCGACTAGGCCGGGAAGTGCTTCACCTGTTGTAAGGTCTAACGACCTCTCAGGATCTTCCACGACCGGTTAGGGTCGTTTACGACCGGTGAGGATTGAGTACGACCAGTTCTGGATCGCTTCAAACTCTTCCGATCGCTTTTTCAACGTGGTCGTAAATTTACTGTAGCAATTTACGACCGCTCTGATATATCGCTGCCGCTGCCTTCCTTCAGCCGCTCGAGATACCGTGACCGCAACCTTCTACGATCACGCAGTGATGCTGGCGATCACTGTTCACCGTAGTCGAACACCCGTACGACCACGTTCACTTCCTTCAACGTGGTCGGAGTCGCTTCCGACCACGTACTGGCCTTCTCGACGTAGTCGTAACTCCTTACGACCACCTTCAACTCCTTACGACCACCTTCACCGTGGTTGCAGCCTTTCCTGCGTAGTCGAAGAATTACTGTTACCTTTTCCGTGATCGTAGCGCCTCTCGATCAAGCCTGGCGGAGATTTGCCGTGGTCGTAGCTTCTCCCGACCACGTTTGCGGTGATCGTGAGTTCTTCCGACCACGTCTTGCGCCAATCACACGACAAACAAAGCTTTGTGTTTCTCCCTCTTTTTGGTATTTTCTCAATTGCTTGGTACATCGAATACATGGCTCTAAGCCTCTTTTTATACCCGGCTGTCCTACTTCAACACGGGTTCTCAACACCTACTCCGACTCTGATTCTAATATGACTTCGACTAGGTTTCCACCTACGACTCTGAATTGCGGCTGCAATTCGACTTCGATTACACCCAAATTTTGCACATGACTCTAAAACAAGATTATTTACAACATTCTCTCCCTAATCTTGTTTTTCGACTTCGATCATGCCAATCTTCTTCTTCATCTCTGAAAACTTTATCCGCCCCAGTGACTTTGTCAATATGTCTGCTTTCTGTTCTTCGGTTCTGATATAGTTGATAGCGATCTTCCCCTCTTCGACACAATCTCTGATATAATGATATCTTGTATCTATGTGTTTGCTTCTATCATGTAGAACCGGATTCTTGCACAGTGAAATAGCCGATTTGTTATCAACCCTGAGCGTTACCTTCTGAATTTCTTCATCTGACAATTCACTCAACAGTCGAGCGAGCCAGACTCCCTGACAAGATGCTGCGCTCGCTGCGATGTACTCGGCTTCACATGAAGATAATGCAACCACCTTTTGCTTCTGAGATTGCCAGCTGATCGGAGTCTCCCCAAGCACAAACATTATGCCTGTCGTGCTCTTTCGATCGTCGACATCTCCCGCCATGTCGCTATCACTGTAGCCCGTCAGCTGCAACGACTTTTCACCTCCTCTCTTGTACTGAGTCCCGAGATTCAAAGTACCTTTGATGTATCTCAGGATGTGCTTCACGGCATTCATATGCTCCTGAGTCGGTTTCTCCATGAAACGACTTACGTATCCGACCGCAAACAAGATGTCTGGTCGGGTGTGCACCAGATACCGTAGACTTCCGACAATGCTCCTATAAGTCGTGGCATCAACTGGTGATCCTGGGCCTGTCTTGCTCAACTTCAGATGATTCTCCATTGGGGTTTGACATGGATTGCACTCTTCCATACCCGACTTCTCCAGAATCTTTCGAGCATATCCCGACTGACAAAGTGTTATGCCGTTGTCGGTTTGATTTACTTCAATGCCGAGGTAGTAGCACAGAAGTCCCAAATCAGTCATTTTGAACAGCCTCTTCATCTCTTCTTTAAACCTCATGATCTCCTTCGAACTCGATCCAGTAATGATCAAGTCGTCCACGTAAACGCCCACGATTAGTCTGTTCTTCGCATCTCCCCTCGTGTACACAGCATGTTCAGAGTTGCTTCTTCTGAAATCGAGTGCCGTTAGACTCTTGTCGAGTTTCAAGTTCCATGCACGTGGTGCTTGCTTGAGCCCATAGAGAGCTTTGTTCAACTTCAAGACTTTCTCAGCTTGCTTTCTGGACTGAAAACCCGGCGGTTGAGAGACATATACCTCCTCCTCGATGTCTCCGTTCAAAAACGCCGTTTTCACATCCATGTGGTGAATCTCCCATCCACCGTTTGCTGCCAATGCAAGAAGTAGTCGTATAGTCTCCATACGAGCTACTGGAGCAAAAACTTCTTCGTAGTCGATGCCTTGTTTTTGAACATACCCTTTCGCCACAAGTCGTGCTTTGTGTTTTACGACTTCTCCCTTGGAATCCTTCTTTACCTTGAAGATCCACTTTAAACCGATTGCTCGATGACCCTTTGGCAAATCGGTGAGTTCCCATGTGTCATTCTCTTCAATCGACTTCAGCTCTTCCTGCATAGCTGCTCTCCAGTATGCATCTCCCTTTGCTTCTTCATAGCTTCCAGGTTCTTCTGCAGTCGTGTAAAGCAGTAGCTCTTCAGACTGCACTGATTCAGTTTGTGCATAAATCTCACTTATGCTTCTCATCTTCGGTATTCTATCGCTCGAATCTTCTTCATCAGACTCTTCTTCATTTGGTGAGACTTCCTGATCATCAGCACCGGTCGAAGTTTGGCTTTGAGATGTGGTCGTAGCTTCTTCCGTATTGTCAGCATCGACTTCTTCGACTTCGAAGGTTACCCACTTCGACATGTCTTTCTCAATGTCCTCGTGTTCTTCCCACTCCCAATGTTTGTTCTCTTCGAAGACCACGTCTCTGCTCACCTGAATCTTCTTTTCGACCGGATCATAGCACCTGTATGCCTTGGTGCCTGGTTCCGAGCCAAGATAGATCATCCGTCGGCTCCGGTCGTCTAGCTTCTTGAGATAAGTGGATGGCTTCACATGGGCTAAGCATCCGAAGACCCTGAGATGCTCGACATTGGGTTTTCTTCCCGACCACTGTTCATATGGAGTGACTCCATCCAGTGATCGCGTGGTCGTACGATTTAGCAGATAGACAGCATGTCGTACTGCTTCTACCCAAAGTCTCCCGGGCAGGAATCGGCTCTTCAACAGACTTCGTGCCGTTTCGACCACGGTCCGGTTTCTTCTTTCTACGACTCCGTTTTGTTGAGGTGAATACGGAGCCGTGAAGAGTCTTGCAATACCCTTCTCTTCACAAATCGAGTCGAACTCTTTCGCGAGGAATTCTCCTCCTCGATCTGACCTGACCGACTTCACCTTTTTGTCGACTTCGTTTTCGACAAGAGTTATGAACTTCTGAAAGTTCGTCTTTGCCTCATCTTTGCTTTTCTGCATGTACACCCACATGGCTCTTGAATAGTCATCCACGATCAACATGAAGTATTGATTCCCGGCATCTGTACGAGGTGTGATTGGTCCGCACAGATCTACGTGAACCAGTTCGAGTGGTTGCGAAGCTCTGAAACTCGTCTGCTGTGGAAAACCGCTACGAGTTTGTTTCGCCACCAGACAGCCTTCGCAGACTTGCTCCGGGTGGTCGATTGTCGGTAATCCGACCACCATCTCTTTTCCCGCCATCGTGTTGAGACTCTGGAAATTCAGATGTCCGAATCTTGCGTGCCATAGCCAGGCCGCATCATCGGTTGTAGTCTTCATACACTTTGGCTTGCATGCTTCAATTTGAATTTTGTACAGACGGTTTACCGTTCTCTGTACTTTCATCAGCAGTCGCTCAGTGTGGTCGTACATCTTCAGATATGTGTCTTTGAGTTCAATCCGACAACCTTCTTCAGTCAATTGTCCAAGGCTTATAATGTTGCTTCGTAGACTTGGAATGTAGTAGACATTCGACAATCTCCTCTGGCTTCCGTCCTTGCACTGCATCAGGATCGTGCCTCTCCCTTTTATCTGAATGGTCGAGCCGTCTCCGAACTGTACTCTTCCAAGCACATTCTTATTTAATTCGTAAAACATCGAGTACGTACCCGTCATGTGGTTGCTGGCTCCGTTGTCGAGATACCAGTCTGCCGTCCGCTCTTGAGTCTGCTCTCCTTTCTCCAACAGACTCGGAAACACTTTCTCCTCGTTTAATAGAACCATTGTCGGTTCGTCTGCAGTGCAGAGCGACAACAGCAATGTCGGCTCTTTGTGCTCATCCGTTTGAGCCAGGTTTGCTTCCTCTACTTTCTTCTTACTCCGACAATTCGCAGCATAGTGACCATACTTCTTGCAGTTATGGCACTGGATGTGGCTCCGACATTCGGCAGCGTAATGTCCGAATTTATCGCATGTGTAGCACTGGATGTCAGATTTGTCCGTCTGGTGATTGCCATCTCCACGACCACCACGACCTCCTCGACCACCTCTTCCACGACCACCTTGGCCATAGCCTCGTCCTTGTCCTCGCCCATGAGACGCGCCGCGGCCACGACCACGTCCACGACCGCCCCTTGATGACGATTCTCCTTGGTTCCTCGTGTCATCCTTTACAAACAATGCTTGTTGGTTGTAAGGCCCTTTTCCTTCATTGTCGGCTTGGTAACTTTTCAGAAGCTGCTCGTGTGCTTTGAGCGCCCCAGTTACCTCCTCCACTTTCATCTTCGAGAGGTCTTGTGAGTACGTGATCGTAGTTACGACCGGGAGAAACTTCTCCGGCAGTACTCGCAGATACTTCTTCACCGCCACCTCATCTTTCAAGTCGTCGCCGAGAGATTTGATCTCGTTTACGACTTCATTAAACTTCCCAGAGAATTCTTCCACTGTCTGGTCTCTTCCCATCTTCAATGATTCAAACTCACTCCTCAATGTTTGAAGTCGAACTTCCTTCACTCGATCTACTCCTTGGTGCATTATTTGCAGAGTAGTCCAGACGTCTTTCGCCGTCTCCTTGCCGACCAGCTGTCGCATCATCGAGTCGGGCACAGCTTGATAGATCGCTGCCATCGCCATCTTGTCGAGACGATCATCGAGGACCTTGTCCTTCTCCTTTGGTTCGACCGCACCCCAGACGCCTTGCGCGATCATGTTGACCTTCATCTTCATCGCCCAGACCGGATAGTTGTCCGAACTGAGGATCGGGTACTGCAGCGACACGCTCTGCTTCGCCGTGTCAGCCATGTTTAACCACGGCTCTGATACCAACTGTTGTAAGGTCTTACGACCTCTCAGGATCTTCCACGACCGGTTAGGGTCGTTTACGACCGGTGAGGATTGAGTACGACCAGTTCTGGATCGCTTCAAACTCTTCCGATCGCTTTTTCAACGTGGTCGTAAATTTACTGTAGCAATTTACGACCGCTCTGATATATCGCTGCCGCTGCCTTCCTTCAGCCGCTCGAGATACCGTGACCGCAACCTTCTACGATCACGCAGTGATGCTGGCGATCACTGTTCACCGTAGTCGAACACCCGTACGACCACGTTCACTTCCTTCAACGTGGTCGGAGTCGCTTCCGACCACGTACTGGCCTTCTCGACGTAGTCGTAACTCCTTACGACCACCTTCAACTCCTTACGACCACCTTCACCGTGGTTGCAGCCTTTCCTGCGTAGTCGAAGAATTACTGTTACCTTTTCCGTGATCGTAGCGCCTCTCGATCAAGCCTGGCGGAGATTTGCCGTGGTCGTAGCTTCTCCCGACCACGTTTGCGGTGATCGTGAGTTCTTCCGACCACGTCTTGCGCCAATCACACGACAAACAAAGCTTTGTGTTTCTCCCTCTTTTTGGTATTTTCTCAATTGCTTGGTACATCGAATATATGGCTCTAAGCCTCTTTTTATACCCGACTGTCCTACTTCAACACAGGTTCTCAACACCTACTCCGACTCTGATTCTAATATGACTTCGACTAGGTTTCCACCTACGACTCTGAATTGCGGCTGCAATTCGACTTCGATTACACCTAAATTTTGCACATGACTCTAAAACAAGATTATTTACAACATCACCGTGGCATGGCGATGCCATCCAACAGCTTTGATTGGTCGGAGGCAGTTGGCATGGTGGTTGGCGGTGACATCCACGACGGCGCAAGCACGGGCGATGGCAATTCCGACGAGACAAGCCAATGCGGGGCTAGGTGTTGAGCACAACACAATCCTGGGATAGTGGCAATGTTTTTGAGCTTGGCGCAGAACCTAGGGTCAACGGAAGACATCGGCGATGAGGAGAAGGTGGTGGAGCATGGTGGCGCATGGCGAACGTGAGCTATGGCTGGTTCCGGGCCTCGGCGAGATGGATTCGGGGTAGGGCAAAGCATGGAGAGGCTCACACTGTGGTTTGAGAAGGCAGAACTCACTGGAGCTCGGTCGATTGCTAACCACAGGTAGCAACTCAGCGATCCTACAGCCCGGGGTGCCTTTTTATAGTCGGATGAGGCGACGCAAAAGAGGAGTTCATGGTGGCTACGATGCGGGCTCAGAACGGACTCGGGGAATATAGTCTATGGCGAGGACGAGTCAACTGACAATGGAGGTCCATTGTCTGCGCCGGTGCGGAGGGGGAAAACGCGGAGATGACACGCGGTGAGGGAGCGAAGGAGGATGGGCCGGCGGAGATGCGCGCGAAGTTGCTGGGTCGAGTGGAGAATGCTGGGCCGAAGGGAAATCGGTCTAAGAGAAGAAAAAGGAATTTGGCCCAAAAAGGAAAATATAAATTGTTATTTTTATTTTAAAATATTTAAAAAGGCACTGAAAATATGGATGGTACAAATATTCCTTCCTTTCCCTGATTCTTCCTATGGATTTTTCCTTGGGCCTAGAGGCCGTTCCGACCGTGGACGTATTATTATCTCCCATAGTCTCCCCATATTCCGTTGAATTCGGCTGCATTGGACTAGAAGGTTGGGCAAATAGCTTCAGATTCTGGACGACTGCTTTCAAAGGCTGGTACAATTGGTTTGTCCGAATAGCGTATGAAAAGAGCGGTTTGGGTTCAAGAGGGTGTAGCCGAAGCTCTCCCTCATTTCTCCAGAAGCCAGCGTCCCTGCTAGTAGCGGCCTGACAGTTTTGGATCTCCCTTATTTCGGTTTGAGTTTCTGAATTAATTTTTGCTATTTTTAAATTTTGTTTTTTTCTAGTTTTTGGTTTTTTTTTGAGTTTTTTGTCAATTCTTTTTTCCATATTTATTTGCATTATTCGTGATAGACTAACCTGTTTTTTCTATTTTTAATTTTTTTTTAAATTTAATTACATCAAATAAGTCATCATCAGTTATAGTGTAATTTCAACCAGCTACAATGCAATTTTAACTATAAGCTCTCGAAATGCCTTGTCATTTCCCAGCTGGTCCCACTTGCTCTACTCTCCTTGACATGACTCAAAACTCCGCTGCTTGCGGCCTCACAGTCCAGTGCTATTGGCTGTTCTTTTCAGCTTCTAAAAGTTGTTTTTCGGCTTTTCTACAGTAACTAGCTTTTAAACAGAGTATTTTTTCAAGATAGGGTCTACTAGTTAACTGTAGTACATACTTTACTGACTTCATTTATATTGGCAAAAACCGCACGTGAGTTTTTGTTACTCTGTAATATCTCGTACAAACAGCTCAAAAACCATAAGCCGCAGCCAAAGCCATAAGCCGTAGCCAAAAAGAACAGGCCCAGCCAAGATTCTCAGCTTCTCGAAAAGTTGAAGGTTGGATAAGCTACGTGAGAATTTGGGTTCTTTTCGGTCATGGATGTATTAGCTGAGACTTATCGTTTTTTATTTTAATATAAGTATTTATATAAATAAATTAAATATTAATAAACTGTTTTAAAAAATCATTATGATAAATTGTTTTAAAAATAATGGAACAAAACTATAAATCAAAAGAAATGAGCAGACTACCGGAGTTAAAAACAAAAAAGTTCAGCAACTCCAAAACTACCTACAAACCGCACCGACTAAACAAGGCAATCCTATCCTACATTCCTACCCCACATCGGCGGCGGCAGACGACACAGCCTCACCTTGACCCCTCCTTGTCGCCTTCCTCCCCTCCTCTCCTAGCACCAAGCCACGCTGCTCGCATCGCACGCACTGGGCCTCGAGCTCGATCTTCCTAGCACCCCCATGGGCTCGAGCTTGAGGTGGTGGCCGTGGGCGTCGCCGTCCTCTCCTCGGCACCGCAATGGAGGGGGAGCGGGATGGGGATTGCGAGGGCCCGTGGTGGTGAAGGCCATCGGGTGGCTCCTCTTCGCCGGCGTCTCCTTCCGGGTGCTCTGCTCCTTGTCCTCCTCCTCGTCGTCCCCGCCGCCGGAGATCAAGGAAGGTGCGGGATTTCTTTGCGATTTTAGGACTGACACGAAGTTCTAATTTTGGGTAGGAAGGTTTGGGGCATTGGTAGGGTTTATCTTGTTGGGGCGTTTGGTGAGGGCGAAATTTGGCGCCTTGTGATCTCGTTTGCTGCTCTTGGTGATTCATTATGGGAATGGCGCCGTATTTTGCTTTTTTTTGGGGGGGGGGGGGGGGGGGGGGGGTTCTAAATGTTGGAACTTGTGTGTTTTGGTTCCATGAATTAGGAATTTGCTATCTGTTGATCCTGCTGTGTGGTGGGAAGGTTAAGAGAAGAAATTGGGTGCTTGCAAGGGATCAAGCGATTGAAGTCTGAATTTTTGTTATTCTTGATCTGATTTCCTGCAATGACGTGTAATTTCGTATGACAATTTAGGAGAGGTGAAAAGATTGGGGCATTTTTAGGTGGAGAAATTGGTGTTTGCCTTCTTTCTTGGAAGCGTTATTTCCGGCGGTTTTAGAGGGAAAGCTCGAAAGGAGGGAGCGTTCTGCTGAAATGAAATAAGAGCAGTTTGGAACATATGATCTCATCTTGGTATAAAAAATTAGATCTTTTTTGGAAGTTGCTTCTGTGCTTTTCTGCATAATTTTTAAAGCATTATAAATGGTGCATTATAAAGCACAAAACACTTCTCATTTTTTTATTCTCCATGTGTTGAAAGATTGTACCTTTGTTTATGAAGAAAACGAGTATTTAACAATAGTTCTTCTATCTCTTCAAGAACTGGGAATTATATTTGTTTTGCTTTTCCTAGGTATTTCCTAGTTTCAATCTTTGATACATGTGATTTGAGGTGCGCTTTTGCGTGGGATGCAGAAAAAGAAGAAAGCTGTGCGTTTTGATCTCGTTTTAAGATCAACCACTACTTTTTCGTGAGTAAATTTTTTATGTAAAATATCAAGAATTTAAATATTTCCGTGTAATGTGGTCCATAAAATTTTGCTACGCTGGTGGTTATGTCTGGAAGATGTTGTGCTGGAAGGCACAAGGAAGGGGCTGCGCTCGATGAAAATTATAGTGCTGTTTGCTGTGGCCGATATGGAAGGAAAGGAATGATGAATCTTTGAAAACAAAGTTACATGTACATAGGGGGGGGGGGTTGTCATCATTAAGAAGGAAACCGGTGCCAAGTAGGCGCTGGTATGTTCTGAGAGCTTGTTGAAGTAGTCACCGAGCAAAGTGATACTTTTTTCAAACCATTAACCTTTTAGCCAAGTAGCTATCATCTCATTCACTGTAGATACATCATGCATCCACATTGTACACTGCTTGCTGATTCTCTCTTTTGGTACTTGTGCCATAATTTTGGAACTCGTTCAATACAAGATTAGCAGCTCTCTTGCTACTCCTTAAAAGTTCTTTTTTTTTGTTTTCAAATGAAGTTTGTAAAAGATGTCTATGTTGGTGGTTACTGAAATGTTACTAAATAATGTTTATGAACACTTTTGGTGGCATAATTATATTAAATGAACAATTGAGTTCAAATGCCAAACCGCTTAGACCTTCTCAAATGGCTAAGTTTGGAAAATTGGTCAATTTATATGTTTATCATTTGCTAAAACGTAATATCATGCTAGTATTGTGAGTCCTCAATGTCATAATATGTTCACTCAATAGGTTCCACATCTACCGATGACCCAACTCGCGGAATTCCTGTGGAAATGGAAGATATTTCTGAAAAAGGTGCATTCGCACTTTCATTCCAACATACAAATAGATGATTTCTTGCGATATAAGGAAATGTAGTTTTACTTTACAAGCATAACTGGGACACTAGCTAGGTATAACATCCTGAATTTGTGAAAGAAACATGTCATCATTCTATCTGCTCAATGGTACCTTCAGTCTATTAATTAACACCAACTTTTTCCTTTTACAACCATGTTTGTATCATTGTATGTATGAATTGCCGACATTGTAGTCCATATGCTATTATTTTATCAATCAATTATTGCTTATCTTCTGTGGTGCTTCACATACAAGAATATCTTGGGAGCAACCACAGGGTTTCTAAGTTTTGGAAACTTGAATGAAGGGAGAATCAACATAGCAAACTGAATTGCTTCTTTCTGTACTGTTCTTATTTCTAGCATCTGATGTGAGATACTACTTGTATAGGAAAATGCGACCTTTTTAATGGGGAATGGATAACAAATCCCTCTGGCCCAGCCTATACAAATGCAAGCTGTCGATTTATTGATGATCACCAGAACTGTATGATGAATGGTAGACCTGACATGGGATATCTTCGCTGGAGGTGGAAACCTTATGAATGTGATCTGCCACCATTTGATGAAGTGAGGTTTCTAGGTGCTATGAGGAACAAAGCTTGGGGCCTAATTGGTGACTCCATTCTTCGTAATCAAGTTCAGTCATTGATTTGCCTTCTGTCTAAGGTAAATGTTACCACATTATATAATTCCTCTTTCTCATGCTCACGTTGAAGTGGTCTTCATGCTCACCTTGAAGCATCATTCTCCTCTCTTCTTTTTCCTAGTGTTTATGTTTGAATGTCTTGGAAAATAGCATAAAAAGGTCCTGGAAATGTTGTTTCGCCTCATTAAGAGATATACTTGAAGGACCATACAATGAATTATTATTATTTTATATAAATACACTCTGAAATATTACATATACACTGTTTGGTGTGTCAATTTCCAGATTACATTTTGCTTGATTTGTAACTTGTGTGCATCTATTTGATTATTACCATTTTACAAGAATCTGTACCAAACTAACATGCAACATATTCGGTTAGTTTCTTCACCCCCTGGAAGAGTGGAAGTTCATGACTGTTTCAATCGAATAATGGGCTATAAGTGAAGACACAAAAATTTGTTTTATTGGATTAGTAAGAGATGATAGATGCCATATAAGTTTCAAGGGCATTGTGTGCATACTGTACATTTCTGATGAGACATGCAAAGTTCTCTCTCTCCATGAACTTTGTGTGCACTTCTGTTCGTATGTTTCTTTCCCATGGTGCTAAATTTGGAAAATCTCTCTTGCTTGGATTCGCGCTACTCTTTTTCTTGCCCTAATGCACGTTTTGTTAGGTTAGAAGAAAATTTCGATGATTATTCTGCTCTAATTATCTCTTGCAGAAATTTACTTACAGAATATGTTTTTTTCCCTTTGGACCTTGCATTTGTAGTGCTATACTACCCTGATCATAAGCGCTTGCTGTTTATTTAGGCTGAAGAACCTGTTGAGGTCTACCACGACAAGGAATTCAAAAACAGGAGATGGCATTTCCAATCATACAACTTCACTGTGTCAATCCTGTGGACTCCCTTCCTCATTAAATCTGAGGTTTTTGAGAATGAGAATGGTGAGTCCACCTCTGAAATCCAGCTTCACCTTGATGTACTTGACCCAACATGGACAAGTCGGTATGAGAGCTTTGACTATGTTGTCATTGCTGGTGGACAATGGTTTCTTAAGACCGCAGTCTACTGGGAAAATGGTACGGTGATAGGCTGTCATCATTGTCAAGACAAGAACCTAACTGAACTTGGCTTTGAGCACCTGTATCGCAGGACTTTTCAAGAGGTTTTCAGATTCATCTTCTCGACAAACCACAAGCCAGTTGTTTTCTTCAGGACTTGGGCGCCTGATCACTTCGAGAATGGCGAATGGTTCAATGGGGGGACTTGTAACAGGGTATTCCCTTACAAGAACGGAGACTACAATGGAAGATACATGGAACATGTCATGAGGGGAATTGAGCTTGAAGAGTTCAACAGGGCCATAGCGGCAGTAAATGGTTCAGGGGAAGTGGGGAGACTGAAGCTCTTGGATACTTACAGGCTTTCGTCCATGAGACCGGACGGCCACGTTGGGCCTTACAGAATGTTCTATCCATTTGCAAAGAGCAACAAGGATGCCGCATCAGTTCAGAATGATTGCCTGCATTGGTGCGTGCCAGGCCCCATTGATGCCTGGAACGATCTCATTATGAAGATGGTTCTGAATTGATGAAACCTCTAGATATATAGTATGGTATGCTCTTTACCAATATCGAATTGTAGGGTTGCAGGCGAAGTTGCCAATCTTGAGGGTTAGTTCCTGGCATCCTACCGGCGGTCTAAACCTGGTTTAGCAGAAACTGGCAAAAGGAAAAAAAAACCCAGTTTTTTGCTTAATTGTAAAGATATGTACATTTTGGTTTTGAGCTGGGAACTGGCCGGTTACCGCTGGTTATTGACACTGACCAGATGGAAGTATCCCTGATTGGCTGCCCTCAGTCTTTATGTAAAAATGCATACCATGCATTTGGAGATAGTTACTTAGTCCGATGTCTTAAATCTCTTGATGCAAACTATGATCAGAACACCTGCCATTCTCTCAAGGAAAAAGTCCATCGAAGCCCTTCAGCTCTTCACTTTATCTAATTTTCGCCCTTTATCTACAAAACCGGTTAGAATCCGTCCCTAAGGGCCTGTTTGGCAGAGCTCCACCAGCTCCAGATCCACCAAAAACAGCTCCACTCCACGAATTTTTACCCAAACACTTCAGCTCCACGAAATCTAGATCCACCAAAATACTGGATCTAGCTCCAGATTCATGAAATCCATGGAGCACCTCAAGGGGTGCTCCACGAAAACTTGTTTCGTATCCACTCGTGAAGTTAGGTGGTAATTACCCACCAATGCCACTGGATATACATCCATCCGAACCGTTTTTTTCTTTTCTATTCGGCCCAACCGAGGGACCGAGCGCAGCGCTCCTCTCCTCGCGCCGCCACCTCCGGCGCTCCGGCGAGCCGCCTCCTCGCGCAGCCTCCTCGCGACCCTCCTCGCGCCGCCTCCTCGCGCCGCCACCTCCGGCGCTCCGGCGAGCCGCCTCCTCGCGTAGCCTCCTCGCGCCGTCTCCTCGCGGCGCCTCCTCGCGCCGCCTCCTCGCGCCGCCACCTCCGGCGCTCCGGCGAGCCGCCACCTCCGGCGATGGCCTCCACTGGTAGATCCGGCCCCCCTCTACCTCCTCTGGCCGGCGCAGCGGCTGGGGAGGGAGGGAGCCATTTTGCCTACTTTTTGCAGTCAAGAACAATTTTTCCAATTTTTTGGGGATTTTTTCCCCACGTTTCTGGGCCTTTTGGTTGATTCCCCTATACGGTTTTTTTCACGTTCTGGGCCTTTTGGTTGATTCTCCCAATTTGGTGATTAGAGAATGGCAGCTTCTTGATCGAAGATTTGAAGCACTGGTATGTTCCAAATACATTCTTGTTTGAATCTGAATAATCTTGTGTGCATATGAAACCCTGAATGTACATCGGTGCAATTCTTTTGCAGGAAAGATTGGACCGTGTGCTCCAATTGGTAGAAAGATTGGGTTCTTGCGATCTATCGGTACGAGCATTGGCACGTCAAAAAGAAGTCCGCCTTCTTCGCTGAGCAACGCTGGGAAAAAAGATTCATCTTCTTGAAGCATCCGTTGGCATGAGTGACCAAGACTACAATTGTTGTTTCCTCATTAACAATGTGGTGTGATTTGAGCATCTTTGTGCCGCACTAGTGGGAAATTCATAGGAAAGATCGGGCTTCTAAGCAACCTACATGCAAATTGGGGGTGCATTGATCTTTGATGGCTGCGAAAGCTCGTGCAAGGTCGCGGGACTGGTATGTGCTGCACACAGGGTAGAAATCTCGCATTTGTCATATTGCCAGAGTCACAACAAGCTCGCGCACTCTGATGATCTATGTGAAAGATGCATCCGTTCATGTGCTGGATTGGTTGGTAGGCCTGGTAACCTGACAAACGTGAGAGCTCAGAAGAAGGCCAATTCTTGGTCGAGGTCTAAGCAGACACAGCTATGTTCTTGTTGTTCAGAGCCGTTCATTTAATCTTTAGTTGTTTTTATGTATGGACAATCGTAATAGTGTTGAGACGTTGTCATGGACATGGGTTAATTAATTATCTATCTTGTGCGTCAATGTTGAATGCTCATGAATATTTGTGTCGAGATATTACATTTGTGTTCACAAAAAAAAATACACCATTTTTTGTGAATAAATATGAACAAAACACGTGTGCTATATGAAAAAAATATATATATCATACAACCCCAAGGGCAAAACAGGCCATTCCCATCAAAAACTCAGTTTCGTGGATCTGGAGCTGCTGTGGAAGCCAAACAGTTTGTCCAGCTCTATGGTGGGATCCCAGATTCACGGTGGAGCTGCTCCACGGTGGATCTGATGGATCTGGTGGATCTAGAGCTGGTGGAGCTCTGCCAAACAGGCCCTAAACTTTAAAAACCAGAGCAACCAAATCCCTCCTGCACTCGACGTGGCAGAAGTAGCTGACTGGGATCCCCTAAATAGCTGTCCCGACTCTTCCTCTCTCTCTCTCAAATCTCTGTCTCACTTTTCCCTTCCCCCGCGAATCCCTAATCCCCGCCTCCCCGGCCAAATCCCCAGCCACTGCTTCGCAAAACCAAACGGTAACTTGCAGCTAGAGCTTGAAGAGAGCATGTGTGGGCGACGGCAGTAACATTTGCAGATCGACCTCAGGCAACATGAGAGGTTAGTGCCTCCTTTTTTTTTTCTTGGCTACGATTTTTCTATTCCACTTCCCTTGGATCTGGAGATGAAGTGTGCTTTTTTAGTCCTGCGCAAAATGTGATGCTTGATTAGTCTAACATCGCACATTTGTTTAGTTAGTGTGGTTAGTTTAGTGGGTGACAATAGTGTAGCATGGGGCTCGGTCTCTCTTTGATTTTTGAAAATGGATTGTTTAATAGCAGCAAGTGGAATATCTATGTTCTTTAATATAGAGTGTTTGATCAATGCTAATCATACAATAGTAATAATTCGGTGTTCAATCACATGCAGGGCATAGCTGTACTAGAGTCATGGATGCGTTGGACAAGCTTGCAATTAGGTTTCACTTCAATAGAGAATTTGTCAACAGTGGTAAGAGTTTGTACTACTATGGGGGTATCCAGAGAATATCATACATAGATCGTGATAATATATCCATGGTTGAGGTGAAGGGGCCATCTGAAGGACCACTTTGAGGATGTTGAAGGGGTATTGTTGCACTGGTTATTCCTTGGTTTAGAGTTGTCAAATGGCTTGAAGCTACTTACAGATGACAAGTCTTGCCAGAACATGTTTGATTGCATCACTGAATGGGGTGTTGTTAATATTTGTGCTAAGCCAGTGGGAGTTACAGTGAGCTCATATAAGGATGCTAAGAAAGGAGGTGAATGTAGTGATTGGGTGGCTGATAACGATGGCATGGAGGAAACAGATGACGATGATAATAATCATGATGAGGTAGCACAGAAGGCAACCAAGCACTTTACTATGTGTCGATATTGTAATACTAATCTTACATATGTTTATTTAGATTTGGAGGACCTCTCAAAAACTTGACTACACAGAGAAAGACACAGGGATTTTATATATGTTCAGGCCTTCTTTGGAGAGAATAATAAGCCTATTAATGTGTGACTATTGCTACGTGTACTTATTACAATCAAGAGAATGACTATTGCTTACACTTATTGATCCTCTCTCCCTCCCCCTTATTTCTTCCTGATGCCTGCCATTATATAGCGCATGAAGAGGTGGCAGTTGCTCCATGCCAAGAGACATCGTACTGTTTCAGATAATAACCATCTGACGGAAGTTATTGTCAGAGACGTGGTATCCCTTCGTCGTTTGGCAGTTATCACCAAAAGCAGAGGGAATAGTTATGTGCAATTATTCTAGAGAACAATTGCGTACGTTAACTGCTTTCTCAAACAGATCCGCAATGTAGCTGGCTATCGTAGACAAAGTGGTCGAAATCAGGCTAATCGTAGAAGAGTTTATGACCATAGGATAGTCGTAGAATAGCTTACGACTATGTCATGTTCGTAGAAAGACTTATGATCATGAAGTGATTGTAGAAAGGCTTACGACCACACAGCTATCGTGGAAGGACTCACGACCACATGTTAGGTCTCTCTCTTACAAATATAAGGGGTATACTCAAGGAGTAGAATAACATAATAATACCATTTATAGATAAATTATAAATTGAGGATCGTTATATCCTCGTCATCTAGCCCCTAACTTCAAGTGAAAATAACTTACTTGAGAAAAAGAAATTGTAGATGACTGAAGACGAAAGTAAAGCTTTTTCGACTTCATTTGACCAGAAGTAGACTTGGTTAAGAAGGTAATTTCGCTTGAGTTTCAAAGACACAATAGTTTTAAACAGACAAGTTTAAGAATTCAAAGCAACTCACACAAATTTGTCCGTTGGAATAGTTCTTGAAAAGGTGGAACCATTGAGTTCCCACAATATTTAACCCAAATGTGTGGCTATATAAACTTATCGTAGGGTAACGTTTAGAGTTCTTACTTCCCCCTTTAGTTTTGTTGTTCTTCGAGTTTTCCACCACCAACTAAGTCATCTCTTTCCTCTAATTTTTTTCCAAATCCAAACCAACCTCCTAGCGAAAATGGCCGGAACCTCTTCCACTTGGGTGGTGTCAGAGATGGATGCTGCTAAGATGAAGGCATTGGTCGCTGCTGAGAAGATTCCTCAAAGGAAATGTGTGAAGTGGATTAAAGTTGCTGGACAACACTGGCCATGAGGGGAAATTGGGCAAATCCCAGTATTTCAAGCTTACTGTGAGTGTGGCCTCCGATTACCCGCTCATCCTTTCCTCACATTGGTACTCGAATACTTTGGAGTTGAATTAGTGAACCTTGTTCCTAATTCCATCACTATGTGAAGTGTGTTCATATACATATGTGAGGCTTACCTAGGGATTCCTCCAGATCTGGAGCTCTTTCGATACTACTATGAAATGAGCAGACAGACTAGGATTGCCAGGAGTTGTGGTCTGAAGCTCCATGATGGCAAGATTAAGGAATACATCCAAATGTTCACCTGGTGATGGAAGAAGAAGTTGCTTTACTGTGAAACAACCAGTGAAGACAACATTTCTTTTGTTGGGAAGGCTGCAAAGAAGAATCCTTCTTGGAATTCGATTCCCAAGGACCTCACTCGGATAGCCCCATACATTCAAGCCATAAAAGATTTGAAGGATAAGGGGCTTACCAGTTGGCATGTGGTGAAGGATTTCATCACGCGCCATATTAGCCCCCTGAAGAGATGAGCACATCCGATGTGGATGTATCGGGGCATATGGAAACGACCAGGGACTATGGGAAGGTAAACAACAATCAAACCCTTTCTTGGTTAATTTTGAGTTTTGATTGTTGATCACTTTATCTGTCTATGCAGATCTTCCACTAGCGGAGATTGACACTCACGTCAAGTTCATTTGTGAGAAAAGTCCACCACTTGATGTAGTGGCTCCTCGCATTCTGGTGGATGTATCCGTCGAAGAGAGGGAAGAACGCCTAAAGTTAATCGAAAATCAATTTCATCTTTAGGATCTAATAGTCATAGGAAATGACTAAGTATTGTTTATCTTTCTTATAGAAAGTAGGCATGGTAAACAGTCAAGATGACCAAGAGGTCGAACTGATGGTTATTGGCAAAAGGGCAAAGGAAATTAAAGCTCCTCCAGCCAAAAGGCGTCGGTTGGTGAAGGCTGCCGGCAAGCAAGGTAGAAGCTCGAGTGCTGCTCCTCCATCGTCTAGCCCTATTAAATTGTTCTTTGTAGACGTGATTGCTGCAGAGAATAGAGGGCTAGTCATATTAGAGCAAAAAGCCCTCAAGATCTAGATACCTTACTACTATGATGACAATTTTTTTCAGTTGTTGCTTCTCACGGATTTGTTAAGCAACTTGAAAAGGAGAACTGAAAAAATTTTGTATCTTTTGTGAAGGAAACTACTGCATCAACAGAACCTATGATTGAAAAGGGTGTTGCTCCTCAGGTCGTCGAAACTGGTTTCGGTTATCAGGAGGGGCAAGAAGTACAAGGAGCAGCAACACTTGCTCGGGACCTACGACTGGACGTGGTTGCAGAAGACACCATTCCTCAATGACCAGAGTAGTTGTAGAGAAGAAGTCGAAGAAATCTTTCTTAGGGAAGGTTTCTTCTAGATTCAAGATTAAAGCCAAGAAAATAAGGTTGTAATCGAAAAGCATAAGAATAGCATTTTACCCTTTTATCTTCAATAATGCCAATTTACTTCCCTTTGTGATTTTAGCTCGGCTCCTCCATCTTCTGAGGATGCTTCTATCAAGAAGCTCCATGCCATTCTTCCCGCAGTCATAGAGATGGTAGAGAAGACAACCGAAGAATCAACCACCATCTGAGTAGCAAAAGAAGCCGTTGGAGCTAAAGTGACTACGACCACTGGAGTGGTCATAGAAGCAAAAGCGAAGGTGGTAGAAGTCATGGTAGAAGCATCTGGCCAAGAAGTCGGAGATACCATCAACCGCCGTACCAGAAAGGAAATTACCGAGGACATTCCTCCCAATCTCCAAGGAGGAGCGGCTGAGACTGACAACACCAGAGAAGAAGGAGAAGAAGAGTACCTCACTTTCTTCTCTAAATTTTTTGGCCCTGCTTCTGTAGTGGGGTCTTCTTTGTATTTATCTCGTGACCAAGTTCCTCACCTCGAGGATATTTTCAATAGGAGGAATGTCTTCGATGATGAATGCCTTGAAATGGTGTGGCGGAATAAGGCTGAAGAGATCGACCAGCTCAAAGATCCCCAAAGGGTTTTTGCTAAGTTTGCTCAAACGAGCATAAATGTAAGTATCTAATACTCAGCCATTCTTATAATTGGTTTTTCTGGCTTCTCACTATTCTTTTTATTCAGAATGCTTTGGAGAATATTGTTAGTGTGGGTGAATACCACAGACAACTCATGCTGTTACGATAACAAAATGCTAAACTCTGTGAGCAGGTAGAGAAATGGTAAATCACTTTCATATGTAGTATTCTATACTTTGACTACTTGTCCATTGTTTCATATCTATCTTTAACCTTTGTAGGTTCAAGAGTGACAAAAAGACCTTGGTTGACGCACTCGACTACAAAAAGGTCAAGACACAAAAGTTAAAGAAGGAAAATGAAGTCTTGTGAATAAAGCTTATGAGAGAAAGCTCTACAACTAGCAAGTTGCGAGATGAAATAAACAGTAAGTTCTGAACTTAAGACTGTTTATATGAATGGATTTCTTTTCTTTCTCTAACTCTTTTCTTTTGATAGAGAAGAGGTGAAAATGGGTAAACTCCGCACTGAGGTCGAACAAAAGGCCGTAATGATCAGTGAGCTCACCCATCTCGGCAAAGAAAAAGACCAGAAGATCAGGTTGTGGGAAGAGTAGTGTAAAAACAATGCTACCTCTCATGACCTTGAAGTCAAGGAGCTCAAGTCTCGAGTAGTAGGTAAGGAATCCTTTACCTATAACTAGTTCCATAAAATAATATTTTACGAATTATTTTTCTGACTAGCTTTACTTTATTTACAGAGGTAGTAGTTGAAATAAAGCAATTCCAAGAGGCTTCAACTCATAGTCAAGAGGAGACGAGTCAATGAAGATTAATCTTCAAGACAACATCTCACTTTTGAACAAAGTACTCGGTGGACTTGGTGATAAGGAGATCGCTCCTCTTGAAGACACCACGACTGCCCAAATGTAACATCCGAAAATTTTGAATATTGGGAAATGTATAGTCCTTGCATTATGTTGGAACATATTTTCTTGATATTTGGATTTTAATGGACTTACCTTGAATTTTGGTTGAGGTTCCAATAATTGAAGAAATTTATGAAAAATAAAAACTAATCAAAAAATCATGAAGGAACTATGAAAATCATAGAAATGTTTATTTTAAAAATTGAATTTGAAAAGATGATCCATCAAAAGGAAGGAGTATAATTTGAATCAAAAATTTAGAATTCACTTGGGCCTAGTAACGATAACAACAATAAACAAAGGTAAGTGAATAAAATATGCATACATAAATATGTATCATACTAAATGAATAAATAAGTACAAAGATGAGTTTAGCAATAAAGAAATAAGAATAAGTGAATAAGCAAATAAGCAAATGAATAAAAATATGAATATATATATATATATATATATATATATATATATATATATATATATATATATATACATACATGTGTATAAGTATATATATAAATAAATAAATAAAAGAAGAAAGATGAGCCTGACCGAGCCAGTCTAGTTTGGCTCAGTTTTCTTTCTTCTCCCTCTTCTAGCGCGGCAGCGCCGCAGCCCGCCTCACCTCACTCCCTCTTTCGTCATTCCATCATCATGCCTCGTGAGCTCCACTGATCGCCGCTTGCTCGCGCCCATGCTGCTATTGAGCACCACAGTGTTGTCGCCGTGACGTGCACAGCGACCGCCGTCGCGTCGTCCCTGTCAGCGCTCCGGGAGAACTGCCGTCGCCCATAGTTTACCGTCGTCGCCCACAGCTTCTCACCCCATCGCGTCGCCACCCTCTCCGTGATGTCGCCTCTGTCAGCCACAATGCCTGCTTGCTCCCGTCATTCCTCTCTTCCGCCTTGGCTCACATGCCCGCACTCGCTCCGACCGGTCCCGTCGCCCATGCCCTACCGCCAACTACCCGCACGACGACAGCCCTCCCCGCCGGCTATAGTCCCCGCCCGAGCCTCCATTCGCACCGCACCGCTCCACTTTGTCTCCCACTTCAAAGAATCGAATTTCCGTGTCTCACAGATCACCGGCGGCGCTTTCTTCCCCAACGCCGGCCGACGGGCAAGCCGCCGATTGGAGCCATGTCGGGTCGATTCCACCGAGCCGAAGCATCCTTAGGACAGCGCGAAGCCATTTCTATCCTCGGACGAGCCCTTCCCCACCACTTCTTCGCCGACACCGAGCGCCTCCCCTGCTCGCCGCCGCCTCTCATCGCCGGACCGCCATCGCCTTCCCCAAGCTTCTCCGGCCCCCGAGGTAGTTTTCTAACTTAGCTGAGATGCTCCCCGAGCCCGCAATTGGACTCTAACGCTGTGTGCTGTCGCGCCCACCCTTCCCCTGTTACGCCGCTGCCCACGGTCGTCGCCGGCCAACGCTCCGGCCAAATTGGTTGGCGAGACCTAGCCTACGGGTAGGCCCGGGCGTGAGCACATTTTGGGATGCTCAGCTCCGGCCACCGTTTCCTCCACCAGCAGCGAGCTCGCCGTGTGTCAGTGGATGAAGAAGCACTGTACCTGGCCGGTTAGGACGTTAATCAAATGCTAATAAAGGTTAAGACAGGTCATTAATGCTAATCATGATTAGATAATGTAAACCACTCACTGACATGTAGGCCATGCCTTTTAAAATTAAATAATACCCGGCCCCACCTGTCATAGATACAGAAGAAAGAAAATAAAAAGAAAAAGAAAAATTTAAAAACCTGCTATGGGATCCACCTGTCGGATTTTTATTTATTTTTCGGATTTACCCGTGGATCCGTGGTCTACGTGTCGTTCGGGAGCGGGGGCACGCTTACGTGGCAGCAGACAGCTGAGCTGGCTCTTGGGCTGGAGCTTAGTCAGCATCGATTCATTTGGGCCATCAAGAGGCCAGATCAAGATACAGAGAACAGAACATTCTTTGGAACTCGGCGTGGCGAAGACGGTGCACTGGATTTTTTGCCTGAAGGCTTCATCCTAAGAACTAGAGAGGTGGGGCTTGTGGTGCAGTCTTGGGCTCCACAGACAGCGATACTTGGCCACGCCTCAGTTGCGTGTTTTGTGACGCACTGTGGGTGGAACTCCATGTTGGAGAGCGTTCTCCACGGTGTGCCCATGGTTGCCTGGCCACTCTACGCAGAGCAGAAAATGAATGCCGCGATGGCGGAGGTTCAGGCAGGGGTGGCGGCTCGTGTTAAGGTTGGACCTGACGGGATTGTCAGCAAGGTGGAGGTTGCGAGTGTGCTCAAGCGCGTGATGGAAGGGGAGCAAGGCAAAACAATGAAAAGGTTGGTTGGCGAACTCAAAGACAAAGCATCACATGCTTTGAGTGTGGATGGTTGTTCAACTCGTGCGCTAGCACACATCACACGTGTGTGGAAGTCTCGTACTGGTGGAAAATGAACAAGAGTGGTGAAATCGCTTTGAGCTTTTGTTGTTTCTCTCCATTTTGCTTTGGGTCAATCTGCCCTGTCAAATTCAAGCTAGTGCAGTGTAACACCCCGTGTTTCTAACCTTGCCGTGGTTGCTAACCTCACGATTTAAGCCTGGCATTAACCACGTAATTAATAAAGATATCGCAAGCTATTTCAATTATTAAAATGTACAATAATTCAATCGAAGCAAAAGACAATGAAGTAGAGAGAGATAATTTGCAACATACAACATAGTTTATTAATATTACATTTATTTCCATACATACAATTAATACAGTAATTACAATTGCAATTGAGCTCATGCATACACAATTACAATTAACCAAGTATTTCGAAGTGACCGAGCAGTATGAATTGTGAGAAAAGCAAATAACAAGATACCGAAAAAGACTAAATAGAAGAAGTAATCGAAGGCAAGGTTGTTGCCAGAACCCTCGTTATGTTATTGAAATGGGTGATTCGCTTATCGAGATATCCAACAGTCCAAGGCCATTCAGCACCTCTCGCAGCCGTAGGGTTTTATTATCCGGCAGCAGAAACAAATTTGAATCCATTCCAATTCCTTTTCATTACCAGCCAACCCAAACCAAAACCAACCATACTATCGCAGTCTCAGCATAGAGGGGAAGAGATAATGCCAAAAGAGAGTGACCAGAGTGAGAGAATCCATTTACACCCACAACTGCAACCAGCCATAACCACAGCCGAACCTCAGCCAGCAAGCCATATTGTAACATCCTAAAATTCCTTTTCTTTAAAAATTTAATTTCAAATTAACTATTTTAAAGTATTTGAATTTTATTTGGATTTATCTGAATTTTATTTCAAAATCTAAAGCAAGAAAATGTATTATAAATATTTTATTAAAGCCAAAAAGAGTTCATTTTATTTTCCCAACCTTCCCTGAATTCTATATAATTTTTGAGAATTTTTTGGAATTTAAAATCAATTTTAAAAGTCAAAAAAGTATTTATAAAATTATTAATGGAAAATTTGAATTTGAAAATATTTTTCCTAAGTCTAAAATAGCTCCAGGAATATTCTATGAATTTTCTGGAATTTTCAGATATTATTTATTATTTTCTAAGCAATTATAATGTTTCTAGTATTTTCTGAAAAACTAATCCGAAAATTAAAATCAATTTAATCCCAGGCTGCCACGTGGCGCTCTCAGATTGAATCCAACTCTTTCTTTGATCTAATCCTAGCCGTCCATATCCACTTAACCCTTCATTCAAATCCAACGGCCTTGATTCTTTCCCTTGCCACATGCCCTCCATCCAACCGCCCATACCCCTCCATATCTCTCTCTCACCGACGCATGGGGCCCGCTTGTCATAACCTTCTTCCTCCTCTCTTTCTTCTTCCTCAAGACTCTCTCTCCTCTGCACCATTGAAGCCACGCCAAGCTCTTAAAACCGGCCGTTTCTTCCTCCTTAACTCCCGAATGAGTGCGCGTTTGAATGCCCTCATCACTCCCCACTCACTGCCGGCCGTTTCCCCTCTTTTAATCACCTCTAAACCACTGGCTGCATTTACTTCGGCGAGCCCAAACCGCCAGATGTTCCCCTTCCTTCCCCGCCTATAAATCCCTCTCCCCGTGCACCGACTCCCCTCCTTTAGCCTCTCCTCTTCCCGCCGCCCCTCCTCCCCTCATCGGCCGAGTGCCCCACAGGCCGGAACCGCCGTTCCAAAGCCTCCCACCGCCGCCCTCTCTCTCCTCCGTGCGCCGCCGCCGCCTCCCTCCGGCCATCTCCTGAGCCGGCGCCGATAAGAACCACACCGCCGCCGTCTCCCGCCGGTCGCTGCCGCGAGCCCGTGCTCCGGCGAGCGCACCGCATCCGTGCTCCGCCCGTCTCGGTCAGGCCACATCAGCCGGCCCGTGGGCGGCCATGTCACCCTCCATGCCACATCAGCATTTCGGTTTTAAAAATAATCCCGCCCAAAAATCCAAAATTTGCTGACGTCATAAATAGCCATTCTCAGTACAAAAATAAATCGAAAAATCTGTCTTTTTTTTCTTCTAATTAAACTTTCGGAAGCCCTAACTTTCTCATTTTAACTCCGTTTTGAGCCGTTCAAATTTCTAATTTTTTTTTGAATTTTTGAATTTTGTTTTAATTTATTTATTTTGTTTGTTCTATCTTTTTACGTGTAGAATCCGTCGTTGCCGAAGACTTTCCCGATCTGCAGCAAGTAGGTCCAGACAGCGTGCAAGAAGGCAAGTCTCCTTTGAACATTTTGTACCTATGTTTGAGAAATGCTTTTTATTATTTTAAATTTAATTGCATTGCTAATTACATAAAAATATTAGCTTCTATATTAAGGTATTAGTTAATCCAATCTTGTTATGTCCTTGTTGAAATTGAATGCTATGTACCTTTGTAATCGGTTATGGAAGAGAGAAGAATATCCTAGTTCGTGCGGATGCTTATGTGATTCCTTCTTTGCGTAGTGCAAATAAGACAACATTGCATGGAATTAGATGTGTCGATGGAGAAGAAAGTTAGTTTGGCTAAAGAGGAAGACACAAGATCAATCAAGTTCTCGTGATTGCAGTTCTGTCTACAATGTTCATGAAGTTTTCAACGTCAATTCTGAGGTTTCTAATGCACAAAAAATATATATTTAGAAAGCTAATGAACTCTGGTTTCCAACGAATCAAACTGCACTTGATTTAGAGTTTCCTACACAAAGTTATGGTAACTTCATTGGATGTTGCACGAGCTGTCCGGAGAGACGCGCGAGACCTATCAAACATAAAGAGTCTGAGTGTTGCAATACAAGTAAGGGTAAATCCGACCACACCATGGATTTCCAAAGGTTGAGAAGAATTACTTTTTAGGTTACAAACGGATTGGAAGTGCCTTGAACAAGAAAAGAAAACATATAAAGATTTGAATTCAGTTCGGATTCGGTACGGGTCAGGCAAGAAGTTCAACACTAAAACGTCCATAACTTTCACAAACAGAGTCCGATTTGGGCGTTCTTGGACTCATTGGAAAGCTATTTTGAATCCCCATACAATGGATAAGGTGCTACCCATGAAATCCTCATGGTCACGTCGCAAATTGAGAGAGAATCTGGAGGTAGTAGTTTAGATATTTCCTTTTTAGTTTGTATTGGAGTTTATTTCGGCCTTAGGCCAGGTTGTGCGTGAGTTTTAGTCAAGGCTGTGCATTGTGCACTAATATAAGGCCAGGGCCTCAGCCCCATTGTAACTGAGTCTATGAATTGGGAAACAGAAATAAGAAAATCACCATGGTTTGGTGGCCATTATTGGCATGCTCTTGAGATTTCCATTGAGAAATTTCTCTTGGTGTGTTGAATCCAATTGTGGTGTCGGATTCTACTCGCTAAAACTTCGGTTTCTTTACCCTTTGTTCACATGCTGTAGTGTGCGTGGGAGAAGGCTTATCTTAGAGGTGTATGCTATTCTTGGGTTTGCAAGAACCTTAGAACAAGAAGGACATCCAACAATGCGTATCATGAAAGATCAGGGCCAAAACAACGTGGTTCAACTAGCTTACTAGGTGGATCCGTATCAAGCCTACTCGTCGTCCTCCTCCTCGACCCTTACCCCCAATGGCCCGCATAAAGCAGACAACACGCAAGTCTACAAGAGGCAAGGTGCCACGGAAGCAACTAGCTACCAAGGCGGCGCTCAAGTCGGCACTGGCGATGGCAGGCGTCAAGAACATCCAGCTCATGTGTTGCATCAAGGGTGAGAGGGCCTAGGCATAGAGGCCTCGTTGGTGCCGTCTGTTAGGATATCTGTTTTTTTCCATGTTCTTACCATGTTTAAGAGTTAGGTTCATAGGATTAGGAGATGTATTCTTGCCATGTTCTTACTTGTTAGCTTGATGGGTAACCTATTCATTATCTTGTAATGTTGTAATGGTAAGTTCTAATCTTAATGGAAATAGAATATGCTACTCTATTTGTTGTTATATTTGCTCGTTTTCAAATGGCATAGTTAACATTTCTTGAAGCTAGTTGAAATAAAGAAAAAATTTTAGGTATAGAACGAACTATCATATACGGTTTTGTAGTATAAACCGTTTGTGAAGGAATATCATACACGACTCAAACCAAAAACTGTCTGCGATACTCACATATTACAGGCGGTTCTATCCACCAACCGTCTATGATGGAAGAGTATCATAGATGGTTCTATATACCAATCGTCTGTGATCCTCACCCATCGCAGACAATTGGTGGCTAGAACCGTCTGTGATGTACGAGCATTACCCCGGAAACAGGTTTTAGTGACACAGTGGCTAGTTCAATGGGTAAACCTCCCTCCAGAAAATGCATCTCGAGAAGATGCAGATTTCATCAAAGGTACCTTTCCGGAATTCTACTCTAACACTATCAAATCTTGGTTCCCTGATCAAAAAAACTTGAGGACAAGTGGTAATTTAAGGGGGAAGAATTGTCAGATCTGAAGAATCTGGCACTTGAATTGAAGGAGGGAGTTTTCAGATGAGGAGCGACTTTAAGTCATCAGGGACGGCTTCGATGGAGATCAACAGTCCAATAGCTTTTTAGTAATTACTGTTAACGATTTAAGAGCACATTACCATAAACAGTTTTAGCATTTGTGTAATCAGTGTGTTTAGCTTGCAATCTTCCTATTACCCCTTAGACTGGATTATGGAATCATATATAAACCCTGGAAGTAATGGAAAAGGGCATCTGTTATTGTGCCTAAAGCATTTAGTCGTAGTTGCTAGGGTTTTTCTCCTCTCTTGCGTTTCCTAGTTTCCCCAAAATTCCGATCCAGACAACGGGATTTGACAATACTGACATAGCACGCTTGTAGACTAAAACAATCACATTCTAAGTTGTAACTTCTAAATAAAAAATTACTTACATTGCAGAATGGTACAGATATGTTCCGTACCAACGAGAAATACAAACTTTTACAATTGCCATTGCGCTACCGCAATGGTAAGGAGTACAGCGACAAGAAATATATAGATACAAGAATTTTCACATAGAAATAGACGCTTCGTTCGGCATAACTTGCTCCGCTGTACTACCAGCTTCATCGGTTGAAAGCAGGACCTGGACTACAGCTTCCATGGTGGGCCTTTTGCTCCTGTCTTCCTCCAAGCACGAAACAGCTAATTTCATCAACGTTCTTGCTTGCAAGTAGTTGAATTGGCCATTCATTCTGAAATCCACAAGCTCAGCTATCCATGACTGCTCCTCCCTGGTCAATTTATCAGCAAGCGTCCTAACAAGTTTCCTGAGATCCATGTGCAACTCATCATCCACTCTTATAGCCATGTCTGAGACACGGGTTCCTGATACTAGCTCAAGAAGCACAACTCCATAGCTATAGACATCAACTTTTGCCGTGATTGACAGGCTAGAAACCCACTCCGGCGCAATGTAACCTACTGTTCCTCTTACTCGCGATACATTCTGATTGGACCCACCTCTTTTCAGCAACTTTGCCAATCCAAAGTCAATGATCTTCGGTTCTAAATTCTGGTCAAGCAGTATGTTCTCTGGCTTCACATCACAATGGATCACCCATTCCAAACACTCATGGTGGAGATAGGCCAAACCCTTCGCAACGCCGACAGCAACGTTAAACCTTTGCTTCCATTCCAGCAAAATGTTGTCATTGAACAAGATTTTAGCTAGTGATCCATTCTCAATATACTCATACACCAACATCCTATGAGAGCCTTCTGAGCAAAAACCCCATATTCTTGCAAGATTCATATGATTGATTCTCCCAATGACACACAGCTCAGATTGAAACTCTTCTTTTCCCTGCCTTACATTTTCCAGCCTTTTCACAGCTATCGCTCGATCTTCATCCAAGATTCCCTTATAGACAACCCCTGAGCCTCCCCTTCCAAGCTCGTCTTTGAAATTTGCAGTCGCCTTTACCAGCTCTTCATAACTGTATCTTCGGAAATGACTAGATATCACTTTGTAGCCTTCCACAACTTGGGCTGGACTCAATTCCCTCCTCAAAACAAATAGCCATGCAGATGTGATAAAGAAAACTTCTACGACAAAAATTGCAACTACAAAACCATAGAAATAAAACCATTTCGATTCACCTGAACTAGTCTTATGCACATCTGGAAATAATTGTATGACTCTTGTGCTCATATCATCGCATTTAAGATGATTTGGAGTAGACTCGAGCACATTGGATTGTGGGATAGACATATTTGAAATGTCAACACTCACTGGGAGCTTGATATACATTGTGCGTGGATCGCGTCTCGGTGGGTAAGACCTTCCACTGAAAAGAAGAGATTTTGGGCAGCACAATCCAATCCCTTCGACATACAGAAAGCCTTTACAGGTGCAATCACTCATACAAATATCCCTACAAGCCTGAAAAGATACAGGGATAGGACGTTGCTGATCATTGCCCCAAAAATCCGTGTTTGGTAGTCGCAAAAACCTCACAGGTTGTGCAGCATCACACGTGATGTTTACAATTGCTCTACATCCTTGGCTCCAATTACCATGGTTGATCATTTCATAGCCAGGTGGGCACGAACATGTAGGCCTAGGCGAGTAGTGACAAATTCCATATGGCCCACATAAACCATGAATTTTGCATGGTTGAGGCATAGCATTCATTGAAACTGACCATGTCCCATCGGAGCTATTCAAGCTATAGATTCGGAGATTTCCGTCATGATCCAGAGTAAGCCTTCTCTTAATTCCTGGACCTGCATCAGAAGCCACAAGTGCTTGTTGATCGGCAAAGTCACTCGCAACAAATTTCCCAATGTCATCAAGGACACCTAACCTAGTATTGTTATAACGATTTCTGTTATTATCAAAAAATGGGGTATCTGGATCGGGCCAATATATATCAGAAACATCAGCGTCATCATATATAAGAGACAGTATCGACATATCACCGAAACGGAAGATGTAGTGACCAGGAACATGTAATTGGGTCGCAGAGACCAACTTCGTCGTAGCAGTGATGGGTTGAGTGGGTACCAGAGTGTCCGTCGGTGAATCAAAGCTCTGCCATACAATCACACCGCTTGCGTCCTTCATAACAAGATTCCCGGTATCTAAGAGCTGAGCATACCGGACGTTTGATAGGTCACCATCAGCACGCCACACCACCGTGCCATCGTAGTCCGTGAGAACCATGCTGCCATCCTTCTGCAATGTAAGCAGCGACCTCCTAGCATGCACAGGGTGGTCACGGTTCGCACTCCACACGATGGTCTTCTCTGCTGAGTTGGAGTACCAAATGGAGAATGTGAAGGCATTGGCATAGATGTTGTAGAAGCCACAGGAGAAGGTGCCATCCGGTGATTGCAGAACGTCGCTCTGGTGCTCTTCGACGGATAGAGAGGATCTCAGCGGTAGAGTGCCACGAGATGTGGTGCTTGATAACAGAGCAAGCAAAGAGAGGAGGGAAAGAGTGCCATGAAGAGAGAAAGGTATCATGGTTCAGTAGATCCTATGTGCACACGAGTGCAACTTCTTTCTGGAGCTCTGCAGTTATTATGCGTTTCTACTGCAGAGTGTGATCTTAATATTGTTCTAATATGAGCAGAGCCTATTAGATAATATGCACTCCTTGCTACTTCCTGGGATGGTAAAGAACAAATCAGTAGTCCAAACGGAAAAAGTGAGGAAGAGATGTATGAGTGAGGTGTGTGATACGCCCGTGACCCCTTGACTTGTCCCTGGTGCGAAACAGGAGCGAAAGGAATGGAGAAGTGTTAGACCATATAACTTTTAGATAATGGAAAAATTCCGACCTCTGCAACCGCACACAGCCAAGACTTACAACGTTACTGCTTACAACTTATTGCTTATTAGCTACCAAAAAAAGAAAAAAGATTGTCATGAAGTAAAAGAAAATCATATGCAACGTTAGACCATATAACTAAGTCTAGAATATTTGTGATAATAAATAATTGACAATATTTTTTATTAATGTTATTTTTAGATCATGGGGTTAGATGCCAGGAGTGCACTCCTAGAGTACACTTTGTAGCCACACAAACATAATTTAAAAATAAAAAATAGATATTCAGAGAAAAGGTGGCGGCGGTGGCGCATCACATTTCATTGCTTCGTTCCAAGGCATCGTGGGGCGTCTCCCTTCTTGATTTCCATGCGACACCAGCGCTCGTCTTGATTCACGGTTTTATCCATGCACGTCTTTTTTTTTTGATCGTTGCACCTGCTCGAGTAGAGAGCACCACGCGTGCGTTGGAATTTGCATGCAGGACACACATGATTTTGTTTTGTTTTGTTTTGTTTTGTTTTTGGTGTGTGATGGATTGCACAATCAGGAGACTGTAGATTTGAGAAAAAAGTTTCCACTATAGATTACAATCATTTACCCTTTTAATTGCCATCATGATCCTATAAGTGGTATCAGAGCAGGTTACAATGGCATCAGATCAAGATCGTTTTTCAAGTAAGCCACTATTTTTCGATTGATCAGATTATATCTATTGAAAAATACACATAGATGTTTTTCTACAAGCACAAAATAATACTATTTACCAAAAAGTCAAAAATCCACAGGAAGTATCTCCTGTTGTTACTACTAGAAATTCATTTGCAATTCAATTAGTACAAGATGTATATAAGATTTTGTTGTGATAATGAATAATTGACAATGTTACTATGGATATTATTTGAGGCGTGTGGTGTGTGTAAACTTATGTCAGTTAAGTTGGAAAGAACTTGTGCTGAAAAAATATATTGTTTTGGTCTTTACATATGTAGGGTAACACAGAGCAAGGACTGGGAGATGGCTTAGTGTAAAATCATGGTCCAAAGGGTCAAGGATGCGAAAAGAGACGATGTGCACAAGATGGGGCGTGTGGAGATCAAACACGGATGATGCGTATTGCAGCTATGGAGGTATGGTCTAGAGGCTGCGACATATAACAAAAATTGAAAAATCTGTGTTACGTAAGGCCAGTCTCAGTGGGAGTTTCATCTGCATTTAATAGGCTGCCACATAGGTATTTTTGATGATATGGTAATATTTTTAAGAAGAGAGAGAAGAAGTGAGTTTCATCTAGATGAAACTCTTTTGGGACGATTACCAACTCTATATGAGTCATGAAATTAAATGTTTATGAAACAATAGAATGAAACTATGCATTGAGGATGGATGTTTCATCCATATTTCATTTCATTTTACATGATGTGGCAGTCTTGGAAACAACGCCATGAAACTCTCCACTGAGAATGGCCTAAGGATTTCGGGTCCCTTGTTTGTCGGAATTGGATAAGAACTCGTTTGGGCCCTAAACTATAAATAGAGATGGGGCTAGGGGCTAACCCCAAGGCTAAGAAATACAATTTTCAAGCTATAGAGTTTGAGAGGTGCTACGAGCGCACTTTATAGCCACAAACATGATGATCCAGAAATAAAATTAGGTCAAAAAAAGGGCCAGCGGTGGCACATCCTCTTTGTGTCTTTGATCCGCTCAAGCCAATGTGCGAAGAAATATCCTCGGTCCAATAGAGTGACATAAGCTGTCTATAAGAGGTACCACATAAAAATTTTGTTGAAGTGGATGAAGGAAAAAGAGGAGAGAGAAGGAGGGCGACTATAATTCTATAGATAGTCGAAACGCAAGAAAATAGTCTGCTATAAACAGTTTATATGCTATTGTATCAATATTATTTACATTTTAGAAATAATCTATTATAAAAACATCTTTAATATTATCTATAGATAATATAAAATAATACTATAAATAACAGCTTTCTTTACCGTTGTGCATACCTCAGCCGCACCGCGCATGGCGGAGTGAGTTTTTCTTTGGCCGCGTGCGTTTTACCTCGATCGGCGTCAACAGCAGCCAGAGTTGAAAGGAGAGAGAGAAAACTTCAAACGGCTTCACGCGCATCGAAAGCAACATCCATGAATTTTTAGTCATCAGCGCACAGCACCATTGGAAGTTACGCATCCAATTTTTAGTATGTGCTACAGTAATTTCGCTACTGTGGCGCACTTCAGCTGCATTACCATTACGGGTGCAAATAGAGCGGATAATTTCCGTCCATTCATCCGACCGACCAAAGGTATGCGAAACGGATACGGAAGGGGTAGATAGATATCTGGCACTATCCGTATACAATTCCGACTCTGAGAAAAAAATATGGAATAAGATACGGGATAAGTGATATCCGTCCGTATATATCTGTATATCAAATGATATGAGGAAGTCTGTTGTGACTTCGCGTAGGAACAAAATAACATATAGACAGATTGTCACATCTAAACAAGCGGGAGTACTGAGTGTTATTCCTTCAACATCTCAGTAATTAGTCTCTCCATGTTCGCTCTGATTGTAACATATTGTCCAATATCTTGTGTAAATAAGTGGATAATTTCCGTCCAACCGACCATTCGAAAGATTACGGAGCAGATACGGAATAGAGAAATAGATATCCGATATTATCCGTATCCGACTCCGACTCCCAAGAAAAAATATGGAATAGGATACAGGATAAGCAATATCCGTCCATATCCATTCCGATTACACCTCTAATTACCACAACTGTAGCTATAGTAATTTACTACAGTGTCAGACAAAAAAGAATATTTTTCTTTTGCTGTTTTTGTTTCCGTTCCTGGTTTTGCTGCGTATAAGGTTGGATAATCAGAAAATAGTAATTTTGAGAAAAAGATACCCATTGCAGATTGCAATCATTTGTTTCATGTAATTGCTATCGATGATCCTACATATTTCTACACCATTACCACCAGTACAATTTTAACAGATAAGGTGAGAAGTTTTAAGGTTGCCTTAAAAAATCACATCCGTTCATCTCTGATGTGAGATTACCAACTATGCATGGTGTAGAGAGGATTTGCGCTCCAAACAATACTCTTTCCAGGAGAGCTTGAAACCCAAATGGAGATGAAGGAATTTGAGGAAATAAAATAAAAGCCTACAGGTTAATGCACCATCAGCGGAATCGTCCAAATCGAGGACGTCATACTCATCCTCCACCAACACAGAGGAACCTAGCAAAGAAAATCACGAAGTTATCAAATGAAAGCAGTGAATCGAAGAGATGAGCAACAGATTGTTAGTATGGATAAAAGGGAATTCATAGCCAATGAGATGCTTGAGCTGATGAGTTTAATGATCAGAAAAAAAAGTATAGTATTTTTTCCTGACTTGACAAAGTCAAAGTATTACAGGCCTCAACTTGCAACAGCAATTTTTCTTTATGTATTTAGTACATTTAAAGATTTTTGGTCCAAAAGGAAATTTTTTTTTCTTCTAGTCAATGACACCACGGAACACAACCAAAGTAGTACATAAAATTCCACTTCATAGAATTGTCTCCCACTGAATGCAAGTCACCACCATGGTTATCATAGTGGACTTAGCGACTACAGCGTGTGAGAGGCGTTAGGACGCCATGGTGTTCACAAGGCGAGGTACAACGAACAAAAGGAATTCAAACAAAACATAGAAAAAGGGGATGACTTCTGCGTACCTTCCTGATTGTGTCCATTTCATAGAGCAGAGCATGGTTGAACTGTCCATCACTTACACCGTCTCTAAATAGAACAATAGCAATTCAAGAAGGCTTCCTCCACAAAAGAGTGATACGAAAGGAACATCATAATTTGAGGCACATCATACCTGTAAAATATTATCATTTCAGGCTTACGGTTTTTCTTAATAAGGAATGCTATTAGACCATATAGATAGGTCGTGAATACAATGATGATAAATAATTGACTTTTAAGTTCCATTAAAATTTGCGTTTGTAAATGTTTCGGACGATGCTTAATTGCAAAACTGGAATTGCTGGAACATTCAGGTTAAGCGGTCTGATCGCCTTGTCTTGGGCGGTCTAGCCGGCAGTCGTCGACCATGGTCAGTAGTCGAAGGCGTTGACCACGGTTGGTTATCGGATGTTTCCACCTCGATCAGTAGTCGATAATCGTAAGCTACAGTGAAGCGGTCGTAAGTTATAGTGAACCGGTCGGTAGTACAATGAATCAGTCAAATGTCGTAGTTACAATAACCGGTCGGAAGTCATGAACTACAGTACCTGGTCTATGGTCGTAGCTACAATACTTGATTGGTGGTCGTAGCTACATTACTTGGTCGATAATCAGAGCTACAGTGCCTGGTCGATGGTCAGAGCTACAATAAATGGTCGATGGTCAGTAGTCGTAGGTTTCGAGTGCTACAATTCTTGTGACTTTCGAGTACCCTAAGTACTCGTAATCTTCGAGTACTCGTGTTAGGCCAGCGGTATGACCGGTATGTACATGACGGTCAGGCCAGTCTTATTGAGTGGTCCAAGGTTGATTTTCATCACCATCTTAGCTCCACCATCTTCATCACCATCAACTTATTGAGCCAGTCTTATTGAGCCAGTCTTATTGAGTGCACGCCAACACCACCTTAGCTCCACCATCTTCATCACCATCAACTTCTTGATCATCATAGTATGCATACTATCCTTGATCTATGTAGGATCGGAAATGGCAACAGAGGGGGGGGTGAATGGTGCATCTTTAAAAACGCCCCAAAAGTATCCACTAAAAACTCCGATAGCTATAGAAGCTATGAAGCAACAGGGAGGAAAGACTCACTGAAAACTCAGAGAAACATAGGCAAATACTACGAAAAATCAAGCAAGGAAGCAAACACAATTTCAGCAAAGAAAAACATGGCCAAAGACTGGGGCCGGTCTGACTGGTGCCCATGGGCCGGTCTGACCGCCCAGTAGGGGCCGGTCTGACCGCCCTACTGAGGCCGGTCTGATCGCCCAGTAGGCACCGGTCTGACCGCCCTACTGAGGCCGGTCAAACCACCTTTGAAATCCCGGTTTGACCGCCCAAACCCTAGAACTCGGGTTTCTCTGCTGAAAGCAGGGCTGCAATTTTCAGAACTTCAAAGAATAGATAAATTGATGGAATTCTCTGGTTCCTTTTAGGCTATTTGAAAAAGACTTTAGATAAAATAGCAAAAGGACCTTAAGAGACAAGAGAATCCACCAAGAAAGCTAGGAAATTGAGATATGAGTAAAAATCTGAAAATTCAATGAGATTGAGAGTAATTTTCAGATTTTACTAGAATCTTCAATCCTTTGCCTAAGAAACTTTGCAATCTCTTTAGCAATGACAAGAGGACTTTAAAACCAAAATCTTAAGCCATCTTTTGAGGAGAATCACAAAGTTCTCACATTGCTCTGTCATGGAACCCTAGCTACAGGGAAAAGCAGAGAAATGTGATGCAACGAATCTTTAGGAAAATCATGGCTATTAAATGTTTGCTCTCAGAGATAGATTAGCCAAATGGCTTGGATGAAGATCCCTAGTTCAGAGCATAGCTATTCCATAGCCATCCCACCCAAAAACTCAATTCAATCCATAGAAATCAAAGAAGGGCATTCAGAAGAACAGAAGACAGTAAAAGACTGAAACTCGAGATAACTCAAAGAAATCCATTACTGAGAGATGGATGATTACAAATGAGAGTTCTACATCCCCATACGCAATTGATATAAGGGAATCACACTACACTCTCACTACATGCTTTGAGAGGGAACACACGCAGGAGCTCAAGAACAAGCTGCTTGCTTCTCCAGAACTCACTCAACAGCACACTCTCTCAATTTCTTGCCTTGGCTCTGCCTCCCCTCTCCTCATTTGAAGGCAGGACTTCACCCTCAAGTGGCAAAACAAGAAATGTCATACAACACCCACTCCTCTACCTCACACTCCATATGAGGCAAAAGTCAAAAGGGTCAAACCAAATGGAGGGAAACAACCTCCCTCTCCAAACTTGAGTCAAATCCTGGATTTTCCCCTCAAGCACCTTCCGGAAGCTTCTGTCGGGACCCCGGATTTCCGAACCCGGACCCTCTGTGTATTACTGCACTAGTCCCAGATCAAAGCTAGTGCACACAGTTAAACAGAAATGAATACATAACCAGCAACGCTTTATTACAATATTAAAGAGTACAGACCGAAAGGTCTCATTATTACAATTGAGTTTCAAGACCTCGCACACACGAAACACAGCGGAAGCAAAAGATAAACTCGGTGAAGACCCATCAATACGCCACAGGCAATTGACTGGGGAAGCGCGACCTAGAACTCCTGGAATCCTTCGTCGAATCCACCCGCGAAGAAGTCGTAGTCGCCTTCTTGAGCTTCATACTCTTCTGAATATTATTTTTGAGTGTAGCATGTGAGTACATAAAGTACTCCGCAAGTCTTGGGAAAAATGCATAGATGCAAGGCTTGACAAAGGAAGGCTATATGGTTCTTTTGCACAAAGCAATATTTTAAAATTTCAATTACTACTAATTATTTTCGAAGGCAACCATTTAATAAAGTAAATGTTTTAACAGAAACTATCAATAATTCTATAGTGAAGGTTCCATCTACCAACACTAGCTTAAACATCTTGAACAAGTTTAATACTGCGGGTTACATCCACCCTCTCTGACTCCAACTGCCAGGATACCCTTCCGAGAGTTCCCTCCACTCTCGGAATACAAAACTTTTGATTTTAAAATAAAACCAGAAATCTACCATGTGAATGCATTCCTTGCCCGCCCTTGACTGTGGGCACGGCTATTCGAATAGTTTTACACTCTGCAGAGGTTGTGCAACTTTACCTACAAGAGATAATTTATCCTAAAAGTCAACACGCTTCCTTTGGCATGAGACCCAGATAAAATATCACAAAGCTTTTACCTTACTCTAATCTAGCTAGATACCACCCGCTGAGGTTTCACCGCAGGTAGGCTAACTGCCCGAACCGAAGCCCCCTCTTGCGCCATATGAGTATAGTAAATCCCTGTCCCTCACTGTGAATAACCAGTCCATCCCTGGCACCCACTTTCCACTGGTGGCACCTAAACTAGACTATCGTAAGTTAGTCAGCTAGGTCATACCCATATAGACTTGTGGTTGTACGGTTAATGCTCAGTCTGGACAAACACAAGCGTCGGTCCTTAATTGACTAGGGTGGAACATACACTTAACAAGATCTCGTGCTTGCTGCACCAACCCAAACTTACCATCCACCCTAATCTAAACCAACTTCCACATTTCATTTTATTTTAAAAGAACAGTGGCAACTCCAATTACCACTAAATTTGTAAACATAAGGGGTATTACAATAATTCATAATTTCCCATTTGCAAGATTTATGAGGTATTCAATAGCATGGCTAAGCATTGTTCTACCATTCTAATACCAACAATTAAATATATTACTCTCATTAATGAGTCAAAGGAATTTCTAGGGCTGAAAACGGTCGGAAACGATCGGTAGGAGGTCAAATCACTTTCAGTTCCACATTATTTTTTCGAAAACGAAATCGATACGATATTGTCGAAAACGAGAACGACATCGATATTCCGGTAAATTCGGAAACGAAACTATTCGATCAAAAGTGCATCGATAACGATCGAAAATTATGAAAGCGATAGCTAAAATACGATATTCTCCACATTTAAAGAAGCCAAAACATGCAACCATAATCAATTCTAAGCAGTGAGAGTGAGAGGTTTGGAAGATAATATGATGCGATGATTGTCCTGGAGTTAGTACATATTATAGTTGGCAGATGTATAATTCATCTTGCACTTTTTAGTGGGTGCTTAGCTTGCTAAGGGAGGTTTGACCCCATGTGGCCTTTTTTTTACTGCCGTTGGTTTGCATATCAACGTCATGGCGGGCAAGGGCAGGGCAGTCGGTTTCTTATCTTGTGAGGTCAGAAATGGGGCCACGAGAGAAAGGACGTAACATACGACGGCTGAGGTCACAGGCTCGCGGCGACAGTAATGTTTAAGCAGAACGGATAAAATGAAAATTGCAAAGATTGCTTGTAGTGACACGGGGCTTTTAGATTACTCGGCGGGTAGCCGAGTAGGCGTTCTTTTTCGATGTTTCTGTTCTTTTGAAAAAACGGAACTCGAGTCTTTACCGGTTAGAGCTTATGAACTCAACACACTGCTTCTCTTTTGTGATAACGTGAGCAGCCTGAAATCGGCGGGTGGAGCAACGGCGACACCGTCGACGGTTCCGGGGGCGACAACGGACGCGCCTCGCGAGATGCTGAGGCCCACAGGCGGCCAAGCCGGCGGTGTTGGCCCCGACGGTCAAGGCGTGATGGTCGGGGACAACTCTTGGCTCGCTAGCCTCGCCACCGGCGACGCGACCTCGTCGCCGTCAAGGCTGGCACTCCGGGCCGCGCCGCTCGCACTGCTCATGCTCCCGCTGCTGCTGCTATAGAATTACGGGAACCAACCGGACAACGGACAAAAATCAAATGGAAATTTTGGTCAAAAAAAAAACGATGGGCCTCACGTTTGCACGGGCCACCAGAAGCGAAGCGAGACGGTGGTGCCCGCTGAGAGGAGGGACGCCGTTGGAGTTGCGCACGGTGGGGTTGCGCAAGTTGGGGAATGGAAATCGGTAATTACCGACGGTAATTACCGATTAAATACGGTATTTTTCGAAAACGATCGGAAGAGAGCTAAATCGTTTTCGTTTTCGTTATCGGATATTTTTACCGTTCTCGTTTCCGTTTTATCGGTTACCGTCACCGTTTCCGTTTAGGGGAAAAAATCGGTAATTTTTCGAAAACGATTTTCGGTAACCGAGAATTACCGTTTTCGTTTTCAGCCCTAGGAATTTCTAGGGTTGCAAAGGTACATGGCATTCAAATTCAAGTGAGGGCATAACAAGGTTGGATATAACTAATGCCTTAAGATTTGAACTAATATTTTATATAAATAGCAATGCACATAATTTAAAATAATTAAAACATTTCAAAATCATAGGTTCAAGATGATCAAAGGAGACTTGCCTTCTTGAGCATGGTTTGGTTCTTCTTGCTGCGACTCGACAAACACTTCGGCAACGTCGGTTTCTACGCGCGAAATAACAAACAAACAAATAAATATATACAAATAAAATCACAAAAATATAAAATATATACTGAAACTTAGATTATGATTTTAAACAAATTTAGAAATTTGAATCACTGAATTCGGAGTTTGGACGAGGGAGAACGAGCGATTGGAAGTTTGATCGGTTTGGAAATTCCAGAAAATGCAAAACGAGGGAATATTCTCTGGAATCTTATTTTGGCTGATTTTTGGGATATTTTGGATTGTATGACACGTGGGGCCCGGTTGTCATTGGCCAACAAAAATTTTGGCAAGCCCAAACCGAAAATTGCCTTGCCCTGGAATTGAACTCACAACCTCATGCATGCACTAACATGCATCCACTAGCCAAGTGGCCACTTGTTGTTTCTTAACAAAGGAACAACAACAATACCAAATAAACATGGAGGAATATGATTAAAGGAATCATGGAGGTACGCGGGGGCGCGCACGGGAGGCGACCTCGCCGGCGGCCGGAGGCGGGGCGTCGAACGGCGGCGGGGTGGCCGGGGCGGCGGCGCGGCTTACCGGAGGCGGCGGGGTTGCCCGGAGTGGCCGGCGGCGGCGGGAGGCGGTGGTGGCGGCGGTGGGCTGCAGGGCGACGGTGGGAGACGGCCGAGCGGCGGCGGCGACCGGTAGGGGGTGGCGCACGGTGGCGGGAGAGGTGGGAGGTGAGGGCCGGCCGAATAGGAGGGAGGAAAGGGAAGAATGGTGGTGGAGAGCCAATTTATAGAAAGAGAAGGGAGGGGAAGAGATTTCGGTTTTTAGTGGATTAAAGGATGGGAAACGGCCGGGGGATTGATGAGGGTGATTAGGGCGTCCGTTTCCATGCTTTAATCGGGAGTTAAGGGGGAGAAACGGCGGAGTTTCAAGAGCTCTAATTGTCATTCATGGTGGAGGAGAGAGAGAGTGGGAGGAGGAGGAAGAAGAGGTTGAAGAAACATATGACATGTGGGGTCCATGTGTAATAGAGAAAGGGAGAAAGTGAAGGGGTACGGGCCGTCAGATTTGCGACACGTGGCAAGTGGATGTTTCATGGCTCTTGGATTTTATGAAGGGGTAAGTGATCATGTGTGGCTAGGATTAAAAAGTGGAGAGAGGTTGATTTAATCTGAGAGCGACACGTGGCGGCTAGGAATAAATTGATTTTTATTTTCGGATTAAATTTCAGAAATTACTAGAAACTTTATAAACACTTGGACAAATAATATTTAACATCTCAAAATTCCATAAAAATCATAAAATATTCCTGGAATTATTTTAGACTTAGTAAAAATATTTTTAATTTCAGATTTGAATTTAATAATTTTATAAAATACTTTTTAGCTTTGCAAATTGATTTTAAATTCAGAAAATTCTCAAAAATTACTTAAAATTTAGGGAAAGCTAGGAAAAATATAATTTTCCCTTTTTGGCTTTAATAAAATATTTAAAATACATTTTCTTGCTTTAAATTTTGAAATAAAATCCAGAAAATCAAATAAAAGCCAAGTAAAATCTAAGTACTTTAAAATAGTTAATTTGAATTTAAATTTTTCCCGAAAGCCAAATTTTGGGATGTTACAGAGAATCAGGAGATGGCTTGAAGTAAAGTCATAGTCTAGAGGCTCAAGTATGCTGGAGGAAACGATCGTGCTCGAGATGGGGCGATACATGTTGGAGCTACGGGGGTGTGGTCTAGAGGCTACAACACGTGATAATTTTGGAGTGTCTAAAATTGAGTAGTTAATAAAAGTTAAAAAAAACATGTATTACAAAAGGGTTTCAGGTCCCTTATTTATTGGAATTGAAAAAAACTCATGGTCGTGAGATAAAATTATGGTTTAGGCTCTAGACTATAAATACAGATAGGGTTAGATACTAACCCGAAGGTTGGATAGATACAATTTTTATGCTAAAGTTTAAGAGATGTCAGGAGTGTACTTTATAGCCACACAAACATGATCTAAAAATAAAAAAAATTAGATATTCAGAAGAAAAAGCCGGCGGCGCTAGTGCATCGCATTTCATCGCTTCGTTCTAAGGCATCGTGGGGCGTCTCCCTTCTTGATTTGCATGCGACACCAGCGCTCGTCTTGATTCTTGGTTTTATCCACGAACGTGTTTTTCTTTGACCGCTACACGTACCTCTTTGACCGCTGCACCTACCCGAGTAGAGAGCACCACACGTGCATTGGAATTTGCATGCGGGACACACATGACAAAGGAAGACAGTGAAAGCGGCGCCGTTGAATTTTTCAACCTGCTGCTACAGTAACTAAGTACTGTAGCAATCATACTACGTACATTTGCTACAGTAATTGAGAAAAGATATTTTCTCCTTTTGCTATCTTTTATTTTTTGTTTTTGATGTGTGATAGATTGAACAATCAGGAGACTGTGGATTTGAGAAAAACGCTTCCACTGTAGATTATAATCATTCACCACCTCTGATTATCATCACGATCCTACAAGTGGTATCAGAGCAGGATGCGATGGCATCAGATGAATCGTTTTTCAAATAAGCCACCATTTTTCGATGGATCAGATTATATCTATTGAAAAATACGCATAGAGGTTTTTTTATAAGCACAAAATAATACTATTTACCAAAAAGTAAAAAATCCATATGAAGTGTCTCCTGTTGTTACTACTAAAAATCCATTTGCAATTCAATTAGTACAAGATGTATATAAAATTTTGTTGTGATGATGAATAATTGAAAATGTTACTATAGATGTTATTTGAGGTGTGTTTTGTATGTGGACATATGTCGGTCAAGTTAGAAAGAACTTATGCTGAAAAAAGATATTGCTTTGGTCTTTACATATGCAGGGTAACTCGGAACGAGGACCGAGAGATGGCTTGGTGTAAAATCATAGTCCAGAGGGTCAAAAATGCGGAAAGAGACGGTCATGCTCAAGTTGGAGCGCATGGAAATCAAATATGGATGATGCGTGTTGCAGCTATGGAGGTGTGGTCTGGAGGCTACGACATGTAACAAAAATTGAAAAACTCATGTTACGTAAGGGTTTCGGGTCCCTTATTTATGGAATTGGATAAGACCTAAACTATAAATAGATATGGGGTTAGGGGCTAACCACAAGGCTAAGAAAATACAATTTTCATGCTAGTGTTTGAGAGGTGCTAGGAGCACACTTTGTAGCCACAAACATGATAATCCAGAAATAAAATTAGGTTAAAAAAGGTCTGGGGGTGGCACATCCTCTTCGTGTCCTTGATCCGCTCAAGCCAACGTGCGAAGAAACATCCTCGGTCCAATAGGGTGACATAAGTTTTCTATAAGAGGTATCATATAAGAATTTTGCTGAGGTGGATGAAAGAGAAAGAGGAGAGAGAAGGATATCAACTATAATTCTGTAGATGGTCAAAACACGAGAACATAGCCTGATATAGACATTTTTATTCCACTGTATCAATATTGTTTATATTTTAGAGATAATCTATTATAAAAAACATCTTTAATATTTATATAAATGATCTAAATAATACTATAAATAACAACTGTCTTTACTATTGTATATACCTCAGCCGCACCCGCGCATGGCGGAGTGAGTTTTTCTTTGGCCGCGTGCGTTTTACCTCGGTCGGCGTCAACAGCAGCCAGAGTTACAAGGAGAGAGAGAACTTCAATCGGCTCACGCGCGGCTGCAGCGATCGAAAGCAACATCCATGAATTTTTAGTCATCAGTGCACAGCACCACTAGAAGCTACGCATACAATTTTTAGTATGTGCTACAGTAATTCGCTACAGTGGCGCGCTTCAGCTACAGTACCATAACTGTAGCTACAGTAATATACTACAGTTCAAGCAGAAAAGAATCTTTTTCTTTTGTTGTTTTACGTGGTTGGATAATCAGAAAATAGTAAATTTAAAAAAAATGATATCTGTTGTAGATTACAATCATTCGCTTCGTCTAATTGCTAATGACGATCCTACAGATTTATACACCATCATCACCAGTACAGTTTTAACAGAACTTGGGTGTGATTGTTTTGACTTCAACTTTTAGCTTCCGGCTTATTTTTCACTATTCATAAATTTTGTCTTTTTCTGAACTTTTGGCTTTTTGTTGAGCTTTTTTGCGGGTTCTTTTTTCCCGTATTTGTTTGTATTATACGTAATAGGCTAACATATTTTTTATTTTTTTAAATTTAATTATGCTAAATAAGTCTCTGTCAGCTATAGTGTTTTTTCAGCCAGCTACAGTACTTTTCAGCTATAAGCCACCAAAAATAAGCCTAAATGATCACCACCACGTGAGAAGTTTTAAGGTTGCCTTAAAAAATCACATCCGTTCATCTTTATATGAAATTACCAACTATACATGGTGTAGAGAGGATTTGCGCTCCAAACAATACTCTTCCCAGGAGAGCTTGAAACCCAAATAGAGACGAAGGAATTTGAGGAAATAAAATAAAAGCCCACAGGTTAATGCACCATCAGGGGAATCGTCCAAATGGAGGACGTCATACACATCCCCCACCAACAAAGAGGAACCTAGCAAAGAAAATCACGAAGTTATCAAAACGAAAGCAGTGAATCGAAGAGAGAAGCAACATATTTTAGTACGGATAAAAAAGAATTCATAGCCAATGAGATGCTTGAGCTGATAAGTTTAATGATCAGAAAAAAAAGGTATAGTATTTTTTCCTGACTTGACAAAGTCATAGTATTACAGGCCTCAACTTGTAACAGCAATTTTCCTTTATGTATTTAGTACATTTAAAGATTTTTGGTCCAAAAGGAAAAAAAATTTCTTCTAGTCAATGACACCACGGAACACAACCAAAGTAGTACATAAAATTCCACTTCATAGAATTGTCTCCCACTGAATGCAAGTCACCACCATGGTTATCATAGTGGACTTAGCGACTACAGCGTGTGAGAGGCGTTAGGACGCCATGGTGTTCACAAGGCGAGGTACAACGAACAAAAGGAATTCAAACAAAACATAGAAAAATGGGATGACTTCTGCGTACCTTCCTGATTGTGTCCATTTCATAGAGCAGAGCATGGTTGAACTGTCCATCACTTACACCATCTCTAAATAGAACAATAGCAATTCAAGAAGGCTTCCTCCACAAAAGAGTGATACGAAAGGCATATCATAATTTGAGGCACATGATACCTGTAAAATATTATCATTTCAGGCTTACAGTTAGTCTTAATAAGGAATGCTATTAGACCATATGGATAGATCGTGAACACAGCGATGACGAATAATTAATTTTTGGATTGCATTAAAATTTACATTTGTGAATGTTTTAGACGATACTTTATTGCAAAACTGGAATTGCTGAAACATTCTAGGTTAAGCGGTCTGACTGCCTTGTCTTGGACGGTCTGATCGGTAGTCGTCGACCACGGTTGGTAGTCGAAAGCGCCGACCATGGTTGGTTGTCGGATGTTTCAACCTTGATCGGTAGTCGATAGTCGTAAGCTACAGTGAACCAATCATAAGTTATAGTGAACCAGTCAATAATACAATGAATCGGTCAAAGGTCGTAGTTACAATAACCGGTCGGAAGTCGTGAACTACAGTACCCGGTCGATGGTCGTAGCTACAATACTTGATCGGTGGTCGTAGTTACAATACTTTGTCGATAATCGGAGCTACAGTGCCTAGTCGGTGGTCAGAGCTACAATGAATGGTCGATGGTCGGTAGTCGTAGGCTTCGAGTGCTGCAATTCTTGTGACTTTTGAGTATCCCGAGTACTCATAATCTTTGAGTACTCGTGTTGGGCCAGCGGTATGACCGGCATGTGCATGACGGTCAGGCTAGTCTTCTGAGTGATCAGAGGTTGATTTTTGGAAATTGTGAAAATTAAGGTCATGGATGATTTGATTTGTGTTTATAGATGGACAAGGGTGTGTTATGCGTGTGTGGACTGATGTTGGTCAAGTTGGAGAGAACTTATGCTGAGAAAGCGTTCTTTGGTTTTTGCATGTGCAGGTTGGGCATTGAGATGATCATGGTCGATGACGAAAAGGACCAAAACTAGGATAGGGAATTCCGAGGTTCAGGCGGTTGATGATGTCACGAGGTAGTCGGGCTCACGTTGGAGCACATGGAGATCAAAGGTGGATGATGCGTGGAGAACCTACGGGAGGTGTGGTCCTGAGGGCTTCAAGACGTGATTAGTTGGAAGGTGTTATGAAAGGAGTCTATAACTGGAATGTTTAGAGATATTGAAAACTCATGTTTGGAAGGGTTTTGGATCCCTTAATTTTTGAAATCAGATAGGATTTTGTGTTCATGTTGATGAGGACACAGTTTGGGACTCTAGCATTTAAAAGGAAGAAGAGGTTAAGGGTTAACTATGGACTTGGCGACAGCTTTTGCACGGCTTGGGAGAGAAAGCTTTGAGAGTTTTTGTGCTAGGGTTTGAGGCGTGCCGTGAGGGCACTTTGTAGCCACAGAACATGATTCAAAAATAAAAGATTAGATTTATTTTGGAAAAGTTAGTCGGCATCGGCGGCGTATTTTCTGGACATCATTTTTGACATGTTCTCGTTACGAGCAGAGTAGTGCGTGGTGAGATAGCATTCCTCCGTCGATTTGATCACTTGCCGAACCATCCATTCGATCACCGCCAACAACATCGGCAAGGAAAGCAGACCAGAGCATATCAACTCGAAGGCGCTGAATTCTCAAAGGCACAGGTGATCAAAAGGTTTTGCTCCTGGTGTTGAAATTTGAGTACGTGCAAATTGGTCGAGGATCAAGCGAGTGGTCGAATGCTGAGCAGTCTAACGCCGAGCGATCGAATCCATCACGAGCACTAAGAGATTCCAAGAAGCGGAGGCAATCATTCACCCCTCTAGTTACGGTATTCGATCCTACAAATGCAAATATGTATGCAATCATCAACTCTCTGCAGAAAATGAGGAGCATTTTAGTTTCAAGCATATATGTTGCTATTGATTATCTGATGACAGGCCTCTATAGATTCTTGACTAACCTTGTTCAGAGTGGCAACATGAACAAGTTTCTCTGACGCTAATAGTGATCTAGCAACTATACGCATGGGTGACCAGCTACCATCAAGGGCAATTACTTCCTGATCAAGGGCAATTACTATACGCATGGGTTACTTGACTACTCCCAAAGAAAAGGGCAATCCATAGAACTGAAAGGGCCAAACAGATCTCCATGCCAAGAAATAGTAGCCCATTGTCTTCAGTTGATATTGGGCATCAAAAGTAAAATTGCTAGGAATGGGATCTCCATTGTGTTTTTCCTTTCTTTGTTATGTTTCGCACGTTCTTAACTCTATGATGATATTGGCTCATTTCATGACACAAATAAATTGGACAAAAAAATAAGTTATGAGATACACCAGGGGAAAAATGGCACAAAAGTATATGAGATGCGAAAAGTGCAAAACTCGCCACCTTTTCTTGAAGTTATCAGATGACATCTTCCAATTTACGCCCAGAACATCATACATCAGCCCTAATATTCGAGTAACCTACAACCGATTTCATGAAAATAAAGACCAATAGTTTAATGGTTCACAGCAAATCAAAACCAGATGTGTAAATTGTGATTCCCAAGCAAGAACAAGCATAAAAAAGGTTTCAAGTATGACCTAACAAAAAAAAATTCCGACCAACCACAATTTATCCCAGTTTCAACATAATACTAGAAAGATGATGAGAGATAATTAGCTATGTAATTAGTAATCACGACACATCAGAATGTCCCCTTAAATAGAACATGACTACAATTTACCCACTTCAGCTGTATTCGCTATAGTTCGCAAAAAGTAAAATGATGTGGGGGTGTGTCTCGATCTTCACAACATAGAATTATGGATAACTAATCTGTGCAACCTAGAATCGATGTGGCCAACCGCCGTCCCTATATAGCAACCTGCAACACTTAAATTACTCAACCACACGCTACGGTCTTCATCTACTTACTATCGTAGAGTAGACATGTTTAAACAACACCTAGGAATCATAAGAACAATGGAGTGTCAACTCAGAAATAACATCTAATCCCAATTAATAGTGGAAATAGCTCACATAAAAAGGAACAAGTGTTCTACTAATATTCTCAACCATGAACTTATGTGATAAATGGAGGGAAACACCCTCATATTTATAGCCTTCTAAAGTCAGGTTGCTACATTACTAAACAGTGTTCGCTATAGTAATTGTGACATATGCGATGACCTCTTCATGCTGATCTTCTATAGCTATATGATCTTTTGTGGCTATGTTAACTTATGCATTTATATCATATTCATGATGATCTTCTGTAGCTATATGATCTTCTGTAGATAGCTTCTCATGTCTCCAATACTTCTTTTTCATCCATTACCTTTTCCTCGAATTTAAGGACACATAAAATGAAAGCATTAGTAGCGACTAATTCTCATAAAGATAAAAGTAGTTGCTAAGGAAAAGATTCACCTCTTGTCACATTTGTCTTGATCTAGCCTTTGTTATTGGTCCAATTGAAACTTGTATAGTTATTTCAACACTTGAAGTGGACGATGTAATATACTTGCTAATGTTGTCCTCGTCATAAAAATTCTTCATCAGAAGAGCTATTGCCTTCCCATATATTAACAGATTTTTATGTTTTCTCTCGCAGTGCAATACACGCGTCAAGAGCAGAGGCGGATCTACAGGGTATGCCGGGTGGGCCCCGGCATACCCTGTGGCGGTGGGATCCAGCTGAAGTACCGGTTCGGCTTCGCTCGCCTGCCGCACGCGTGACGCGCCGCTCGATCCTCAGCGTCTCAGCGAGACGGTTCGCCTTCGCCTTGTTGCCGCACGCGTGACGCGCCGCTCGTCGCACGATCCTCAGCGAGACCGAGACGCGGAGACGGTTCGCCTAATCACGGAATCACCTTCGCCTGCCGCACCGCACGCGTGACGCGCCGCTCCGCTCGATCCTCAGCGAGACGGTCGTTCGATCGTTCGCCGCATGACAGATCTCAGAAGAATAAACGGCAGGACTGCATGAGAGGCAAAATCAATCAGGTAATCCGTAATCAACTTCTTCTATTTTCAGTTGTTCTGGTGTGAGCATGAGTGCATGTCTGCATGACTTGCATAGTTGCATCCAAAGCTTGATTAGTTGATTTTGCTCTATTTGCAATTGCCGCAGGTGATCGTCTACTTAATTTCTTGCATGCTAAATCTTTGAATGTGATTATGCGCATGACATATGCCATTTTGACAGGAGCATGAATGTTGATGCACATATTTAGTGTAGGTCAGGATGGATATATATGATAACAAAATATGGTTTTTCTCAGTACAAGTCATGTATGCTTGCATCATGTGCACAGTTTTTTTTCAGATTATGGCCAAAAGTTAGTATTGATGTCATATATATACAATTTGTATTCACCAGTCGTAGAAGAATACTACTGTCTTTTGTCGCTAGAGGCTGGTTTGTCTCTGCTGCTTCGAAGCAAATTGATCAGTATGACAGTACAAACACACGGTAGTTACCAGTATGCCTCTCATATCCCTTTTTTACATTTCTTGCCAACTACTGAACAAAAATTAGGAAGGTCTCGATCATGTTCATGTTCTAAGGTCCTTATCTGTATTGTTGTCCAGGACAGAATTTCAGTACACTGAACTATAATTTGCAGCCGGAACTGAATCTTCGTTCAGAAATAAAATGGTCGATGACATCTGAACAAAGCGAGCAATAGATCCTTTGTTTTTACCTTTTGAGCTCACTGTTTGTTTACAAAAGATACGCACATATATGTTTGATATTATGAGTAGGTCAGTAAAATAGGAAAAATGAACTTATGTTATTGTTTCACTTGTCTAATTAAAATATCTGGAACTCGTGCCTATTTAATTTGTTCATCTATGATAGCAAATGAGCAGTACATTGTCTAATGCTGCAGAGGACTTTTGAGAACAAGACTTGTTGAGCATTCTGTCATTCTCCTCACATGTCACACTAAGAACATATCTTGTCTGGTGCTTGTGACCTGAAATATTATAGGATTGTATCCATGCACTATTCACAAGCACAACTCAGATTTTTACTATAATCAGTTTCATAATCTTTTATCATCAGATGTTTGAGGCTCAGCGTCATGCAGTAACTAAGCTGAGAACTGATTTACTTGAAATGCTTTTGCTTTGTAATGTCTTTGAAGATGATATAATCGAGACTTTCATGTCCTTTAGAAAGCGTAGGCTAAAAAAATCAGACAAGTAGTATTATAAATCTCTTTTATATATATTTGAGACTATTAGTATGGTGTTTAACTATTTATATTGTAATTTGTGTAAGTTTCTAATTTAATCCTTGAATTTAAGACTTATCATATTATTTAGTGTCTATATACCGAACTACAGTGCAACATTTACAATTATTTACCGAATTGACAAATTATTTTACCGAATTACATATGAAAATTTTGGTGCGGTATACCTTTTGGTAAAATTCTGGATCCGCCACTGGTCAAGAGTCACGCCACCAATAATAAAGAAAGTTCCCTTGGAAAACTTGAAACGAATTAGTGAAGAAACCCTACCTGACGGAGCTCATTGGTGATGACTGGGAACTCGCCGATGATGTTGCGAATGATCTCCCGCGCCTCCTCCACCCTATCGGACTCCTCCAAGCCCGAGCCCAACGAGTCTCTGGAAACGCCGCCATGCCGTCCGTACTCCTCGTCCGGCCGCCGCCGCTAGTGGTCTTCACCGCGGGAACTGTATCTGACCGGCCACTGCTCTTGTGGCGGTGGCGGCGGGATGAGGATGAGGACGATTTTTTACGCTTCCTGCTGCAGCGGCTGCGACTTCGGGGCTCGAGGCTGCGGCAGTGGCGAAGGGAGTGGAGGAGGGAGGGACCGAGGGAAGCTCGTCGGAGGGATCTTGGATGACGACGGTGCCGGGCTGCCGGCAACCAACACCACTGAGTGGCGGCGCTGGCGGCTAGGGTTCCACTCGGGTCAGCGAGTCGCCTCTCTTTTGTTCTCCCGCTTGCTTCACTGCACAGTATGTGTCCCTCCAATGAGTCAATGACACAAGCTCACTTAATATCGCTCTCTCTTCTCACTCACTTGGCAAGGTGCCCGCCCAGGTATTCACTTTGGATGACTTTGCGACGCCGTGGACGACTAGACATCCTGGGCACTTGCCTAACTTGCCAAGGTATGGCAGACCTCCATGGCATCTCCCTGCACTGCTGTGACGCCAAGGCGACGACTTAGCGACGCCGTGGCATCCATGGTAACCACTGAAGTAACTCAAAACATTCACGCAGTGCTGTTTTAGGAAGTGGTCCAGATGTGTCACTAAACAAATTGTGCTTCATGTAGGTACCAAATGTGAAGTTAAACTTCATTTAATTTTCTGCTTCAGCAGTTAGGTAAAAAACAGTCAGTTGCTAATCGTACCGAATCTTTTTTTTTCTTTTTCTCTTGGCTCCTTTTGCCGATCAAGGTTGCACAATGACAACTAACAAGTAAACAAACAGCTCAAACAAGAAGTCCTCATGGTAATCAATACTGCAATAGGCATACCTTTCTTGCAAAAAAAAAAAAAAAATCAATGGTCATGTACATGTCAGCGACATAACTGTTCAAGACTTTTTTTTCCCTGAGAATAGAAAAGCATAAGACCTGATGTAATTGACACTACAAGAATGACATTTTTTTTAGAGAGACAGACTACAGGACTGACTTGACTGCATTTCTAGTGCACGTACTACAAGTTTTGGGCCACCACAAAATCTTCAAATTTATACTAAAAACCAAACATCCTTTAACAATATCTGTAATGAAAACCTTGTACTCGCCTGAGAAAATTTAGTATACACACCATATCAAAAAGGATGAAAAATAAATAAGAACCTTCCTATCAACGTAACTATTGAAAAGCCCCAGAAGCCATCTAATCTCAGCTGAATGGCTCAGGTAAACCAAAGTGAGTGGGGTTGGACGCAACTCGAGCTGTCTGGGCTGTCTGTTGTTTGGACGGGATTAATCCTAGGGCATCCTTATTGCACAATGTCGGACCCGAATTTTACAATCTAGAATCCTTTGTAATTCTACCAGACTATTTTCTAAATCAGTAGATAGTGCTCACATATACATTGCTAAAGCAATTTATACATCGCTTGAACCATACCATACATTAATCATACACATTAGAATCACCACATCAGGTGATAGTTTACATAAGGGCCAGTCAGACAAAATATTTACAATACAAAAGTGGAAGCGAAAGTAGTAAACAAAAAGGGTAGGGCAAAGAATATTCACAGGCAAGCGACTGGGAGTAAAAGTGAATGACAGATATTATCTAAGTCTAGTGATATATGTGCACACAATCTCCATCAAATCTACTCGTCTGGGACAAGCGTGTACAGTAGATTGTCCTAATTCTCTTCATTGGCTCTTTCATCTAGACCAGATGCATCATTGTAAGTATAATGATCTTGTTCACCTGTTTTTGATTGTATTGAGTGAGTGTGAGCACAAACCATTGTACTCTGTGAGCCAACATATAGTGTGCAATTATATAGATGTATGGCTTATCAAAAGATGGTTGCTTGATTTGCCAAATAACTTGAAACATGTTGCTTTATTTGCCAAATGCCGTGAAAATTTATAATAACTAGGATCCTCTGAGACTTAGCAGTTTTAATTAAATCATATTTTTCTAAAGTGTGTAAAAGATTTGCAATAGTAATAGTAGTACAGATTCCATCCTCCGTTACATAGTTCTGCACGTCATGCTAATTTTTCAGCATTACATCCACTTAACTCTATCATTGGGAACGACATCCCAAGGCAACACAAAGCAGGGTCTTCACTGTCTGATACTTTTCAATCCTACTCATAAAGTTTTTGACATAAAACTATATTGATGTAAGTTCCCATGCCCGCCCATGACCGTGGATAAAGCTGTTTGAATAGTTTACACTCAGCAGATGTTGTACACTTTACTCACAAGAGACAATTAACTTGTAGCTCCACATGATTCCTTGGTCATGCAGATGAGTAAATCATCATAGTAATCTTTTAGTTTACGTCACCCCTTTGTCATCTCACCCATATGGGTTTCTCCCACACGCACTTGCACTACCTCACTCCACCACCAACGAGATGGCTCTAGGGTCCAATAAATTTACTAAGCTAAGTTGTACTGTTTCATAGATTTATAGTTGTACTATTTTGCATGGGAGGTCATGATAAGATTCGGTCCTTAGGGCTATATGGATAGTTCTACCACCATTACTACAGAAAACAATATTACAGACGGTTCAGAAACGTCATCACAGATGGTTTTCTGAACCGTCTGAATTTATGGATCAGTGATAATGGAAGGTTATCACAGACGATTTTCGAACCGTCTGTGGTGTAAATATCACAGACGGTTTTTAAGTAAAAACCGTCTGTGATATATCAATATCACAGACGGTTTTTGCTTAAAAACCGTCTGTGATATTCCTTTCAACCCCTAAATCTATTTCTGTTTATTGGCTAGCCTTAGGAAATGCTAGCCATGCCCTCGGAAACAAGCAGATATACATACAATTTCTGACAAACATACAACATCCAATTCACATACAAATATACAACATCCAATTCACATCGCACTTCATTTGACAAATATAAAACATCCATTTGACAAACATAAAACATCAATTTCGCAAATCAATTAATTGAAATGAAATAAAATATCCATTAACAAATATACAATTACAAAAGATGTACGTTGCATTTCCACTTAGATTGTAACATTGCATTTTTTATTGCTCTATCACTCCGGAATCGAGGTCTCGCGAAAGGAACAGAGCCATAATCAACGAACTTTGTCAGGCTGCACAAGCAATACTTGGATGGTGCATGATTGCCATTCAAGTATTGCTTGTGCAGCCTGACAAAGTTCGTTGATTATGCACTGTTCCTTTCGCGAGACCTCGATTCCGGAGTGATAGAGCAATAACAAATCATGGTGCGAAGTGGAACTTTCCAGCTGGGTTTATGACGTTAGCCACCAGAAAGTACGCCATCTCTCCTCGAATGTGTGAAAGGTCGGGTTGTTTCAATGCAGTTGACGGGATGAACGCATCCTGTCGATAGGAATATCAATGTGCGTATATATAACGTGATAAGTATGAAGTAATTATGGGAAGATTGATAAACCTTGGAATTGGTGATCCTCGAGGAATCGAGGAGTAGTTCCATATGGTGGCAAACGTAGAATCCACATGTGTTGCCCGGTGACTACTGATGGCACTGCAAAAAATACAATGTGTTAATTCAAAAGGCATTACTACCAATTGTTGCATAGGATTAATTAATGTGTAATAGCAAATACCTTAAAATCTCGAGCATGTGTCAGGCCTTTGGCCCCTTGCTTCGAGACACCTCCCATTGCAATGTACATCGCGAACGCCCTACGTGATTCGAAAAAGTTAACCTTAGTCATTCGGAAGGAAAGAAAAAGTACAATATAGGTATGTATGGAGAAAATGTACTTACCTATCGATTACTTAGCTGACAACTGTGAAGTCCATTTTATTCTTACTTAGGGAATCAAGGTAATATACCTTGTTCCATTTTGGTACAATTACTATTAAAATCCAATGATAGTTTTGATTGAAGGGCATAACTACATATTCCTTATTGCGGCATTCCAGCAGTGCTGCTGCAATGTACCTCTCGACGATGGATGACTCATCGTCGATGGTAGTCTTGGCGACCAAGTGTGGGTCCAAGAAACCAACCGATGATGATTTGTATGTTCTAGCTTTAGTCAGCATGTGTCTATACATATACACACGAAAGCAATAAATTATATATGACATTTATCGGTATGACATGAACGGAGACTGTGATTGTACACACTTACAGCGTCCAGCATCGAATGAGTGAGACGTCAAGAGCGTTGAGCGTGAAAAGATCGAATAAATCCTCAAAGGCGACCACGAAGCACACTCTTGAAGATTGTGATGTAAATCATCCGGCATGAATTTGACAGTGACACTTGAGATCCGTTCTCCCTCTGGCTTATTGGACTGCTCCATATACCACTTGTGCAATTGCAGGTAACTATATGCTAGGGGTTGGAGGACCTTGTGCTCGAGCAACGGCTGGCCAAGCACGAATTTGCGGGCCAATAGCAGGTACGAGATATCATCATTGGTCTTTTTTGCTTTGCCCTTGCTGCCTCGGCTGTAGGTCGACTTAATGGCAGTCAACTGTAAAGGTAGCAGCGGTGCAAGTTGCTCTGGCGAGAATAGCACCCGTGGAGATAGCACCGGTGAAGCTAGCGGTGGTGGAGACAAGTCTTGTAGTGGAGATGGCACCAGTGCATGTAGCTCTGGTTCGCACTGCCCTTCTGGTCCTGTCACCGGTGAAGAAACCTCCAGGGAGATGTCGCTTTTGAGCCACTGGATGAATGTTCCAATGGCCTGCCCTAGAGTCACGATCTTGTCGTTGGGGGGCTTGGTAGTGGGACGACCTCAAAATTGATATGCACACCATCCACATTAACTTTTGCGAGGCCTAGCGCTAAAGCTTGACCGTGCAGCATGGCCCCGATACCAGACGGATATGCCTGGCCCCAAGCAGCGTGCAAGGGAACAGAGGCATATCTCACTTGGAGCCTGCAGTTCGTAGGCTCCTACATAACGATACAGAATTAGCTACTCGAATAGGCCTATCAATGGAGCAAGCATTCGAGAGATAATAATTATTACAAGGATGTCGTCCACAGGAAATTTGGCATCGGTTTGCGTCGGATTGGACGCGCAACTACTCGGACGGTTGTGCGGGCTAGCTAGCACAGGAGCGGTGGTGGCGGCCTGCTGACTTTCTGTATGTTTCCGCACCTCATCTCTGACTACATAAGCCAGCTCACCCATTAGATCCTCTCTAAGAGATGCCTTGATCTCTTCTCGTAGCCGTACGTCACGCTCGGCTTTGTTTCTCTTCCCGCGCCGATACATTTCGGAGTCATCTTGGAAACCATGTTTCCAAGGAACGTAAAGCCCAAGGCCTCTCGTACGACCCGGGTGCTCCTTGTTTTCCAGGGCCGCAGAGAGTATATATTTCTCCCTTGTTCCATGGAATGATGTGAGACCCGGAGTAGAAACTTCCGGACCCCCCTGTGCATTACAGTACTAGTCCCAGATCAAAGCTAGTACACACAGATAACCAGAAAAAACGGTACATTGTCATCCACGATTTATTACAATAATAACTGAAGTTTTACATTGGTCATTGCCTTACAAAGGTTCACAGAACCTTAAAACGAAAATAAACACAGCGGAAGCAAAAAGTAAATTAATCGACCCATCAATCTGCCACAGGCAATTGACTGGGGAAACGAGTCCTAAGCATCTTGGAAGAATCCACCGCATCCACACTCGGCACAGAAGTCGTACTCTCCGGCTTGAGCTTCTTCATCCTCTGTTATTATATTTATAGAGCAACAGGTGAGTACAAAAATGTACTCCGCAAGTCTTGGGAAAGATGCATAGATGCAAAGCTTCACAAAGGAAAGCTATATGGTTCTTTTGCAAAAATCAGCATTTTATTTCAAATCTACATAATTACTTCAAAAGCCATTTTATAAACATCTTGTTTTTCATAAATGAATTTAGATAAATAACTTAGTGAAGGTTAAACCACCAACACTAAAATTTTAGGCTATCTGCCAACTTTCAAAACTCAGGTTAAACCACCTGATCTGGTTACACCACCAGATTTAAATCATGAGAGTTATACCACTCTCAAATTTGCCAAATTATTTTATTTTAAAATCAAAATCAAACTTCTACCATGTGAATGCATTCCTTGCCCGCCCTTGACCGTGGGCACGGCTATTCGAATAGTTTTTACTCTGCAGAGTTTGTACACTTTACCCACAAGAGATAAATTATCTTAATAGTCAACATGCTTCCTTTGGCATGAGACCCAGATAAAATATCACAAAGCCTTTCACCTACTCCAGTATAGCTAGATACCACCCGCTAAGGTTTCACCACAACTCGAATCCACGAGTCGGAGCCCCCTCTTGCGCCGTATGAGTACAGTAAACCCTGTCCCTCACTATGAGTAACCAGTACACCCTGGCACTCAATACACCACTGGTGATATCTAAACTACACCTTTATAGGTTAGTTAGCTAGGTCGTACCCATATAGACTTGTGGTTGCACTGTTTTGCTCAGTTTGGACAAACACAAGCGTCGGTCCTTAAACGACCAGGGTGGTTCATTCACAATTCCAAAAATTCTCGTGCTAACTGCACCAGCCAAACCTTCCATCCACCCTTGTCAACTTTTCCCTTTAAAATTCATTTTTACTTTTAAATTAACAGTGGTAACATCCATTACCACTTTTCAAACAAATCATTTAACAATGGTAACATCCATTACCAATGTTCAAACAAATCATTCATCAAAACATTTAGCAAACATGCTACTCATTTGAGCATTATTACATTGATTTGCTACGCCAAGCATTTGCTAGTATTTAAAAATTCAACAGATGTAATACTAACTCATTATTGAGTCAAAGGGATATTCTAAGTTGACAATGGTACAAGGTAAACAATTTTCAATGGAAGGTATAACAAATTGGATATTTAACTAAATTTTCTAAATCAAATTATCACTTGATATAACATAAGCATGCAATAATTTAAAATAACTACCTAATCATTTTATAAATCATTTGAGCAAGTTGATCAAAGAAAACTTGCAAAACATAGGATCAAAATGATCAAAGGAGACTTGCCTTCCTGTGCTGGGTTGAAATTTTCCGGGGCTTGCTCTTGAAGTTCCTCGGACAAATCGGTCTCTACACGTAAATCGAGAAAACCAAATAAATAAAATAAATAAAAAAAATTCAAAAAATGAAACTAAATATACTAAATGAAAGATTGGAATTTTAGATGAATTTAGAAATTTGAATGGATCAATTTGGACTTAAAATGAGAAAGTTATGGCTTCCAGAAGATTAAATAGGAGGAAAAATGAAAAATCGGGTTTCGGGAATTATTTTTGTACTGAAAAATACTATTTATGACGTCATCAATTTTCGAATTTTCTGAGCGGGAAATATTATTTGAATGACGGGTGGGTCCGGTCTACCGTGAACCGGATCCACGGACCACGGGGTTCGCCAACGTGGCGCACCGGCCACATGGCGCCATGCGGGCGCGAGGTGGCGGCCACGCGGCTGCCACGCGGGCGAGGCCGGCCACGCGGGCGGCGCGCACGGGAGGCGCACGGGAGATGGCCGGCCGGCGGCCTCGCCGGTGGCCGGCGGCCGGCGGTGGGGCGGCGAGCGGCGGCGGGGTGAGGAGAGGCGGCGGCGGCTTACCGACGGCGGCGACGGGAGGTGGGCGGCCGGCGGCGGCGCAAGGAGGAGGTGGCGGCGGGGTGGTGCGGGAGGGCCGGCGGGAGACGGCCGGGCGGCGGGGAGAGGCGGCGCACGGCGGCGGGGTGGCGGCCGGAGAGAGGGAGAAAGGAGCCGGCCGAAATGGAGGAAGAAAGGGGAAGGAAATGGGGAGGGAGGCCAATTTATAGATGGAAAAGAGAGATGAAGAGCCGGCGGTTTAGAGATGATTAATGGGAGGAGACGGCCGGCCGTGAGTGGGGATTGATGAGGGCAATCAAATGCGCACGTTAGTTTGGAGTTTAATTGAGAGAAACGGCCGAAATCAAAGCTCCATTTTCGGTTTAATGGAGGTGGAGAGAGAGGGTGGGAGGAGGAAGAAGGTGAGGTTGAAGATGGATATGACATGTGGGTCCCATGTGTAATAGAGAGGAGAGGAAGTGAAGGGGTACGGGCCGTCGGATTTGCGACACGTGGCAAGTGAATGGATAAGAGGCTTTGGATTTTATGAAGGGGTAAGTTGTGGTGGATGGCTAGGATTAAAACGTGGAGAGAGATGGATTTCATCTGAGGGCGACACGTGGCGGCCTAGGGATATATTGATTTTTATTTTCGGATTTAATTTCAGGAATTACTAGAAACTTTATTAATACTTCAAAAATAATATTTAATGCCTAAAAATTCCAGAAAAATCATAGAATATTCGTAGAAGTATTTTAGACTTTAATAAAAATATTTTTAATCTCAGATTTGAATTTAATAAATTTATAAAATACTTTTTAACTTTGGAAATTGATTTTAAATTCTAGAAAATTCTCAATAATTACTTAAAAATTTAGGGAAGGCTAGGAAAAATATAATAACCTATTTTTGACTTTAATAAAATATTTTAAATACATTTCCTTGTTTTAAATTTTGAAATTAAATCCAAAAAATCAAATAAAAGCCAAATAAAATCCAATTATTTTAAAATAATTAATTTAAATTTAAATTTTTCCAGAAAGCCAAATTTTGGGATGTTACAAACCTACCCCCTTAGAAGGAATCTCGACCCCGAGATTCGGAAGGACTGAAAAATAGATCAGGGAACTCTGCTCGAAGATCCTCTTCACGCTCCCAGGTTGCTTCCGATTCTGGATGATTATTCCACTGCACTTTGCAAAATTTGATAGTCTTGTTTCTTGTACAGCGCTCTGCTTCTTCTAAAATCTTGACAGGAAATTCTGGATACGTCAAGTCTTCTTTTAAATCCACCTCTTCTAAAGATATTAATTCCTCTGGTACTCTTAAGCACTTCTTCAACTGTGATACATGAAATACATCATGTACATCTGACAACTGAGGAGGAAGCTCTAACTGATATGCAACTTCACCTCTTCTGGCTATAACTAGAAATGGTCCGATATATCTTGGAGCAAGCTTTCCACTGACCTTGAAACGTCGCATCCCTTTTAAAGGTGACACCTTCAAATACACATGATCCCCTGGTGCGAATTCCAACATTCTGCGACGATTATCTGCATAACTCTTTTGTCTGGTCTGTGCTACTTTCAATCGGTCTCGTATTAATCGAACTTGCTCTTCAGCTAGCTTCAAGACATCAGGTCCGAATACTTGACTTTCTCCAGTCTCTGACCAATATAATGGCGTTCTGCATTTCCTGCCATACAAGGCTTCAAACGGAGACATCTTCAGACTAGACTGATAACTGTTATTATAGGAAAATTCCGCGTAGGGTAAACTTTGATCCCAACTTGCTTTATTGACTAAAGCACACGCTCTTAGCATATCTTCCAATATATGATTCACTCGTTCAGTCTGGCCGTCTGTTTGAGGATGATAAGCAGTACTGAAATTTAAATTGGTGCCCAAAACTTCATGAAGTTTCTGCCAAAATCTTGAGGTAAATTGCGTTCCTCTATCCGATACGATCTTCTTTGGAACTCCATGCAGACATACAATTCTTGACATATAGAGCTCTGCCAACCTATCTCCTGAATAGGTAGTCTTTACAGGTATGAAATGTGCAACCTTTGTTAAGCGATCCACTATAACCCAGATTGAATCATACCCTGACTTGGTTCTTGGTAGTCCTGTTATGAAATCCATTCCGATTTCCTCCCATTTCCATTCAGGTATCTGCAGAGGTTGCAAAAGACCGGCAGGTCGTTGGTGCTCTGCTTTAACCCTTTGACATATATCACATAAAGCTACATATTCTGCAATTTCTCGTTTCATACTGGTCCACCAGTAACTTTCTTTTAGATCTTGATACATCTTTGTACTTCCGGGATGAATGGAATATCCTGATTCATGAGCTTCCTTTAGAATTAAATCTTTTATTTCCTTTCTCTCCGGTACTAAAATCCTTTTTCCAAACCAAAGAATTCCTTCTTCATCTTCTGAGAATCCAGGTGCTTTGCCTTTCTTCATGTTATCTTTTATTTCTTTAACATACTCATCTTCTTTCTGAGCTGCCTTGATCTGATCTTCTAAAGTGGGTTGGACCTTTAATGTAGACAGAATTCCTTCATTTATCACTCCCAAATTGAGACGCTGAAATTCTTCACGAAGAGTTGAATGACTGTCTTGAATCAACATATTGCTAACATGGATCTTCCGACTTAAAGCATCTGCCACTACATTGGCCTTTCCTGGATGATAATGTATTCCCACATCATAATCCTTTATCAGTTCAAGCCATCTTCTTTGTCTCAGATTAAGATCGGGTTGAGTGAATATATACTTTAGACTTTTATGATCCGTATATATTTCACACCGATTACTGATTAGATAATGCCTCCACAACTTTAGAGCATGCACTACAGCAGCTAGCTCTAAATCATGAGTGGGGTAATTCTCCTCATGTGGCCTTAACTGCCTTGATGCATAAGCAACAACCTTTCCTTCTTGCATTAGTACACATCCAAGACCTTGTTTTGATGCGTCACAATAAACTTCAAAATCTTTTCTAATATCTGGTAACCGCAGAACTGGTGCTGAAGTTAACCTCTTCTTTAACTCTTGAAAACTATCCTCACAGGATTTACTCCATTCAAATTTCTTCTCTTTCTTTAACAGCTGGGTTAAAGGTCTGGCAATCTTGGAAAAGCCTTCAATGAATCGACGATAGTAACCAGCTAATCCCAGAAAACTTCTGATCTCGGTTACTGTCTTGGGTGGAGTCCAATTTAATACATCCTTAACTTTTCCAGGATCTACAGATACTCCTTCTGCTGAAATTACGTGTCCCAAAAACTCAATTTCCTTTAACCAAAACGCACACTTGCTAAACTTGGCATATAACTGGTGTTCACGGAGTCTTTGCAATACTATCCTTAGATGATCCTCATGTTCTTTATCGTTTTTCGAATAGATAAGAATGTCATCTATAAAAACAACAACAAACTTATCTAAATAATCCATAAATACTTTATTCATCAAATTCATGAAGTATGCCGGGGCATTTGTCAGACCGAAAGACATCACCGTATACTCATATAGTCCATATCTTGTGGCGAAGGCTGTCTTTGGTATATCTTCTGGTCTAATCTTCAACTGGTGATATCCTGACCGAAGATCAATCTTGGAGAAGACACTTGATCCTTTGAGTTGATCGAACAGATCGTCAATCCGGGGTAAGGGATACTTATTCTTTATAGTTACTTCATTTAAAGCTCTATAGTCCACGCACATACGCTGACTACCATCCTTCTTGTTTACCAAAAGTACTGGGGCTCCCCAAGGTGAAGAACTTGGTCTAATGAAACTTTTCTCTTGTAATTCTTGAATCTGCCTCTTGATTTCAGCTAAATCGTCAGCTGACATCCGATAAGGTCTTTTTGATATTGGGGCTGTACCAGGTACCAGATTTATAACAAATTCAATCTCTCGATCTGGTGGCAGTCCTGGCAATTCCTCAGGGAAAACATCAGGGTATTCGCAAGCTACCGACACATCCTCCAAATTTTTCCCTTTTAAGTTAGTTAACATAATGTTCTTCTTTGAGTGCATAACTGCCTCATGTCTTATCTGAATTCCGTCAGAATTGGTAAGAGTAATGGCACGATTGGCACAATCTATCTGTCCTTTATACTTGATCAACCAATCCATACCAAGTATTATATCTATGCCATCGGAGTCTATTATAATAAGGTTCGCTAGGAACTTTACTCCATTTATAATTATGGTTGCTCTAGGGCTAACCAATTTAGTCCTCAATTCTTTTCCAGGAGATTGGACTATCATAGGGTTCTTTAGCAAACAAATATTCCAATTATTTCTTTCAGCAAAAGTTTTTGTTACGAATGAATGTGTAGCTCCAGAATCAAATAATATAATTGCTGGTACTGAATTAACCAGGAACTTACCCAGAACTACGTCTGGTGCATCTTCCGCTGCTTCTACGGTGACATGGTTGATACGCCCTCTGTTGAATGGCTGTGGAGTCTGAGGTGTCTGAGGGCTTCCACGTCCTTGACCGGTAGTTGGAGCTCTTGCTGGTGTAGGATCCAGGTTGAAGCGGACCGGGGTTACCACTTGACGCTTCTGTGGGCAACTGCTGGCATAGTGTCCCATATTTTTGCAATTGTAGCATTGCACTCCTGCAGCTACATTTCTATTCTGCTGTTGTTGGGCTGCATTTCCAGTTCTAGGAGTTTGAGGCAAAGGGCGAGGCGCAGAAATGGGTGTCCTTGGATGATTATGCACTGGAGGCCGGTTGTACTGTTGTTGAGTAGGGCGTTGACGGGAACTGCTAGCAAACTGTTGGGCTTGAAACTTCCTTTTCCTAGCATCAAAAAGCTAACGCTGGGCATCTTCTTGTACTAAAGCTTTGTTCACCAGATGTTGAAAAGTAGGGTAGTCATTGGAGACTAACTGAACTTTGAGGTTGGGGTCCATTCCTCCCATGAACCTCCAGATCCTTGCGGCATCAGTCGCCACATCTTCCGGTGCATATCTTGATAATTGGATAAATTTACTCAGATATGCGGAAACACTAAGGTTTCCTTGTTGTAGCTGATGAAACTCCTTCCTCTTCATTTCCATAATACTCATAGGAATATGAGCAGTACGGAAGGCTTCCAAAAATTCTTCCCATGCAATATTCTGGGCATCTTGATGTGCGGCACAGTAGTTATCCCACCAATTAGCAGCAACTCCCTTGAGTTGGTGGGCGGCGTACAGAACCTTCTCATGCTCTGCACATTGAGCCAAATTGAGTTTCCTTTCTATTTCTTTAATCCAATCATCCGCCTCCAAAGGGTCAACAGATCCTGCAAAGGTCGGAGGTCGGGTTCTCATAAATTCCCCAAGTTTAGACTGTGGCTGTTGAACTGGTGCTTGCTGGACTTGTTGGACTTGATTTTGGGCCAAAGCTTGAAGTAGTTGCAACTGCATGGCCATCATCTGTTCCATGTTGGGAGCTTGAGCTGGCGGAGGTGGAATGTTGTCTTCTGGTTGAACATTAGGGTTACGGCTACTGCCCGGGTTGTTCCTTGTGTTCACCATCTGAAACGGTTTCCAGGGTTAGCAAAAGGTAAGAGGGAACTAGCATAGATAAGAGGTTAGGGGAAACTAAATAACATCCCAAGCCAACACACAAGAAGAAACCAGCAACCACTTAGGGAAAACTTTATTGAAATCAAGATAATTTTATGAATGGCTGCACCACAAGTGCACATAGGCTTGGTACAGTCCATCCAACACACCAAAATATGATAAAGCGTTCTAAAAACGTGGACAATTATTTGGGTACTACTGACTCAACTAACTACTCATCCTCCACGATGATGCGCTCCTCCGGATCCTCCTCGGGGTCCTCCTCTGAATCAGATAAGTGTCTCTGTCCACAACCACGGCAGTTGTTCGGCGAACGCGACCGTGATCGACTCTGACTAAAGTCGGAAAAACCGGAGCGAGATAGCTGGCGTCCCCGGCTAGATCCTCCAATATCAATGTCGGGTGGCGGACTGGAGCGTCGCACACTCTTCCTCGCAGTAAGCCTAGTGCGAGGTCCCGTAAGCTGGGCTGGAGCAGCAACAGGAGCTGGTGGAGTCGGTGTAGTGGTAGCAGCTCGAAGACGCTCTACCTCTGCCTCGGCAGCAGTCCTCGCCTGAACGGCGTCGGCGTGGGCAGCCTCACTCTGCAGTAGCTGGGCTCGGAGAGTGTCGGAGTGGTCGTAGCTCGACGTAAGCAGCCTCCGAAGAAGTCCGATCTCCTGCTGAGCTCTGGCGTAAGTCGCTGAAGCTGCCAGAGTGTGCTGCACCTGGTGAGACAAGCGCGGGTCGTCCACCACCAGCTGGAAAAGCTCTGGATGAGTCTGTCCTGCTCTCGTCGTCGGGAAGAAGCAAAAAGGTGACTGTCGTAGCTCCTCCTTGTGCCTCCTGCACAACTCCGAGATCGCCAACTGTGCTGCATCCTGGATCGCATCTGAGCAGAAGGTCCGTGGGTACTCAATATGACGCTCAACTGGGTCAATCCTCCCGTCTGGAGCGTAAATGAACACCTCCATGCTCCAGGAGTCCGTGCTCATCACTCGTGTGTTCCGCCCTCTGAAGATAGGCTGTTGGGTGTACTTCAGATGCTGCATTAGCTGCCGTAGAAGAGTCGCAAAAGCTCCCTCACTCTCGCCATGAGAATGGTGATCCCACGGGGCTGATGACGACGAACCTGCCATCTACAAGTTGGAAAAGAGGAGAGATCAGTAAAGATTTTTAAATAGTGAAAAGGGAGGACAGAAACAAGATACTAAGTAAGAGGAGAGTAGAAGCAAAGAAGCTTATATATTTTTAATATATATATTTTTTAAACATAAGTCCTTAAAACTTCCCAATACCTAGGGTTCGTCCTACAGTCAAGATGGCTCTGATACCACTTCTGTGAGACCCGGAGTAGAAACTTCCGGACCCCCCTGTGCATTACAGTACTAGTCCCAGATCAAAGCTAGTACACACAGATAACCAGAAAAAACGGTACATTGTCATCCACGATTTATTACAATAATAACTGAAGTTTTACATTGGTCATTGCCTTACAAAGGTTCACAGAACCTTAAAACGAAAATAAACACAGCGGAAGCAAAAAGTAAATTAATCGACCCATCAATCTGCCACAGGCAATTGACTGGGGAAACGAGTCCTAAGCATCTGGGAAGAATCCACCGCATCCACACTCGGCACAGAAGTCGTACTCTCCGGCTTGAGCTTCTTCATCCTCTGTTATTATATTTATAGAGCAACAGGTGAGTACAAAAATGTACTCCGCAAGTCTTGGGAAAGATGCATAGATGCAAAGCTTCACAAAGGAAAGCTATATGGTTCTTTTGCAAAAATCAGCATTTTATTTCAAATCTACATAATTACTTCAAAAGCCATTTTATAAACATCTTGTTTTTCATAAATGAATTTAGATAAATAACTTAGTGAAGGTTAAACCACCAACACTAAAATTTTAGGCTATCTGCCAACTTTCAAAACTCAGGTTAAACCACCTGATCTGGTTACACCACCAGATTTAAATCATGAGAGTTATACCACTCTCAAATTTGCCAAATCATTTTATTTTAAAATCAAAATCAAACTTCTACCATGTGAATGCATTCCTTGCCCGCCCTTGACCGTGGGCACGGCTATTCGAATAGTTTTTACTCTGCAGAGTTTGTACACTTTACCCACAAGAGATAAATTATCTTAATAGTCAACATGCTTCCTTTGGCATGAGACCCAGATAAAATATCACAAAGCCTTTCACCTACTCCAGTATAGCTAGATACCACCCGCTAAGGTTTCACCACAACTCGAATCCACGAGTCGGAGCCCCCTCTTGCGCCGTATGAGTACAGTAAACCCTGTCCCTCACTATGAGTAACCAGTACACCCTGGCACTCAATACACCACTGGTGATATCTAAACTACACCTTTATAGGTTAGTTAGCTAGGTCGTACCCATATAGACTTGTGGTTGCACTGTTTTGCTCAGTTTGGACAAACACAAGCGTCGGTCCTTAAACGACCAGGGTGGTTCATTCACAATTCCAAAAATTCTCGTGCTAACTGCACCAGCCAAACCTTCCATCCACCCTTGTCAACTTTTCCCTTTAAAATTCATTTTTACTTTTAAATTAACAGTGGTAACATCCATTACCACTTTTCAAACAAATCATTTAACAATGGTAACATCCATTACCAATGTTCAAACAAATCATTCATCAAAACATTTAGCAAACATGCTACTCATTTGAGCATTATTACATTGATTTGCTACGCCAAGCATTTGCTAGTATTTAAAAATTCAACAGATGTAATACTAACTCATTATTGAGTCAAAGGGATATTCTAAGTTGACAATGGTACAAGGTAAACAATTTTCAATGGAAGGTATAACAAATTGGATATTTAACTAAATTTTCTAAATCAAATTATCACTTGATATAACATAAGCATGCAATAATTTAAAATAACTACCTAATCATTTTATAAATCATTTGAGCAAGTTGATCAAAGAAAACTTGCAAAACATAGGATCAAAATGATCAAAGGAGATTTGCCTTCCTGTGCTGGGTTGAAATTTTCCGGGGCTTGCTCTTGAAGTTCCTCGGACAAATCGGTCTCTACACGTAAATCGAGAAAACCAAATAAATAAAATAAATAAAAAAAATTCAAAAAATGAAACTAAATATACTAAATGAAAGATTGGAATTTTAGATGAATTTAGAAATTTGAATGGATCAATTTGGACTTAAAATGAGAAAGTTATGGCTTCCAGAAGATTAAATAGGAGGAAAAATGAAAAATCGGGTTTCGGGAATTATTTTTGTACTGAAAAATACTATTTATGACGTCATCAATTTTCGAATTTTCTGAGCGGGAAATATTATTTGAATGACGGGTGGGTCCGGTCTACCGTGAACCGGATCCACGGACCACGGGGTTCGCCAACGTGGCGCACCGGCCACATGGCGCCATGCGGGCGCGAGGTGGCGGCCACGCGGCTGCCACGCGGGCGAGGCCGGCCACGCGGGCGGCGCGCACGGGAGGCGCACGGGAGATGGCCGGCCGGCGGCCTCGCCGGTGGCCGGCGGCCGGCGGTGGGGCGGCGAGCGGCGGCGGGGTGAGGAGAGGCGGCGGCGGCTTACCGACGGCGGCGACGGGAGGTGGGCGGCCGGCGGCGGCGCAAGGAGGAGGTGGCGGCGGGGTGGTGCGGGAGGGCCGGCGGGAGACGGCCGGGCGGCGGGGAGAGGCGGCGCACGGCGGCGGGGTGGCGGCCGGAGAGAGGGAGAAAGGAGCCGGCCGAAATGGAGGAAGAAAGGGGAAGGAAATGGGGAGGGAGGCCAATTTATAGATGGAAAAGAGAGATGAAGAGCCGGCGGTTTAGAGATGATTAATGGGAGGAGACGGCCGGCCGTGAGTGGGGATTGATGAGGGCAATCAAATGCGCACGTTAGTTTGGAGTTTAATTGAGAGAAACGGCCGAAATCAAAGCTCCATTTTCGGTTTAATGGAGGTGGAGAGAGAGGGTGGGAGGAGGAAGAAGGTGAGGTTGAAGATGGATATGACATGTGGGTCCCATGTGTAATAGAGAGGAGAGGAAGTGAAGGGGTACGGGCCGTCGGATTTGCGACACGTGGCAAGTGAATGGATAAGAGGCTTTGGATTTTATGAAGGGGTAAGTTGTGGTGGATGGCTAGGATTAAAACGTGGAGAGAGATGGATTTCATCTGAGGGCGACACGTGGCGGCCTAGGGATATATTGATTTTTATTTTCGGATTTAATTTCAGGAATTACTAGAAACTTTATTAATACTTCAAAAATAATATTTAATGCCTAAAAATTCCAGAAAAATCATAGAATATTCCTAGAAGTATTTTAGACTTTAATAAAAATATTTTTAATCTCAGATTTGAATTTAATAAATTTATAAAATACTTTTTAACTTTGGAAATTGATTTTAAATTCTAGAAAATTCTCAATAATTACTTAAAAATTTAGGGAAGGCTAGGAAAAATATAATAACCTATTTTTGACTTTAATAAAATATTTTAAATACATTTCCTTGTTTTAAATTTTGAAATTAAATCCAAAAAATCAAATAAAAGCCAAATAAAATCCAATTATTTTAAAATAATTAATTTAAATTTAAATTTTTCCAGAAAGCCAAATTTTGGGATGTTACAAATGATCCCTAGGAAGATTCAACACTCAGCGCTTCCTGCAAGAGCATGGCATGTCATTTCACTTCGTACGAAGTTGTGGAGTAGTTACAAGCTACGTAGTTCGATCGATATCTTACCAGGCGCTGAGACACTTACTGGTCTACAAAGTTTCGAAAGGAGACCTCCCCTGATGTCGTTGTAGATGACCTTGCTCTAATCCAATTTCGAGCGCGGTCATCCGGGATATTGGCAAATGGCGGGGCGGTGTCCTGCAGGGCTGCCTGTTCGTCCTCGCTCCTCCACTATGGGATTTTACCCGCATACCCAGATGTGCCAAGTCTGTGGGGGTGTGTGTTTTTTGCCTAGAGGGCCTTGTGCGCCGCAGTTGTACTTTTGAACTCTTCGGTCGTCTTCATCGCCTTGAACTCTTCCCATTGTGGTTCCAGGAATGAGTATTTTTGAAAGGGCATTTCATCGGTCTCCACGTAGTCCTTGACAAGCGTGCTCTTGAAGTTCTTCCATGCTTTGCACGCCCCTAGCAAGGCTTGTCGTTGCACGACGTCTTGGTGTTCTTCTGGGATCTCAAACGATGCCAAAATTTCTGTCAGCAGCTCACGTTTCCGAGTCGCAGGCACGCTCTTCCATGAATTGAATGTGATCTCAATTCGTTCTCGTGCAACTATTCCGATCGTTCTTCTCCATGCGCTTACTGCTTTGCGAGGAAGGAGAGGGACCCCAGATACATCGACCTGTGTGATGGTAAATCGGCCTTCAGGCTTCTTCGATAGCCCTCTTCCTTGGCGTCCTGATTTTGGAGCGGACGCCTCTGGCGATGGTGTTGAAGAATGCGCGGATGACATGTTGCTCAATTTGTGGGTCTATTAGAATAAGATAAGAAAGTGCCATACCATAAGATAAGAAAGTGATCGTATTGATTGGTTCCAACTATAACCTTTAGCCAGATAGTTTACATAAAAATAGATGTTTGTACATTGCTTGGTTAGAACAAAAAACATACATTTGATGCTCAATGTTAGGAAGAGAGGAGAGGAGTAGAGGGGAGGGGGAGAAGGGAGGACTGTGCTTATGATAGGAATAGAGGAAGATGAGGAAGAGAGGAAGATGAGGAAGATGAAAAAGATGAGGAAGAGAGGCTCAATGTTAGGAAGGAGGAGAGGAGTAGAGGCTCAATATATGATGTAGATCTTATATTTTCTCTTGATTAAACCTCCAAAGTGAATGAGGTACCTTAAATATCATCAGTTGTTTATAGATATATAGATAGAGTAGAGTTAGTATACATTAACATGCTGACTAAAGCTACATTATACATTAACATATTTAAGATGCATATTTGAGATGCATACTTGGACAAGACTTTGCATATTTGAGATGCAACTTTAAACTCCAAATCCCATATGCTGACTAAAGCTACATTATACATTAACATTATACTTTAGTAGCTCATTATACATTAACATATACATGAATACAAGCTGCAAGTAGCTAGTAACTGACAAAATGAAGCTGCAAGTAGCTAGTAACTTTACATATTTGCTATGAAGCTGCAAGTAGCTAGTAACTGACAAAATGAGTTGTACAATGCTTACAAAAAAAGATCAAGTGCTCGGGGAGGCGGCCGAGGAGGGGCTCGGGGAGGCGGCGACGGGCTCGGGGAGGTGTCCGGCGAGGTGCTCGGGGAGGCGGCCGGCAACGGCGGCGACGGACGTGCGAGGAGGCAGCGGGGTCCGAGGAGACAATCGGGAGTTAGATCTAGAATAACTGCAGCATACGCGGAAAACCCTAGCCAGAGGGTATATATAGGGAGGCTTATTATAGACGGTTCTACACTTAGAACCGTCTGTGATAATAACTATCACAGACGGTTCTAAGTGTAGAACAATCTGTGATAGTAAGGTTATCACAGACGGTTCTACATTTAGAACCGTCTATGATATTTATTATCACAGATAGTTATAAACTTATAACCGTCTGTGATATTGATATCACAAACGGTTCTAAGTGTAGAACCGTGTGTGATAAGCCCTTGCCCAACTGTAGTTATTAAGACAAACACCAACCAGTTGCATTTATATACAACACCAACCAGCTGCATTCATATGCAACACCAACCGGCTGCATTCATATACAACACTAATAACCAATATACAACACAATGTATTTCTTCACACATTTGCCACATACATCACACATATACATATATGCCAATTCACATATACATAAATGCCAATTCACATAAACATCACACACATGGATTGTTATATACATATATGCAAATGACCACATATATGTCGCACATTCTCATTGTACTTGCTTATTTCCTTTAAAAATTAGTCCTTCATGATGATCAATGCGTACATAACTAGTTTCGTCACGTTGTTCGTCGTCGACCCTTATGCCATTTCCAAAAGGAGGTAACTCATCAAATTGATTGTATTCTTCCTCGTCCACTACATTCTCCACTCCGACAATTCTCCTTTTTCCATGAAGAACTACATGGCGTTTCTTATTTGCCGGGTCGGTTACATAGAAAACTTGAACAATTTGGTTGGCGAGCACGAATGGTTCGTCTTTGTACCTGACACGTTGGAGGTCCACGGTAGTAACACCGTACTTGTCAACCTTCACCTGTGGGAGATGAACCCAACGACATCGAAATAAGGGGATCTTGAAAACCACGTAGTCGAGCTCCCAAATCTCTTCTACGAACCCATAGTACGAGTTTCTCGACCCATCGGTACTGAACGCATCTATGCGGACACCGCTGTTCTGGTTTGTGCTCTTTACATCCTGAGACTGTGTATAGAATGTGTACCCATTTATATCATATCCTTGCCATGTCACAACTGTAAATGTTGGCCCTTTTGCCAACCATGTCAGCGTCTCACTTAGCGAGCTCCTAGCGATTTGCTCCTTCAACCATTGGTTGAACTGACTGTTGTGTTGCCTCATGATCCAAACATCCTGCCGCTCCGGATTCTATTGCCGAAGCACATTCTTGTGCTGGTCGACATAAGGCGCCACTTCAGTCATGTGTTGCAAGACTGTGAAATGGGCTTGAGTATACATGTCCATATCTACAGTGATTGCTTTCCTTCCGATAGTTCCGATACCCTTCAGCCTCCCCTCATGACGATATTGAGGCACACCTATCGGTTGAATCTGAGCCATATAATCGACACAAAACTCAATGACCTCTTCGCTTGCATAACCTTCGACGATGCTGCCCTCCGACCGAGATCGATTCTGTACGTACGACTTGAGAATTCCCATGAACCTCTCAAATGGGTACATGTTACGTAGGAATACAGGCCCGCACATTTTTATCTCCCACACAACGTGAACAATGAGATGGACCATGATATCGAAAAACGAAGGAGGGAAATACATTTTAAGGTGACATAGAGTCATCACCACTTCGTCCTGCAGAGCATCTAGTCCTTCGGGATCGATGACCTTCTGAGCAATTGTGTTAAAGAAATAACATAGCCTCATGATTGTCTCTCGGACTTTGATCGGTAAAATATTTCTAATTGCAATAGGGAGCATCTGTGTCATCAGCACATGACAATCATGAGACTTCATGCCATTTAACTTCAAATCTTGCATCGAAACAAGTTTCTTCACGTTGCCGGAGTAACCAGACGGAACTTTGACACCATGCAAGCACTGGCATAGTTCTGTTTTCTCAGCCTTGGACAGAGTGTAACACGCAGGGGGAAGGTACGTTCATCCATCATCTGTGCATATCGGTGCTAACTCCGGCCTGATGTCCATATCAACCAAGTCAAGCCGTGCGTTGACGCCGTCCTTTGTTTTATCATGAATGTTCAGTAAGAGACCAATCAAGCTGTCGCATACATTCTTGTCTACGTGCATGACGTCGATGCAGTGTCGAACATCTAGGTACTCCCAATAAGGTAAGTCCCAAATATTAATCTCTTCTTCCAGGTGTTCTTCTCATGGGCCCTCAATTTACGTCCCTTTCCGAGGACAACATCCCTTTTTGAGGACAACATCTAAATCCTTAACTATATCATAAACCTCTTGTCCCCTTAAATGCCTTGGAGCTGAACCGTCTTCCTTCTCTCCGTCAAATTGTTTCTTCATCTTGCGGTATGGGTGAGCCCTCCGAAGGAACCGGCGGTGACGCATGTATACAGTTTTGCGTGAGTGTTTCAGCCACACACTCTCGGTACCATCTAAACAGTGAGTACAAGCTTTGGCACCTTTTGTACTATGGCCCGATAGGTTACCAAGGGCAGGATAATCATTTATGGTGCAGAACAATAAGGAGCGCAGAGTGAAGTTCTCTCGTTTGTATGCATCCCATACCTGTACCCCTTCGTTCCACAGTACTTTTAGATCTTCCACCAACAATGCTAGGAACACATCAATATCATTCCCAGGTTGTTTTGGCCCTTGGATAAGTATCGACAGCAAAATATACTTTCGCTTTATACGCAACCAAGGAGGAAGGTTATAGATGCAGAGAGTCACGGGCCATGTACTATGTCGGCTGCTCATGCTACCGAAAGGATTCATTCCATCTGTACTCAGTCCAAACCTTATATTCCTTGGTTCTACACCGAAGTCTGCAAAACTCCTATTGATATTTCTCCACTGTGTGGAATCAGCAAGGTGTCTTAGCATTCCATCCTTCTTGCGCTCCTCCGAGTGCCAACGCAGCGGTTTTGCCTCCTTTGGATTTGCAAAAAACCTTTTCAAACGGGGAATTATAGGAAAATACCATGCCACCTTAGCAGGAGGTCCTTTCTTCGCCTCTGTTCCCTCGCCATCATCTGATTGATTGTTACGTTTGTATCAAGATGCGTTGCACACCGAACATACATGCATATTTGCATACTCTTTACGGTAGAGGATACAGTCGTTCGGACATGCATGTATTCTTTCTACTTCCATTCCCAACGGACAAAGAACCTTCTTGGCTTTATACGTGGTTTTAGGAAACTCATTTCCCTCCGAAAGCATGTTCGCTAAAAGACCTAGCAGCGCCGTGAAGCTCTTGTCGGACCAACCGTTGCTTGCCTTCAATTTCAACAGTTCAAGCACGGCCGACAACCTCGTGTACTTGCAGCACGTGAACAAAGGTTTCTCCGAGTCCTCCATCAAGCCCCGGAATTTAACATACTCTCTCTCATCATAGTTCTCTTCTACATCGCGAAGTATCTGATCTAGATTATCATCGTGCAACCTATCCGAATCCGAACCACAATCGACATCATCCGGCGGCATGTCATTCACTTCACCAGCGATGTCATCCCGCGGCTTATCATTCACTTCACCAGCGATGTTATCTGGCGGCATATGATCATTCACTTCGCCATGACTGGTCCAACACGTATAACCCTTTTTGAAATCCCTCCGAATTAAGTGCGCTTCAATTTGCCCTCGGTTCTTAAACATCTTTAAATTCTCGCAGTTAGTGCATGGACAGTACATATATTCCACTCCCTTATTCAACATATCCTCCTCGGCAGCTCTTGCAAAAGCAGACACGCCATTAATGTACTCTTCACTCACACGGCTCGCAGCATACATCCAGCTTCGGTCCTACGTTACGTACATATATAACAACTTAGTATTAAAAATTAAATTAACTAATTATTACTACATATATACCGACCACATGTATTATATTGAGGCTTAATTTGCTAGCTCAATTCATATTATAAACACAACAGCTATTATATGACCAACAATTTTGCAAACCATCTTCAATAACACTCACCAATTACTTAGATCTAAATTGTAATGCAAAGAAAAAATAAATTTCATTACTAACCATATCTAGAGCAACCAGGAAAGTATGAATCTTCAAAGCTCAATCTCTGCCTCCTCCCACCAAATTAACTGGCCTAAAATTGCCTACCTTGCCTCCTGAGCGAAAGAGTATGCAACAGCGGCTAGATCTGGATCGAAATGAAGACAAATGCGGTTTGAGCAGCGTAATAAATGCCATGTGCCATTATCACAGACGGTTTTTAATATAGACCGTCTGTGATACTAAAGTATCACAGACGGTTCATCAGTAAGAACCATCTGTGATACTCGTTTTCTCCGACGCCGCCAGCACAGACGGTGTCCAAATTAAAACCTTCTATGTTAGTGTCAGTCACAAACGGTTTTGTCAAACCGTCTGTGATTGGCCGTCTAGTATTAGGCTTTCTGTAGTAATGCACACTCCACACACTCTCGTGCATCTACTACACCAACCCCTCTTACCATCCCCTAGATAAATAGTATGTTAGGGATTTTGAGAGCATAAAATAATCATGTTACATCATACTAGCCATTTCCCAAATGACTACTAGGGCAATTTGGTACCCCTGGATATCTAAGCAATACTAAGTGTTGTGGCTATTGACCAAACAGTAAAGTGAAAGAGTAGTAGTGGAGATGACAGATGAACAATTTTTGCTCCCTTCCCCATATCCAGGGCAGCCATATATATTTACATGAGGAGTACTTTACAATTATGTCCTTACACTCATGTACCCTTTGTAGGGGTATTTATGTCATTATACATATCTCGTTTTGGGCTTTATAATTATACATATCCCATTTTGGGGCTTTACAATCCTTTAGCAGACCGATTGGGCTTAGGTGGGGGCCACCCCTACAATACTAACCATTGCATATAATTATAGATTTACTACCAGTATGTTATCATTATATTTCCTAGGACGACAACAGTTGATGGTTCAATCATATCAAGGAGTGAGATATAACATTAACGTAACAAATGATGAGCATGTATCTAAAATCCTAAATGAACGTAAATTTGCGTGGTAAGTAAAATAATGGCAATATGCAATTTAACAATTTAAATAGAAATAATTTGCATAAGAAATAAGTTTAACATGATCAAAGTATTGACTCGCCTTGTTCATAAGTTGATTGGTCTTGCAGATCTTGTCTTGCCTCAACTTCTTCTTGAGCCTCGAATGCTATTTAAACGTTACATGAAAATTTAGATAAAAGTTAGCCAAAATAGAACTAAATTCAAATAAACTCCAAAATTCATGATTTTAGTTCTATTCGATACATCTTGATTTTAGATGAAGTTAGAAACAAATTTTACTAAATTTGGACTTAAGATGAAGGAGAATGAGCCGTTTGAAATTTAGGTTTTAAATAAATCATAGAAAATAAAAAGGGAGAGAGAAATTCTCTCACTAATTTAGGTAGGACCCACTGGGATTTTTAGTTTTATTTCTATTTATTTTCTTATTGAAAATGCTACAGTGTATGATAGGTGGAGCCCATTGATTTTTGTAATTTCTTTTTGAATTATTATTTAATTGTAAATGACTATTGTGACTAACAGGTGGGACTATGCACTGTTGAAAATAGTACGCTAGACCCACCTGTTAGTGGCTCATACTCTTAACTAGTTTTAAAAGATTTTTTAAATGGTAGGGCCCACATGTCATAGACTCTACCCTTTTAAGTAAACAAGAGGGCCCACACAAGTGGGTAATTAGCTAATTAAACCACATTCATTGTCTTCAATTAATCTCACATTTAAACTAATCAGGTGCTACAATAGCATTGTCTTCCCACCGGTGAGAGGGAAGTTCACCACCGATGAGGGAAGAGAGGATTGTATGAGAGCATGCTCAAAATAGACCCTACGTGCTGACACGTACCTCTAGGCCAATTCTCGCTAGCCAATTCAACTGGTGGAGTGGTCGGCGGCGAAACAGGGAGCATGGCACAACAGCAGTACATGACATTTTAAGCTGATTCCTTGCATGGAGAGCATCTACGTGCGGTAAGGAAGCTATTGGGTGGTTGGCCAGCCTCGGGGAAGGCCAAGGCGGTGTGGCATCGTGGACCAGCAGCAGCGCGAAGGGGAGCATGGCACTAGCGATGCACGGGCGATGGTAGCCTAGGCCAATAGCGGGGATGGGATGGCGATACTCTGGTGAAGCTTCGGTCCAACGGAATCGACCGGAGTCAGCTCCTATGAGCTAATTCCCGAACTGCCGATGTTGACGAAGAAGGGCTTCCAGCGAGCTACATATGACTAGAGGACAATTCCTTGCGGTGGGAGGGGTAGTGGGGTGCAACGAACATATCGGATGCATGCGTGGGTATTTATAATGACCGAGTCGACCAGGCAACATGAGGAGACTGTGGCAGTGATTGGGTGCGGTATGGCGGTAGTGAGGGGGCGTCTCTCGGTGTAGCCATAGGGCGACAAGACGACCACGCATGCGCACCAAGACAAGTAGGTGAGAAGGGACAGAGGCAACATGGCTCATATGCTCGGGCATGGGCGATGGCATGGAGGACGGTCCGCTGTGACACATGGCACGAGTGTGGTATGCGACAGGGGAGGAGGAGAGAGGGGGGCTAGGGGATGGCGGCGAGCATGAGGCGCAACGTGGGCAGGCACGGCAGGGACATGCGTGGGCTATTGCTCCATGGTGGTGGGCATGGCACGCTAGGGCGGCTCAAGCTATTCTAGGCTGGGCCAGAGGCACAGTGGGCTAACAAAAAATAGGTTGGGCTAGTGGGCTAGTCCCAACTCATTCCTTGCCCAATTTTTGAATTTTTACGCAAATTTGAGTATGGAAATTTGGTTTTAAATTTATGTTTGAAATTATACCATGCCCAATTTAATCTAGGGTTTGAAGCCCACATGAACTTTCTTCACCTTAACTTATAGACTTTCCTACATACAAATTTAGGGTTTTTAGTGGGTAAAAACTTTTGAATGCTATGGATTTTGAATTGGTTCTTCATCCAAATTTTACCTTGTTTGGGATTTGCAAAGTCAATCTAGATTTTGATTTTATTGAATTTTAACTCATGATTTCTTTTAATACATTGTTGCTTGCTCCTATTTAGGTTCCTATATTTGATTTTCTGATTTTCATTTCTTTTAACTTCTAGTTTATTTCTTGGTTTATATTTACTTTATTTAGTTTAGGACATTTAACCTCATGTTTTACTTTTGAAATTTGAACACATGATTCATATTTGGTTTTCTATTGCTTGTACTTAAATTTGTTTTTTATCTTTTTACAGCTAGCTTTGGTTTAGCATGGTTTCTACTGCAAATTCTCCTGCCCTAGTTTCTGGATCATATTTTCAAATTCATATTCTAATTTAATCTAGCTTTCTCATTAATTGCATCTTTTCCTCTAAATTTTGGTTTTATGGACTTTTATTTATTAGGAACCTCAATAAAAAACCATGACAAATCCAAATGTCACAAGATGCAAACCAAAAGTTCTAAATTTTACACTACTTTACACAACAGGCTTTTTGTGTTGTTACACAGTCCTCCTCCATCGAAAGATTTCTACTTTTTTTACATATCAATATGAAGAACTATGTCACAATCTACATTTAAATTGCATATCCTCACTTCATGATGCGGATCCACCTAGCAAGCTAGCTGAACCACGTTGCTTTGGCCCTGATCTTTCACGATACGCCTTGTTGGATGCCCTCTCCAAGATTAGCCTTCTCCCACGCACACCGCAGCACGTGAACGAAGGGTAGAGAAACTGAAGTTTCAACGAGTAGAATCCAACACCACAATTGGATTCAACACAACAAGAGCAATTCCTCGATGGAAATCTCAAGAACACGCCAACAATGGCCACCATACTATGGTGATTTTCTGGTTTCTATTTCTCAATTCATGACCTGAGTTACAATGGGGCTAAGGCCCTGACCTTATATTGGTGCACAATGCACGGCCTTGACTAAAACTCTTGCACAACCTGGCCTAAGGCCGAAACAAACTCCAATACGAACTAAAAAGGAAATATCTAAATTACTACCACCGGATTCTCTCTTAATTTGCGATCTAACTATGAGGATTTCGTGGCTGGCACCTTGTCCATTGTGTGGGGCTTCAAAATAGCTTTCCAACAAGTCCAAGAACGCCCAAATCGGACTCCGTTTGTGAACGTTATGGATATTTTAGTATCGGTCTTGCCAGCTGTCCCAATCCGAGTCCGAATCGGTTTCAAATCTTTATATGTTTTGTTTTCCTGTTCAAGGGGCTTCCAAATCCGTTTGGAACCTGAAAAGGAGTCCTTCTCAACCTTTAGAAAGCCATGGTGTGGTTGGATTTTATCCTTACTTGCATTGCAATACTCGAACTCTTTATGTTTGGTAAGTCTCGCACGTCTCTCCGGACAGCTCGTGCAGCATCCAATGAAATTGCCATAACTTTGTGTAGGAGTTCCAAATCAAGTGCCGTTTGATTCGTTGGAAAATAGACTTCATTCGCTTTCCAAATATGTCTTTTGTGCACATTAGAAACCTCAGAATTGGTATTCAAAGCTTCTTGAACATTTTGCACAGAATTATAAGCACTAACCAAAGTTGTATTGCTACTTGGTGCCACATCATCCTCCCCTCCTTGCAGCAAAGCCGTCCTCGGCTTTGGGGTAATCTTGGGAGCTTGCTTTTCTAGACTGTAATTTCTTCATCAACATGAATAACACTCTCCAATTTTGGTTTCAACACATGCTTCTTTCCCCCATGTACAAAAGTGTATGTGTTAGACCGGCCCTCATGCGTAGCATTGCGATCATATTGCCATGGTCTTCCCAACAATAAGCCACATGCATCCATTGGAACTACGTCGCAATCCACCTTGTCAACATAGTCACCAACAACAAACGGAACACGCAGTGAGTTATCTTTAGCCTTCCGGAGTTGTGTAGCCACTCCACATGATGTGGTTGAGGATGCCTCCACATGGACAGCCCTAAAGTATACACCAAATCTTTGCTAATCACATTGGTATAACTTCCACCATCTATGATCAACTTGCATGCTTTATCTTTGATCTTGCACTCCGCTTGGAAAACACTCCACCGCTGTCCTTTGGTTTTAGTTTCTTTACTTTGCACCTTTCGGACCAAAAGATTAACACCATTCAATTCTGGATCACAATAGACAACATTCTCCTTGGAATCGTCAGATTTTTCGCTTTCAGAATCACTACTAGAACTTGTTGAAGCATAGCCATCTTTAATGAGAAGCACTCTTTGTTGATTCGGGCAATCACGCATCATATGACCTCTTCTCTTACACTTGAAACACTCAATTTCTCTAGCACGAGCATTAGAAGGCAAACTAGAATCAGTTTTAGTTGCTTCTTTACCTCTGTTGCTTGCCTCCTTTGAAAGAGCACCATTTGAACGGCTTGATGCCGCCACTTTGGAGTGTGAACCCACATCATCACCTTGCTGTAATGAACGCCTCCATGACTTTGTTTGGACGTTGGCATGTCCATCCTTGGCTTGTTTGCGCTTCAATTGTTGTTCAGCACGTTCGGCTTGATGCACCAAGTCTTGAATGTTGTAGTAATGGACCATCTCCACCCTATCTTGCACATCCTCATTCAACCCATTAAAGAAATGTGCCATAGTAGCCTCATCATGCTCCTCTGTCCCTGTACGGATCATCAACATCTCCATCTCTTTATAATATTCATCAACACTAGAATTACCTTAGCGTAGTTGTTGCAGCCGGTTGTACAAGGTCCTAGTGTAGTGTGTTGGGACAAAACGTCGCCTCAAAATATTCTTCAGTTGTGCCCAAGTATTTGGACGAGCTCCTACGTGACACAATTGGTTCCACCAAACAAGAGCATATCCGATGAACTCAATTGTCGCCAAACGGATCTTCTTATCCTTAGTATAGTGATGGCTGTCAAAAATTTGTTCGACACGCATCTCCCAATCCAAGTACTCCTCCGGTTCAGCTTTACCATTAAATGATGGGATAGAAATTTTTATCCGCCCAATTCCATCATCCACGGCAACACGCTGAGCAAACCCAACACCATCATGCATACCTCCACCATGGGCAGCACCTCTGCCACGCATGTCCCTACCACGGTCAGCACCACGGTAGTCCCGAGCATGGCGCGGTTGTGGAGCAAAGCCCGCTGCACCATCAAAGACCTCCTCGTGTTCGTCGTCTTCATATGGTGCACGTCGTTCGGGATTTGAGGTCCCCGTTCAGCATGCTGAAATTGTGGTGGCTGGTTGCGTATCGCCTCCGTCCAAGCATCAATTCGCGCCCCCAAATCATCAACCTTGCCTTCAAGCTTCCGGTGACAACTTAAGAAGTAGTCACGTGTCGCTTCAAGCCCATGTCGCACCTCGGGCAGCAAAGACACCGCATATTGGGGCACCTCCCCGATTGGCTCGGTATGATTATGTCGCGCTTTGCCATCTTCAATCTTCATAAAACCCGCCATCAAGAAAAATTCAGCAATCTCGTACCGTGATCAACCACGCTCTGATACCAAGATGATGCGGATCCACCTAGCAAGCTAGCTGAACCACGTTGGTTTGGCCCTGATCTTTCACAATACGCCTTGTTGGATGCCCTCTCCAAGATAAGCCTTCTCCCACGCACACCGCAGCACGTTAACGAGGGGTAGAGAAACCGAAGTTTCAGCGAGTAGAATCCAACACCACAATTGGATTCAACACACCAAGAGCAATTCCTCGATGGAAATTTCAAGAACACGCCAACAATGGCCACCAAACCATGGTGATTTTCTGGTTTCTATTTCTCAATTCATGACCTGAGTTACAATGGGGCTAATGCCTTGGCCTTATATTGGTACACAATGCACGGCCTTGACTAAAACTCTTGCACAACTTGGCCTAAGGCCGAAACAAACTCCAATACGACCTAAAAAGGAAATATCTAAATTACTACCAATGGATTCTCTCTTAATTTGCGATCTTACTATGAGGATTTCGTGGCTGGCACCTTATCCATTGTGTGGGACTTCGAAATAGCTTTCCAACGAGTCCAAGAATGCCCAAATCGGACTCCGTTTGTGAAAGTTATGGACATTTTAGTATCGGTCTTGCCAGCTGTCCCAATCCGAGTCCGAATCGGTTTCAAATCTTTATATGTTTTGTTTTTCTGTTCAAGGGGCTTCCAAATCCGTTTGGAACCTGAAAAGGAGTCCTTCTCAACCTTTAGAAAGCCATGGTGTGGTCGGATTTTATCCTTACTTGCATTGCAATACTCGAAGTCTTTATGTTTGCCAAGTCTCGCGCGTCTCTCCGGACAGCTCGTGCAGCATCCAATGAAATTGCCATAACTTTGTGTAGGAAGTTTCAAATCAAGTTCCGTTTGATTCCTTAGAAAATAGACTTCATTTGCTTTCCAAATATGTCTTTTGTGCACATTAGAAACCTCAGAATTGGTATTCAAAGCTTCTTAAACATTGTGCACAGAACTATAAGCACTAACCAAAGTTGTATTGCTACTTGGTACCACATCACTTCAAAGTTCTAACTTCCAGTTCAGGGACTATATGTTCTCATTGCAAGTGTAGAGGCATTGTTGCAGATTATATTCTTCCATTGTGGATGCGCACTTGCGCGACATTGCACGCAACGTGGGTATTACTCTTTGCGAGCATCTTGTTATTTCACAGCCTTCAAATTTTCCTTGTGCGGGGAACCATCTCTCGGTGTGGTGGTGAAGTTCTGGGTGTATGATTTCACCTATCAGAGTTTAAATCTTAGTGTCCACCTTTACCCTCACACGTGGGTGCTTCGTAAGGAATTTTGTGAGCCATCTGTCTAGATGTGTGTTAAGAGGACGCACTTATGTATGTGCGTGCTTGGTGGTGTGTGTATGCGTAGGGGTGAAAACGGATTGGGTTTTTCCCGACCGATCCGGTACCGAATCCGATTGGTAGCAAATTCGGTAAACTGGTTTGGTATCCAGTTGGATTAGGTTTCGGATAAGGATATATGTATACGGATTTGGTATAGCTGATATCCGACCGAATAGGTTCGGTATTCAGTTATTCGGATAGTATCCGAATAAAACCCGAATACATATCCGAGCGACCGAGCGCTCGGCGCCTCGACCCATCACCAAACGGTCCAAACCCGCCTTGCTCGCTCGCTCTCACGCGTCGCCGCTCCATCCCTTCGCCCTACGCGCGCAGGCGAAGGCCTCGCCGTCGCCCCAGTCGGCCTCGGCGGCCGCCGCGTCCGTTCCTGCGGGATCGATGCTGAAGAGGCGGCGCCCGACGCCGCTCGTGCTGCCGGTGGCCGGCGTAACGGTCGCTGCTGCGGCGGTGGCTGTGGTGGAGTCGGATCCGAGGAATGAGGTGGAGGAAGAGGAGGATGAGTTCGCGGTCTACTGCCGGAGGGGGAAGGGGAGGAGAAGGGTGGAGATGGAGGACCAGCATGTGGCCAAGGTTGCGCTCGGCGGAGATCCCCAAGTGGTAAGCTCGATGAAACTTATCTGTTCCATTTGCGTGATTTTGGCATCTAATTCTGTAAAATAAGGTGAAATTTTGCTTCAATTAGGGCATTCAGGACTCTCCGGATGGAAAATTGTTCAGTTTTTCCTCTGAAATTGTTAAAAAGTGCTAAACTTTCTCCAATCAATTTTAACTGTGCAGGCGTTGTTTGGTGTTTTCAATGGCCACGGCGGGAAGTGCGCGGCGGAGTTTGCTGCCGATAACATGCCCAAGTTCGTGGCCGAGGAGATGAAGAAGCTGGGCAGTGGCGACAGTGGTGAGATTGAGGGGGCGGTGAGGAGGGGCTACCTAAAGACTGACGAGGAGTTCCTCAAGAGGGAGGAGTGTGGGGGCACATGCTGCATCACCGCATTGCTGCAGAAGGGTGGCATGGTCGTGTCCAATGCCGGAGATTGCCGCGCCGTCCTCAGCCGGGTGGGGAAGGCGGAGGCGCTCACCTCCAATCACCGGGCTTCCCGGGAGGACGAGAGGGGAAGAATTGAGAATCTGGTAAGTAATGCCTGTCCTAGGCTTCACATTTCTAGCATAATTTCTGTTTGATTTGTAGTTTGAAGGGTGTATTATAGCTACGTAGACTAGATGTTGTTGCGATATGATACTAGTCCTATCCATTCAGTGGAAAACTCTTGCTAATTGGTTGCAAAAAGTTATTGTCTTGTGCTCATACAATGAGCTAGATAGTTGAAATTTGAGCAAACACTAGCATCTTATGGGAATATTCCATTTCTCTGCAGTTGAGTATGTGACTTACGTGCTTTCTCCTACCAATTTCAGGGTGGATTCGTTGTGAATTACCGAGGAACATGGCGAGTGCAAGGCTCTTTAGTAGTGTCAAGAGGCATCAGGTGAGCTATTGTATAAAGTTGAACTTGAGAAATTCATGAATGTTGTGAAGCAAATGTATAAAGCATATGTTTCTGTTGCATCTACTATCCCAAAGAGTACTACTACACCTGCTTGAGGCTATGAGCCTATACTATTGTTATTTTGTGTTTCTATTATGGCAAGATAAACTTATGTTATGTATGGTACTCCATACTCGTAATCTCGTATGAACCTTTGTGTTCCTATTGTGGCTTGTATGAATTTACCACTTATGTATAATTTGTGTTCCTATTGTTCTCACTGCTTTCTTCTATTCTTCGTTTTGCTGAATCTTTGTGTTCCTATTGTTCCTATAATTAGCTTACAAAGTTTCTTGATGAGTATTGGTTTCACATTTTATATAAAACCAAGAGGCCGTTGTAACTTTGTAAGCTTTTGGAACTAAAGTATAAGCTTTTGGAATCGTAATCATCCGTATTATCCGCCTATATTATCCATTTCCGAGCCGAATCCGTTACATATCCATCCCGACGATACCATATTCGAAACTCCGAATATTTTGAATTCGTATTCGTATCCGGTCTTACCGTATTCGACTCCGAATCCGAAAAAAAATGTGGGTTAGGATACGGTTTAAGCAATATCCGTCCGAATCTGATCCGTTTTCACCCCTATGTATGCGTCTTCCATGTGATCGCAAATAAATTTCCCTTGTATGGCTCTACACAAGCATAGAGGCCGTTGAAAACCAGGCTCATCCTCCTCTTCCTCTAAAACTGTAGGACTAGTGCTGACAATCAAGAGGAGGTGAATGATTCCTCAATCTTTTTCCCCATATCGGTATTCAAATCTTTACTCAATGGGTATGACTGTCACCAAGTGTAGATTACACCATGACAGTCACCAAGTGCAAATTACACCACTTAGACTTGGCATGTGGCAAAGCAAGAAACCTGAGTCAACAAAAATCAGCAAACTACAGCCTAGCCGGTCAAACCGTAAGTCTTTGATGGAAGTGACTTTCATGTTCCAAATCGACATATCCAAGTCTCTAAGCACTTGCTGTGCATTTTCAGAGTAGGAAAATGTTACACTAACGTCACACAAATTGCTAACAATTTTGTGAAAGCGAGAAAAGTACTCATCCAAATATTCTCATGGTCTCATCTCAAACTTTTGATACTCTTTCTTGAATTGATTTCTGACGCACCTCTTTGATAGTGGTAGACCCCTCATGATAATCAATGAGAGTCTACTAGATATCATATGTTGAAGCAAGATGAGACACACGGTCAAACTCGTTTCTGCCGAGTCATTGAATCAGGAGGTTCCTACCTTTGCTATTTGTCTCCACATTCGAAAGACCTTTCCCTAGATTGTAATAGCCTTGGGCCTAAATATAAATAGCCATCCTTACTTTCGAATACGGAAGTCGACCCCATCAAAGACAGATGGGTTGATAGAATGCCTATCTGATGCCATGGTGCTTAAGACCGGTTAAGATCTTAACCAGGCTCGAATACTATTTGTAAGACTGATGCCAACAATTAGAAGGGGTGAATGATTCTCTAATCATTTTCCCTCTTTCGGTATTCAAATATTTACTCAATGGCTATGATAGTTACCAAGTGCAGACTACATTACTTAGACTTGGCATAACAAAGCAACAAACTTGAGCCAACAAAAACTAGCAAACTATAGCCTGGCAGGTTAGACCACACGTCAATGACCAGTCTGATGTAGCCAGTCAGTCTGACTATTGACCGACCCCCTGTTCCCCGTTTGATAAAACTCTTGGAACAAAAGCTCAAATCTCAAGAATTTTCTCAAATCTCATCCGAACACTTCCAAATTTTATATGAAACTTGCTCAAGCCATTAGGAATCTAAACCAATCAAGAATCATAAGCTTCTTAAGCTCAAGTTCTGAATCGAAGAAAATCAAATCTAGGTCACAAAAACACCAAAAATCCTAAATCACAAATTACTTCTTATTCGCGAGGATCTAAGGCATGGGGTCTTCCTGATTTATTCTTACATGTCATAGCAAGGTAAATCAAGTAGGGGATCGAGCTAAAACAACTGTGAACAAGAAATCATATATCAAGCTCAAGAGCAACCAAAGCCAAACAAGAGCATGATTAAGACAAAACTTTGATTGATTTAGTAGAGGAAGATGTTTACAAGCTCATAGATGCTTACAAGGTGCAATCACAACACCACTCTTACCCTCTCTCAAACTCTCTCTTGCAACTATGGAAAGAGACAAAGTTGGAAGATGAAACCCTAACCCTAGAATCATTGGTCTAGCCACCTCCTCTCCTCCCCACTAAATAACCAGCACATACACCCCTAACGGGTCCAACCCATTAAGAAAACTGGAGAAACCCATCAACTCCAACTAACATGGGTTTTATATACTCATACATGTTTTTCAATGCGCTTACAAGACTCAACCCGCTAACACCTTAGGGATTGATCCGCTTGTAATTCCAGCTCTCCTTGTCCTAAACCGCTTCTCCTTCATGCATCCTCGCGTCATAGTTTTGATCAAGTCACCAATTTCGGTATTTAGCCAACTACCAAAATACCCCCGATGAAACTTCCAGGCATCTTCTCTTGACTTCATCGTCGCCTTCATCTCAAAGCATCTCCACATGATTTAACATGTCATATATAGTGTCCAATGACTAGCCATCACATCTTCGAGTATTTGGTGTCCCTCGAACTGTCTCTACGTACATCAACCTTATTACTTTGCATACTACAGCACCAACTCACCTCGTCATGATCCTTATCTTCTCTATGCTCCCGCTTGAGCAACCTGGACTTACGTGACCGATCTAGATCTCAGTTCCACACTTAGTCCCGGTCCATTATTGTCAACCGCTACATCCTCTAACCCACTTGCACATCCAAAAGACCAAGCAACCATTCCAAAAACAAGTTCATGCACTTAACTCACGGTAGCCAAACCAATGCATCATGCAATGCAATTCATCCATGAACAACAACCCAAGATCACCCTAAGGTCAAATCTCCCAAAATCCAGAATAATCAACTCCCTGCCAGTCTAGCTGCCACCATCATGCCGGTCAGACCGCATCTGTCTGACTGCCATGGTGTGGCCGATTAGACCACCCCCTTCTCTTGGCTAAGTCTTAAGAAAAACCCTCTCTAGAAATTTCGAAAAACTCTATATAGTTTTGCCTCACAATTCTATATTCTGTGAAACCTAGTGCAAACTCATCCCCTAATCATTCCTCACATTGGTTTAGTCCAGGAACACCAAAATTTCACAAAACAATCCTAAGCTGGTTTGACTACACTCTCCATGCTGTTCTAACCGGCCTTGGCATTTTCAGCCATGACCAAGCCAGCTGGTATGACCTTCCCTACAAGGTGGTCAGATCGTCTATGCATAGCGGTTTGACCCCTGCAAACTAGTTAGACCACCTTTCTTTCAGAAACATGAATAAATCTGTTAATAAATATGTAAAATCAAAATTCAACTTAATAAATATGTCAATGTTGTAGGGGTGTCCCCCACCTAAGCCCAGCCGGCCTGTTAGAAGGTTGTAAGGCCCAAAATGGGACATGTATCATGACATAAATACCCCTGAGGGGGATACTTGAGTGTAAGAGCATAATTGTAAAACACTCCCCATGTGGGTATATACCGTCTAGGCCATGGGGGAAACCCTAAGCATTGCTCACCTAACTCTCCACTACCATACCTCTCTCTCTCTGTTTGGTCTGTAACCACAACAGTTGGCGCCGTCCGTGGGGACGACAAGAGCAAGCTCCAAGATCTGAAGAAGGATGGCACCCAAGAAAGCTTCATCATCGGCGGTGGGGAAGAAGAAGGGTGCGACGGAGCCCCGCGTTAGCACTAGAGTTTTGGCATCAGCAATCACGAGTGCGGACGTCGGCGCGGGCGCGGCAGCTACGGACATCGACGCTCGTGGCACGACGATCAACCCCACCGCTGGCGCAACGGTCGGCCTCGCAACACGCGTGACGATCGACCCCACCGCTAGCGCGACGGTCGACACCGGCAGCACCGACCGGGTTGTCGGAAGCGGTAACGCCGGCACCCATGCTGGCACGGCCACCGTCCCTACCCCCGGTGCGGGAGCAGTGAGAAGCTCTGGCGGCAACGTCGGCCTCTTCACAAACCCCGATGCCCGCCACACCGGCGCGTCAGGCAACTCAGGAGTGGTCGCCGCGGCTCCGACGGTGCAACCGGGTGCGCCGATAGCCCCAGCTGCAGTAACAGTATAGAGCGCTCTGCTGACGGCCATTGGTACGCTCCAACGGGAGCTAGTGGACCTCCGCAGAGCCATGCGGGACATACAAGAGGCTCAGAGCCAGCAGACCTCGCTGGTGGTCGCGTCGGAGCCCACGCCGGAACGGGCGGACAGCCGTGAGGCCCCTACAAGGCCCCTACATCCAGCCACGTCCCGCTGCAACGTGTGGACCCGGAGTCCCCCCTCTCCGCGGGCCTACAGCAGTCGGCATGGCCAGAGGGCTTCAAGTTCCCCAGTGCCATAGAGCCATACAAGGGTGACACGGCCCCTTTGGAGTTCGTGCGTGTGTATAAGATAGCCATAGAGGTTGCAAGCGGAGACGACACCACCAAGGCGAAGGGACTCCCCCTCGCGTTACAAGGAGTGGTGCTCTCTTGGATTTTTACCATAGAGCCAAACTCCATCTACGCATGGGAGTAGATCCGTGACCGCCTCTACAACAACTTCCAAGGGAACTACATCGAGTGCATCGACGCGGATCAGCTCTTCGCCATCAAGCAAAAACCCTCAGAGAAGCTGCGGGAGTACTTCAAGCGCTTCGCTAAGGTGCGCTGCCAAGTTAAGGACATCAATGAGACAACTATTATCAATGTAGCTGTAAAGGGCCGTTGACCGAGTACAATGCGCGCAAGCCAATTAAGACGGCCGCGAAGCTCTTTGACAAGATGGAAGAGTATGCGCAGGCGGAGGAGGATAAGCGGCGGCGCAAGGGCGATGACTCCGACACCAGTCAGGTGGAGGACTCATCGCAAAAAGGGGACCACTCCCCGAAAGGCAAGCGCAAGCAAGGGCCCCCGACGGACGCCAACATAGCCAGGGCGCGCCGAGTGGCAAGCCCAAGCCCAAGCACAGCCAGCGCAGGCCGCAGAAGGCTCGGCACGTCTTCGACATAGAAGGTGACTCCGATGACGCCGCCCTCGCTCCTCGTGAGCAGGGCCGCGGACGCCGGGGGCGGGGACGCTGCCGTGCCCGCAATGATAGGCCCTACGCAGAGTAGGAGAACCACGGCCGCAACATATGGTGCGAGGTGCACGGCCGTGGTGACCACTCCACGCGGGCGTGCACCGCCATCACTGCGCTGCGTTAGCATGCCAACAGGGACAGAACCCTAGCATGCTAACCGTGCTGGCTAGACGAGGCGCTCCCACTAAGCCAGCGAGCGGGATCTTCGCCGCAAGCCATTCTCCTCCAAAGTAGAAGGCTAAAGGAGCAGGAGCAGGGACAGGTTGCACCAGTAGGTGAGGAGAAAAGAGAGCAAAGCAACGGCAAACGAGCAACCGAGAAGAATGCTCGCATGCCGGTGGCAACGCTTTACAAAGCCCCCTCACCTCTCCCACGATCGAAAACGCAACCAGCGGAAGCCCAGCGGTTCGGCTCCCCACGATCGGGAAGCGCAACTACTGGCAGCCGGGGGCACGTAATCGTAGACTGCCTGACAGCACACGATGCACTAGTAGCATCCCGCCACACGCCCCGCCTATCTCGGGAAGGGGCGCACGACCGCTGACAGCCCACGGCGCACCAATCGCGTCCCGCCGCGTGTACCTTTCCATCGGGACAGCGCGTACGGCTGCAACAGCCCGCCCCTGACATTTCAGGGGTCGGCGCGATTCTCGCCGCCATTAAGACGTTGTCTTCGGACCGCGAAGCTGTCGGGCCACGTGTCAACTCCACCTCTTTAGCGTAACATTGGAAAGTAACTCCGCGACGAGCTCGCTTCGGACCCGTCTCCGTGCGGAGACCCCTGCACTTGGCTCTCCGGCACTATGCACGGGAGCTAGACCTGCCCCGTGCCTCGGCGTGTTCGCAGCATGAGCCCGTCTCCACTTCGACTTCGACTCCGCTACCGAAGGGCCCCGTGGTCAAGGAAGGCTTCGACAACCCGCTCAACGATGTACCCTCGGCGCGGGGCGGAGACTGCACCAAACAATAAGGCTCCATCCAACAATACAGAAGTTCACAGGCCGTGGGGACGGAGGGGCCCCAAATGGCTCGGCAACATGCCTTCGGCCCATGAAGCTCTTCACCATGAGAGGCTCCTATTGTAGGGGTGGCCCCCACCTAAGCCCAGCCGGCCTGTTAGAAGGTTGTAAGGACCAAAATGGGACATGTATCATGACATAAATGCCCCTGAGGGGGATACTTGAGTGTAAGGGCATAATTGTAAAACACTCGCTATGTGGATATATATACCGTTCAGGCCATGGGGAAACCCTAAGCATTGCTCACCTTTCCACTACCATACCTCTCTCTCTGTTTGATCTGTAACCACAACAGTCAATTATTTATTATAAATTAATTAGTAACATCTCACGTTGTCTCTCGTAAACATTCTCATAAAGTAGGCATGTAGCATGGAGTTTGCTCATGGAAGCGCCATGTGGGTTTGCAATCCGTGCATGGGTGCTGGGTACTCTACTAAACCATGGTACGTGCTTCCTTCAATTTTATGGCAACATATCATGTGTAACCCTTCTCAGGGAGTAACTGGTGCAACCCTTTCGGTTGAGGCACCCAATCGACATAAAAGAATCAGAATTTTTTTTTGATGATGTAGTTTACGGAGTGTTGTAGCGCCGTCTGTGTTTCAACTTCAAACTCAAAGTGCGGTAGAAGAAACAAAAAATAATTGCTGTAAAATAGTAGCATTTGTTTTCTTTTTTCCTTTATCATTTATTAGATTTTTCTCTTTTTTACTCTTAACATAAAATAAATTTAAACTTCAAATTTTATACATGAGTAGAGAGGTGCATCATCAACTTTTTCGGGTTTTTTTTTTTGTTGATTTGATGTCTGAACCGATCAAATTGCACCTGATATGTTGCCTTCAGACAGATATAACATAAGAACAAATGTGATGGGGGTGGGGGGAGGGGGGGGTACTGATCTGGATAGGGCTAGGAAAATTAAATCCGAATCGATCTTATTTTATCTTAAAGACCAGATAGATTTGACTTTTACTCGGGACCAGACTCAACTAATCCCGGTGGTACGTGGTAAGCCGTCACATGGTGGAGTTTTTGGTACATATATAGCGCTAGATGGGATGATATAAACAAACTAACATTTATGCAAACAGGAGGAATGATATAGACATAACAATATTAGTGCGAACAAAGGAGCGTATGAGGAGAGACGACATAGACAAACTGGTATTTGTGCGGGCGAGGAGAAACGGCACAGACATAATGATATCAGTGTGGACAAGGGAGCGTGCGAGGGAGGACGGCATGAACATAGTGACAATTGTGCAAAGGACGCAGCGGGAAAGAAAATATAGTAGCAACAGCCGACATATGTGCGAAAGAAAAATGTATCGTATATCACTAATTTGATTAGATTGACATAAATTAACATGATAAATTTGGAGCATATAAAGTTCCTAGAAAATTACATAATTAGGTGGACCGTGTCAAGAGACTTCATAAAATTTCGTAATTTTTGAAGCTCATTTGCTATATGTAACAACTCCTATAAACATCTCAATATTACAAATTTTTGAGCTATATTTAAAGCGGATAAAATTGTTAAAAATTATTTAATGAAGTGCATTGTGTCAGAAAACTGCACATGAAATTTCAGAATTTTTCGAGCCCATTTGCTATATTTAAAAATTCAAACAATTATGACACATAAAATAGTATTTAGATAGGTAATTAAGTCGGCTATGGCGTACCGTAGTGGGGCAGTAGGCCACCTGCCGTCCGGTGGGCGGGCGCAGGCCACCTGCCATCAGGTGACCGCACGGCAGGCGCCTGGGAAGCCACATGTCACCTGCAAACCGCTGTCGCCCGGTGACCGAGCAGCAGAAGGCTATTTTTGCAATTCTCATATGCATATGGCTATTTTTATAAATACGAGTACAAAACGCGCTATATATATCAAAAATTCCACATGGTGATGCATAGCGGATGGCCAATATATATATGGCCAAATTGGTCCGGGGATGCTTTGAGGAATACAACACAAAGATTATCCGGAAGGCGAAAATGAAAAATACATGCAAAATTTCCGTTGGATCCTAGTGCAGAATAAGATCCTCACGGCAACCAACCTAGCCGCAACAACAATCATGCTCGCGTTGCAACAACAATAATCAAGAAATGGGTCTTCACCTTTTGTTTGCACAGCCTGTTTGCCACCCTACAGCAAGTCTAGCCCCTATGTTATAACAGTACCCTTGACTGGTGGCAACAGGCCTCCAAGGCCACACCAAAGTAGCACGGTAAGAGCATCTCCAAGAGATGCCCAATAAATTTACACCTTAAATCTCTTTTTACAGATCCTAATCACGATATAAGGTCCCAAAATAATCATTCCCTCCAACAGATACCCTAAACCAGAAAAACAGTATTGGGAGCCTAGATCATCCTCTATAAGTAGAGAGCGAGAGCCCATTTTTTGGGTGTGTTCTATTTTTGGGAGTCTATTTAGGAATCTGTTGGAGCTACTTTTTACCCTTCAACTCTAAAATTTAAATGTTAAGAGCCATATAGAGTATCTCTTGGAGATGCTCTTAGACGATCATCTACGTCAACGTGGAATATATGGGAGGAAAGAAACCCGCGCACCCCGGAGCTAAGGAAATGCTCCCTTGAGCGGACAGCACCTTGTTTTTAATAAGTCGCCCTTTCCTGTTTGGTATTTTCTCAGTCTAAATTTATAAGACGTATATTTTCTTAACATATAGATTAAGAAAATAGCAACAATGGTTAGATTACCCTTAATTATTATCTCTAAACACTATATTTAATATATACATGTAGAGAATAGCAAATAAACCTGTATATTTATTAGAGGTATAAAGAGAATATCATACTAATTTTATATTGAAACATTAAATATGCTATATATTTATAGATAAAACTATTAAAAAAATACGTCCCATAAACTTAGATGGAATACTTTTGTAATATTGGGTCCATACCATAATCCAGCCAATCTTTTGTCCTATTAATTGATCAACAGAGCATCCTCTCAAAAAAATTTTGATCAACAGAGCTCATGCCTTTACTGTAAAAAAATTAGTGAATCTTTATTAGAAAAACGACACAAATTGCCCATATACTGCTTTGTGAACGCCATGGGAGGATGGAGAGAATAGGGAGGAAACGGCGAATATGCAGCACCAGTGTCTTATCCACCGCAGCCCCCATCCAATCCAACGGCACTAGAATATGCTCAGTCACTCGCCGTCGCAGATCAATAGGCACATGCCAAATCAGGATGTACGCTCTCCTCCCCTTCCCCGCCCAAGCGCGCAATGGTGCCATCCACCTCCAGTAAAATTTTTGTTTTTTAGCTCAAAATTTGAAAAAATTTTACATATGAACCCCTAGAGAAAAGATTTGCAAAAATAAACCCTTAGCACGGCGTCAAAGGATATGGCGCCCAGGGTACATAGCATGACGCTATATGCTTTGGCGCTGTGTGTGGACACGTAGGAGCCACGGCGGCATAGCACGGCGCCAAAGCCCATGGCGCCGTGCTCTGGGACTTAAGCCCGAGCACGGCCCCTCGGCCCCCCATCCCTCACTCATCCCTGCAAACAGACACAAGCCCGCCGCCGCCCCTCTCTTCCCCCTCCAAATCCACTCCAATCTATTGCTTTTTCTCATGATTTTGCTTCCAAACCGAGCAAGCAAGGTGAACTCCCTCCCCTCCCTTGATTTTTTCCAATAGATATGGATTATTTATGGTACATTTCGTGGGGCAAGATTTGAAACCCTAGATGAAATTAGTTGGATTTGGCTCGGTTTTAGATTGGATTTGCAATAGATATGTGTAATGTAAGAGTAATCATGGGTGTAGATTTGTTTTTAGGGTGTAGATTTGAGTGAGATTGATGAATGTTTAGAAATAGGTATGTTTTTAGGGTTTATTTGCTTTTTTAGAAATAGATATGTTTACTTGTTTAGAAATAGGTATAGGTGTAGATTCTTTTTTAGGTTTAGAAATATGAAATATTGGTAAAAGTGATGAATGTTGGAGAGAAATTAGCGATTAGTGATATTAGTAATTTAGTTTATCCGATATGGTATATCGGTTTTCGTTAATAGTTATAGCGTCGTTCCAGTCAGGTTAGCGGCGTTAGGTCTAGAGAGTTTAGATATTTTGTTATTCTTATCATTAACGTATTTTATTATTCTTATCATTAACGTATTTTTGAATGCATAGGATGGCGAGGTACCGGCTGCTGGACGAGTTCTACAACAGGGAGCACCGCGGCAGGCTCACGGAGGACGGTTAGGTATGTGTGTTATCAAAATGTATTTTTCTCGTGTTACATGTGTTTTCATCACGCAGCTAACTTTTGAAGCATTTTGCAGGATATTCCCATACTTCGTCCTCGAACCCATGATGGATTCCACTTGATGGTCTATGACAACCGCTACACCCCACTGCTTCGCCGTGCTGGCCTTCACACGGTCGCTAACCTACTGTGCCGGGGCATGCCGGTCTTCAACCCCACAGCTTTGACCGCACTTATCGACAGGTGTATTTTCTCTATCGGGTCCGTTTGTTTTCATTTTTATATTCTTACGTACGTAACTAATTCTTTTCTCTGTGTACTATTAACGGGTGGAGGCCAGAGACTCACACGTTCCACCTTCCCTGTGGGGAGATGACTGTTACGCTGCAGGACATGGCGATGATACTTGGACTTCCCATAAGGGGACAACCGGTGGTCGGGCCGGTGGTGTCTGAGGGTTGGAGGGCATGTGTGGAGGCCTTCCTGGGCACGCCATTGCCTCCTGTCCAGAGAATGTCAAGCGAGGCCGTGTCTCAGGGGTCCACATTAGCTGGTTGCGGGCTACCTTTGGTACATGCCCTGAGGACACAGACGACGCCACGGTGAACTACCACTGTTGAGCTTGGGTCCTCCACATGTTGGGGGCCGTGCTTTTCCCGGACGCCACGGGGGACGCTGCTTCGTGGATGTACATCCACTGCCTCTAGGACTGGGTCGATGCTGGACAGTTCAGTTGGGGCTCGGCGGTCCTCTCGTTCCTCTACCGGTAGCTTTGCGAGGCCTGCAGACGCAAGGCGGCCGCGTCGATGCTCGGTGGCTGCGTCTTCCTCCTGCAGGTGTGGATGTGGTCATGCATTCCTGTGGGGTGCCCTCGAGTGTTCCAGGCGCAGCCTTGGCATCCACAAGGTGTGGATGACCTCGGCTCTACTGTGGCATACCTGTGGGATAACGTCTCAGTCCCGTTTGCGACCACTCGGCGGGTGTATGTGGATTACAACAACGAGTTGGACACCTTGTCTCCCACGATGGTAAGAAATTGGTAATACATTTATTTTTCCTACAGTTCTTGGTTTTGTACATGGTTAATCGTGTGTTTGCCCGTGTGTTTGCTTACTAGGTCTCGTGGCAGCCTTACTCCGAGGCACAGGTTCTAGCTCTACCGCTAAGCACCATGTGCCACAGGGACTATCATATTTGGAGGATGAGGTGTCCGTTGATTTTCTTCTACGCTGTGGAGATTCACCTCCCCCATAGAGTCGCGCGCCAGTTTGGCCTCCTGTAGTTCTACCCCCCTGAGGAGGTGTCGACTTCTGTTGATTTGCACCAATAAGTTACAATTTTTGTTTCATTTAGAATTCTATTGGTTCTTACTCTAACACCTATTGTTGACATCTACTATATGTGCAGGTTCGACAGGGTCCGCCAACGAAAAGTGACAGACTTCGCTCATCACCACCGAGACTACATCCAGTGGTGGAGGAGGATGAAGGACAACTGCGAGCGGGACAATACCCACCACACCAACGTCAGCTTTCGAGATTATTTGTTCTGGTACCACACTGCCACCCACTACAGGCTGAGGCAGCAGTGGACCGATGTCAACTACGCGGACCTCGCTTTGTCCGAGGATGAGGACACTGCATACAACAGGCGTGCGAGGGAGGGCACAGTGGTCGAGGCCGCTCCGATTCTCGATCGAGTGGTATGGAAAGCATAACATTTGCAATACTTTTGTTCAATACGTTTATCTCGCACTTACTTATGTTTCCATATTTCTATAGGGGACTTTTCTCCGAACCTCGGTGCATGAGATCGATGAGGCTCTCAGCTACCCAGTTGGCGGCCAGGACAGCGAGAGCTTGAAAGCATCTAGGCCCCTAAAAATATTGGTTTTGGTAATTAATGACATTATGTGATCATGGGACTAATTTGTGTGTTAAGTGTTTGAAAGGATTAGTCTCAAAGGCAAAGAAAGAGGCTCACAAAAGTTTTCACAAGATTTAAAGAGTTCCAAGACGACAAGGTAAATAGTTTAGGGCTCTTTTATTTTTACCAGTCTTAGGAGAAAGGTTGAAAGACCGGATTATAGGTTAGATGCCGTATTATTAAGAGGGATCATGGTTAAATGTTTGATCATATGCTTATGTGCCTTATGGATCAATTTAGGGTCATGCATGCACTTAGAAATAAAATTGAATTAAAACTGTGCATTGTCAGAAATTTCGGAAGTACCGCGTTCAAAGACCGGAACTTCCGATCGGCCGGAAGTACCGGAGTTAAACTCGTGGAACTTCCGATCGGCCGGAAGTTCCGGCCTCCCGAGCGGAACTTTTTTTTCCAGAAAGCGACCGGAAATAAACTTAGTCTCTCGAAAATCGGAAGTACCGCCACTTGAACGGCGGAACTTCCGCTAGGTCGGAAGTTCCGATTTTCGGAAGTTTTGGCCTCCCGAGCGGAACTTTTTCCAGAGAGCAACCTTTTCAAAACTTCAACTCGTTGAGATTGGAAGTTCCGGGGCTATATCGGAACTTCCAGAAATCCGGAAGTACCGCACGTTCAACGGTGGAAGTACCGCATTTAATGTCAACGGATACTTCTGACTCTCTGATATTGCCGTTCTAAGCCCTTTGCAGAAATCCAGAAGTACCGGCCCTAACACTACGGTACTTCCGATTTCCCTGAATTTTCAAGATAATTTACTGCAACGGCTATTTGAGTTTGGTGGGGGTATAAATTCGACCTCACCAGCATAAGAACATGTTGTTGAACCATTATTGAGCATCCTTAAGCATAGAGCAACCTCTCACACCACATTTCATCTCTTGTGCATTCAATTGAGGTAGTTGAGTGAATTCAAGTGCATTGCATCCGTAGATTGATCCCTTTAGCACTTGAGTGTGATCGGGCCCGCTGTGATTCATTACTCTTGGTGTTTGCCGACACCTAGACGGCTTGGCGGGAGAGTTCGGTGATCTTCTCAAGAAGGTTGTGAGAAGGCCCGACAAGATTGTGAAGGCTTGGAGCTTGCCTACCCAGAGAGGGAAAGGGCTACCGCTAGTGATCGAGGTGATTTGGCTCAATTCGTGGAGCCGGTCCGATTCGTTCGGACTTACCTCAACGTGGACTAGGGGAGACCGGCAAGTCTCCGAACACCACGGTAAAAAGTGATCGTGTCATTTGTGGTTTGCTCTCTTGTGCTTAATTTACATTCAAGCAATTTATTTTATTAGAACCATTTGATTGCTTGTGTGATTAGAGTAGCAAATTTTGATCTAGACTAGATTTGTACTTGTTATTAGGATAATTCATATTGTGCTAGTGATCACTTGAACCATTGTAACTTGTTTTAGTTGCCACATTGCTTACTTGTTTTAGGAAATCATTAAAATTAAAATTGTCAGCTTAAATTAGAAGAAAATTTTAAAAACCGCCTATTCACCTCCTCTAGTCGGCCTTCTCGATCTTACAAGTGCTATGAGAGCTTGGTCTCTCAATTTTAAACTTAACCGTCTAGAGAGGAAAGGATGGCTAGAGAGGGATTTGCTATAGGAAAGGCACCTTTCTTTGATGGCTTGAATTATGCTTATTGGAAAATTAGGATGTCAATTTATTTAAAGGCCATGAATCCTCATATTTGGAAAATCGTAAATGAGGGTTACGTCATGCCTCTTGATCCATCGCACCCAACAGAACAAGACGGGCGTAACGCTCATTTATACGCCCAAGCCATGAATGCTCTCTGTGGAGCCTTAAACGCGGACGAGTTCAATAGGGTGAACAATCTTGAGACGGCTCACGCTATTTGGACTACCCTTTCCGAAATACATGAAGGACGTCCACGGTTAAGGAGGCTAAATTGCATCGGCTTAGGATCAAATATGAGACATTCACAATGTTGCCCCATGAGGACATCAATGAGATGTACACAAGGCTCAACAACATTGTGAACGAGCTCAAGGGCCTAGGTACTAACCTTTCCGATCTTGATATTGTTCGAAAGATGCTTAGGGCCTTGCCGGAGAAATATGAGGTGTTGGTGACACTCTTCCTCAACTCACCGGAGTTGACAAGAATGACACCAACTCAACTATTGGGCAACTTCATCACCAACGAGCTATATAAGAAGGACAAGGAGGAGCTCATGGAGCAATCATCCTCCAAGAGTAAGAAAATCACCGCTTTCAAGGCTAAAGCGGCGGTGAGCGAGGAATCCGAAGATGATGAGGAGGATTCCGAAGAGGAGTTGGCCCTTCTTGTGAGAAGGATGAAGAAGTTCATGAGGAGGCGCTCAAACTGAAGCGCAAGTCATGAGAAGAGCAAGAAAGGGCATTCCTACTCCAACAAGAAGTATAGCAGCATTTGTTGCTATGAATGTGATGAGAAGGGGCACATTGCCTCTCAATGCCCCACCAAGAAAGATGACAAGGAGAAGTCATCAAAGAAGAAGAGCTACAACGGCAAGAAGAAGCTATTCAAGAAGCTTCACAAGGAAGGCAAGAACGAAGCCCACATTGGCGAGTGGGATTCCTAGGCGGAGTACTCCGACTCCGACTCAAGCGAGGACAAGTCTCCCAAGAAGAAGGAGCTCGTGGGCATCACTATTAAGGAGACACCATCACTATTCTCCACTCCTACATGCCTCATGGCTAAAGGAGAAAAGGTAAAATTGCTTGATGATGATGAGCCCTCGTATGATGATTTAATGGACATGCTAATTGAATTGAATGAATTTCTTGGAAAAGAAAAATCAAAGTTTAAGGTCTTGAAGAGAGAACACACATTTCTCCAAGAATCTTATGAGGAGCTAAAGGAAGCTCATGATTTGCTTCTCCAAGAAAATCAAAAATCTAGTACTAGCATTGGAGTTACATGTGATATCTTGAATGAAATGCCTAGTATAGAAATTTTAAAATCTAGCATGTCTACATCTTGTGATGATCTACTTGCCATGCCATGCTTGTCTATTATTGATTCTAAAAATGCTTTGAATATTGCAAATGATTGTGCACTTGTTAAAGAAAATAAGAATTTAAAGGAACAAGTGCAAAAATTAAACAAGAGTTTAGAAAGAGCTTACAAGGGAAAGGCTACTCTTGATAAATTGCTAAGTGATCAAAGATGTTCATTTAATAAGGAGAGACTTGGGTTTATTCCCAAGAAAGGTATAAGAAACCGATATACAAGCCCCCAAGGTTTGTAAAAGAAAATAGAAAATATTGCACTAAATGCCGGAATGTAGGACATATGCAAAATGATTGCTCTAAAAATAAGATACATTCCATTGGTTTATATGATTCATGCTATATGCATAAGAAACTACAAATGGAAATGTTATTGCTCATTTTATTGGCACCTCGATTTTGGGTGCTAAAAAGAAATACATTTAGGAGCCCAAAACCTTAGTTACTAACCTCCAAGGACCCAAACAAATTTGGGTACCTAAAAGAGCTTGATTTTCTTTTGTAGGTGAATTACAAAACCGGTGGAAGGCATTGGGTGTTGGATAGTGGATGTACTCAACACATGACCGGAGACCGGAAAATGTTTACCACCTTTGAGAGCGGAAGCAATGACAAAATCACCTTTGAAGACAATAGCAAAGGAAAGGTACTTGGTTTAAGTAAAATTGTTATCTCAAACGATCTTTCTATTTCTAATGTATCCTTGGTACAAACTTTAAATTTCAATTTGCTATCCGTTGCTCAATTGTGTGATCTAGGCTTAATTTGCTCTTTCTCTAAAGAAATTGTAATCATTTCAAAAGAAAATAATAATGAAATTGTTTTCAAAGGCTTTAGATTTGGAAATCTCTATCTAGTACATTTTACTTCAAATGAGTCGTGTTTAAAAACTTGTTTAATTGCAAAAATTTCTTTGGGTTGGTTATGACATAGAAGGCTAGGTCATGTGGGTATGGTACAACTCAAAAAGCTTTTTAAACATGACTTAGTTGTTGGTTTGAAAGATGTGAAGTTTGAGAAAAATCGACTTTGTAGTGCTTGTCAAGCCGGGAAACAAGTCGCTAATTCTCACCGTTCCAAAAGTATCATGTCAACTTCTCGGCTATTAGAGCTCTTACATATAGATTTGTTTGGCCTAACAACCTATAAGAGCATTGGGGATAATAGCTATTGTTTAGTCATTGTGGATGATTACACTAGATATACATGGGTATTCTTCCTAAATGATAAAAGCGAAACCTCCGGGATTTTCAAAAGTTTTGCAAAAAGGGCCCAAAATGAATTTAATTTTAAAATAAAGAAAATTAAGAGTGACAATGGTTTCGAGTTCAAGAATACTAAAATTGAAGATTTTTGTGATGAACTCGGAATAAAGCATGAACTTTCCACAACCTACAATCCGGAGCAAAATGGAGTTGTAGAAAGGAAAAATCGTACATTAATTGAAATGGCTAAGACAATGCTTGATGAATATAATACTTCCGATAAATTTTGGGCGGAAGCTATTAACACCGCTTGTCATGCCATAAATCGCCTTTATTTGCATCTCCTTTTGAAAAAGACTTCCTATGAGCTTCTCATTGGAAGAAAACCGAACATTTCCTATTTTAGAGTATTTGGTTGCAAATGCTGTATCTTAAGAAAGGGTGTTCGGCTCTCCAAATTTCAAAGTCGATGTGATGAATGAATTTTATTAGGCTGTTCTTCAAATAGTAAAGCTTATAGGGTGTTTAATAAAAATTCAGGTTTAGTAGAAGAGTCATGTGATGTCCAATTTGATGAGACTAACGGCTCTCAAGAAGAGCATGAGAATTTAGATGATGTAGGAGATGAGGGACTACGAAAAGCAATGGAAAATATGCAAATTGGTGACATCAAGCCAAAAGAAGATCCAACTTCACCAAGCTCATCAAGACAAGAGGAGCCACCCACCTCATCTACAACAAGTGACATTCAAGTCTTAGAAGATGAAGAAAAGGATTAACAAACAAATACCTTCAAGATCCACAATGCAATAGCCAAGGATCATCCAATAGATCAAATATTGGGTGACGTGAGTAAGGGTGTTCAAACTTGCTCTAGAGTAGTTTCATTTTGTGAACATTACTCTTTTGTGTCTTCTTTTGAGCCAAAACGTGTAGATGAATCCCTAGATGACCCGGATTAGATAAATGTTATGCTTGAAGAGTTGAACAATTTTGCTTAAAATGAAGTTTGGACTTTGGTGGAAAGACCCAAGGAGCACAACGTAATTGGCATAAAATGGGTCTTCCGGAATAAACAAGATGAAAACGGAGTTGTGGTAAGAAATAAAGCAAGGTTAGTTGCTCAAGGTTATACTCAAGTCGAGGGTTTAGATTATGATGAGACATTTGCACCCGTTGCTAGAGTCTATTAGGATCTTGCTTGCTTTTGCATCTAGCTTTGATATTAAACTATTTCAAATGGATGTCAAAAGTGTTTTTCTTAATGGAACAATCTCCAAACTAGTATATGTAGAACAACCCCCGGGATTTGAAAATGCAAAATATCCTAATCATGTTTACAAACTTTCAAATGCGCTATATGGCTTAAAACAAGCTCCTAGAGCTTAGTATGAGCGCCTTCGTAATTTTCTTGTTTCAAAAGGCTTCAAAATTGAAAAAGTAGACACAACTCTATTCACAAAAATTATCAATGATGATTTTTTTGTGTGCCAAATTTATGTCGATGATATTATTTTTGGTTCTACTAATCAAGACTTTTGCAAAGAATTTGGTGAGATAATGTCTAGGGAATTCGAGATGTTGATGATAGGAGAGCTAAGCTACTTCCTTGGACTTCAAATCAAACAACACAAAGATGGGACGTTTATAAGCCAAACGAAGTATGTGAAAGATCTACTCAAGAAATTCGGGATGGAAGAGGCAAAACCCATCAAGACACCCATGGCAACAAACGGACATTTAGACCTCAACGAATGAGGTATGTCGGTAGATTCAAAGCTTTATAGATCCATGATTGGTAGTTTATTTTATCTTACCGCATCTAGGCCCGACATTATGTTTAGTGTTTGCATGTGTGCATGTTTTCAAGCTTCTCCAAAAGAATACCATTTAATGGCTGTAAAGAGGATTTTAAGATATTTAAAACAATCCTCAAGCATAGGACTTTGGTATCCCAAAGGTGCAAAATTTGAATTAATTGCATATTCGGATTCCGATTATGCGGGTTGCAAAGTGGATAGAAAAAACACCTCGGGTAGTTGTCAATTGCTAGGTAGGTCCCTAGTATGTTGGTCCTCCAAGAAACAAAATTCCGTAGCCCTCTCAACCGCCGAAGCCGAATATGTTTCTGCCGGTAGTTGTTGTGCTCAATTGCTTTGGATGAGGCAAACATTGATGGATTATGGAATTAAATTTGATAAAATGCCTCTCTTGTGTGACAATGATAGTGCCGTCAAAATATCTAATAATCCCGTTCAACACTCAAGAACCAAGCATATAGATATACGCCACCATTTCTTGAGGGATCATGTGAGCAAGGGAGATATTGAAATTAGCCACATCCGAACTGAAGATCAATTAGCGGATATTTTTACCAAACCGCTAGATGAAAGCCATTTTTGCAAATTAAGGAATGAGTTAAATGTCATAGACTACTCAAATGTAGCTTGAACTCTTATTTCATTCAATTTTGCTCATTTGATGTTCTCTTGTGGCATTTCAATGAATTATATCCTTTCTCGGGCAAAAATTTGATTACTTTCATAAAAACTATGTTCCAAGTCAAGCAATAGCGTTATTGATGCACAATGATCCTGAATGATTTTATTTGAGTGCAAAACTAGGGATCATTTGCATTATTTCGAGTTCTAAAGTTCATTTCTTGAGAAGTTCCAGAAAAATTGGAACTACCGCCGTTATATTAGCGGTACTTCCGGTTTTCCAGAAATATCGGAACTACCGATGTTGTTTTCACGGTACTTTCGAGATTTCTGAGAAATCGGAACTTCCGGCGTGTTAAGCGCGGAACTTCTGATATCTGCGAAATTTAATGCCCCGTTTCCTGTAACCACCCTCTCATCTGCTGTTACTGTCTCTCATTTAATTTATCTCTTCCCTCTCTCTCTCCTCTCCTCTCCCAAAACCGAAACCCACCATCCTCTTCCTCTCCCTCACTTCCTCTCTCCCAAAAACCACCCCTCTCCCTGATCTTTGAATCCAAGGAGACTTCTTCATTTTTGGGCGATCCTCTGCACTTCTAGGGTTCATCTCCTTCAATTTCTCAAGGTAAATGGGATCAAAACTCTCTTTATTTTGCTCTAAGAACCCTAGGGCTAGGATTAGGTTAAATTTGAAAATGTGATGATTTTTGTTGTAATTTCTTCGGGTAAACTAGTTTATTTGGTGTATTATGATGTTTGTTCATCCATGCATTGGATTCAATCCAAGTAATACCCCAAAAATTCAAAAACTAAACTTGCCCTAGAAATGAGTCAGAAAAATCGGAACTACCGCTCAAGTAGCGGAATTACCGGAGTCCCGGAAGTTCCGCAATTTGAATGCCGAAACTACCGGATTTCCGAAAGTTCCGCAGTTTGACTACCGGTACTTCCGATTTCCTGAAACAGCAGAAATTTCATTCTTTTTCAATTGAAACCTGTTCCTCTGGTATCCTAGCTTATTCCTTGTTGTCTTTATCTTTGTTTGAAGATGCTGAGGATGAAGAACACCTCCCACAAGACCTACGTTGGGGTTCGAGGTCAATCCTCCTCCACAGCCCTTCCTGAGCCAATACACGAGGATAGGGGCAAAGGTCCCGCCTCCGACTCTGAGAGCGAGTCTGAGGCTTCACATGAGAGCGAGGAGTATGAGGCTTTGGATGAGAAAATGCCAGCAGCAGAAGAACCCGAAATAAGATAACCAGTGAGGACTATGCAATTTTGCGACGCCGAAGTCAGTATGTGCTCCCAATGAATTCTCAGAATCCCAAGTTTCATACCAAATTCTAGGAGCAAGTGTATGTGCAGATGTATGGTCCTTCTCGCAAGTTTGCACAGCACAAGTATGTGGATTGGGACCATTTGTCGCAGATTGACAAATATGATGGTGCTTACTGACTCTTTCAGCGAGCAGGTATTCACCACCTTGTTGCTCTTTAGTCCAGTTACAATGAGGAGATGATCCGGCAGTTCTATGCCACCCTCTACATCTCTCCTAACTATGAGCACTTATGTTGGATGACTGGACAGCAGCCCATGGACAGCACCAAGCATGAGTTTGAGCTGGCACTCAACACTGAGCAAAGTGCATATGAAAAGGTATACAGTAGGCCGGCTCTGCCCGTTTCAGCATACACGGAGTATTATGACCGGACGGTTGGGTGTGTACCAGGAAAGCTGGCAGGTTTGCTTCCCATTCCAAGTCTTGTGAACAGGATCATCAATCACACCATTCTCCCAAAGAGTGGGAACTACGACGACATTCGCGGCCATGCTTGGAATGTGTTGACTATATTATGCACGGCGAAAAGTTTGATGTGGTGGATCTCATTATCAAGGAGATTGACGCCAACAAAAACGACAGAGTCAGAAGGATAAACTATGCACCTTATATCATGGCTCTGATCATTAGGAAAACAGGGTACAGAGGCGTACTTGGGACAGTGCATAAGCCCTACAAGCCTCGTGCAGAGCCTCCAGTTCCCGCTCCTCCTCGTCCTCGTGGACAACCACAGGGGCCTGCTGATCCTCCTCCCCAAGGCGAAGGCGATGTCACCTTGTCTCAGATTTACTCCGCCGTCCTTAGGCTTGAGGAGCGTTAGATTGAGACCTCCAACAGGTTGCTACCCTGATTTCCTTGGTCTCTTCTCTCGGGGATCGTGTTTTGTCCCTTGAGAGTGCTATGGCGCCTCCACCTTCTTCGGTCCGCTTCACCCGTCGTCGTCGTGCCAGCCCTTCTCCTCGCGCCTCTCAGGACTAGCTCTCTTTTTGGTATCTTGATGCCAAAGGGGAGAAATGAAGCAAGGAGAAGAATGGAAGAAGCCAGCTTAAAGCAAAATAAACTTTATCTATTATATTTGCTATGTAATAAAAGTATGGTGTAATGAACCATGTGATGTTTAACTATGTGGATGCTTAGTCTTTTAAATTTCCTTTGCATGATGTAATGAACAACTATGTTTGGTTTATGTGTCTTAAATGTTAATTTCCTTGTTTATGCATCTCGTTGAATATTGTGTTAGTCTCATATTATTTGAAGCTCATGCTTCCCTCATTCGGAACAAACAAAGGAGACCATGCAAAATTTTTATCTAAAATTTGATGCACATGTTTAGGGGGAGTTCTCCTTGTTTTATTCTCTCAAATGCAAATACACTCTCCATGCTCTTCATTGCCAAAACTTTAAAACGAATTGTGATATACAACTTTCAAACAAAGCGTATATCCAAATCATTATTCTTCTCAATAATTGCTTATGTTGTCATCAATTACCAAAGAGGGGGAGATTGAAAGCATCTAGGCCCCTAAAAATATTGGTTTTGGTAACTAATGACATTATGTGATCATAGGACTAATTTGTGTGTTAAGTGTTTGAAAGGATTAGTCTCAAAGGCAAAGAAAGAGGCTCACAAAAGTTTTCACAAGATTCAAAGAGTTCCAAGACGACAAGGTAAATAGTTTAGGGCTCTTTTATTTTTACCGGTCTTAGGAGAAAGGTTGAAAGACCGGATTATAGGTTAGATGCCGTACTATTAAGAGGGATCATGGTTAAATGTTTGATCATATGCTTATGTGCCTTATGGATCAATTTAGGATCATGCATGCACTTAGAAATAAAATTGAATTAAAACTATGCATTGTCAGAAATTTCGGAAGTACCGGCATTCAAAGATCGGAACTTCCGATCGGCCGGAAGTACCGGAGTTAAACTCGTGGAACTTCCGATCGGTCGGAAGTTCCGGCCTCCCGAGCGGAACTTTTTTTCCAGAAAGCGACCGGAATTAAACTTAGTCTCTCGGAAATCGGAAGTACCGCCACTTGAACGGCGGAACTTCCGCTAGGTCGAAAGTTCAGATTTTCGGAAGTTTCGGCCTCCCGAGCGGAACTTTTTTCCAGAGAGCAACCTTTTCAAAACTTCAACTCGTTGAGATCGGAAGTTCTGGGGCTATATCGGAACTTCTGGAAATCCAGAAGTATCGCACATTCAACGGTGGAAGTACCGCATTTAATGTCAACGGACACTTCTGACTCTCTGACATAGCCGTTCTAAGCCCTCTGCAGAAATCCAGAAGTACCGGCCCTAACACTACGGTACTTCCGATTTCCCTGAATTTTCAGGATAATTTACTGCAACGGCTATTTGAGTTTGGTGGGGGTATAAATTCGATCCCACCAGCACATGAACATGTTGTTGAACCATTATTGAGTATCCTTAAGCATAGAGCAACCTCTCACACCTCGTTTCATCTCTTGTGTATTCAATTGAGGTAGTTGAGTGAATTCAAGTGCATTGCATCCGTAGATTGATCCCTTTGGCACTTGAGTGTGATCGAGCCCGCTGTGATTCATTACTCTTGGTGTTTGCCGACACCTAGACGGCTTGGCGGGAGAGTTCGGTGATCTCTCAAGAAGGTTGTGAGAAGGCCCGACAAGATTGTGAAGGCTTGGAGCTCGCCTACCCGGAGAAGGAAAGAGCTACCGCTAGTGATCGAGGTGATTTGGCTCAATTCGTGGAGCCGGTCCGATTCGTTCGGACTTACCTCAACGTGGACTAGGGAAGACCGGCAAGTCTCCGAACACCACGGTAAAAAGTGATCGTGTCATTTGTAGTTTGCTCTCTTGTGCTTAATTTACATTCAAGCAATTTATTTCATTAGAACCATTTGACTGCTTGTGTGATTAGAGTAGCAAATTTTGATCTAGATTAGATTTGTACTTGCTATTAGGATAATTCATATTGTGCTAGTGATCACTTGAACCATTGTAACTTGTTTTAATTGCCACATTGCTTACTTGTTTTAGACAATCATTAAAGTTAAAATTGTTAGCTTAAATTAGAAGAAAAATTTTATAACCGCCTATTCACCTCCTCTAGTCGGCCTCCTCGATCTTACAGAGCTGTCTGAAGAACTTCTTGAAGGTACGAAGATAATTCGTAAAGTTAGATCCATTCAGCATGTATACTATTATGACATATCATTACTTGCAGAGACTTAGACGTTGCATCAGTCAGGTGGCAAGTCGTTGTGGTTGCCGCGCACGCTCGTCGGCGGACGTGATCACACTGGCGGCCTCCCAACGCTCGAGTGGCTCAGCCGCTGCTGCCTCATCATCACACGTCGGCAGGCGCCAGTCCACGAGGAGCTCGTCACGCACTCCAACTTTCAGTCAGGGTGATGACGATGAGGCGGAGCAGGATGACGACGAGGAGGAGCACGAGGACGAGGAGGCATCTACCCACGACAAGATTGGGATGTCGAAGATGCCCGACGCACCATCTACTCAGGCTTCGCAGCGGCCTCATCATTCGGCCCGTCCCCCAAGCACGTGTACTCCAGGGACTGATGCTCTGGCCAAGGGCAAGGGCAGGGCCAAGAGGCAGTGAGACTGACTATTTTGTGCGTTGAGACCTGTGTGATGTTTTGAGACTTATTGAGAGTTATGTGATGTTGTTATTTAGGTATTCAGCTGTTTTATATGTGAATGTATGTGTATGTGTGTATGTGCATGTGTTTTGTATAGATACTCAACTACGACGCTAGGACCTTTAGCGCCTCTTATGGCGCCAAAGACCTGGCGCCGTAGTTGAACGCCTCAGCGCCAGGCTCTTTGGCGCCGTGCTATTTACATTCGGCACCAGGGTGTTTGGCGCCGTGATAGCTGAACTTGCATTATAACTGCAAGTTCGGCCAGTTCTTTCGTTCCATTCGCGCAAACAATACTAATTGACATTCCACCAAATGAATAAGCACGACACATAGCATTACGACCCAATACAAACATACATACATAGTATTCGCGCCTGTCTGTGTTCGCTCGGGCTGAAGAGAGGAGTGAGGGGTGGGGGGCCGGGAGGCCGTGCTCGGGCTTAAGTCCCAGAGCACGGCGCCACGGCCGTTAGCCCCGTTGTTACATAGCACGACGCCATGGGCTTTGGCGCTATGCTATGCCACCATGACTCCTACGTGTCCACGCACGGCGCCAAAGCATATGGCGCTGTGCTATGTACCCTGGGCGCCATATCCTTTGGCGCCGTGCTAAGGGTCCATTTTTGCAAATCTTTTCTCTAGAGGTCCATATGTAAAAACTTTCAAATTTTGGGCTAAAAAGCAAAAAAATTTACTCCACCTCGGTTATCCGAGCCCCCACTACCACATAGACATCGGATAAAGCTATTGTATCTTTTACCTATTATTAAATAAGTAAAATTATATATAAATGAAATATGAGATGAGAAGAGATAATATGTTGTTTCTTATACAAGAGACGATTTAAACTCGTAAACGAACGCAAATAGTAAGAAAATGTGAAACAGGAAGTTATAATGAAAATAATATAAAATAGTTAGAAAAATGATTTACTGTAGAGAGATTGTCTCTAGTTTTATCTTTGGTTGCGGTGAAAGTCTTAAAGATAAGCTTAAGAGATAAAGTATTGTACATGTCCTAAGCTTATAAACTGTGTCGCGGAAGGCCGCCAATTGCGTTCAGACACACGCCATGTGATCGCAAAAGCTAATGGCGTCTCACAGACATCGCTGTCGACATGGATACGGTCTCAAGATGCAACATCCACCTCTAATTTCTACCGTAAGAGATCTATAAAACCTAATAAAATTATATTCTTATAAAAATATTTTTACGTATTATTTTTATATTTCTAATCTAAATATTAAAAAAGAGATATTGATGGCTAAAGTTTAAAAATTTTGAATGTATATACCTCAAAATGATATTCTCCTGGGGCAAGAGGAGTAGTTGGAGGTAGTAGTTGGTAGCTTGGCTTGGAGAAAGATGGCCTGCAAGAAAAGGAGTCGGTCTCAACACAAACTAAGATGTGTTCTTTTTTACTGTAGCTTACGATTTTTTATCTTAACATGAACATCTGTGTGGATAAACCGAATATCTATAAACCATTCAAAAAAATTGTTCTAGAAACCGTTTTAAAATAGAGACAAAAAAACCGTTTCATTTATTTGCTAAAAAAACTATAAACCATCGTATGAAAAGAGCTCATCCGAAGAGCTGAAGACGGTGACACAGGGGACAAGTGAAGGTCAGGCGGACAGTACGAGATCAGTCCATGCTAACCTGTGCTGTGTTGTGCCTTGTTGGTTGGCCACATTAGCTTCTGCTACTTCATGCAGCACTGCATGCATCATGCTGGCCCAAAAGGTTGCAAATATCTCAAGTAGTTTTCATGCATCTAAGATATATTGGGCTCTACCATGGACAAAGGGAAGGGAAGAAATACATTTCCATTTTCCACTTGCTCCATCTTCACCATTGATTAAATTGAAAATGGCAAATTTACTCATACTATTCCTCCTTGTTCCAAAAAGGAAAAGACCATAAACTATTCTTGCCATTTGATCACAATGGAAGCAAGCAACATGTTTACACATGCAATGCACTTCAAACTGTCTCATGTATTTGCATTATATGTAGAGAAACAAAACCAAAATGCAACTATGTAAACATAAAATACCCCTCTCCAAAACCGCCAATACACGGAGGTAGGAGGAAGTCACTGTCGGCGTCTCCCTCGACCATATACAAAGCTACAAACAACAAAAGCAAGCAGTTTGTGCAATATTTGGTCCAGCATCGACTTTCTTTTTCTAGAAGCCATCTCTGGAGCTTCTGGTTTTGAAAGTCATGCCTTGGTTTTGTCTATACATGCTTAGAAAGCTACACACTACAAGAGGATTAGAATGGGGTGACTTGAATTAATTGGCTTCCAAATCAGAGTGAACCGAAGCTACCCAAAAAAGGGCATGGAATGGAATGGAAACATAGCATGGACTTTCTCTCCTCATCCTCATGATTATGTTGTCATTCAAAGTAGGGGCGGAGACCAGTTAGGCCAACCGGTGTCATAAGACATGAGATCCAAAAAAAGTTTTAGCCTATATCATCACCTCCAGCCCATATGTGAACCCCTGCCTAAACTCGATGCACTCAGTCCCTTCCTTGAAGCCTAACGAAGCAAGTGCCCAAAAGCCACGAACAACCAATGAGGAGTCCCTGCTATCCCTCGACCTATGAGGCAACTGCAACATATCGAATCAACCCTTGAGCTAGTCTAAGAGGGAGGACCACAATAGGCCACATCGTGCATTCGTTCGATCCCGAAGCTCGTTGCCTCGCAACAACCCTTGACACATGATCATCTTGTGCAGTCAGCTAGGAGGTGCACACCGCGCCCGCCATGCGGCCACACCCAGCAAGATAGCGATCGGTCACAGGAGAATGAAAGAAATTGGCACCGCCGGCCATCCTTACCTGCCATCTCGCTGTGGTGCCGCCTAGTCCCCATTGCCTCACCCCCTTGTTGGTGGAAGAAGCTTAGGACCACCCATCAATATTTACTTTGCTTTAAAATTCTTTCAATTCTTCCAATTTTTTCAATAACAGAGGTTAAATTTGTGAGTTATGATTCTAATGTGACCATTTTTTTGTTGATTTTTGTCTAATTGTGATAATGATCCATGCACTCACATTGGACCAAGCTTTAGATTTGACTACAATATCAAATAAGTAAGCCATTGGACGTAATTTTCCACTACATTGTTCTTAAACTATTAAACATACTAATATCTAAAGGCCATCGAGGTCAAATGATGTATTTTACCAATGTTAACTAACTTTTGTCTATGATTTTACCCTTATTTCCTTTACTTTGCTACAACTAACTAATATTATTAGTGGGTTTCTTCATTTGGTAAGCATTTTAAACACTACTTCTTTATCATCATATATTGCCATTAGTTATGCTGTGAAGCTAAAAATTACCAAAAAATATTATTATTTAGCATAATGTTGCTTAAAAATTATATATGTTGTTACATATGTGGTAAAGTAGTGAACTCCGATCATGTTAAAACTTTGATCCAGGAGAAAACGCACACATTGCAAATAATCTGAGAGAATACAGGAGAATTTCTAAATTTCTCTATTCTCTTACTTGCTCCCCTTTTTCTTTCTTTTCTTTTCTCTTACAAAACGGGCTACAAGACTCCTCAATATATAGGCTAATAATCTCCTACTAGCATACGTATTCGGACTTCAAGTTCGACACAACTTCAACTTGAGTTACACACGGAAACAGACTCTACTACGTCTTGAACGCTAAATCAAGATTATTTCTAACAATCTCCCCCTTAATCTTGACTTGGCATACTCTAGTTTTAATCTCAATGCATTATGAACTACCAGCCATGTCTCCACATGAAGCGTTCTACATGCAAGCTACATGTAGGAACTCAACTTAGCTGGCACAGGTTCATCCAGATGTAAAGATTATAAAATATTGATGCAGTTGGTCTTAACTACGACTTACTAAACTCATACTTGACATAAAACGGTGACACATCTTCTCAACGTTCTGATTTCTTTTCACCTTACTTGAGTTTGGACGGCGACACATCTTCTCGACGTCCTTGACTCAACTCACTATCAAAGCACTGTTGATTCATCATCGCTGAGCACTTCAGCAACAAATGCTTTCTTTATCTTTGGCTAGGGTATTATGAAACAAAGTGCCCATAATCGTTACAATTATAACACCTCATTGAACAGTCCGAGCTTGCCTCCCTGCACGGAGACGAATCTTGACGAACACTTCCTAGACGCGCTTCACGGCGCCATGACCGGGCATCTGGGAGACGTGGACGAGCCCCTCGCGGCTGCGCGCGCTGTCAAGTCGGACGAAGCACCCGGCATCCACCACCCGGTTGACCCTCCCCGTGTCCTGATCGACGTCCCACACAAGCCAGAAGATCCACTTGGACCAGCAGTCTTTGAGTCGTTTCTTGGCACATTGCTGCACGCCATTGAAGACTAGTTTCGTGCCGTGGCTATGGTCCAACAGGAGCTCCGGCGCCGACAACATCAGGTAGGCACAGTAGTACTAGAGCATGACGGCCACCTCGCGGTTGTCGCCAGCTAATGCCTCGCCGGGCCGCAGGTCGCACATCGCAGCTCTAATACTACTTGTTAAAACTTTGATCCAGAAGAAAACACACACATTACAAATAATCTGAGAGAATACAGAAGAATTTCTGAATTTATCTATTTTCTTACTTGCTCCCATTTTTCTTTTTTTTTCTCTTCTTTTACAAAACTGGCTACAAACCTCCTCAATATATAAGCTAATAATCTCTTACTAGCATACGTATTCGGACTTCAAGATAAACACAACTTTAACTTGAGTTACCACGGAGACGGACTCTACTACGTTTTAAACTCTAAGTCAATATTATTTCTAACAGATCATTTTTGTTCTAATTGTCTCTGATTCAAAGGGATGGCAACCTAACTTCGCACAGCAAAACTCAGATGTTTTCTCACCAATTCTGTCTATTACAAGTTTACAACCTCAAGAACTCACGGCCCTGAGCCCCTGACCAAGAATAGTTCAATAAGTATATTCTTTAATTATGAAAGGATATCATGGTGCCACATAGATAAAAGTATCCAGTTCCATCTCAAAGGAGAACTCTTCCATGTGTATATATATTACAGCGCATTCCAAAATCCACCTAAATCAAAAGCCCCAAGCCATCCCAAATGCAGAAAAAAACTCTAGGTTGTTTCAAATGGCACCAGAGAGGCAAAAAACCACTCCGTGCTTCTCTATTATCTACAAGTACTAGCAATATGCATACATAACCGTGAGGTAGCTAGGTGCAGTTCCTAAAATCTAAACCCTCACTAGCCAGCTACTACAAATACTTAACCCTACATACTAATCCTTACAAGAGACATATATATGAGAAAGACAATGGAGAAACAACCAGTCTCAAAAACATTGGAGATGAGATTGAAATCTCCAGCTACACTTTGAAGCTTCTTATTTATGCTGATCCGCATGTCCGTGCCGGAGAGGATGCTACTGTTCAAGTGGCGATGTAGGCGACTGAACCGCTAGCCGCTCCGATACCTCTGCAAGAGACGTGAGGTTGCACTTGATCACGGCCTCGACAAAGTAGCAGGTCTCGTCCTTTGTGTTGCCGTCGGGCACATCCACCACGAAGGACTCGATCACAAGCGTCCCCGGCCTCCCATCGATGATCTCCGGATGGACAGTTATGATGGATGAGTAGTTCTGAAGGGAATGCAACACAGCACATCAGTATGGATCAAAGAAAAGCTTTAAGTAGTAGTAAAGATCGTCAGTGCCGACATGTCCGTAAACACACAAAAAAAAAACCTTTGCTTTACAACTAAGGCACCATGGTCAATTCATTTTTCAGGCAAGGTTCAAGAAACAGCAAAACCACATGCAGATCAGATAAATTGAGAGTATGTAAGCAACTAAGGCGTCATTGCTTTCCAGAGAAGGCAGACAATACATCACAAGTTCACAATTTATACCGCAAATTATCAATTTGAAAACTAACCCAAGAACAGGGAAAGCAGGATCAATTTCTTAGGGTGCATCTTTCCATTCTATCCTGATCAAAAGTCAAAACCATAAGCTTCATGATCAAATTCCTTTCTTAGTAGGTCAAACAGTGATGAGGGACAAGGTACATGCCTGATCTAGTAGGAGTGAGGGATGAGGCAGCCAATGATGACCTCTTCAAAAGCTAAATGCTTTAGAGCAAGTTTAATAGTATAGATAGCTGCTACCTCCAATACATTTCCATGTCATCAAAAGATAATGATGCAGCTAACTCATACAATAAGTTGGCTATAAGTTGTCTCCACAAGAGCTCTCAATCATTTAATACATACATGGGTATTGACAATTTAATACATGCATGGGTATAGCAGTTAGTTCTATTGGTACATGCATGGATAACGCCTCTTTTCCTGTGCTATAGCCTGACTCTTGCATGGGAGCCAGCTTGGCTCTCTCTCCTTTTCTCTCCCCTCCACATAGGACTATGCTGACATAGATTCCCTTGTAGCTAGCACAGTCAGCCTTATTAAACTTGCTCTTATAACTACATGAGACATGCAGAGACTAAAATGCTACATAGTTGTCACAAGACTCCCAAGTGACAACAACAAAAATGTTTACGCAGCCATACTTATTGCATTCCATTTACAACGTCCAATGATCAGTTTAGCATCAGACTTGCAACACTAGTTATGGAGTAAAATATTTAGTAAGCGGGAAGCAAGAAACAGAGCATGCGCAAGAAATGGCTAGCGGGAGCGCGGACCCTGAGCCGGTGGTCGCCGCCGACGAACTTGACGCTGAGGATGTGCTCGTCGTCGTCGAGCTGCTCGAGCCTCTCGGTGCTGGTGGTCGCCGGCAGGCCGGTCTTGACATTGACCTCCCGCACGCTGCCGATCTCGAGGTCGCCGCCGCGCACGACGCAGCGGCTGACGAACGGCTTGTACCGCTGCGGCTGGTCGAAGCTCCGCACCAGCGACCACACCTGCCATCGATGACCACCACCATTAGGTCCATTATATCAATCAAACAGCCGCCATGAAACAACCATCCAGGTCGGCAAAACAGAGCACAATTGGCACATTTCATTCCAGCATAGCAAACAAATGGTAGGCAAACGAATAACCGAACATGCAGTCAAAAACGCTTCAACCGAACAAGAACCCCAGACCAAGAGCCAAGAACTCCAGATCCACGAAATACCCACCAACCGAGGCAAGCACGCCAACAAAATCCAAGAACGAAAGGAACAGCAAAGGAAGGAAGGGCCGGGGTGCCCTACGAGGTGGACGGGGGCCTTGATGTGCTTGACGAGGGAGGAGCTGCACTGGTGCTCTCCGGGCGCGTGGCTGTGCAGCCGCCGCATGTGCTCCGCCTCCACCGCGGTTCCTCCGCCGTTAGCCGCCGCCTCGTCGCTGAGCCTCCACCCCCGCCCTCCGACGCCGCCGTCGACCAGGCCCACCATGCTGGCCTCTCGGTCGGATCCCTCCGCCGCCGCTCCGGTTGGTGGTCGGGTCGCTCCGCGCCGCCCTCCTCTGCTCTGCGTTTACTTGGCTCGCGTGGCCGTGGAGGAATGGAGGGAGCGAGAGGAGAGGTGGTTTTTTGGGCTAATTGGTTTCCTTACACGGGGGTGGGGCCCACCAGCGCGCAGACCCCGAGGGCAGGAAAGGCGCGGACGAAGTCCATGGACCAGGGGGTTAGGGTTGCTTAACTGCGAGGGTAGCGCAGATATTTTCGCTGCTTGAAAATATCTAGGACCCTCGACGTTACATGTCATCGACATGTGTAGGACCCCCCTCGGGGGAGGGGACCACCACTCATGAGTTTGGGAAACGATTCTCTGCTCATTTTCCAAATTATATTCTGTTGTTTTGCGTACTATCGCGTGTATTGTTATTGTTTTTTTAGGCCGCTACGTACAAGTTTCAAGCGTTAAGAAATAAGGTCAGATCGATCCTCTCTGTTTTTTTAATACACCTAGACGTTCACATATATGTATACCATCACGCGCATGTATTCACACACATAGGGGCTGTTTGGTTGCCTGCATCGAGGTGGTTCACACCAGCGTATGCAGGAAGATGGTGTTTGGTTGCCTGTATCGGGGTGAGAGCCTGCACGAGCGGATGCAAAAAATCAACTGGAGCCAAGCTGAGGAGAAACGTGGCTGAGGACCTTCTCTACTCAGCCTGGCCACGCTCATGCAGCTGCATCAGCTCATGCAGGCAACCAAACAGGCCCATAATGTCTATGAAATACTGGATGAGCAGAGCTTGACAAAGAAATGACAAAGTCACTATCGACTAGGGGTGGAAACGAGCCGAGCCGAGCCGGCTCGAGCCAATCTCGGTCTGGCTCGGGTGAACAATAGGCTCGGCTCGTTTCCGAAACGAGCTACGGGAGGGGCTCGGCTTGGCTCGAAATGAGGCTCGAGCCGGCTCGCGAGCCCGAACGAGCCAAACGCAGCACATACACCGAACGAGCCATTTTGGCTCGAAGTTAACTGAACGAGCCAAAATGGCTCGAAATTAACCGAACGAGCCAAAATGCTCGAAGAGCAGGCACATTCAGAGAAGAGAGCATTCAGAGTTTCAGAGAGACAGCACATCAAGTAACAGCAGTGCATCATCAACCATTTCATTTCATTATCAGCATAGCACATCAAGTAACAGTAGTGCATCAGCATGAATGATAAAAGACACACAGATCACATTCAACAGTAGTGCATCAGCATGAATGATAAAAGAGTAGACACACAGATCACATTCAACAGCAGTGCATCAGCATCATTTAGTATCTATTAGGGCGACATCACAGATCACATCCTCATTCCTCACCCTAACCCTAACCCTAATCCTAACCCTAACCCTAATCCTCAGTATAACTGGTACTCACCGATGCTGCTGGTTCAACGAGGTCAGGAGGCGGTGCAGACCGTGCAGGCTCGCCCCCTATTGCCGACGGGGAGGCCCCAACGGCGGCCGCCTTCTTCCCGTGACCGCGAGCACGGGATTCCTGGCTCCGTTCGCGGCCCATGCGCGTCGGTTGGAGGGGGCCGCGTTGTGGATCGGGATTCGGGAAGGGGGTCGGACTCGGGGAGGATGCCGATTGGGGAAGAACACCACTCGCGCCGCCACACGCGTGGGGACTGGGGAAGGAAGGGGATTCGGGGGAGGACGGCGGGCGGCGACCGAGCGCGTGGGGAAGGAAGGGGAGGGGATCCGGGAAGGACGGCGGGCGGCGGCCGAGCGCGTGGCGTGGGGAAGGTCGCCGATCGGGGAGACGCCGGCTGCGCCTGCGCGACTGGGGAATGGGGATGGGAGTGCAGTGTGCGGAGTGCCGCCCGAGTCGGCCGACGAGTTAGGGTTGGCACGCACACGGTCGCACTCGCACCGCACACGGTCGCACCGGCGTCACTGGTGACTGGTCTGGGCCATGGGCCGACTCAGACGAGCTCGCACGAGCCAACGAGCAGCTCGGACTCGGCTTGTTTTTTTCACGAGCTACAGGCTGGGCTTGGCTTGGCTTGAATAATCACGAGCCCGAGCCGAGCTGGCTCGAGCTCGTTACGAGCCGAGCCGGCTCGCAAGCCTCAAGCCAAATTTCCACCCCTACTATCGACGTCTCGTTTACGATAGACACGTCGCCTCTCACTAAAAAAATCCTCCTAAATAAGACATGCAGAATCAAACATGAGGTTTGAACTCTAGTGGGCTATGGGTACAACACCTCCACTAGCCACCCAAGCAAGACTTGTTCTCCGATTGGCTCTTTCTCCTGAACAGTCTCTTTGACCGTATGGGTACGGAGGAGTACCCAGCTTAATTTTGAGGTAGTGGTACAAGAGTACGGTACTCTTGGGATGTAAGAAAAGTAAGAAAATTAGAATGATTATGCTGAGTTTTTTTTTGACTTTCGGCTGGTTTATGTTTGTACTGTTTACAGTAACTAGCTTTTAAACGGTACGTTTTTTCAAAGTGGGGTCAACCAAAATCACATGTGACTATTTTTCTATACGTACTACCTCTCGCGAACAATTAGAATTAAAAAATTTAAGCCATAAGCCATCAGCCCAAAAGAACCCACCCTATTTGAGCTACGTACGCTACAAAACTTAAGGAGTCTGACTTAGCAACAATTTTTTTAAGGTGTAGGATGTCTTGATGTCTCTAAACACTAGCTAAATATCCATGGTTTGCTACAGATAAGAAATCATGCTATCTTAACACGTCGAGTCAAGATTAGCTTGCTTGGCCCACGCCATCGACTCGGCCTTTGCTATCTCGATTTTGTTGCGCACCTGCTAGAACTCTATTTTTTTATTAAAGAATTTGTAGGGCAGTGAAATTTGTTTTTTTAGATTGTTTTTCTATTTTTGTTAGAATTTTTTTAGATAGGTGGTGCAGGGGAGGTGAGAGGGATAGATGAATTAATACCATCAACTCTCTCTTTTAAGTAGTAAAGATGAACAGTGGCATAGGTTGAACAGAAATTAAGAGAATACCAAGTTATTGGATTGTGTATTAGTCTTTTGTTAAGAAAGGTTAAAGCCCCGATAGGGCCAACACCCACCTCAGCCTGCATTAAGCTCCGCCTGGGAACACGAGGTTACACAACAAAAATCCATTAGATAATGCTATCGCATGAACTACCATCCTCTTAGCCCTCGGACCATTATGATTGTACTATATATGGACATTGACTATCGAGAGACGAGTTTGGGTTTCAGCTTTTAGCTTTCGATTTATTTTTTATTATTTATAAATTTTGTTTTTTTTGAATTTTTGGTTTTTTATTGAGCTTTTTTGTCGGTTCTTTTTTCCCTTTATTTGTTTGTATTATATGTAATAGGCTAACATATTTTTTATATTTTTTAATTTTTTAAATTTAATTATGCTAAATAAGTCTTGTCAGCTACAGTATTTTTTTCAACCATCTACTGTGCTTTTCAGTCATAAGCTACTAAAAATAAACCCAAATGATCACCTTTATTCAATACTTTCAGAAAATTATTTCAATCCTCTTATCTTACATTAATGCAGTGCTGTAGTACTATGAGTACATGGTCGGCAGAAACACGAGAAGTTGAAAAGTAGGAAACCAATGACCTGGTCCATGGACCTGGTGCACAGCGCTCATGGGTCCCCCGGCACTTTTTTACAATATCTACTTGACCTGTTGCAGCGCCGATTGCCTATTGTTGCCGGCGGTTGCATTTAATGCATCATAACGATGACACTTGGGCCCTGGAATCTCTGCCCCAGTTGTCAGTGACACGAGTCCTACATTTTTCTAGGTTCGTGCCAATAATCGGGTGCCTCTCTTTACCTGTTGCTATTGGCTACTGTGGTCGGAGAAGATGAAATCTAACTACTGGGCTTTTTGAAGTCGTACCTATATTTTTTTCTCCTCTCTTATTTTGAGGATAAATTAGAAGTCACTAGTTTCTTTTGCTCTTTTCTTACGTACATATCTCACCCTCACTTTTTTTATACCATTCACTCTCTTTTAAAAAACACTTCTTTCACCCGCTATTTTAAAAGCTATTAACAGAAACAAATACAAACATCCCTAAAGCTGATCATGGTCGGCGAAGGAAGAGCATATAACGGGATAGGGATCCCTATTCGTTGTCCAGTGGGACCCTAAGTTAATGCGCCCACATGTAGGCTAGTGTGGCGGTAAAACGACATGTTAGCGTAGAGGTGGACATGTAGTGGCCCTGATGGCTCCCTTCGCATCACGGTCAAGGTAATAAATAGCGAATAGTGGGGTAGTAGTAGATTGGCATCTACATAGCAGATAGTGGACGATATATTCCAATAGCAGAATCTAAAAGACACTCATAATTTTGAGATACTTATGTGTATATATATCATGATTCATGATTAACTCGAATTACATGATTATTTCCCATGCTTAATTACTTGACTGCCCAAACAAATAGAGCCATGGAAGCAATTATTTCATGCTCAACATGGGTCCTCTATTGCAATGCAATCTACCAGTATCAGAATATTGGCCAAATAAACAAGACCGCACAAAAATAAAGGGAGTGTCATACAAAAATATTAGCCATAGCCCACACAAACAAGAATAGGTCTCTCACTATTGCTTTCATCTAGAAATGTGCAATTTGCTGTTCACTGTAATTAATGACAGGATGTTGAAATCTAGTAAATGTGGTGCTAAATTGAACTACAAACAAACAATTACATTATATGATTCCAAAATGGTCAGTAAAAATAAATAAAATTGATCATCACTATATCATCCTCCGTCAATCCGTAATTACGGTTGCTATTTAGACCTAAAATCTGTAATTTTGACCGCTATATCGACCTAACATCCGCAATTACGGCCACAAAATTTCTGACGTTATTTTTCATCGCTACTTCTCCTCGATAGCATTAGCCCGTCGCTATTGTAATTACGGTCGCTATAAACCTAGGTAGTACATCGGTCGCAATCGGTGCTTCAGCTCGACACCGCAAAAGGTGACTCTGCCATGACGTCACAAAATAAATGCAATGAAGTTCGTAGCGAAAACCAAACGCCTTTCGTTTTCTTTTCATTTGCCTTACATGACAAAAGAAATGAGATCCACGTATATGGTTTTATTATACATGAGATACTAGAAAATGCTAGGTCAACCAACGGGATATCTTGTGCCCGTCCGATCCAAATAGGAGTAAAAATGGATCAGATAATTTCTGACTGATCCAGAAGAAAACGAATACAGGTTGTTTCGGATCGGATTTTCTTCAGATAATTCTTTGATCGAAAATGAATACAAATTTTTTTGTCGGAAACAAATATGAATACAGTAAACCTGATATTCGTCAAATACAAATACGAATAAGGATTATTTGGATAATACAAAGCCGAATATCCAAAATTTCAGCCTAATAGCCACGCACTCAGCCCAAGCCTGCCAACGGCCCACCACTCCATCACTGGCATAAGCCCGTGACTCATCATTCCAAGCCCAGAGCTGGGAGTTGGGTTGTGTTTTTCTGGGCCAACTCGAAGCACGGTTGACTCGGCACGGCCCGTCCCGACACGTGGTGGGTCGTGCCGACACGGCATGTATGGTGGGCTGGACCGGGCCTAGAAACCCGACCCACTTGGCAACATGGCACGACACAGTGAATCATGTCGTGCTCGGGTCGGCACGGCGAGCATGGCGGGCACGGGCGGCCGGTGGGCACGCCGGCGCCAGCAGCCGGGCCACCTCGCCTCCCCCCTCCCGTCGACATCCCCAGATTCCCCACAACCACAACTCATTAGGCCATCACAGAGCAGAGAGAGGGACACTACAAGGAATCAGGTGTTTCGCAACGACGCGAAAATGTTGCAATAGGCCCAGTTTGGTTGCAACAGGTACCAATGCCAACCAAATCACTTTCGTTGTCAAGCGTTGCTAGTGCTAGCATGCTCTAAAGTTTGCGCATCGGTTTTGTGTTTCGTTGCAATAGATATGCTTATTGCCACGAAGTGGAGCATGGCGATACATAGGAGATGCAACGAAGTTATTTGTGGCAACAGAGGCTTTTGCCACGACTGTCGTGGTGGCAATAACCTCTAGTGCCATGAACCTATTGCATTGCGATTGCGAATATTACCACGAGTGACGCCGTGGCAATAGTGTTTGGCACCACGAACATGCTCCGTTGCGATAAGCGTTATTGCCACGACAAAACTGTCGTTACAATAGAACCTTTTGCCACGTGCATCATTTTGTTGCAAGTGTTTTTCACGCCACGTGACACATTTCGTTGCAATTGAAATTATTACCACAATTATAATTTGGATGCAATAGGTTTTATTGCAACAAGAAATGTTTGGTGGCTAGAGATGTTAACGCAACGAAATGAGTTAGGTTGTAAATAAGACTTATACCATCGATGAATCTATGTGGCAATAAGAGCTGCATCGCAACGAAGGAGCAACGTGGCAATAAGCAATGTGTCACAACGAAATAATAATTCAGGGCAGCATATTGCATTTTATATATATTCAATGAACCGCTGTTGCAATGCAGTAGTAGTGACATATAAAATGCAGCATGACATATGAAATCCAAACATCTTTATTTTCATCCACCACATTATGAAACTAAAAGGAGTGTCCTGTCAAGTGACGCAAATAATACAAGATTAAAATGTCGATCTCCAAAATGAGACTAAAAAGATCCTAAATAATCTTGCGATAAGAAAAAAAAATCTCCAAGGTCAATCTTTGTTCATATACGAGTTGCTCTGAGAATGTTGGAACCTTAGCGCCCCGCTCAATTACTTTCCTGTGCAACACAAGCACAAAATTGGCACATTAATAAAATAGGCAAACTCATCCATGCAAGAAATCTATACAACTTGGGCTACAACAGGGTTCTAAGCGAAAATACAAAAATTTGGTTAGCGACGATGATGGTGCCCAAGTAACTCAACAGTTCCAAGTTTTTTGATAATAGGGTGTGAATTTAGATGGCTCCTTAAACTGCAAGAATTCTGGGCTTAGAAGAATGCCAAGTAAACATGCAATCTTCCATTTACTGTTTCTCAGAGAAAAACATGTTGTATCTATTAGTAAGATGGTTTAGTTACCTATTGAATATTGTTTATCAAAATGGATCATCACACTACACAGACACATGGTTTATCTATTAATAAGCTGATTTAGTTAGCTGGTAAGTGATTACAGGTTTTTACTAGTAACCTGTAAGTGTTTACAGAAATTTGGGCTTACCAAACTGGTTTATCAAAATGGATCATCACACTACACAGACACATGTTGTCTCAGGTAACATATTGTTATTTCCATTTGTATAGATTCATAAATTCATGAGAAGGGAAAAATAATATGTTCTTCTACATCGGTTGTTACCACAGCATTCTACATTTTCATTAAGACAATTGCAGTATATTTGCATGTACCGACGATTAAGGATGAAGTACAAGAAACAAGATTGTACAGGGTTTTCATTACCGGATTTTCAGCTTAGTATCTACTGAAACAAGAATCAATATCTGCAGGAATTGATCAATTTATCATAAACAATGATTATCAAGTCCTATGCAACCATATGATTTTTACATGATTTTATGGAGCCTTAAAACATTGGGGAAGCTGAGAAAATAGAGGACTGCACAATCTGAAAATTACTTGGCAAAAATCTGTACTGACATTTGCATTTCTTACCTTGTTCTTTTTCTGTGCACGGGTTTTAGCAGTATTCTGCAGCTGTTGTAATGAAATAATAGTTGGTGCCGCATTGGCATTGTTGTTATTGAATAAACTTTTGTTAACAGTAGAAGCTCTATTGGTGCGAGGAGGTGGTCTAGCTTCTTTTTGTGTGGTCAGAACACTTTCCGGCTGAGTCTGAAAATATTTAGATGCCGGATCAATATTACGTTACATTAATGCAAGGTAGAAATCCAGGATGGTTGGATCCATTGTTCAATTAACTTACCTGTTGTAATATATCTTCTCCATGTACTGGCATTTGGACATTGTTCTTATCACTTATCCTCGCTGCAACCTCTGTTGTACCTAAGGTTTGAACTGGTTCACTGCAGGAGGCAGCGGCGGCGCGGGGTGGGAGGGAGGTGAGGAGGCGTCGGCGCGGGGTGGGGAGGAGGAGACGGCGGCAGAGCGGAGGGATGGGGGGAGGAGGCGGCGGCCGAGCGGAAGAGGAGGCGGCGCACGGGTTCGGTGGCGGTTGGGGGGGGGAGGGGGGAGGGGGAGGCGCATGGGCGTGAGAGGGGTGGGTGGGCCCATACGTCAGACAAAGTATCTTTTTAATCAAGAGGGCTGGGAGGGATAGGAGAGGCCGGACCAACCACCAACTCCTTCTTTTATATAGTAGAGATAAGTTGGTAACTCAGTGGTAAGCACTGCAGTGTTTAATTGACAAGTCATTGGTTCGAGTCCTACTTAGCGTAGCTTAAATTTTTATTTTTCTATGTTTTTTATCCCTCGAGGCCCCTACAAATTAACTAGATAATTGCGCTTCCTACCGAGTACAACTGAAATCTTAATTTTAATTTTCTAAATTTTTATCCCTCAAGGCCTCTACACATTAACTAGATAATTGCGCTTCCTACCGAGCACAACTGAAATTTTAATTTTCTAAATTTTTATCCCTCTACAAATTAACTAGGTATTTGCGCTTTAGTTACTTTTTATTTTTCTACTAGTATTTTTCTTTTATCCCACTAGCCAGTGCTAATACAAATATTTTTCTTTTCAAACAACGGAAGCTGTCTTATTGCAACGAAAGATAGTTTTATATATCAACGACTAACAACTGTGGCAATACAACCCTAGAAGATGCAATGATCTCAACTTTCGTGGCAACACAACCTTGTTATTGCAACGAAAGATAGTCTTCTATACCAACGACTAACAACCGTGGCAATACAACCCTAGAAGATGCAACGAACCCAAATTTCGTTGCGATAGATAAAACCCTATTGCAACGCAAGCAACGATTCATGCAACGAATCAAAACCGTTGCAAAACTGTCCAGTATTCGCAACCATCCGCAAAAGCGTGGCAATAACGTCGACATATTGCAACGCAAATCAAACGAATCACAACGCAAATTCATTACGTGGCAATATTGTCAAGTACTTGCAACCGTTTTATAAATGGTCGCGATAGCACCTACCAATTGCAACGAAATGCATGGTAATCGCCACGCAAAAATATCCGTGGCAACATGGTCAACTATCGCAACCAAAAATGAAAATGGTGGCAATAGCCCCTACCTATTGCAACCAATTTCGTGTCGTTGCAAAGTTGATCGTGGCATTAGGGTCAAAACCTTGTAGTGGGAGAAGAGGGGAAGGATGTATACAGGTCACCAAAGCCCGGACGAGTGGACAACGGCTACAGGAGGAGGAGCAGGGCAGTCGGAGCCGAGGGCGGCATCAGCAGTCAACAGAGGGGGTGAGGTCACGACATTGCCTCCGCTGCCATCTGCGCCGGCATCTTTGCCTGCTCCATAGCCGGAGACTCATCACCACCTCCATCCCAGGCTCCCAGCAACTGTCTCCCAACTCCCAAGAGCCTCCACTCGCCAGCGCAGGCGATGGCACCCCAGTCAGCCTTGGCCTGTCGCGAGCCCGCCTCGGCCTCGCCGGCGCCTGTCGTGGAGAAGATGGCAGGGGGTCGGGGAGGAGGGGTCGTCGGGGGAGGTCAAGGGAGGAGGGGGTGGCCGGGGGAGGAGGCGGCGAACGGGAAAGGAGAGGGAGGCAGTCGGGGGGTCGGGGGAGGCGACCAGGGAAGGAAAGGGGCCGCCGCCGCGGTGGGGTGGGGGAGGGGCGCCGCCGCACCGGGGTGGGGGTAGGGAGGTCGGGAGAGGAGGGGGCGTCGGGGTGGGGGTGGGGGGGGAGAGGAGGGTGGCACCGGGGGAGGGAGGCAGCCAGGGGAGGAGGGGCGTCAGGGTGGGGGAGAGAGGCGGAGGGGAGGGAGGCGGCTAGGGAGGAGGGGGCATCGAGGTGGGGAAGGGAGGCCAGGGAGGAGGGGCCACCCGGGTAGAGAGGAAGGGACCGAGGGGGAGGGGGCGCCCACGCTGGGGTGGGAGGATGGGGAGGGGAGGGAGCGGTGGTCGACAGAGCGCGTGTGCAGAGTACGGACTGCGCGAGGCAAGAGAGCACTGAGATAGAGAGAGATTGAGAGAGAGGGAGCCGACAAATGAGTGAAGGACGAATAAAGTTGCGAGAGTACCATTCAGACTTCAAAGATTAACTTTAGATAAGTAAAGTTGATGAATAAAGCTGAGCGCGAGGTCGCGTGGAGTAGAAAGTTGCACCCAACGGTCAGAGAAGTAACGTTCAAGCACAACCGATGCCAACATTGGCGAGTCTGGACTATGGGCGAATTGATGGAAGCACATGACCTGGAGCTAGAAAATCCGAGACAGCAAAACGATAGAGATCACAACCTATAATTATTGCAATACTAAATTAACTGCTCATAGAATTGTAGAGACAGGGCACTTGAACCAGCACTACAAAGCATGCTTACGCAAGATGGCGGCACAGGGCCGAGGCGGGGGAAGAGGTGTACAAATGTAGCTAAACTTCAAGGCCGATGGCTTTGTAAGTACTTGCATATACAACTCGCTTTCCGCCAGTGAGGAAATTGCTAGATATATTGTTTCAGAAGATCAACCAATTAGGATGGATGAAAGTCACGCATTCGAAAAAATGATCCAACGTGGTTTTTGCCCATAGTACCAACATGTTAGTAGGAGAACTACTACATTTGATATTTTACAGATGTATCAAAAGGAATTGGTAGAACTGAAAGAACTATTTTAACAAGTTCAGTTTTTTTGCCACAACCTCAGATATTTGGACATCATCACACCAGAGAAGTGCCTACCTTAGTGTTGTATCCCATTATTTAGAGGATAATTATAAGCTAAACAAGAGAGTCATAGGATTTAAAGTAATAAATGAATCACACATGGGAGAGGTCATTGCCGAGCATATACTATACATACTTGATGATTTTAAGATAGATAATAAAATTCCTTCTATAACTCTTGATAATGCATTGGCAAATACAACGGCTATAAACATCCTCACCCCAAGATTATAAACATATATTAGTGGTTATGTCCTCCACCAGAGATGTTTATGCCACATCTTGAATCTTGTTGTTCAAGGTGGTATGCAAGCAATTGGTGCATATTTGGACAGTATTCGTGATGTCATTCATTACCTCACAAGTTCCGTACAAGTGGTAGCCAGGTTCGCAGAGTACTGCGCAGCCAATGGGAAAGAACCAAGAAAATTTGGTCTTGACATGAAGGTGAGGTGGAACTCGACATATATCATGTTAAAGAAGATACAAGGGTATGAACATGTTATATCCGTTTTTGTCAATGCTAACTGTTAAAATAATGAATTGATAGTTACTAATTCAGATTAGCAAATTGGTAGTTGTTGTAGGGGTGGCCCCCCACCTAAACCCAGCAGGCCTGGTAGAAGGTTATAAAGCCCAGAATGGGCCATGTGTAATGACATAAGTGCCCCTGAAGGGGATACTCAGATGTAAGGGTATAATTGTAAAAGCACTCCCCATGTATATATATATATATATATATATATATATATATATATATATATATATATATATATATATATATATATATATATATATATATATATATATATATATATATATATATATATATATAATACAGGCCATGGGGGAGGACCCAAGCCATTACCGATCACACTCTCCCAACTCTCCACTACCACATCTCTCTCTGTTTGGTCTGTAACCACAACACTAGTCATTTTCTAGAGTTTTTAAGACCTTTTTGTAAAGTAACAAATGTTCTATCTGGTGTTTATTATCCCACCTTTTTCTTAGTTATAGAATTTATTTAGTTAATTGCAGACAAAATTGCCAAATCTAGGGATGATCCCCTTTTAGGCCATGCCGTCGTAGCAATGGAGGAAAAAATTATTAAATATTTTGGTTCTATTTCACACTTGTATTGCTTTACTATTATTTTTGATCCTACAAAAAAGTTGGCAGGTTTACAGGTTGGCATTAGGTGAATGCCTTGGCCTTAATTATTCGGAAGTTTTTGCGCATGTCAAAGAGGAGCTTTTTCGTGTTTTCCATATATATTATGATAAGTTTGGCGTCAGTATAAGATCAGAGGCCTCACAGCAGACGCAACAAGGAAAAACAAGCTTGACATCATACTTTTGGAAGAAGCTAAAGGGTAAGTCTACTTGTTCGTCCTCTCAATCTCAAGAGGCCTCCAAGTGGAATTCTGTCTCGATGTTGAACCACTACTTAGAGCATGATTTTGCAAATATTGATCCTGATCTTACTAATGGATGCAAGATAGAGTTGCTCGAGTGGTGGAAGAACAACAAACGGATATTTCCTGTGCTGTCATATTTCGCACGGGATGTTCTCCTAGTGCCAGTATCCACCGTCTCTTCAAAAGCGACGTTAAGCATGGTAGGGAGAATAATCGAAGAAAGGAGATCATCTCTTACACCCAGGATGGTGGAGGCAATCACATGTGCCAAGGACTGGGAATTACTAAAGTGCGGACGTATGCCAACCTCGAACGCATGAACGACCTAGACATTGATGAGTAGATACTATATACACATATTTTTATAGTTAGTATGTACGTATATTGTTACTGTACTCTTTTTCTTACTCAGGGAACCCCGCTCTGGGATATAAGATTTTCAACGAGACAATAACATTGTATTTTTAAAATATCAAAGAAATTCCACTTTTTTCAAAATATTTACGTCATTGTGTGCCCATGTTTTTATACAACTAATTCAATTTCAATTAGTTTTTAATGAGGCAGGTACGAGAGAAAACAAGATGACGACCACCGCCACCATCGTCGTCACCACCTTCGTCGTATATAGTTACTTCAAGCTAGGCTTGGGCTGGCACGGCACAAACACTGGCACGGTGGACTTTGGGCCATGCTTGGGCCTGGCCAGAGGTGAGGCAGGCTGACACGACACGGTGAGATGACTGGGCCGAGCCGGCACGGTACGAAGCAGCACGAAGCATGGTGGATCCGGGGGCACGACCCGGCTCAACTCCTAGCTCTATCCATGCCTCCATTAGGTTCCCCACTTCCCTGCCATCTACCGACTGCAATCTGGTTACTAAGTGTAGTAGTAGAAGATGTTGCCACCATCAGAGACAACAATGACAATGAGCACGATGAGGAGGATGAAGGAGATGAGCCTGTAGGCGAGCAGCCATGCTGGGTGGATGTCTCGGAGGCATAGGCACATGACCGCCATGCCTCGTCGTCGTAGAGTGCCCCAGGGCGTCTCTCCTTCCCCCGCCTCGGCCGTCCGTAGCGCTCAACTAGCTCAAACGTTTAGCACTAGCTCGGCAGCCGTGTCTCCTGTTTCGCAACTTACTCAAACGTTCATGCATGCGGTAACTAATGGTAGAAATAGAAAGCTCGGATGATGAGGAATACAATGGTGCAACATGCATGGCTTGATTTTGAGTTATTGGATGTGATTTGAATGAGAGATGCTGTGAGCTCTTGAGGAAGAAAGGAAAGGTTCTTCTGTGTGTTTGTATGTCTGCTCGGTTTAGGCCTTTGGGGAGAAGAAGAAATGAGTCACTGGACTGGAGTACTAGAGTGTTAGTGTATATTAGAAGTTTGGACCTCGGAACTCAGTCTCTCTCGAGACTCCCGATCTCGCGTCCACGAGTCATGTGTCATGACTGGCAGATTGACTGGGTTGGACTAGTGGAGTCACTTTGCTCTGGACCATTGGACACTTGCCATGAACAGGAATACATGATGGACCGACAGACTGGGGGGTTAGGGGGGACTCCCGAGAGGCTACGTGAGGAATGAAGATGACAGCCATCTCATTCGTTGTCTACAGTTACTTAAGGCTGAGTTTAGACTGACACGATATGAGACAAACACGATGGGTATCAGATCGTGCTTGGGCCTAGCCATATGCGAGAAGGGCCGGCATGACACGACGAAATGACCGAGCCAAGCCAGCACGGCACGGCCCAAAGCACATTGGGCCTAGGCCGTGCTGGTACAGCATGGCCCATTGCCCACCTCTACCCCCAACTAGATAAGCAGCTCTTGTGAGTTATGACTTATGAGCTAAATGTGGTATACTAAGTGTTAATATGATATATTTGTGATAAACTAATTAATGCAGATTGCTAGTGCCAATATTTTGTGTAGTTGTTGAAAATATGAACAATCCATGAATGTTTGCATCAAATAAATTAGTTATATGTTTTCGTTAATTTCCAACATACAATTTAAGGGCTTTTTATGTTCCAAAAAATATTCGTGTCCGTATTCATTTCGATTTGTATTCACTTCATATTTGTATTCGATACTATTCTCATCTGTATTCGTATTCAGGGAATTTGCATTTGTATCCAAATCCGGAAAATATGAAAACAAATATGGCAAAACCATTATCTATCCGTATTTGATCTATTTTCACACCTAGATCCAAACTATGCATCTGATTTGCCCATACCTTCACCTTTATCACTTCGCTTTCCCCTTTCCATGGCCATCGCTCTCTCACTTTCGTTTTTCCTCACCACCGTCTCGGCATCCTCAAGCTTCCCACCCTTCTGCTCCAGCTCGGGCACCTGCTCTAGCTTTAGCTTCGTCTTAGGCTTCGGAAGAGGAAAGGGGGAGCAAACGCTGTGTTGAGCTTACTATGATAAATGAGTGAGCTGAGGTAGCGGCTGCCACACTTGAGCTCCTCGGACCAGGGGAGGATGCACATTGAGCAATGCGGGGCACAGGCCTCCGAGCTGATTTTAATTTTTGTTACTTAGAATCTAAGTTTGCATAGTGTTTGCCTCCACATGCCAAAAATTAGTGCCCCCACATATCAAGGACTACATCTATGTAAAAAAAATAAGGCTTAAACATATTGACAAACATGGGCACGCCCAAGGCCCAAGCCAGCACCAACTCCAAGCATACCAAGTAGCGAACGTCAAGTTCAGATGATGCTTAACCTACCTTCTCCTATTCCCCATGTGGCATAAAACATGCGCAACCTTTCATCTACAACGGTGACAGGCGTGGCACCAGAGCTGCTGTCGTTCGGGAGCACGCTGGCCACTTCTTGCCTGAGCCTGTGTGCGTCGAATGGTATGGTCATATTTCTCGCTGTGTTAATCTCACTGTGCACGCATGCAAATGGAGTAAATCTCAGTGTATGTATGCTGTATGCAATATGGCTAACAGTCATGGCAATAGGTGAGGTCGTCCACTCATCGCGTCTTAGTTCCTTGCTTTCAATGTTTAAATGTTCAATGATCTTTATAGCTAACGAAGTAACGATCAACCGATCAAAATATGTGCTAAATTTTATGATTTAGATTTTAATGTTTCAATTCTATGATCTTTAAAATATTTGTGGGCCATGGCTTTAATATTAGAGTACCCTATTTTGATTTTTGCAATAATTGAATTAGGGAATTTTTTTAATGTGTTTCAATATCTCATTCAATGTGTTCTAACTTTCAATAATTGTCATCTCCCCATATCAAGTAGTCCGTAATCATGGAGATATTTCTAAAAAGAAAGGCACTAGGATCAAGTGCAAATGTTACGAATATAGAAAGTCCAGAAAACAATTGGGAAGAGGAGATTCAGTTTGATTTAGGGAAAAGGAAATGAATAGATGTCTATTTTCCCAATCAGAAAGATGTGGTAAGAAGAAAGCACTTGGATAATGGACTTTGCCAACTTTGCAAGTATGATTTTCCATATGCAATGTTTGGGAAAAAAAAGAAGATTTAACCCAGCATGGTTTGATCAGTATAGTAGTTGACTTGAGTATAGTGAGTCTAAAGATATAAAACTTAGAACACATTACTATCAGCTACATTATTGATGGACGCGTCGATAAATACACGCATGGATGCTTGAGCTGAGGTAGCGCTTGCGATGCTTGTGTAACACCCCAGCCAAACAATGACCTGGAATGCTACTAAACTAACAACATATTAAAGAAGAACCTATATTCACCTTACAAAATTTCAGCAGAACCTCCTTTGTTTAATGAGTAAATCAAAGGTTTCAACATGCATAAACAAATGATCCGAATAATAGTAACATTAAATACCCAATTCTAAACAAACTGAATTATGTTTGCCATCACAATCTCAACCACAATACTTAAATAAGAACGTAAGCAATGTAATAGTTCTAAACCGTTATTACATTCTAAACATGGTGATCTTTAATCAGTTACCACTTAAGCTATTCAACAAATAATGATTAAGGTTCTTTATTTCTTCCAAGGTGAATGGACCGTGCAAGTGCAACAAAGCTAATCCATCTTTATCCCCATGCATGCCGGTCTCATGTAGGTACCTAAAAACAAACAACAACCACAACAACAAACAAGTGTGAGTCCAACGACTCAGCAAATATAAATAGTGGCAACGAGAGTAAAAGGGAAACATCACTTCCCATGATCATCCATCAATCAAATAATTAAATCATGCTATGCAGTATGTTCAAAAGAATCTCTTTAATCTCTTCTCTTTCGCATTTTACCGGTAATGCGGAGTGTGCATCCGTCAATGCACACCCATGCCTGTACCATCTGGTACAGGGACCAATTGCACATACTCCACAAGTATGGGGACCTTTAACCCGTCATGACAACAACATGGCGGGGACCTCAACGTATGGTCGTCTCGTGACCAAGATCTCAATAATCATCATGATGCACAAACGTGAATATCTCAATAAATAAATTGCATTCACGATAACTATGCACCAGAATTTCTCTCATGCGTTTGCAATCAGCGATAACCAAATTCAATCATAGCATTAACATGATCAAAATCAAATATTCTCATAAGATAGATCAAAACATCCACAAACCATCAATCATCCAGAATCCATACTATGAAGGTTAGACCACTATTGTACTTGCCTTAACCACGAGAAAACGGGGAATGAGCAGAAGGTGCGGCTCCTGGAATCCGTCCTCCTCCTGAACAATAATTATAATAATTTCTAAGGCAACAGTAACGAGTCTTTATATTAAACAAAAACACCCCAACTAACCCAACATGTTTAACTTGACTCAAAACCCCAAATCTTTTCGGGCACCCTGTCCCCCTCTACAAACAGTCAACTTCAAAAATTCTTATCTAATGGTACAGAAGTTTGAACAGGGCGTTCTCAGATTTTCTGGAAAGATAATTAAATTATCTAACTAAATCTAGTTGGTGAGTCTCCCTGATTCGGCCAACTTCTACCCGCACCATCTAACTTTCTAGAACATCAATTCCATAACGAGTTCTCTGGACAGCACACTAAAATTGTCATAACTTTCACCCCGAGAGTCGGCATCAGGATTTCTTGACCTTTCTGGAAAGCTAAGGAAAATATCTGAAACTTTTGTAATATGGAGACCCTCTGATTCTCCTGATTTCTAATCGCCCAAACCCATCTACCGAAACCTGACAGGAAATTCCCCGATCTACAGGACAGCCCGATTAGAAAAATCATAACGTTCTCTACAGAGGTCGGAATGACGCGTTCTAGCACTTCATGGAAAGCTAAGGATGTCCTCTACAAATTTCGAGGAGAAGACCAGACCTGAATCCCCACGGATCTATATCTAAAAGACCGTCTAACAGAGGCTGTCCTGAGCAGATCCGAAAACCGACATTGCTAATCAACTAATTATGCAGCTAGCGGAGAGAATTAGGAGTAATTACCCTTAACCAATCGCTGAAGAACACGAAGAACTCCACACGATCTCTGCCTCCCTTCCTTTTCCCGTCCTAATCTCCACCTTCCGGATCCACAAATCTTCCCGGCGGACGTTTGCTCTCCTCCTCTCGAACCGCAGCGATTGGTATCCCTTCACCAATCGCAGGGGGCGTCCATGGAGGCGAGGGAGACGCTGCTGGCCAGAGGGGCCACAAGGAGGGAGAGGGAGGCGCACAGCAGGGAGGTGGAGGGGCGGTTGGGAGAGGGGGCGGCTAGGGTTTGGGGGTGGGGCGCCTCCCCCCTTTATCCCTTGGCCGGCCTCCTCTTGGGCCTCGGCCCAAGCCCAGGTTGTCGTTATTTTGCGTAATTTCCCCCCTTTTTCCCTGATTTAAATACTATTTGACAAATATCGCCCGGGATATTACATTCTACCCCCCTTAAATAGAATTCGACCCCGAATTCTAACCGAACTATCACAATGCTATAATTACAATTAAACTTAATCATAAACACACACCTGATGTGAATAACTCTGGATATTGTTCACGCATGCGAGATTCCAATTCCCATGTAGCCTCCCTCTCGGACTGCTGCGACCAGAGCACCTTGACATATTTTAAGGTTTTATTCCTCAATACCTTCTCTGATCTTTCCAGAATTCGCATTGGCCTGGACTCGAAGGACAGATCTTGCTCAAGTATTAATGGTTCTAGTGAAACATGATGCTCCAGATCTCGCAGGTATTTCCTCAGCATAGACACGTGGAACACGTTATGCACCCCTCGCATTGACTCTGGAAGATCCAAACGGTATGCCAACTTCCCGACCCGCGTCAAGATCGTGAAAGGCCCAACATACCTCGGGCTAAGCTTCCCTTTGGTACCGAACCTCACCACACCCTTGGTAGGAGATACTCTCAAAAGCACCTGATCCCCCACCCCAAATTCCAGATCCCTTCTTCTCACGTCGGCATAGCTTTTCTGCCTGCTCTGGGCAGCCAACAGATTCTGCCTCACCAAGGCCACTCGCTCAACTGTATTCTGGACCCAATCCGGACCCAAGACTGCCTTCTCACCCACCGCTTCCCAGCAAAGGGGCGACCTGCACTTACGGCCATACAACACCTCAAATGGGGCAGCTTTTATACTTGAATGATAGCTGTTATTATAGGCAAACTCCGCTAAGGGCAACTGATCCTCCCAACTACCCTTCCAGGACAACACATAGGACCTTAACATATCCTCCAGGGTCTGAATGGTACGCTCCGACTGTCCATCCGTCTGTGGATGAAATGCCGTACTCAGGCGGAGCTGGGTGCCCAATGCACCCTGCAAACTCTCCCAGAACTTGGAGACAAACTTGGCGTCTCTGTCGGAAATTATGGTCTTTGGCACACCATGAAGTCTCACAACCTCTTGCACATAAATAGGAGCCAAATCGCTTGCTGAGCTGGTCGTGCGGATGGGAATGAAGTGCGCTGACTTGCTGAGTCGATCCACTATCACCCAAACTGTATCCTTACCTCGTGGTGACCGAGGCAACGCAACCACAAAATCCATAGAAATATCATCCCAAGGCCATTGAGGGACCTCTAATGGCTGCAACAACCCTGCTGGTCTTTTATGTTCTGCTTTTACTTGCTGACAAACACCACAAGAGGCCACATAATTGGCTATATCCACTTTCATCCGTTTCCACCAGAAGTTCTGTTTCAAATCACGGTACATCTTTGTCTCTCCTGGATGAACAGTATACGGGGTGCGATGTGCTTCTCTCAATATATCACCTTTAACCTCCGCTTTCTGTGGCACACAGAGGCGTCCCTTAAAACGCATTGTACCAGACTTATCCAAACTGAAATCCCCTTCCTTGCCCATCTCTATACGCTTCATGACCCTTTGCAGTAACTGATCATGTTGTTGTGCTTCCCGCACACGCTCTGGAATGGCTGACTCTAAGATCAACTGTGTCTCCACCCGTGCCGTGCCCGCGTAACAATATGATATTCCCATACGGTCAAAATCAGCAATAAGACAATCCAGAGTAGCAGGCGTCGCCTTGCGACTAAGTGCATCAGCCACCACATTGGCCTTACCTGGGTGATACTAAATGGTGAGATCGTAATCCTTAATCAACTCCAGCCATCTGCGTTGCCTCAAATTCAGATCCTTCTGGGTAAAAATATACTTAAGACTCTTGTGATCGGTGAACACATCACAAGACTCACCATACAGGTAGTGCCTCCAAAGTTTCAGTGCAAACACTACGGCGGCTAGCTCTAGGTCATGGGTTGGATAATTCTGCTCATGCTTCTTCAGTTGCCTTGATGCATAAGCTATAACCTTACCATCCTGCATGAGAACACATCCCAGTCCAACTCGTGAGGCATCGGAGAAAACCGTGAAACGATTCCCTGGTTCCGGAACTGTGAGAACAGGAGCGGTCACCAGCCTTTCCTTCAAAATCTGAAAACTGCGCTCACAATCATCATTCCACAAAAACCTCACATCCTTCTGTGTGAGCCTTGACAAAGGCTTGGCAATGATGGAGAAGTCTTGCACAAATCTCCGGTAATAGCCTGCCATCCCGAGGAAACTCCTCACCTCCTTGACATTGGTCGGCCTTCCCCACTCCACCACTGTAGAAACCTTACTTGGATCAACTGATATTCCCTTATCACTGATGATATGCCCCAAGAACCCCACCTGGGTCACCCAGAACTCGCATTTCTTTAACTTAGCAAAGAACTTATGCTCCCTTAATGTTTCCAATACAAGCCTTAAATGCCGTTCATGTTCTGCTTCAGTCTTTGAGTAAATCAAGATATCATCAATGAATACAACTACAAAGTCATCCAGATACTCATGCAACATCCTGTTCATGGTCTCCATGAAGGCAGCAGGGGCATTCGTTAGTCCAAAAGACATAACTTTAAATTCAAAGTGCCCATACCTCGTGGAGAATGCCGTCTTTTCAATATCCTCCTCTCGGACAGGAATCTGATTGTATCCCGACTGGAGATCAATCTTGGAGAATACCTTAGCTCCTCTCAACTGATCAAATAAATCTTCAATGCGGGGTAAAGGGTACTTATTCTTGATGGTCAACTGGTTGAGAGCATGATAATCAATGCACATGCGCGAACTTCCATCTTTCTTCTTGGTGAATAGCACCGGAGCTCCCCACGGAGACACACTAGGTCGAATAAGGTCCTTCGCTCTCAAATCATCCAATTGCTTCTTTAGTTCTCCTGAAAAGGTCGAGCCAAACGATATGGGGTCATAGAAACTGGTCGTGCCCCTGGCACTAAATCAATCCTGAACTCCACTGGATGCGGTGGTGGCATCCCTGGCAACTCTGCTGGAAATACATCCAAGAATTCCCGAACCACTGGGATATTTTCTGCAATCAAAGAGGAATTTGGCTTTTCCACTAAAGACAATAGAAATCCACTCTTTGCTGCTCTACCACCAGGATACAAACTAGCCAGCACACTAGGTGAAAAAGAGGGAGCACTTCCCTGGAAAACTATCTCTTGACCCGACGGCGCTTGCAGAGTTACTGTCTTCCAAAAACATGATATGACAGCACGGTAGCTATGCAACCAATCCATCCCCAAAATAACATCAAACGGCTCCATCTTCATAACCATCAAGTTAGCAATAAAGTCCTCCCCATCTATATTGAGAACACACCCCGGACAGACTGTGGAACTAGAAAGAATTCCCCCAGGCGAATTAACTAGAACAGACTGAGCTATTTGCTGCATACTCAAATTTTCCCAGCTAGCAAACTCTAAAGATGCAAAGGAAAATGTAGCCCCGGAGTCAAACAAAATAAAAGCCTCCACTGAATCCACCAAAAGCGTACCTGTCACCACGTCAGGACGACCCACCGACTCAGCAGTCGGCATGGCGTAGGAGACTGAGGCTGGGGCGGCTGGTGCTCCGACACCTGGGAAAGGCGGTGCCGCCGCTGCAGGGGGTGCTGAAGGCGCCACAGCTGGAAACAATGCCGCGGGGGAAGGCGGCCAAAAGTACCCTGGTGGCATCCCTCCAGGAGTAGGGTAGTAAGGCTGAGGCGGCACCCAAGGCTGAGTAGGAGCAGCTGCAAGCATCTGCACTGATCCTCGAGATGAAGCCACTGGCGCTGAAGATGAGGCTTGAACTGGTTCTCATTTGATGATGCTGGCAGGGTTCTGCTTACAAACCATTGCCTTATGGCCCTCCCGACCACAATGGCGACAAGCTCCAGCCCAAGAACACTCTGAGGCATGATGGCCATCCCCACATTTGAAGCATTTCATTCCCTGTCCTGGGGCCGGACGCATCATAGGAGCATTTGATGAAGATCGAAAAGTAGATGATGCCTGGTGCTTGGTGAACTTGGACTTGAATGAATTTTGTGGGCCCTTGAACTTCTTTGGACTGGCTTCAGCGATGACCCACTACCTCCTCCAAAACTCTTCTTCTGACTGCCCTCCAAGCCCTCAGAAGCCGCAGAACCCACAATATCTCCTGTACCCTGCAATCCCTCCCCAAGCTGCATCTCTAGCTCCATGCTCCTAGCCTGCTCCACCAAAGAGCCAAAGTCACGAAGCTCCAAAGCTCCCAACACTTGGCGAAACTCCTGCCTGAGCCCTCTGCGAAACCTCTTGGCTTTCTCCACATCATTATTAGCCACAAATGGTACAAATCGGATTAAATTATTGAAACCCGCCTCATACTCTGACACAGACATCTTACCCTGCTTATAACTGTTCAATGATATCTCCATCCTTTCCACAAATGATGCAGGGTAAAACCTCCTCCTGAACCGCTCCACAAATTGTTCCCAAGTCACTAGTCCTTAGGCAGCAGTTCTGGCTGACAGGACTCCTTCCCACCAGATATCTGCTTGCCCCTTCAGCTGAAAAGCCACAAACTGAACCCTCTGCTCTGAAGTCAAACCCAGCACTCCCAAGTGCCTCTCTATGTGCCGCAGCCAGTTAGCGGCATCCACCGGCGTGCCCAATCCGTCGAAGGTGTCCAACCTCAAAGCATTCCACTGATGTAGTCCCAAAGCGCCCATAGCCGGTACTGTCACAGGTACCGCCTCAGGTGCAGTAATAGGTGCAGCTGGTGGAGTCTGGTTCCCCTAAACCGCTGAAGCAACCTTGTTGTGGCTACGGACCAAACAGAGAGAGAGATGGTAATGGAGAGTAATGAAGATAAGTGTAATGGCCTGGGTCCTCCCCATGGCTTGCTCGTATATATACATACACGCGAGGAGTGTTTTTACAGTTATACCCTTACATCCGGTTATCCCCTCTAGGGGCAGTTATGTCATTACACATGGCCAATTCTGGGCCTTATAATCTCCTACCAGGCCTGCTGGGTTTAGGTGGGGGCCATCCCTACGACAGGAGCCTCTCATGGTAAAGGGCTTCACAAGGCCGAAGCCATGTTGCCGAGTCCTTTGGCCCCCTCCGTCCTCGCGGCCTGTGAACTTTTCCAAACTTCTGAAGCTGCTCTGTAACCGAAGCAGACGTGCGCGCTGCTGCGACGCTCGGACTTTCGGGCGTCCACGTGGTGCAGCGTGCTTGGCGTGGTGCGGGCGTTGAGGCGTCGTGACCATTAATATGGCGGCAGACCTCCGGCGGTTTGGGCTTCTGCCGATTGGCCTTCCGCCGGTTGGTTCCCCTGCTGATTGGGGTATATATATGGCGCTGCTGAGGTGTTGCTCCTGCGTATATTGTGATAGAAGCTGTTCCCCTAAAATGGGCCCCTGCCGTGCATCAACATTCCTGGGTGACGCTGAGCGGCTTGGGGAATGTTGATGCACAGAAGGAGGTCTATTTTTCCTGGGAGCTTGATCAGCGCCGGTTATCGACAGCCAGCCGCGCTTCCTGACCCCACACCGCGCTTTCGTAGGCGACAGCGAGGTCTGCCCTGTTTTTCTTAACAGGCCTACCTACAGTGGGTGTTCCTGAGGGAGCCCGCCGGCATTACCTTGTATGTTGATGCACTGTAGGTGGCCTGTTAAGGAAAACGAGGCAGATTCCGCAGGACAAGACCCCCGTCTATGCAGCGCCCCGCCGAAGTGGATGCGCGCACTCCGTCCCTTACCCTTCGAACGGGTGGCAGCGAAGCTGGCGCCTAGTCGAAGTAGACGCGCGCGCTCCGTCCCCTACCCATCGAACGGGTGGCAGCGAAGCTGGCGCCTAGTCGAAGTAGGCGCGCGCGCTCCGTCCCCTACCCTTCGAACGGGTGGCAGCGAAGCTGGCGCCTAGTCGAATTAGACGCGCGCGCTCCGTCTCCTACCCTTCGAACGGGTGGCAGCGAAGCTGGCGCCTAGTCGAATTAGACGCGCGCGCTCCGTCCGCTACCCTGCGAACGGGTGGCAGCGAAGCTGGCGCCTAGCCGAAGTAGACGCGCGCGCTCCGTCCGCTACCCTTCGAACGGGTGGCAGCGAAGCTGGCGCCTAGTCGAAGTAAACGCGCGCGCTCCGTTCGCTACCCTTCGAACGGGTGGCAGCGAAGCTGGCGCCTAGTCGAAGTAGCCGCGCGCACTCCGTCCCCTACCCTTCGAACGGGTGGCAGTGAAGCTGGCGCCTAGTCGAAGTAGACGCGCGCGCTCCGTCCCCTACCCTTCGAACGGGTGGCAGCGAAGCTGGCGCCTAGTCGAAGTAGACGCGCGCGCTCCGTCCCCTACCCTTCGAACGGGTGGCAGCGAAGCTGGCGCCTAGTCGAAGTAGACGCGCGCGCTCCGTCCCCTACCCATCGAACGCGTGGCAGCGAAGCTGGCGCCTAGTCGAAGTAGACGCGCGCGCTCCGTCCCCTACCCTTCGAACGGGTGGCAGCGAAGCTGGCGCCTAGTCGAAGTAGACGCGCGCGCTCCGTCCCCTACCCTTCGAACGGGTGGCAGCGAAGCTGGCGCCTAGTCGAAGTAGGCGCGCGCGCTCCGTCCCCTACCCTTCGAACGGGTGGCAGCGAAGCTGGCGCCTAGTCGAAGTAGCCGCGCGTGCTTCGTCCCCAACCCTTCGAACGGGTGGCAGCGAAGCTGGCGCCTAGTCAAAGTAGGGGCGCGCGCGACTTGGGCTCTTTGATGCGGCCTTGCGCTATACAGGTTCCTTGAATCACGCCGGTCCCTGGCCTGACAGGGTTAGGTTCCTGTACCGTGCGACCCGACGCGCCCGGGGCACGCGGCGGCTTATGACTGCTGGGCGGCGGGATGTGGACGGTTGCGTGTTTGCAGCCGCTCGCCTCTTCCCTAGGCAAGGGGGACACGGGCGGGCAGCGAGTGGCGCCTGTGGTCGTGACCTTCCAGCGTTAGGTGGGGCGCTGCGCTGTACGGGTGCTTATACGACTGCGGTCGCGCCTCGTGCACGGACCTCCGCGACTCTTCGCTTTTCTATTACGGGGAAGCGTGCGGGGCGGGCCTTTACACCGCTGCGGTTGCATCCTGCGCGCGGATCGTTGCGACGCTTCAGTAGCGGCGGTATGGGCGAGGCGGCTTGAAATAGCCCCCCCGTAATAGCGTCCCCGCACCTTTGCGCCCTCTTTCCTGTTTGCTCGGCCTTCCCCACCTTCGCGCTATCTTCACCGTATTAGTCTCGTCGTGGGAAGCGATGGCCTCCAGCAGCGAGCGCGGCCAGGCGGTTGGTGGCCCTGCCATTCGCCAGCGATCCTCGCCGTTGGAGGTAAAATACGCGCTCCAAGAGCGCGACCCGGCGGCGGCTGACCAGGAGCGGCTGGCGGCGGAGGAAGGCACGTTTTCCGGCGAGCTAGGCCCCTCGCTCGTGACCGAGAAGACGATCCAAGGACTCTTGCGCGCGGGGAAGTTGTCCGGGCGCCAGGACGTACGATTGCCCGCCAGCGACGAGACGGAACCGCATCCCGAGCGGTCGGAGGCGGTCGTATTCGTTGCCTTTTTCGACGCGGGGCTCCGGATCCCAGCGGCGAGCGTGGTGGGCGACGTACTGTGGACCTTCGGGCTGGAGCTGGCGCAACTGACTCCAAACGCCGTGGCCCGGCTCGCGGTGTACAGCTGGGTCTTGCGCTCGGGGGCGTGCTGGCCCAGCGCGTCGCTGTTCGCCTATCTCCACGAGGCGCGATGCCAGCCGAAGGGCCGGAGGGGCGGGACGCTGTCGAGCTTTGGCAGCGTCTCTTTTACTCTCCGCTCGTCTTGCAAGAAGCTCTTCCCTGCGAACTCAACTCACGGGAAGTGGGAGTCCTCCTGGATGAAGCGGTGGTTCTACCACCGTGTGGAGAGCGGGAGCGGTCTCGCATGTACGGGCCGACCGATCGCGTTCAAGCCTTTGCCCGGCCGAACGCTCGATGATGAGGACAAGCGGAGGGTCAAACGGCTCGTAGGCATGGCCGCCCGCTTCAACATGCGCGACCTTGCCGAAGAGTACGTGATGTACGGCGTGGTCCCGCTTGCCTACGACTGGCATCTTTCCGCCGAGAGGCGTCGAGATGACAATGTTTCGCCGTGGGTTTGCTTGCTACCGGCGCCGCCCGGTCCCCGTAAGCCTCGATTGCGCCCCTCCTTTTGTTGACGCGAAATACGTTGTATGCTGATGCTGTTCTCCTTTGCTTCAGGGATTCCTTTGGAGGAGGCGGAGCAAGCCGTGCGCGTGTTCCTGGGTCCGTACACCGCCAGGGAGCACGAGGCGGGGCTGGGGCGACTAAACCGCGTGTGCGAGGTCCTGGGCCTTGCCGCGCCGGACCGTGTCACTCCAGCCGATGGTGGAGCGAAGAAGAAGAAGGCCTCGTCTCGGAAGAGGGGCCGCAGCGGGGCACCTGCCGCGCCTGCTGCTAGTGTTTCCGAGGACGCGGCAGATGCGGAGTCAGACTCTGCGAGGTACGCCGATTCGGGCTTGGGTGGCGCAGGCGCCGAAGGTGAGGTGTCTTCGGCAGGCGTCCCGGACGGTGGGTTTGCCGCGGGCGGCCGGAGGGGGGAAGCGTCACCACCCGCCGGAGTCGCCGAGGCGGATCCCGTGCGGACCAGCGATGCCGAGGTGGAGGCCTCGACGGCGGCCGCTGCGGTGCCGGAGGCGCCCTCCGCGGGGGCGCACGTAGCCGTGCTGTCCTTGCCAGCAGCAGCGGGGACTGAGGTGCCCCCTTCGACGACTGCTACCATGGGACCTTCGCCCCCGGGCGCAGCAGCCGTGGGGTCTTCCCCAGCCACGGCTGCGGGGGCGGTGGCGCTGCTAGCTGCCCCGGCCAAACGGCCATGTGTGCGGCCGGAGCTCCACCGGACACCCCGGAGGTTCGTCGTGGCTACGGGTATCCGAAGCTTGTGGGATTCCGGCGCAAGCACCGGGGGCCCCGTGGCCTATGCGCCTTCTGCCCCTCTGGCCACACCGCCCGCCGCGCAGGGACAGCCGCCGTCCTCCCCGAACGCGGAGGCCTCCGCTCACGGCGGGACCATTTCTTCTGCTACCGAAGGTATGGTGACTTAGCTTACTCTGGTGCATGCTTTTATGCCTTGGGGTGATCGCCCGTATCCTTGTTTGTAGCGTTGCTCATTCCGGAGGGGGAGCACGCGACGGAACACGGGGCCCCTGAGTATGTGAGCCCTGCGGACTTCGTGCCACCTCCGGAGGCGCTGAGGGCGTGGCGCGGGATTGTAAATGACGCGGCCACGAGCGTCGACCCGCAAGTGCTGCAGGCCTACGGTGCGGGGCGCCTCGCGGATGCTTTCGAGGTGTCCGGGGTGAGGGTAAGTACTCATGCGACCACGCCCGAGTTTAGCTGAGTTCGCTAAGTCTTTTCCCTTCTACAGACGCTCGTGCTAGGGCAGGCCCTGCAAGCGGCCTATGCTCGTAGCCAAAAAGCGCTCGAGGATAGGCTGCGGGCCGCCGAGGGGGAGCTGCGCGAAGCCTCTGGCGCCCGCTCTGCCCAGGACGCCCGCATCCGCCAGCTGGAAGCGGAATGCGCCGAAGCGAGGGTGCACGCCGAGGGGCTTGTTGCATCGGCGCAGGAATCAGCCGCAGCAACTGCTGATCAGAGGTTCGCGGCGGAGCGGGACGGGCTCCTGGAGCAGGTCGGCGCGCTAGAGAAGGAGAAAGGCGAACTTGCCTTGGCTCTAGCGGAGCGCAACCGGACGCTGGGCGACGCCTCGGTGATTGCCTGGGACGCCATGCAAGCACTGGAGAGCCATCTTCAAGGGCTGGTGGCGGAGGTCCCGGGACGCGCCTTCGGTCCGGAGGAGCTGTCTCGGGCGCTCCGCTGGATCGGGGATGCCGCCAACGTCGCGCGCGATGCGGCGACGTCCTTCGGCACCCACTGCGCGTACACTTCGGCCTGCTTGGTGTGCGCGCTCCTCCAGCACCGCGGCTGTACGCATGTCGCCGGGCTGAATGACCCCCAGCTGGAGATGCCTGGCGGGGCCGGAGTAATGTCCGGCGCCGTCCGCTCCGCTCGCCGTGCCCTTGGGCCCTTCTGCGACCGGATCTGGGGTCCCGTCGGGGCGGAAGCTGTACGGATCGAGCTCCGAAAGTCGCTCTACGGGACGGGGAGCCTCGGCCAATTTCTGGACGGGATCCCTCGACACGATGATGGCGGCGCTGGGCCCTCCGAAGGCACCGGGAACCCGCAGGTCTGATGCCGCGGCGCCTGGGTGTAGGCGTGCGTTGTATTGTCCCTTGTTTTTGCTTAATAAAGCGCACACTTTCTGCATGCATGCTGACTCTCGCCTGTATCCCGGGCAGCTTCCTTGCTGGGACCAGCTTCGGGCGGCCGACCTTTCAACCCGGCGGCGCCTTCGACGCTGGCGAAGGGTCGAAGAGTCGCTTGACTTTTGGGCGAGCCGGCCTTCTTCGAGCGAAGCCCCAGCTTTAGCTCGTGTTAAGGACGAACCCGCGGGGTAGCAGCGTAGAGTGGTCGGGGTGCTGCCGAACATTTGTACATGTGATTTTTCCGATGTGCAAACTGCCTGGCATTTTAGGATATGCGCTGTGTGTGGATACCACCGTTCGCAAAGTGGTTGCGCCAGGATTCCTTAGAACGGACAGTCCGCAGACTGACGTGTGCGGAGGCGGACCTCCGCGGTTTGCCTCGCTTTATAGTCCGGAGACGCGCGCGTGCGGAGGCGGACCTCGACGCTGCGTCTTATTTAAAGTCCGGGGACTCGCGCGTGTGGAGCTAGGCTCGACGCTACGTCTTATTTAAAGTCCGTGGACTGGTGCGTGCGGAGCTAGGCTCGACGCTACATCTTCTTTATAGTCCGGAGACTCGCGCGTGCGGAGCTAGGCTCGACGCTACGTCTTCTTTATAGTCCGGAGACTCGCGCGTGCGGAGCTAGGCTCGACGCTACGTCTTGTTTAGAGTCCGTGGACTATTGCGTGCGGAGGCGAACCTCGACGCTACGTCTTCTTTATAGTCCGGAGACTCGCGCGTGCGGAGCTAGGCTCGACACTACGTCTTATTTAGAGTCCGTGGACTATTGCGTGCGGAGCTAGGCTCGACGCTACGTCTTCTTTATAGTCCGGAGACTCGCGCGTGCGGAGCTAGGCTCGACGCTACGTCTTATTTAGAGTCCGTGGACTATTGCGTGCGGAGCTAGGCTCAACGCTACGTCTTCTTTATAGTCCGGAGACTCGCGCGTGCGGAGCTAGGCTCGACGCTACGTCTTATTTAGAGTCCGTGGACTATTGCGTGCGGAGCTAGGCTCGACGCTACGTCTTCTTTATAGTCCGGAGACTCGCGCGTGTGGAGCTAGGCTCGACGCTACGTCTTATTTAGAGTCCATGGACTATTGCGTGCGGAGCTAGGCTCGACGCTACGTCTTCTTTATAGTCCGGAGACTCGCGCATGCGGAGCTAGGCTCGACGCTACGTCTTATTTAGAGTCCGTGGACTATTGCGTGCGGAGCTAGGCTCGACGCTACGTCTTCTTTATAGTCCGGAGACTCGCGCGTGCGGAACTAGGCTCGACGCTACGTCTTATTTAGAGTCCGTGGACTATTGCGTGCGGAGCTAGGCTCGACGCTACGTCTTCTTTATAGTCCGGAGACTCGCGCGTGCGGAGCTAGGCTCGACGCTACGTCTTATTTAGAGTCCGTGGACTATTGCGTGCGGAGCTAGGCTCGACGCTACGTCTTCTTTATAGTCCGGAGACTCGCGCGTGCGGAGCTAGGCTCGACGCTACGTCTTATTTAGAGTCCGTGGACTATTGCGTGCGGAGCTAGACTCGACGCTACGTCTTCTTTATAGTCCGGAGACTTGCGCGCGCGAGGGCGTCCCCCCGGTGCGTATTTTGTTTATACTCAGTCCCGTCACCTTGGCGACGGCGAGTGCACACGCGAACGTGCGTCTTTGGTTTATACTCAGTCCCGCCCACCCTGGCAACGGCGAGTGCACACGCGAACGTGCGTCTTTGGTTTATACTCAGTACCACCCACCCTGGCAACGGCGAGTGCACACGCGAACGTGCGTCTTTGGTTTATACTCAGTCCCGCCCTCCCTGGCGACGGCGAGTGCACACGCGAACGTGCGTCTTTGGTTTATACTCAGTCCCGCCCACCCTGGCAACGGCGAGTGCACACGCGAACGTGCGTCTTTGATTTATACTGCGGGGACGCGCGCGTTGGCCAAGCCGGCGCGCGCCCTCACCGCGTGCTTGTATGTGACGAAGAAAAGTTAACGGCAAACGGCGATCTTCATTATATCCCCGTTTGCGCGGGTGAGCGACTACAAAAGGGTGAATATACTGACCGTTTGCCTTGGTGCTGCCGCAGCCTCTAGTCGTTAGACATCTGCAGGGCCCGCGCAGGCGCCTATAGACGACCCCACGGACCTCCGCGCTGTGGCGCCGGCTCTAAGAGCGGCGCTGGGCTTCGCGACGCGGGCATCTGGTGCCTGGCTCGATGCGCCGAGCCATATCCTGGTCGCCTCGGACGGTGATGACGGTCCGGGGACCCGGGATCTTCATGCACAGATAGCCGTGATGTGGTACCGCGCCGAAGGAGTTGAGGATTGGGCGCCCCAGTATGGCATTGTAGGGATACGGGAGGTCGACCACGTCGAAGGTGGCCTCTTCAGTCCGCACATTGTCATCTCGGCCGAAGGAGACTTGAAGGCCGATCTGGCCCAGCGCCCGCAGGGGCTGTACCCCGAAGCCCTGCAGTGGGATTCCCGAGGGCCCCAGGCGGCTTCGAGGGATCCCCATCTGGTCGAAGGCCGCCGCAAACAATACGTTCGCGGAACTACCCCCGTCCACCAAGGTGCGCCCCACGTCGCATCCCGCGATGGTGACCCGGATGACCAGGGGGTCCTGATGAGGGAAGTCCACACCTTGGGCGTCATCAGGTGTGAACGTAACCTCGTGCCGCGCCCATTCCGGCGGTGCTTGCGCTGGGTATGCCGCCACGTGATGTAGTCTTCGCGCGTAGGCCTTCTGCTGTCGCGCCGAGGCGAATTCCAGCGCAGAGCCGCCGGATATGACATTAATGACCCTGCGGTAGGTTGCGTCCGGGGCCTGCAACGACAGGAGGCCCTCCCGAGGCTGCTGTACGTGAGCTTGGATCCGCAAGGTGCCTTCCTGGGGTTGCATTCCCTGCGCCTGTACCTGCATCCCCTGCGCCTGTACCTGCATGGGGGCCTCGTATGGGAATTGGACGTGGGCCACCGCAGGCGGGCGCGGCTCCGGGTTCCTATCCCTAGCGACGCTGTCGCGGAGTGCCACAATGGAGGTGCAGTTACGGGTATCATGATTGCCGCGGCCGTGGACTAAGCACCACAGTCCCTGATGCTGGTCGTCGTAGTCTCCACGACCCTTATCGTCGCGGCCCCTGCCACAGCCGCGGCCCCGGCCACGGCGCCCCCGGCCGCCTTCGATGTCGAGGACGTACCGGTTTCGCCTCGACCTTTGCTGGCCACGCTTGGGCTGATCCGACGACTCCTTATGCGAGTTGTCCCTGCGGTCGGACGCGTCCCTGGACGACTCCTGCTTACGCTTTCCCTTCGAAGAGCCGCCCTTCGACGGATCTTCGGTTTTTGCCGAGGTTCCGGCCTGGTTAGTGTCGGAGTCGTCACCTTGCCTTCGCCGCGCGTCTTCCTCCGCCCTGGCATATTCTTCCATCTTGTCGAAGAGCTTCGCCACCGTCTTGATCGGCTTGCGCGCATTGTACTCAGCCATCGGGCCCGGACGAAGGCCCTGTATGGCTGCATTGACGATGGTGGTCTCGTTGACGTCCTTCACTTGACATCGAATCTTGGCGAAGCGTTTGAACTAGTCCCGGAGCTTCTCCGAGGGTTTTTGCTTCACGGCAAAGAGCTGGTCCGCATCGACCCGGTCGACGTAGTTTCCTTGGAAGTTGTTGTGGAGGCGGACGCGGAGCTGCTCCCACGCGTAGATGGAGCCCGGCTCTATGGTAAAAAACCAAGAGAGCGCCACTCCTTGTAGCGCGAGGGGGAGTCCCTTTGCCTTCGTGGTGTCATCTCCGCCCGCGGCCTCGATCGCGGTTTCGTATACGCGCACGAACTCACAGGGGTCCGTGTCGCCTTTATACGAGTCGATGGCGCTAGGGAACTTGAAGTCTTCGGGCCATGCCGCCTGCTGCAGCCCCGCCGAGAGCGGGGACTCCGGATCCACGCGTCGCAGCGGCACGCGGCTGGACGTGGGGGCTTCGCGACTGTCCGCCCTTTCCGGCGCGGGCTCGGATGCGACTGCTGGCGCAGCCGGCTGACTCCGAGCCTCTTGTATATCTCTGACGGCTCCGCGAAGGTCCCCCAGCTCCCGCTGGAACGCGTTGAGAGCCGCCAGCAGGGCGCTTTCCATCCCCGGTGCGGGTGGGGTTGCCGGTGCTTCCGACGGGCGGGTCGGCGCGGGGACGACCGCGTCGCGGGGGCCCGAGCTGCCGGTTGCTCCGTCGTGGCTACCTCGGACCCCCCGATCCGCACCGCCAGCGAGGGTTGCAGTGGGAGCGGCGAGGTCGGCTATCGTCGCGTCGGCGGGGTCGGTTGTCGCCGCACCCGTGTCGACGTCTTCGACCGCCGGGTCCGTCCTCGCAGCGCCGGTGGCGGGGTTGGTCGTCGCTGTGCCGGTGACAGGGTTGGTCATCACCGCGCGGACGTCGACGTCTCCGGCCACCGCGCCTGCCTCGCCACCCGCGTCCGCCGCTGCCGATGCCGAAGCTCTGGTACCCATACGACGCTCCGGCCCGGCCGCCTTCTTTCCCTTCGCCGCCGCTGAGGAAGCTTCTTTTGGTGCCATCTTTTTCTTCGGTCTTCAGGCTTGTCTTCGTCCTCCCCACGGACGGCGCCAACTATTGTGGCTACGGACCAAACAGAGAGAGAGATGGTAGTGGAGAGTAATGAAGATAAGTGTAATGGCCTGGGTCCTCCCCATGGCTTGCTCGTATATATACATACACGCGAGGAGTGTTTTTACAGTTATACCCTTACATCCGGTTATCCCCTCTAGGGGCAGTTATGTCATTACACATGGCCTATTCTGGGCCTTATAATCTCCTACCAGGCCTGTTGGGTTTAGGTGGGGGCCATCCCTACGACAAACCTCTTCCTCTGACTCCACAGGACTGGCCTCCCCAGCTGCGGAGTTCTGAACTTCAGGCGGGGGCACAGCCTGGCCTCGACCGGCACCCTGCCGACCACGACCACGACCACGGCCTCTACCCCTTGCCATCACTATAACACAAGCAATAGCAGAGTCAAACATTAAATTCACAATCAATTATGATGTTCAACAGAAACATAGATGCAATGCAATCCCATTCCCACCTATAGTGCTTAGTGTGTCAAATTTAATATTTCATTAACCACGGACCTACTGCCCGCTCTGATACCAACTGTAACACCCCAGCCAAACAATGACCTAGAATGCTACTAAACTAACAACATATTAAAGAAGAACCTATATTCACCTTACAAAATTTCAGCAGAACCTCCTTTGTTTAATGAGTAAATCAAAGGTTTCAACATGCATAAACAAATGATCTGAATAATAGTAAACATTAAATACCCAATTCTAAACAAACTGAATTATGTTTACCATCACAATCTCAACCACAATACTTAAATAAGAACGTAACCAATGTAATAGTTCTAAACCTTTATTACATTCTAAACATGGTGATCTTTAATCAGTTACCACTTAAGCTATTCAACAAATAATGATTAAGGTTCTTTATTTCTTCCAAGGTGAATCCATCTTTATCCCCATGCATGCCGGTCTCATGTAGGTACCTAAAAACAAACAACAACCACAACAACAAACAAGTGTGAGTCCAACGACTCAGCAAATATAAATAGTGGCAACGAGAGTAAAAGGGAAACATCACTTCCCATGATCATCCATCAATCAAATAATTAAATCATGCTATGCAGTATGTTCAAAAGAATCTCTTTAATCTCTTCTCTTTCGCATTTTACCGGTAATGCGGAGTGTGCATCCGTCAATGCACACCCATGCCTGTACCATCTGGTACAGGGACCAATTGCACATACTCCACAAGTATGGGGACCTTTAACCCGTCATGACAACAACATGGCGGGGACCTCAACGTATGGTCGTCTCGTGACCAAGATCTCAATAATCATCATGATGCACAAACGTGAATATCTCAATAAATAAATTGCATTCACGATAACTATGCACCAGAATTTCTCTCATGCGTTTGCAATCAGCGATAACCAAATTCAATCATAGCATTAACATGATCAAAATCAAATATTCTCATAAGATAGATCAAAACATCCACAAACCATCAATCATCCATAATCCATACTATGAAGGTTAGACCACTATTGTACTTGCCTTAACCACGAGAAAACGGGGAATGAGCAGAAGGTGCGGCTCCTGGAATCCGTCCTCCTCCTGAACAATAATTATAATAATTTCTAAGGCAACAGTAACGAGTCTTTATATTAAACAAAAACACCCCCAACTAACCCAACATGTTTAACTTGACTCAAAACCCCAAATCTTTTCGGGCACCCTGTCCCCCTCTACAGACAGTCAACTTCAAAAATTCTTATCTAATGGTACAGAAGTTCGAACAGGGCGTTCTCAGATTTTCTGGAAAGATAATTAAATTATCTAACTAAATCTAGTTGGTGAGTCTCCCTGATTCGGCCAACTTCTACCCGCACCATCTAACTTTCTAGAACATCAATTCCATAACGAGTTCTCTGGACAGCACACTAAAATTGTCATAACTTTCACCCCGAGAGTCCGAATCAGGATTTCTTGACCTTTCTGGAAAGCTAAGGAAAATATCTGAAACTTTTGTAATATGGAGACCCTCTGATTCTCCTGATTTCTAATCGCCCAAACCCATCTACCGAAACCTGACAGGAAATTCCCCGATCTACAGGACAGCCCAATTAGAAAAATCATAACTTTCTCTACAGAGGTCCGAATGACGCATTCTAGCACTTCATGGAAAGCTAAGGATGTCCTCTACAAATTTTGAGGAGAAGACCAGACCTGAATCCCCACGGATCTATATCTAAAAGACCGTCTAACAGAGGCTGTCCTGAGCAGATCCGAAAACCGACATTGCTAATCAACTAATTATGCAGCTAGCGGAGAGAATTAGGAGTAATTACCCTTAACCAATCGCTGAAGAACACGAAGAACTCCACACGATCTCTGCCTCCCTTCCTTTTCCCGTCCTAATCTCCACCTTCCGGATCCACAAATCTTCCCGGCGGACGTTTGCTCTCCTCCTCTCGAACCGCAGCGATCGGTATCCCTTCACCAATCGCAGGGGGCGTCCATGGAGGCGAGGGAGAGGCTGCTGGCCAGAGGGGGCACAAGGAGGGAGAGGGAGGCGCACAACAGGGAGGTGGAGGGGCGGTTGGGAGAGGGGGCGGCTAGGGTTTGGCGGTGGGGCGCCTCCCCCCTTTATCCCTTGGCCGGCCTCCTCTTGGGCTTCGGCCCAAGCCCAGGTTGTCGTTATTTTGCGTAATTTCCCCCCCCTTTTTCCCTGATTTAAATACTATTTGATAAATATCGCCTGGGATATTACAGCTTAAGCTCCTCGGAAGCTAGATCCATGGCAGCGCAAGCGCTGATGACGTCTTGAGCGGGGCCCAAACTGTTTTTAGCGCAGCGTGTGGGCCCATCTATTTTGATGGCAGCACGTGAGCAGTATGCAGTCGAAACATGAATGAAACTTGTATTTGAGTTGCTAATTTTTTGTTCAAAATTGTGAAACTTCTTTGAAATTTACTAAAACATGAATGAAACTTCACTCGAAATTATGTGAAACTCGCTCTACTTTTTGAAATTTTTTGTGAAACCTGCATAAATTTTGGTTTGAAACTTAAGACATCCATGAAACTTGGCGAAACTTGTTGAAACATGACATTTTCAAACTTAAAACTAGTTGAAACTTATAGAAACATAGCATTTTAAACTTAAAATTAGTTGAAACTTGTAGAAAACATAACATTTTGAACTTTTTGTTCGAACTTGAGTCTTGAACATGAAATTTAATGTAACTTTCTGAAATTTGGAACTTGAAATTCATTGGAACCTAGCGATACTGCAAAACTTGAAATCTAAAACTTATTTAAACATATAAAAATATATATGATGAGAGATTTGATGATTTGCCCCATCTTTCTTTGCCGCTTGATAAAATGCCCCGTGATGTCTCACTGACATGCGGGGCCAAGATCCATATGTCAGTGAAACATCACTTGCTATTTCAATGAAAGATAATGCAAATCATCAATTCATCCTTTTCTAAACTATGAATTCTTTCTGACGCCATACGTTCTATCAATACTTTCTGGTGTTTTGAACTAATTCAGTTCATCAGGTTCACTGTAAAATGTAGATCACCACAATTGTTTTCCCGCGGCTTTTTCTATGGCGAAAATACCCCAATATGGCGTGTCCAGAAATGATGCATGCTCGTTTTTGATCGATCATGCCTGGCTGGCCGCGGCAAGGAGATCCAGATCTAGCTAGCCAGCAATGTCAGTGTGAGCTTCATTGATTGTGTTTGACATTGCTTGCTTGTCAATGAAAGCAATACTTGCAGCAAGGGTTGCTAGCTTGGTAGGCTATTCATGTGGTCAGAGACTCTGACTCAGAGTACGTTATCTGTTTCCCCACGGGCCACTAATGAGCAGGATGCAAACGGATAAAAAATTATTTTCATTCGAGGAACGATTTTTATAGAGCAAATATGAAAAAATAGGTATTCAACACTATTTGTATCTGATTCTGATTTCGAGGAAAAAATATGAGATATGACATAAGATGATGATATCTGTCCATATATATACGTATATATATATATATTAAGATTAAGTGATACGAGAAAGTTTATTATGACTTTAATAGACCATGTTCGTATACTGTTTTCTACAGTAAATAACTTTCTACAGTACTTAACTTCAAATGGAGTGTCTTTTTAAGACGGGGTTTACTAGTCGATTGTAGTATACACTGTAGTGACTTTATTTATATCAATTAAAATTGCATACGAGTAAATCTCTCTACAAATTTCTTTACAAATTGTTACTATTTATAAACCAAAGCTAAATGTCAAAACCAAAAACCAATATAAATAGACCCTAAGAAACAAAATAACATATAAGTGGATTGTCACATCTAAACAAGCGAAGAATACTGAGTGATTTTCCTTCAACATCTCGGCGATTAGTCTCTCCATGTTCGCTCTGATTGCACCCTACTATCCAATGTCGTGTGTAGGAGTGTAAAAGAAGTGGATAATTTCTGTCCAACCGACCGTCCGAAGGCTTATAGAATAAATACAGAATAGAGAAAATGGTTATCTAGTATTATTTATATTTAACTTTGACTTTTAAAAAAATATGAAATAGAATATATGATGACTGATATTTTCGTATCCGCTCCATAGAACCCTGCAGAATGATGGGTGGTGCATGGCTACTGCCTGCCGTTCATGTGTGCATGGTGATGTCACGACCAAGGGCAATAATTAGTTAGACAACAATTAGTAATATGGATGAAAGAAAAAAATAAATGTGTGCATAGAAGCTAGAGCAATGAATGAAGGGGGACTAACTAGGATAAGATTACTGTTATTGTATAGTTTTTTGTTATCAGTTATTTTGATACACAACCTTTTCACGAGTTCATCTGATTCTTGTCAGCCAGATAGCCCACAAAAAGTCTCAACCACAGGATCTGTAGGTCTACATTTGTACAAAATTGAATTCAAAAGTGTGAATTAGCATGTCCGCTGGATGCAGATTTGACTTCGTTATGATGTTGAATAGTTGTGAATATAAAAATGTTCAAATAAATACAAAATTGCATGAATTTTGCACAGAAGTTCCTAATTTTTCTTAAGAATATCTAGGGGATTGGATGTTCTATCATAATGCAAAATTTTAAATTCAAACCCGATCAAACTCGCGAGTGAAAAGCACTACTCATTCTGACTTTTGTATTTTCCATATCGTGCAAATGCAATCGAGTTTGGCATTGTACTTTTTCTAGAATTTTATGAAACTATCGCGCAAAGTTCGCAGGAGTTTACACTTAGAAGATGATTAACACAAATGAGAAGCTCGAGAAGTCAACAATTAATCCTCACCAAGCTCCCCATTTGCATACAGTGCCTCGTAATCATACTCTAATACATACGAGTGTCAAATGCAATTTAGACTTCTCACCCCGTGCAAAATACTTGTTTGAGAGGTGAACAATATAATGCCCTAGATGTTGATTTGGCGTTTTCGGAAGTATCTAACAGATTCGTGGAGATTTCTTCTTTTTCCGTTGAATGCGAAGGCGGGTGTGGACCGTGGATTTGTCTAAACGAGAAAAAAGAGAAGGAGGATTGGTGGGCTATCTAAAGAGGGAGGCTAGGCCTTCCACCACCCACCTAGGGCCAAGTTGGCCTCCTAGGCCCAACCATCCCCTCCCCTTGGCCCAGCCGCCCCCATTTCCCCCTCCCCAAACCCTAGGCATCTCCCCCATTTCCCCCAACCCAAGCCGCCACTCCCCCTTTACCCCAACCCCCAATCGCCCCTCCTCTTCCCCTTTGTGGCTGCCAACCCTCCCTCATGCCTCTCTCTCTCTCCCCTGCCTCCATTCCCCCCCACTCTGCTATTCTCCCTGCTGGAAAGAAGAAGGGAGGGAAGGAAGAAGGAGAGGAAGAGAAGGAGCAAGAGGAAGGATGAGGAGAAGGAGAGGAGTAGGGTATTTTTGTGCTGGTGTTCCAAGGATCTTGCCGTGGTTTGCAAGGGTAACCAACAGTTTCCTCCCTTTTGTTCTTAGCGATTTCTCAATCGGGTCAGTTTTTCAGTTAATCGCTCGATTTGTGCAGTCTGTTGTGTTCTGTGAGTTAGGAGATCTTTCATGCAAAATCTAGGGATTTTACCTTTTACTGTTTTGTAGAGGACTTCATTATCTTTTTGTAGAGTGATCGTTCACGTTGTTTCGACGAACAGTTTAGGAGTTACAAGCGTTTCCATGTTGTTGTGTAGTCTGATCGTTCGAGTTCGGGCAGTCGGTGGGGATTAAAAGATTAAATAAAGAAAACAATTTTTCCTGTAGAACCCATGCATATGAAAGTTGTAGAGGACTCAGAGACCTAGCTTATATATTTTGTTCATAATTTTTAGACAAGTGGTTTGGGCGCAATAGAGGTTGGAAGTCTGCTATGTAGCAGTGTTGGTTTCAGGATTCGGTCTCTCTTCGTGGGCAGATTCGGAGGCTCTAATGATTCGTTTTGCATGGGTGCCTTTACCTAGGCATGTTCCACATTAGGCATATTCCTCTGGTGGCAATACTGTATTTCCTCCTCAGAGAGTCACAAGCCAGTTCTGTTCTTTGCAACCTACACAACGAAGTAATAAGCAACGATGACAAGCCAAATGTTAATCGAGGAATTGGTACATGTGGGCTCCACGTCAGGCTTTATTCTAGGATCATGGGCATCATTTCAGAAGGTTGCCTTTTCTAATGTCGTGCCTTTTGGCTGATTAGGAGAGAGATTAAGAGAGTAAAGAATACTCTTATTGAGAAACCATTTCGTTCAAAACGGTTCTCGTAGTGACTCTTACAAATAGTTTATGAAAACTACCTTAAGAACCCACTCCATTCAAAAGCTGGTTTCTAAAAGGCAAAGCCAGAACCTGTTTGGATCAGAGCCTCAAGCTAAAGTGACAACAACAGCAGACTTGTTTGGGGCATTATTTTTGGTTCAAAGTTACTTTGAGTGTTATGAATGATCTATGTCCTGTTCTTTAGACACTGGCAAATGGCCTTTGGTTGCAACTGATGGTTTCTGCACTTTTTGAGATGACAGAGACATCAACACGGATGGTGCACATGGTTTTGGGCTCTCAAGAAGCCGTTTGGAGAAGTGGTTTCGAGAAACCACTTGGAGAATCTGTCCAATTTATTTGGCTTGCGGAGAAGCCGAGACCAAAAGTCACAAAAAATAATAAAAACGAACAGAATCTTGGTGGGCCAATATTAGTTTATGGTGGCACTATTTTATAATAGTAATGCCAATAAATAGTAAATCGACATATTTGCAAAAATGGTATGTGAATTATTTGAGCAACTAATGTATCGTGGGCCCAACTGATGCGGACCACTCTAGGACTTACCCACCTTCTCCTTTATCAAGTACAACCCCAAGCATGATTTTCATTTTTCAAATTCAAGATGCCATATATTCTCAAGCTCAAGGCATTGATTTCCTAGAAGGATTTGTTGAGCCAAATAAAAATTATCATGTTTTAATCCGTTGTTGATTTGGACATCAAGAGGAAACAATCTGACATATGCCAAACTCAGAAGACAATTCCAAAATACATTTCACCTTCAGAGCACTATTCAGCCGACATGGCCTGTAGCATGACTATTCACGGAGGTACTGTAGCATGCAAAAAACACTGTAGCGACGAAATGCTGGACTACTGACAAGCCAAACCTGATGATTGCCATCATGGTACTGTTCAGGGGGTGGGTGGGGGTACTGTAGCATCACACTGTAGCAGACGACTTGCTATAGCACTCAGAGAGCATTGTAGCATCAACTTGGAATCACTGTAGCACCAAAATGTACAGTGCCTTGAACCACTGTACCAACTACTTTTTATAGCCATAAAACATCATCATGAATGTGATGTAAGCACATATGTCATCATAGTCACAGAAGGTCTTGTAGCCACGAAAAATCATCATGAATGTGATGTAAGCGTATATATCATCATAGCCACAAAAGATCATATAGCCACAGAAGATCATCATAAATGTGATGTAAGCGCTTACATCATTTCTTTCTTAGACCTCAAGTCATATGATACTATAATTAGGAGGGCACCTCTCCATTTATCACATAAGTTGATGGTTGAAAATATTAGTAGAATACTTATTTCTCTTTGTGTGTGAGCCATTTTCACCACCAATTGAGATTAGGTGTTATTTTTGAGTTGCAACTCCATTATTTTTGTGATTCTTTGGAATTGCTTGAATGTGTCTACTCCACGATAGCTTGTGGTAGAGTAATTTGAGTGTTGCAGGTTGTCGTATAGAGGTGGTGGTTAGCCGCATCAATTGCTAAGTTGCACAGACTAGTTATCCATAATCCTACGTCGTGAAGATTGGGCCAGCCCTCTCCGCATCACCAACTCTCTTCTTTTCAGTTTCTAAAATCTACTTTCTGGTTTTTTAACAGTAACTAGCTTTTAAATAAAGTGTCTTTTTAAGACAGGATCTACAAGCTGAATGCAATACACACTGTAGCAACTTTATTTATATAGGACAAAACCACATGTGAGTTTCTGTTACTCCATACTCTTTCTTACGAACATCTCAAAAGGTATAAGCCACAACCAAAAGCTGAAACCAAAAAGAACATACCCATATTTGTGCTGCACTCAAGTGCATGCCCGAATGATTACATCAGGAGCACACACAAACGGAGGTCAGTGAGTTCGATTCCCAATTCCCCACCTTCCTTCATGTGGGTACACGCTTTAACCATTTTGGCTTATGTTTGCATAGGTGAGTATGTGTGGCGTCAGTTGTAATTTGTTATTAGTAAAATAATTATCACCTATGTGTAACTCAATTTTCTCAAGTTTTGTTAATCAATTATGTGAAAATACGTTTTGATACCTTTTGGCGACATAGATGTTAACTTGTTTTCTGTTCAAGATAACATTTAGCTGAAACATGTTTTTTTTCTAAAACTAGTTTAAGTTATTCTACTATTTATAGTTTTGAGTTATGTGAAACTCACAATTGTGAGTCATGTTAAAACTGATTTTTATCATCCTGTTTCTATCATAATGTATCCAAACAAGATTTCAGGTTGTCATATTCTAAAACTAGAGTAAGCACATCTCTCTCTCTCTCTCTCTCTCTCTCCCCCCCTCTTGCTTAAAACCAATATTCAAGAGATCTGACCCAATGTCAGCTGGCTAGGTGCGCTTGTTGTGTCCTCGCTCCAGTGTTCGAGCCTTAGCTCGGGGCTGGCGCTCACCTGCTTCTAACAGTGAATGCCAGAGCTCCTGGCCTAAAATTTAAAAAAGACCCCAACTAACCCCTCTTTAAAACATTTTATTACTCCTCTTGTATTATGGGTTATATCGGTGTTGTAAAAAATATATGCGCTAGTCGGACGGATAGGTACCGTCAAGCGATTGATCATTATATGGGTGTTTAATCGGAATTTTATGGATGATGATGTGTTCGTAATAATATCAAAAATATCTTCATTTATATTTAAAATTGCTTATAATATTTACCAACATTATCACTATATGAATGAAATATGATTAATATTCCCAATGTACAAACATGCACACGTTTTGTTTTTGTGATGGCTGCATACTTGAAAATTATGAAGTTGCGAATGTCGTAGATTCTTGTTCAGTAGCGGAGATAGAAAAAATTCATTGGACGTGCACACTGTGCGTGCCAAATCTCCCAAACCGCCATTCTGCGCTTCCTTGGATGCATGCCCTCACCGCGACCGCTAGGCACTTTCTAGCGTGCGCCCTTGCAGTCATCGACTTACCATACCACTCACATAAAATTTTTAACTAACATCCTATAATCTATGATGTCACCAAACTTTGTAAAGTTTGACTACTAATATGTTTAAAACTATCTAGTTTTGTCGCTAAAAATATTTTTGTAAGATTATAATTTTATTAGTATATAATAAGATAAATTTATAAATAGTAATGATCAAAGCCACATCTCGTAGATGTGAAAAGTAAAAATATCACTTAAAAAGAATGAAGGGAGTAATAAAATATTAGCGTTGGATAAACTATTCATTATGAATATTGTATTCACATGTTACTTTAATGTTACTATACAATTAGTTGGATTTTCATCCAATAAATCGGCTACTTTACATATTTAGTTGTGAAAATAATTTAATTTTATGGCATCATAACTATAACAAATACTTACATTGACAAATAAATTCCATGGATTTTCATTAGTATACTACATAACTTACATAATAGTTCGTATACTTTGTCACTAAAAAATATTGATATGACCCATTAACGTCGCATATGGCTTCAAAATTTGTAAGTAAAATGTCTCGTATAAGACACCCTATATTAGTTTTGAACCATTGCACTCAGAGTAATGGTCATGATCACTGAAATAAATAAAAATCGGACACTTGATTTTTGAGTTAGAAACTAAATATTTCCTAATACCTAAATAAAATAAAGCACAGGAACCACTTCTTGGTGGCGTGGTAGGGTTATTGATGTATGCCTTAAACCCATTAGGGTTCAAATTCCGGTGCTTCAGTAGGAATTTTGTGAGGTACGGGATTTATCCTGATCTGCATCTTTCAAAGCTTGTGCTAAGAGGCCGCACTTGCTGTGTGCGTAGTGGGGGGGGGGGGGTGTACGTGTGAGTCTTTCTTGTAACAAAAAATAAAATAAATCACTTTCATACTATTCACAAGGTGTCGCATAGCTAGAGAAAAAATAGGTATTGGGCTGTCTACAAAACCTGAAAGAGGGTATGAAATATAATTTGTATCTAATTCTCTCGAACATTATCAAATTGTAATGGAGTCAAACTTCAACCATATATAGCAAGAAAGGGATGTACATAATTTTCAAAATTTTTTGGGGTGCCTGTGGGTACTGGGCACCCCTGGCTTCGTCCATGTAGGGATGCAAACGGATCGAATACGAACGAATAATGCCTCTACCATATTTATCTTCATAATTTTTTCTCGGATGTGGATACGAATACGGATACCTTGGATACGAATACAAATACAAATAATATCGAATACATATATGAAGCGGATACGAATTGAAACGAATACGGTCACGAATATTTATCGGAACATGAAAACCCCTTAAACTATACATCTAAAATCAATGAAAACACATAACTAGTTTATCTTGTCAAAACATTAATGAAATCTAAACAAGCATAAGTATTTTTATCCACTAGTAGAGTGCCCGTGCGTTGCAACGGAATCCTAAAAGAGGGTGAGACATGGGGCTAGTGTACAGAATCAACAGCAGACAATGAATTGAAATAATCATAAATGGCACACATACCTCAAGAGCAAACTCATGCTTGGCTACATCAACCTTGTTAAATGCAAGGACCAGAGGCAAATGGGTCTTGTAGAGAATACTGCATGCATAAAGCATGTTGTTCATGAATGTCGCAGGGTTTGTTGATCTGGGGGTGTCAATTACATATGCAACGACTATTGGAAATGTTGATGCAAAAGCTTCAGTGACGATAGCTCCTGAAGCCGACCATGTGAAGATTTCAATCTGCCCTGGGGTATCCACCAGCACATAATCCAGCTGGTCTGCTCGTCTTGCAATAACAGATATAACCTGTAAGGATAAATATTTGGTGCCATATTAGCGGAATGACACAAGAGTGGCGGAAAAAGGCATTTCCCCACATACCACCAATGTAGCATACAAAATTTGGAAAGTATTCAACATGACATCAACTAAATTTCTCTACACACTACAGTAAGCTAAAACTAAGCACAATTTCTACAACAATTTACATGGAATTATCGAACTTGACATGGCACCCAGCTTTTGTCAAAATATGTAGATAGGAAAGATCGGCATTTCTTAAAACATATACATCATATATGCATTAGATCACCATTCTTCTTATGTTCAGTAGAATATTAAAATTGCATAATATTATCATGAGTAACACTGAGCATTCACTTTCTGGTTAGAAATTTAAGAATAGAACAACAAATTAAGATATTATCCCAGTGTAGATGCGAATTCCTAAAACTATCTAAATAAGTGAATTGAACAGCTAACAACTTATCTGAGAACTCTTGAATGTGCAGAAATAATTTCTGTTGCTCTCCTACTACGTGCTTGGTGTCTGTACACCACATACTACCATCCAGCTTAACTTGGCAGTTATAAGTTTGTACTACTTCCTATTTTATAGCCTAACGGAGTATGTTCATGCAAAATCCAATCCACACAACCGATTCAAATAAGAGATGAAATAGATGATTGTGGGCCAGAAAGCACACCTCATCGAACTTGGTGGAGAGCAGGTTGAGCGAGGTGAGGATAGCGCCATTGGGACCAAGGCCATACTCCTTCATCACCTCCTTGTAATGCACTGTATCACGGATGCCAATGTTGGCCCCAAACGGCAGCATCATCACAGCGGGGTCGAGGTTGAGCACATAACCCCTCATGTTTGATGCCTGTGTGGCACAACAGTCGGTGCATGAAGGTCGTCTTCCCCGTACCTGCACCGTAGTCGAAAACCCTAAGCTCCCAACCCCGAAATCACTCGACAAAAGCTCAAGTATCATAGGTTTGTTGGGCGATTCCTACAACGTAAATGCCAATTGAACAGTGGCAAACGAAATCGACGCACCGGCCATGCCGATGACGATGATGATCACCGGTTTCTTCTTAAGTTGGTGTGCCCTGGGCCGATGGAGAGGCTCCCAATGGAGTCAGCGAGCTCCTCGCTCTTCCCCTTCCCCTCATCCTCCTCCACCGTCTCCGCCTTCCCCTTGCCTTGCGCGTCCGTCTGCACACATCCGATACCAAGCGCACGAAACAGTCACAATTAAAAAATGAAATGGAAATAAAATCCCCGAGGGGAGAAAGCGGGGCGGCGGCGGGCCCGCGGGGAGGTGGGCTAGGGAGGTGGAGGAGGGTGGAAGCCGACGAGGTGGAGGGCGCCATTTGCCCCTTGTGGAGCCGCTGACCCGGCGCACGTCCATTCGCTTCGCGGCTTGCTCACCAAACCGTCGGCGCTGGCGCAGGGGTTGGAGGAGGGGAGGCGGTTATGCCACCAACCAAGCGAGTCGGGGTCGGCTGTGTGCGCGCGCGTTCGGGAGGCGCCGCACATGGGCCGTGCGGGCCTGCGCTGGGGAGATGCGGGTTCGCGGTCGGTTGCCTGATGGACGGACGAAGGTGGCGTGGAGAACTGGGAGAGACGGGGGAGAGGATTCGGTGGGGGAGAGAAGTTGGCGCACGGGATTCGGTGGGGGAGGAGCGGCAGAGGACTCTGTTGGGAGGAGGTGAGGACGGTGGTCTCGGCGGAGGATATGTGGGGAGGAGGCGAGGACGGAGGTCTCGACGGAGGATTTGTGGGGAGGAGGAGAGCGGCGGAGGATCTGTGGGGGAGGATGTCAGACCCAGATTTTACAATCCGGAATCTTCTGTGATTCCACCGCACTATTCCCTAGATCAGTAGATAGTGCTCACAGATTACAGTTCTGAATATCAAGGTACACATTATGCGGAAGCGTAAATATAATAGTAGACTTACTCATGGGCCGATTAGGCCGAAATCAATAAATTGCAGTAGCGGAAGAACGAGCACACAGGTGGGACCTTCAGGACATGCCTACAAGCAGCCAACTGGAGGTTCGCGACCTAGCCCTTGACATCTTCATCTTTTCTGCCAGCTTGTCCAATCTTGTTGCTGAGGCGAGGTGATTTGATTCCGGGGAAGGCACCGGAGACGGCAAAACGGGACCCCAGAGCCAGGGGGAGTCCGAGATTTGCGCGCCCGTGAGCCGAGAGGCTCCGAGGCGGGCCGGTGGTGGGGTGCGGCGGCCGGAAAAGAGGGTGGGACGGGGCGGCGGCGACCAGAGGGAAAAAGGACAAAGGCGAGGCGCGCACGAGCTACCAGAGGTCAGGGGGATACTTACCACGCGCTGGGCCGAGCCGGGGAAGCGCCAGGGCGAGCCCGCACCAGGAGCCTACGGCGGTGCGAGGGGGGTCATTATCGCCGGCGAGCTGGGGTGGCGGGGGGTTGTGGCCGTCGGTCGGGGAAGCTCCAGGGCGTTGAGGAGATGCTCCCGGTGGTCGGAATCGAACCGGAGTGCACTGAGATGGCAATGACGGCAGTAATGGCGGCGGTGGCAGTTTTTGGGGAAGATGGCCGGCGCGTGAGCTTCGGTGAACGGGAGTTCGATTAACTCGGGGAGGAGGCTGAGGAATGGTGGAGACACACTGTGACGTGCTCGATTTGGGGAGGGTTCGCCGGGGTGGCCAGGACGGCGTGGAGGCACGGTGGCTGTCACTCGGGCATGGGGGCTCGGCCTGAAGGGAAAAGAAGATGGGGGAGAAACGGGGAAGAAGGAGGATGTGTAGAGAGCCACGGGGAAGCTATGAGGTTTCTTATGGCCGTAGAGGGCGGGAGAGGCGCGGAGGACCGGGCGGCAGGGGGGTCTGGCGCGGGGCTCGGCGCGCGGAAGCGACGGTAGAGCGGAATTCGCGGTGGCAGACAGGGCAGCGATGCTGCGGCAGGATTCGGGGAGATTTGAGCTTGACAACACGGTGCCTGCTTGCCTTGAGGACCGAGCAAGACAGAGAGCAACGAGAGAGAGGAGGTGACACGGAGCAAGCCTGGCCATGAGACGGAGGAAGAGAAGAGCTTGAGCGCAGAGTGACGGAGAAAAAGAAAGAGAGGAGGATCAGGGTGCTTGGGCCATATGGCAGAGAGGTAGGAAAGGAGAGAGGGGAGAGAAAAGAAAAATTAGAAGAGAGAAAATGAGAAGCTCTTTGATTTTATTAAATTTTTGCAATGAATTGTGTATGTATAAATAAATTTTTTTGAATGTCCAAATTTGGGTTTCGTATGCTAATTAAATTAAAAGGAGGAATTTCTAGCTCAACCTTTTAGGGATATGTTTTAATATTCTTCTCGATGTCATTTTTTTATCTTTAATTTAAATTCAAGATGTTAGTATTTGGATTTATGATCTGCCATGTCATCTTCCATTTTTATTATTTACATGATCTTATTTCTTTTTGAGAGTGTCCTTGATTATTATTTTGCATGCCTCAAAACTCAAAAAAGTTTCAAATAAATATTCAAAAAGAATTTGAACACCAGCAAATTGCATGAAAAAGTTTTAAAATTTTCATATTTTTGAAAACCCAAAATTTGGGATGTTACAGAGGAGACTAGGACGGAGGTCGTCTCGGCGGGGGATCTGTGGGGAGGTGGCAAGGACGGAGTGAGGTCTGCGGAGGAATCGAGGCGGAGCAGTTTGCGGGAGAAAAATATGTTGAGAACGGACAGACTGCTATTAACTCTAATTTTTATATAGTAGAGATTTTTGTAAAGAGGGGCGGGGGAGGCCGTACCAATCACCAACTCCTTCTTAAGGAGTAAAGACAATAGTCATACCATTGTATAGATTTTAAATCTTCAAATGATAGTTAATTTTTTCTAAAGTCCTAAATACTTCTTAATGGATTTCTACCATTTTACATGTGACTAATAAATTAATTAAGAATTTAAATTTGCAACAAAATGATTTAAACAACAGTACATCAACTTAATCGGTACAAATTTTAATCTACCGATAATACTAAATTTATTTTTAATAAACATTAATATTTGCTATGGGCTGGTGGCAGGGGAGATGAGAGAGGCTGGCTTGGGCTGAGCAATGTTGGGCTGAAATATCGGATATCCGGACCCGTATTATCCGGATAATCTGTAACCGTATTCGTATTCGTTGGATATCAGGCCTACTGTATTCGTATTCGTTTCCAATAAAAAATCCATATTTGTTTTCGATCCGAGAATTATTCGAAGAAAATCTGATCCGATACAATTCATATTCGTTTTCATACGGATCAATCGGAAACTATCCGAAGCTTTTCACCCCTACGTCCATGTTCTTGCTCAAGAGGGGGGGGGGGGAGTTTCGGATTTGTAGTTGTTCATATCTCCAACTAAGCAGCCCTAGAAAGAAAAAAAAAAGACCAAAAAGGGATATATCTGCGCTTTTGTTGGATATTAAACTAGTTATTGCAACATGCACCGACAAGAGCGCCAAAAGTTACGTGTAGACACTAAGGACACTGCCAAGGCCCATGTCTAATTAACCGGATTTGTCACCCGATAAAACGGGAAAGAGCAGATTAATCACTGTAATCAGTCGATTAAACGTTCCAACCCGTTAATTGACCTCCGTTTCTTCTAATCGTGACCATATTGCGTTCCGACCCGTCGGGACGACACCGCACGCGCCACGTACGAAGGGGCATATATTGGTCCGGCTGCGGCCCATGCATGGCTTTCGTTGAGCCGACCAACCTCTCCTCGCTAACCACGTGCTAGCCCCCTAATGCACCGTCCTATCTGCAAATTACAAAGAAATCACTCCTGGTTTGAATTTGGTGATACTAGTGTCATGTCACTGGATCAAAACCTTATGGTTAGTCGGATCATTTGGTGCGAAAATGGTAAGTACAGTAATTGAGGATACTACGAGGGAGATAAACCGATTCAAAAAATATATTTTCATAATCTATTTTGAAAAGATGACAATAAAACCGTCCCGTTTATTTTTCTATAAATAATTATAAATTAAAAAAAAAAACTGCATCAATACTCTAACATTGGTTTGCAATTGATATGTCAAGTATTCGAGTGGAACATTGCTAAACTTTACACGTGTAAAGTGTGTCATAGGCAGAGGTCTGCCTATATGAAAGGATTTTTTTTAAAAAAATATACATTCTGGTCCCTCAACTTTAGCCAGATCTGGGGCTTCAATGGTGCTACATGTGCGCTTAAAGTTTGTATTTTCATCAAAATAGCTCCTTGAGTGATATGTTTGGCACACAGGCATTTTGAGACAGCACCCATTCACACCACATCCTTCATATGGACGCCAGTGGCGAACTGACCAGTGGGTTAGGAGAGGCTGCCATCTACCCTATCTCTAGTCGGAGAGTGGGAACTCCCTAGCCCTCCTACCTTTGGCTGGGGCGCCACCGGCCATCGCCATACCTGCCTCTCGGTGAGTGCCCCCAACGTCGAGTCGGTGGCGGTGAGTCTGTGAGGGCAAAAGGCAAACAACAGCATTGCAACAAAGTGCCAACTTTGGCCCACAACAGCATTGCAGCAAAACTCAAAAGGCCAAAGCAGCAAAGCCCACCAAGAAATACCGAGCACCATGCGAACGAAATGACCACCAGATGGTCCAGATCCAATTCGGCCACACTGTAACACCCCGCCCATCCCCCGAGCCTAGAGTGCTACCATCATTGCATAATAATACCATTTTTGAACAACTGCTAATCATTTTAAGCAAACTCTACTTTATTCTCAAAGCAGTGACCACTTACACCATACCATTTTTAAGCAACTATTCTAGCTTACTAGTGGAGTTAAACATACTAACAAAACCTGATATGTGAAGTGCTGCAAGTACGTGAATTTATTCATGTGCTACTCCTGCCCGTGCATGTTGTCCTCAACGGTCCCCTAAAAAAACAACAACAAAGCAAGGGTGAGTCCAAAGACTTAGCAAGTACATAATAGAACGATAAATACTACCCAATCATGTAACCATTCTACCAGCCATAACATATTCCGCATGCATTATCATGTTCATACTTCCATTGACATATCCCAACATTGTTTTACCTGTAGTGCAATGCAACACTATTCTACATGCTCATTTGCTCATCTCATTGCATATACTGGTATTGCCGAGTGAACACCCGTCGATGTTCATTCAAAATCTTGGGCCCACCCATATTGGCACGGGGTCTCTCCACTCCCGTGGAGGCCTACCGAAGTAGGTCTTGCAGGATCCACCCAGGTGGATCCCAGTTCTCATTTCATGAGTGCCCACGATGCGAATGCATATACCCATTGTCATTGTCATTGTCATTGTTATTCTCATCAGTATTATCATTGGTAGGATGGCAACGCTGCTCACCCCGTTCCATTACCATTGTCATCATTAGATAAACATCATCATGTCATGTAAACATTGCAATTCCATATAAGCATCATCATATCATGTAAACATCACATATTTCATAAACTCTACGGTCTACCGCTCTACTATGCACTTGCCTATTAACCAAGAGGAGTGAAGTGACGTGCAGACGGCGTCGACTCAGGATATCCACCTGAACAAGCAATTAATCTGACTCAACACATCATACCGAAACTAGAGCTTAAGCGAGCAACGACAATCCTACACGCATAACTCGACTCTGGCATAAAATGCCCGTTGTTAAGGACCCATCACGCAGGTACCAAACCCTATTTTTTTTCTTTTCCTTTTCTCCTCTTTTCTTTTGTTTTGTTTTCTTTCTTTTTTCCTTCCTTTTCTTCTCTCTTCTTCTTCTTTCGCTGTCGTTTTTTTCCTTTAACCGGTTGGCCAAACCGGTCTGACTCCTCTCCTCACTCCCTCTCGCCTCCCTCGCTCCCATGACTCTCAGTCGATTGGCATGGTGATTTCCTATGCAATGCGGCGGCACGTGGCTGAGCTCGGGCTTGCCGGCCCCAGGCATACCACCAGCCGACCTCCACACGCCCCCGCCTTCTCCCCCCTCCTTTCTCTCTTACTGCCGGACCCAACCGGCCTTGGCCAGATCCGGTGCTGTCTTCCCTAGATCTGGCCGGCCAGGGCCAGATCCGGCCACTTCCTTCTCAGTCTTCATCCCAGATCTAGCCAGCTAGGACCAGATCTGCCGACGCCGCCTCCTTTCCCCAGAGCTGCCCTTAGCCCGGTTGCTGATGCCGTGGCTCGGCCTCCCTGACCTCCTGGCTGTTGGCCTTCCTCCAAGGTTGACGTTGCCAGCCGTCGGTGCCTAGCATCGACCACAGCCCCGGCATCGCTTCCCCCCTTGGGTTTGAGCTCGCCGGCCGGCCACTCCTACTACCAGGACAATTATCCTCCCTCGCCCTTCAACTACTCACATTTATTTTAGCTGCTAAATTTGCCTTACTCTAATCATGCTTACACCCGGTCTTGGGAATGCCTACGGGCATCACCGTGATGGAACTTGGTGGGAAGGCATGCACTAGGGAGTATGCCCTCCTTTCTAAGGGTACACGGCGACACCTATGGGCTCGCCGCTGAGGGTGTGTTGCGGTTAAGCCGGCTATGGGGGTTCTTGTGTGTGGGGACCTACTTGCTTCTGCTGTGCTTGAAAGGGATGAGGCGACAGCGAGTGTCGGGGTTCCCGGTAGTCGTGGACATTCCCTGCTGACATTGATGCCGTCCTCTTGTGCTTGGCCCGTCTGAGCTCCTTTGGGTCTCCTTCCTTTTTGCCCTTCTCCTCACTCTCTTTCTTGGCTTCAGTTGGCATCTTGGTGGCTCTGGCTAGAATGGTGAAGGAGGTGAAATGGCTTTGAGGTGGCTTGTCTGCTTAAGAGGGCATGGCCATTACTCTCTCTGTGAAATGCCACTTTTGCCCTTCCCATTTAGCCTTGGCTGGTTATGGGAATCATGGACCTTTTGGTCCAAAGGCAACCCTACATTGTTTGGGCTTTTCTACTGCGGCAGGTAAGTTGTTAAAAAAAGGTAAGAATGGAATTTCCTGCCAGATAATGAGAACCCAAATGCGAGACGGTGCCGACCATCCTTGGACGATCTTGGAACCTCTGCGAGCGCTACTTTTATTCGGCTTTCTAAAAGCCGATGGGTTTGACGATAAAACTCTTCTTTATCCCTTTTTTCTCTCTTGGATTGTTTCCATTATTCGCATTACTTCCCTTTTGCAATTTAGTGGTATTACATTCTACCCCCTTAATAGAATTCGACCCCGAATTCTAGCGTTCAACAATCTGCATAAATAAAATAAACTACACATAACATAACATTAACTCATACCCATGAGAACAAGTCCGGGTACTTCTCACGCATGCGAAGCTCCAACTCCCATGTCACCTCTCACTTAGACTGATGCATCCAAAGCACTTTAACATACTTTATCATTTTTTTGCCTCAACACCTTCTCTGATTCCTCCAGAATCCGAACTGGACGAGACTCAAAAGTAAGGTCTTGCTTTATGGACATCGATTCTAACACAATCTTATGCTCTGGATCTCGCAAGTACTTTCTCAACATAGACACATGGAACACATTATGCAGTCTTTGCTTGGAGTCAGGGAGATCCAAGCGATATGCCAACTTTTCAATCCGTGCCAAAATTGGAAATTGCCCAATGTACCTCAGGTCGAGCTTCTCTTTGGTACCAAATTGCACTATGCCTTTAGTGGGAGATACTTTCAGGAGCACATGATCCCCCACTTCGAACTCTAGTTCTTGCCTCCTGACATTTGTGTAGCTCTTCTGCCTACTCTGGGCAGCTAGCAGATTCTATCTAATTTCCGCTGCTCGTTCTATGGTTTGCTGGACCCAATCTGGTCCCAGAACAGCCTTCTCGCCCACGGCATCCCAACATAGTGGCGATTTACACTTTCGCCCATATAGAACCTCAAATGGTACTGCTCGAACACTGGAGTGGTAGCTGTTGTTATAGGCAAACTCTGTGAGTGCCAAATGGTCCTCCCAGCTACCCTTCCAAGACAGAAAATAGGACCTCAACATGTCCTCCAGTGTCTGAATGGTGCATTCAGACTGTCCATCCGTCTGTGGGTGGAAAGCAGTACTGAACTGGAGTTTTGTGCTAGAGCACCCTGCAAGCTCTCCCAAAACTTGGAGACAAACTTGGCGTCTCTGTTCGAAACTATGGACTTAGGCACACCATGCAGCCTTACTATATCTTGCACATAGATGGGTGCCAACTCACTCGCTAAGTTCGTTGTACAATGGGGATGAAGTGCGCGGACTTACTGAATCAGTCCACCATTACCTAAATCACATCCTTACATCGTTGGGTACGAGGTAGGCTGACTACGAAATCCATGGTAACATCATCCCATGGTCACTAAGGAACCTCCAAAGGCTGCAATAGCCCAGCGGGGCGCTTGTGCTCAGCTTTCACTTGTTGTCAAATCCTGTAAGATGCCACATACTTGGCGATATCTACTTTCATCCTCTTCCACCAGAAGCTCTTTTTAAGATCACAATACATCTTGGTCTCACCAGGATGCACTGTGTACGGGGTACGATAAGCTTCTATCAAAATATCATCCTTGACTTGAGCCTTTTGCGACACACAAAGGCGGCCGTTAAACCGCAATGCGCCTAATTCATCAAGGCTGAAATCCCCCATTTTTCCTTCATTAAGCTGCTTCCTCACTTGCTTAAGCAATCGATCATGCTGTTGCGCCTACTTTACTCGCTCCGAAATTGCTGATTCCAGCAACAGGTGCTCTCAGCATGTGCTATACCAGCGAAGCAATAGGAAATTCCCATCCATTCAAAGTCAGTAACGAGACAACCTAGAGTGGAGGGTGTCATCTTGCGACTAAGAGCATCAGTAACCACATTTGCCTTGCCCGGATGGTACTGAAGAGTGAGATCATAGTCCTTAATCAGCTCCAACCACCTCCGTTGCCTTAAATTAAGCTCCTTCTAAGTTAAAATGTATTTGAGGCTTTTGTGGTCAGTGAAAATATCACAAAATTCTCTATACAAGTAATGCCTCTAAATCTTTAGAGCAAAAACCACTATGGCAAACTCTAAATCATGAGTAGGGTAGTTCTACTCATGTTTTTTCAACTACCATGAGGCATACGCGATCACTTTGTTATCTTGCATGAGCACACAATCCAGACCCATTCAAGACGCATCCGAGTAGACCGTGAAATGCTTCCCTGGCTCAGGAAGTGAGAGAATAGGAGCAGTTACCAACTTCTCTTTCAGAGTATTAAAACTGCGCTCACATTCATCGGTCCACTGGAATTTCACACCCTTCCCCGTGAGTTGAGACATTGGCTTGGAAATGATGGAGAAGTCTTTTACGAAGCGCCGGTAATAACCAGCTAGGCCAAGAAAACTTCTCACTTCTTTAACATTAAATGGCCTCTTCCAATCCACGACGATGGAAATTTTGATTGGATCTACTGAAATGCCTTCCTGGTTAATTACATGACCCAGGAAGCTCACTTCAAAAATCCAGAACTAGCACTTTTCAGTTTGGCAAAGAATTGATTTTTCCTTAGAGTCTCAAGCACGAGCCTCAGATGCTGCTCATGCTCTTCCTCCGTTTTGGAATAAATCAGGATGTCATCGATGAACACCACTACAAAGTCATCTAGATACTTGTGTAGCATACTGTTCATCGTCTCCATGAAGACAGCAGGGGCATTCATCAGTCCAAAGACATAACTGTAAACTCATAGTGCCCATATCTTGTGGTGAAAGCTGTCTTTTCAATGTCTTACTCCTGCACTCAGATTTGATTATATCCAGATTGTAGATCAATTTTTGAAAACACCTTGGCTCCTTTCAATTGATCAAACAAGTCCTCGATGCGAGGTAATGGGTATTTATTCTTGATGCTCACTTGGTTGAGAGTACAGTAATCTATACACATGCGCCAACTCCCATCCTTTTTCTCGGTGAATAGGATAGGGGCTCCCCAAGGTGACACACTACGACGAATCAAGCACTTGGACAATAATTCATCCAATTATTTCTTCAAGTCCTCCTGCAAGAGTCGTGCCAACCGGTAGGGGGACATGGATATAGGTCTTGTGCCAGGAACAAGATCAATTCTGAACTCAACATCTCGTTTGGGTGGCATTCCCGGAAGCTTTTCAGGAAACACATCGGGATACTTACGCACCATAGGAATATCCTCAATATGCAACAGTGCACTTGGTTTCTCCGCAAGGGCTAGGAGTAACCCAGACTTTATTATTTGTTGGCTAGGGAATAGGCTGGCCAACACAAAGAGGGAACATGTGGGTGCATTCCTCTGAAAGATTATCTCCTTCCCTGAAGGAGCTTGCAAGGTGACTATTCTCCAGAAGCAGGAAATCATGGCTTGGTAGCGATGCAACCAATCTATGCCAAGGATAACATCAAAAGGCTCTAACTGATAACAATGAGGTTGGCAACAAATTCCTCACTATCTATTGTAACAACATATCTAGGGCATACTATGGAGCTAGCAATGATACCCCTTGGGATACTAACCATAACCGATTGGGAAATTTGTTGGACACGCAAACTTGGCGTTTCTAGCAAACTCCCGGGACACAAACGAATAGGTAGCTCCGGAGTCGAAAAGAACAAGGGCTTCACATGAGTCCACTAACAGGGTACCTGTCACCACGTCAGATCGACCTGCGGACTCAGTAGCAGGTAGTGAGTAGACTCCAGGTGGTGTCGGGGCGGCGAGAGCCCCAACGCTCTGCTGTGGCGGCAACGGGACTGGAGGTGGTGTAGCATGCTGGAATGAAGGAGTTGGTCCAGGTTGCAAGTAATACCCGGTGGGTGGAGCCCAGGAAAGAGGAGGCTGCAACATAGGGGCAGCTGCCATCATCTGGACTGACCCCAAGGTGTAGCATTTGACGAAGATGAAGATACTGGCTCCTACTTGAGAATACTAGAGGGATTCTGATGACAAACCTGCTCCATGTGGCCCGATCGGCCGCAGTGTCAACACTCCCCCATCTAGATGCACTCAGTAGCACGGTGCCCACCTCCACACTTGAACCAGATCATGCCCTATCCTTGGACAAGACAATAAACTGGGGTCGCTGATGAAGGACGAGGCGCTGAAGAAGACAGCCTCAAAGTCTTGGACTTGGATGATTGCGGGGGACGCTGGCCCCACTTGGATTTGTTAGGAGCGGGTTGCTGAGATAACCCACCCCCTTCAGTGAAGCTCCTTTTCCGATCACCACCAGAAGCGCTCGAATCACCAGAGGTTGTAGCCTTTTAGTGAGCTGCATCTCCATCTCCATTCCTCTGACCTGCTCTACTACGAACCTAAAGTCACGTGGCGCAGTAGCTCCCATGACATGCTGGAACTCATAGTTGAGCCCTTAGCGGAACCTTTTGGCCTTCTCAAAGTCATTGCTCTTGACCGATGGCACGAAACAGATCAGATTGTTGAATCCCACCTCGTACTCAGCTACGGTCATCTTTCCCTGCACGTGGGTCGACAGGGCGACCTCCGTGCTCTCCACAAAAGAATCTGGGTAATACTTCGCTTTGAACTGCTCGGTAAAGATTTCCCAGGTAGCGAGACCCTAGGCAGGGGTCCTGGCTGAAAGAACCCCTTCTCACCAGATGTCTGCCTGACCCTTCAATTGGAAAGCCTCATAGCGAGCTTTCAACTGAAAGCTCATCTCTAGGGCTTCAAATTGCCTCTCCATTTAACGCAACTAATCCGCAGCCTGGACTGGTGTACTCGAACCATCAAAGGTATCTAGTTGCAAGGCCAACCACTCATGAAGGCCCATTCTTGCCTCCGATATGACCGGAATGGCAGTAGGGGCAGCAACGGGCATGGCCGCAGCAGCGGCTGCCGACGCTTGTTGGCGAAGCGCACAGACCTCCTCTATGAACTCCTGTAGCAAGGTTGAAGACCTTGCTAGATCTCTAGCTACGGACTGTTCAGCAGAAGCGACCTCTGCACCAGGTGCCTCCTACTGAACCTCAAGTGGTGGCTCCAGTTGGGTGTGGCCACGGCCGCAGCCCTAGCTGCAACCTCCAAGGCCATGTCCGCGTCCTCTACCTCTTGGTATCTCTGTTCATGATAGATAGCCAATCACGCAACTAGCCCACAACCATCCATCTCAACAACATAGATCAACAACAAAGCTAGCGAAAACGGAAATGCAATGCAGGACCCAAACCCATCCTATTGTGCACCAGAGTGTGTCAAATTTTATTATTAGGCCTAAGTCAAATTTTAGTTGAATAATTAAGCCAAGTTATCAAATTTCTTTACCATAGACCTAACGCTCGCTCTGATACCAACTGTAACACCCCGCCCATCCTCCGGGCCTAGAGTGTTACCATCATTGCATAATAATATCATTTTTGAATAACTGCTAACCATTTTAAGCAAACTCTACTTTATTCACAAAGCAGTGACCACTTACACTATATCATTTTTAAGTAACTATTCTAGCTTACTAGCGGAGTTAAAAATACTAACAAAAGCTGATATGTGAAGTGCTGCAAATACGTAAAGTTATTCATGTGCTACTCCTGCCCGTACATGTCGTCCTCAACGGTCCCCTAAAAAAACAACAACAAAGTAAGATTGAGTCCAAAGACTCAGCAAGTACATAATAGAACGATAAACATTGCCCAATCATGTAACCATTCTACCAACCATATTATATTCCACATGCATTATCATGTTCATACTTCCATTGACATATCCCAATATTATTTTACTCGTAGTGCAATGCAACACTACTCTACATGCTATTTGCTCATCTCATTGCATATACCGGTATTGCCGAGTGAACACCTGTCGATGTTCACCCAAAATCTTAGGCCCGCCCATATCGACACGGGGGTCTCTTCACTCCCGTGGAGGCCTACCGAAGTAGGTCTTGCGGGATCTACCCAGGCGGATGCCAGCTCTCATTTCATGAGTGTCCATGATGCAAATGCATATACCCATTGTCATTGTCATTCTCATCAGTATTATCATTGGTAGGGTGGCAACGCTGCTCACCCCGTTCCATTACCATTGTCATCATTAGATAAACATCATCATGTCATGTAAACATTGCAATTCCATATAAGCATAATCATATCATGTAAATATCACATATTTCATAAACTCTTCGGTCTACCGCTCTACCATGCACTTGCCTGTTAACCAAGCGGAGCAAAGGGATGTGCGAACGGCATCAACTCAGGACCTCCACCTGAACAAGCAATTAATCTGACTTAACACATCATATCGAAACTAGAGCTTAAGCAAGCGACGACAATCCTACGCGCATAACTCGACTCTGGCATAAAATGCCCGGGGTTAAGGACCCATCACGCAGGTATCAAGCCCCATTTTTTTCTTTTCTTTTTCTCCTCTTTTCTTTTCTTTTCTTTTCTTTTCTTTCTCTTTCTCTTTCTCTTTCTTTTTTCTTCCTTTTCTTCTCTCTTCTTTTTCTCTCTCTTTTTCCTTTAACCGGTTCAGTCGAACCGGCCTTCGATGATGTGAATTATCATAGACAGTTATTAATATGAACCATCTGTGATGTCCGCAATATCACAGACGGTTTGTTACAAGAACCATCTGTAATGTGCAGAATATCAGACACGGTTTTTTATATGAACTGTCTATGTTGTTCGCAACTTTCACAGACGGTTCATAACACGAACCGCCTGTGATGTCTTAGTTATCACAGACGGTTCATGATAAGAACCGTCTATGAAAGTTCACAGATGGTTATTAAAATGAACTGTCTGTGATGCCTCAATTATCACAGACGGTTCGTTTTAATAACCGTCTGTAAAAATATCACAGACAGTTGCCACTATAAACCGTTTGTGATAGTTTAATCACAGACGGTTCTGTATGAACCGTCTGTGATGTAGCCGTCTAGTATAGCCTCTTTTGTAGTAGTTCTTGTTGGCTTTACATCAATGCTGGCTCATCTTCCGCATCCACTGTAGCAAGTAGAGCCACCTCCTTCTTTGGCTTGCGACACTCATTAGCAAAGTGCTCGTACTCTTGGTAGTTGTAGCAGCGCACCTTGGTTTTGTCGAACTTTCTTTGACCACCACCACTGCTAGAGCCACCGGAGGAGCCCTTTCCTTCTCGCTTTGACGACCAAGTCTCCTAGTCAGCCTTGGTCAGAAGTAGATGCTCCTTGTCCCTCTTCTCGTGCTTGCGAATGTGCTCCTCATATGCTTTGAGGTGGCCAATCACCTCCTCGAATGGAATGGTATCCACATAAAAAATTGCTCAATTGCAGCAACAATCTGCAAAACATTGTCCGGAACTGAATTGAGCAACTTCTTGACAAATGCGGTATCCTCTTGGGTGGCACCAAACCACTAAACATGCTCGCTAGCCCACTGATCTTGCCAGCGAACTCGTCGATGGAGTTGCTTTGCTTCATGAGCAGGGCCTTGAATTTGCTTTTCAAGGTCTACAACCGCGCCTTCTTCACTCGATCGGCCTCGAGATACCTCATCTTCAAGCTCTCCCACGTCTCCTGGGTTGTCTTCTTCTTGGCAACCTGATAGAGTACATCTTTGGGGATGGCCTGAAATATGCACGCAAGTGCCATCTTGTCCTTCCTCCTTTCCACAACCACTCTGGTCGTGGGTTCAACTACCTCCCAGATGTCCTACACCTTTATACAAGTCTCCATCTTAATCGCCCAGGTGGAGTAGTTAGAGGAGGTGAGCATTGGGTACTGGAGGGAACTGCCTCCCTCCCTCATCAATCATGCCACTGGTTGCTCGATGATGGACATCTTATTGAAGCGAAGGGACTTGGGCATACAACAAGCTCATAGCAGTCGGTGTGTTCGTGTGCTACAGTGGTCGTAGCTGCAGTGGTTGTACCAGTCGGTTTGTCTTAGTTTTATAGTGGTCGTAGCTACAGTGTTCGGAGAAGTGGTCAAAGACAAGGCGTGGTCGGAGGCGCGGTTGAAGACAAGACGTGTGCGGCCTATCACCGTAACATTCGTGTGCGGCCTGTCACTGTAGTGTTCATGTGCGGCTAAAGACGTGTGTGTCCTGTCATTGTAGCATTCGTGTGCAGCTGAAGTTGTGTGCGACATGTCACTGTAGCAGTTGTGGAATGACCTGGTTGTACATCAGTGCGCGACGTGCGCAGCAGTCGAAAGTAGGTAGTCGTTGCCAGGGTCAGAGTCGTGTAGGTGTAGTGGCCTATATGTGAGGCTCGGGTGTGTCTATATAAGCTATGTAATCTGTTGAATAAGAAGAGAAAAGGAGGAAAAGTGACGTAAGTTGAGTTCACGTCGGGAAAACTTCTCTCTGTATCTCTGTGTTCATTCATCATTCCCATGTAGTGTGTGTCTACAGGTAAATTATGTGTATTATCCTGGTGTTGTGTTCCAACCGGATGCTCTCCAGCTCTGGTCGCCACACCGTCGCGGCATTAGCGCGGCCGGCCTCCATACCCCTGAGCTCGCGCACGACCTGCGCGACGGTCTTCTCGCCATGCACGGTGAGGGACAGCAGCCGCGCCGTCTCCTTCCTCGTCAGGACGACCATGACCCTGACGACGCCTTGCTTCTTCTCGTGAGCTCTTCTTGGGGCGGCCATGGAGCTGAGCTTGCTTTTGTCGTCTACTGTTGATGCCTCCTTGGTGGCTTTGGCCTTGTTGCAACGGCGCCTCTTCATGCTGTGGAGGGTTCTTTTGAGAAGCTTGATGGAGTGAGCCCTGTGCTTGGAGTTCATGGGTGGAAGCGTGGTTGTTTTGGATTGGACCAAGCATGCCAGCATGTTGCCCATTTGTGTGTTGAGACTTGAGAGAGAGAGAGATGCCCACTTGTGAGTTGTGACGACTATGGCATTCTTATATAGTAGAACGAGTGAGGGGTAGGCTATTCCACTAAATACGGTGCTTACAGGAATTTTGGAGTCAGACTGTGTTTGAGCTAGTATTCAGTATTTAGACGCATAATGATGATCAATCGCTTGGCAGTATCTGCCCGTGCGATGAGCAAATACTTGTTTTCAAATAGGAAAAATTCATATTTGGTATCGATACTTTTAAGTTGTTCTGATTCAGGTGTCGTTTAGTTAGGCTGAGATAAACTAGTTTATAGTTGAAATTACATTGTAGTTAGTTGAAATTACACTGTAGCTGATGGTGACTTATTTGACGTAATTAAATTTAAAAATAATTAAAAAAAAGGTTATCCCATCATGGACAATGCAAACAAAATATGGGAAAAAATGAACCAGCAAAATGCTAAAAAAGCCAAAAAACCATAAAAAAATGAAATTTAGCAATAGTGGAAAATAAGCAAGAAGCCAGAAGTTTAAACCAAAATAAGTGGGGCCAGTCTCTATACTATGAAATTGAGCATTTAACTTCCCATACTCGTAAAACCATATCAAATCATGTCCAAACCGAAACCAAAGTGATTTTGCATGCTGAGTTGACTTCCCATATGCATCTGAGCTAAAAATGAGAGAATTGGCTTTCCTGTATAACAAAGGCCGCCCACCGGTCAGCCACTAATAAGATAGTCTCTCCCACCTCTCTCATTTTCTACTGCATTCCCCCTCCCTCTCGGTGACGGAATGCACGAGGTGGCCGACAAGCATATGTTGACCCTACCATCCTCACTTCCGGTTCTCGCTATCACTGCTTCCCGATCTGGCCGTTCCCAACCCAACTGTCGCATCTCGATTCGGATACCCCTGATCTTACCACCGTCAGATCTAGCCGTCCTAGACATGCAGACATTGGCGAGCGCATAATGGGTTCTCGAGTGGTGCGACGCGGGCATGTGTCGGACCATGGAGCAGTCACTCCAGATGCTCTGTGTAAATCATAGGATCAATTAGTGCACACAGCAGTAACAGGGATATATATCAAGCACAATGACAAACTTTACTAAATAAAAGAGTACGACCTTATGGCCAAAGTTTATATCATCAATATGCATTGGCAAAATAATAAAGGAAATAACAGCGAAAACAGGTAAATAAACAGCGAGGCCCAAGAGCCTGCCCATAGGCAAACGACTGCAAGACGCAGCCTACTCGCCCTGGTCTTCACCGAAGTCGAAGTTGTCCACCTCTAAGCAATAGATTTAGCAAGGGTGAGCACATGAAATGTACTCCGCAAGCTATATGGGAAAATGCATTGTTAATGTAATGCTGACAAGTGATGGCATATATGGCTAGTTGAGCAAAAAACAACATTTAAAGAAATATAGTAAATAAATATAAAATTACTAAATTTAATACAATAAGTAAAGAAAGTAATTTGAGCAAATTAATACCATTAGCGTAGGCACCGACCTGGCACTAAGCTATCTACAGGTATCCCACCCGGACCATCTTTATCCAAAAGATACCACATTTCCATCTAAAACCATTTTATGAAAACAAAGTCTAATTCATTAAAAACTTTACTCATCATACCCATGACTGTGGGCACGACTATCTAGAATAGTTTATACACTCTTCAGAAGTGATACAACTTTACCCACAAGATACACTCTTCATTATGTCGGCCACTGCACGCTTCCGTAGGTGTGCGAATGAGTAATAATAATAAGGTATTTACAAAGCAAAGTCGTCAACCTGGTCATGTCTTCACTAAGATTTCACCCCAACAAGGAATCCACCAGATCGGAGCCCCCTCTTGTGCCATGTGAGACTTCTTGTGGTCTATGTCATACACATTCAACCTGTAGTGAGATTCAGGTTGCCACCAACTAATTAGTCAGCCAAGATTGTTCCACACCAGGCTTGTGGTAGTATGTTAAGGCTTTGTAACAGTAGCTCATAAACTAATCCTTAATTGACTTAGGCACTTTCCACACACCCTTTGTGCTTAGCACCCAAGTTGAGCCACCGAGCAACAACGTATGCTAGCAAGCACCCACCACCTAACCATTTACCTAAGTCTAAACCAAGTTTTATATTTTATTTTAATATATTCCATAGACTTTCTTGACTCACCGATGTAAAAAATACTTTTTAAAAGCTCCTCATTTTATGTGGAAAAGTTATCCCAAATATAAAATTATGTCTAAACAGGTCTAAACAATTGCTATAAAAGGTTCTAGCTAATACTAGTGTTCTAACCAGAGTTTTATTCTAGGGTGATAAAGTAAAAGGATTTGCAATATCAAAGTGTCAAAATAAATGGACATTAGCTAATGTAAAATAGGAATTGAAATACTGTGAATAAAAATTAAGTGTGCAGTATAATTTAAAGCAAGATAATTTTATTTGTAAATTATGATCAACATGGTCAAGATATGTAACTTGCCTTGCTTTGTTGACCGTGTGGATTGTCGTAAAAGAATTCCTCAAAATCGTTGCAATGTACATGTGAAACTAGCCAAGTAAACTCAAATAAAATTCAAATAAACATCTAAAAGTTTGCAAACATGGTATATTTGCATAGATTATGATTTTAGATGAATTTAGAAATTTGAATGGGTTCAATTAGAGCTAAGATGAAGGAGAACGAGTCTTAGAAATTTAAATCTAAAGTAAAAGAATAAATGGAAATTCTGGAATTATTTTTCTACGAGAAAAGAAATTATGATGTCAGCAATGGTTTTAAATTTTTGGCTGAATTAAACTCTAAAGGAAAACACATATTTATGACATCATGATTGGCTCCGGGATTCACATGTGGACTAGGGTCTATAGACCAGGTCCACTGTATGAGTTTTGGGCTAAGTTGGCATGGGGAAAAGCTGACGGGGCTGTGGGTGCTGAGGTGGCCCGAGACGTGGTGCCACTTGGCACCCACGTCAGTTCCGAGTGCTGACATGGCTCGGCCTGCGTTGGTGGTGGCTTGGGAGCAGCGGTTGCCAATGCTTAGGTGATCAGCGACGAGCGGTGGGGTGTGCAAAAGAGGGGGGAGGGCTCGTGGATTGCATTAATGGGCATGGGAGTTACTGAATAAGGTTGGGAGATGGTTGGTGACGAGTAGAAGGCGGCGGCGGCGAGATGCTCCAGTGAGGGAGTGGTTCCAGTCATGGATTTGGATGGTGGAGTGGTCAGCGAGGACGGTGTCAGAGTGGCAAAGCTCCTAGCGGCATTGGTGGACTGAGAGGAGGCTAGGGTTGCTAAGGAAGAGCTTGTCGGAGTTCACCCAAGCTCAAGGAAAGGTGAAGATGATGTGGGGGAGTCTTGGCTCTCGGGAGGGGGAGAGGAGGCGAGGGGGAGGATGGTGTGGTGGTGGGGGTGCTCGTGAGTGGCTTATATAGCCGCGGGGGTGAACCAAGGTGCGGCAATTGCTCACCAGTTATCACGCTTGTAGTGATTTGGGAAGAGAGGAAAGGAAAGGGGGCGGGACAAGAAGGAAGGTGAGATTTCGGGGTGAGCTCAGTCACCGGCGTCGATTAGGAAAGAGAGGGGGAGAAGAAAGAAAGAGGAGGAAGAAGAAGGGCGCGGGGAGGGGATGACAGCAGGGGCCCACGCGTCGGTGGGAGGTGAGGCGTGAGATGGGCCAGCACGTTGAGGGAGACCAGGCTAGAGGGAAATTCAGCCCAAGTGATTTAAAGGGTTTGAATTTTTTTTCTATTTTTAGAAAATCTAGGAATTCAACATAAAGCCTAGTAAATAGCAAAAGATAGCTAAAAATTCTCTGTAAATTCTCCAAAATACTATAAAATAAGGGGAACTCCATAAAAATAAAATAAAGGCTAATGGGTTGTAGATAAACTCAAGGTGTCCTTTCTTAAATCTAGACTTAAAGAGAAGGGCATGGAATATTCGTAGAAAATCCATTTAAACTTAAATAAAACTCAAATTTTTGGATGTTACAAACCTACCCCCTTAAGAGAAATCTTGACCTCAAGATTTGGATGGGCTAGCAAAGAGATGGGGATGGTTGGTCTTCAGATCCTTTTCCTGTTCCCAAGTGGTTTCATCTTCCGTATGATTGCTCCACTGCACTCTACAGAATTGAATTGTCTTCCTCCTAGTCTGATGTTCTAATGTTTCAATGATCTTGATAGGGTGCTCCCTATAGGTGAGGTCTTCCTGAAGGTCAAGGGTCTCGATCGCTGCTTGCTCTATGGGTACTCCAAGGCATTTCTTCAGTTGAGACACGTGAAAAACATTGTGCACTCCTGACATGAATATTGGCAACTCCAGCTGATAAGTGACTACTCCTCTACGTTCTAAGATCTTGAATGGTCCCACAAACCATGGTGCAAGCTTTCCCTTTGTCTGAAACCTTTTGACCCCTCTGAGTGGGGACACTCTCAAATAGACAACAGTTGTCTACATAGCTCTTCTGGCGGGACTGGGCTATCTTTAACCGGTCCTTGATTTTTCTCACCTTTTCTTCCAAATCTTGAAGTAGGTTGGGCACTGGGTCTTGATGTCCTTCGGATTGCTCACATGGTAGAGGTGTTTGGCAATTCCTACCATACAAGGCTTCGAAGGGTGCCATCTGGAGACTGGTTTGATAGTTATTGTTGTAGAAGAATTTGGCGTTGGGTAAGGTTTGATCCCAGCAGGTGCCAAAATCTAGAGCGTGGACTTTTAGCATAACCTCCAATACTTGGTTGACTCGCTCTGTTTGGCCATAGATTTGAGAGTGATAAGTTATACTGAAGTTTTTGCCAGAACTTGGAAGTGAATTGGCTTTCTCGATCTGACAATCATTATGGGAACTCCATACAAACATACTACTCTGGCCATGTACAGCTTTGCTAACTTTCTCCCTAAGTAGGTAGTCTTGATTGGAATGAAACGTGCCAATTTGGTCAATTGGTTTATCACCACCCAAATGGAGTCATAACCGGATTGAGTTCTAGAAAGTCCGATGATGAAGTCCATGATATTGTCTTCCCACTTTCAATCTAGAATTGGCAAGGGCTACAAAAGTCCAACAGGTTTTTGATGTCTGCCTTGATTTTCTAGCAGGTGTCACATGCTTCAACAGATTTAGCAATCTCTCTTTTCATACCAACCTACCAATATCTTTCTCTAAGGTCTTGGTACATCTTGGTACAATCTGGATGGATGAAGTAAGGGGTCTCATGAGTCTCACGTAGAATCATATCCTTAATTTCTTGGTTATTGGTACACAGATACTATTCCTAAATGAAACGGTTCGACGTTCATCCTCACTTGAATTGGTGGCTTTTCCCCTCATATTTTTTCTGATTTCCTTGATATCTTCCTCCACCTTTTTGGCTTTGTGAATCTGGCCTGGTAGGGTGGGTTGAACTTCTAGGACCGAAAGTATACTCCTCCCAATTGGATTTAGGTTAAGACAGGCAACCTCCTTCTGAAGTTGGGTCTGAACCTCTTCTGACAATATGTAGTTTTTATAAGTTTTTCTACTTAATGAATCTGCTACAACATTGACCTTGCCTGGGTGGTAGTGAATCTCAAGATTATAATCTTTGATTAGCTCTAACCACCTTCGCTACTTCAGGTTGAGCTCTGCTTGGGTAAATATGTACTTGAAGCTTTTGTGGTCCATGTAGATCTCGCAACGATTATCGATAAGCTAATGTGGCCAAATCTTCAAGGCATGAACCACTACTGCTAGCTCTAGGCCATGAGTAGGATAGTTGCACTTGTGAGGTCTTAGCTGACGAGATACACAGGTTATCATCTTGCCTTTTGGCATCAAAATATAACCAAGTCCTTGCCGGAAGGCATCATAGAATACCTCAAAATCTTTATGTATATGCGGTAAAATGAGCACTGGGGCTAACACTAACTTCTTCTTGAGGGTCTAGAAACTCTACTCGTAGGCTTTTGTCCATTTGTACTTCTTTTCTTTCTTCCAGAGTTGGGTCATGGGTTTGGCAATCTTGGCGAATACTGCTATGAAGCATCAGTAATAACCGGCAAGCCCAAGGAAACTCTTGACTTCTGTTACTATCCCTGGTTTCTTTCAATCCATTACTGCCTCAACCTTAGAGGGTCCAATTCAATTCCTTCAGTTGTCACAATGTGGCCAAGAAAGGCTACTTCTCTTAGCCAAAATTCACACTTGCTGAATTTGGCATAGAGTTGGTGCTCTCTAAGCATCTCCATAATTATTCAGAGATGATCCTCGTGCCCCTTCTCATTCTTGGAGTAAATAAGAATGTCATCAATAAAGATCACCACGAATTTATCCATGTACTTCATGAACACCTTGTTCATTATACTCATGAAGTAAGCTAGTGCATTTGTCAGTCCGAAAGACATGACGATGAACTCATACTAACCGTAACAAGTGGAGAAAGCAGTCTTGGGGTGATATCTTCCTCTCTAATCTTCAACTAATGGTAACCAAACCTCAGATCTATTTTGGAGAATACACTAGCTCCCTTGAACTGATCAAAAAGATCATCAATCTTGAGCAAAGTATATTTGTTCTTGATGGTTCGTTGTGTGCTCGATAGTCTACACACATTCTCATACTGCCATCTTTCTTCTTGATAAAGAGAACATGTGCACCCTAAGGTGATGAACTTAGATGGACGTAGCCTTTGTTCTCTGGTTCCTGGATTTGCTTCTTCAACTCAGCTAACTCATTAGCTAGTATGAGGTACAGTCTTTTGCAAATGGGAGCTATACCAGGGACTAAGTCGATCATAAACTCAACGTCCCTATCTAGTGGCATTCCAGGTAAGTCTTCTAGAAATACATCTGGGTATTCCTTAATGACTATAATTCTTCTAATCCTTGGAGTTGGTTAAGGATACACTCTTCGGCTTTTGGGATTTCTAGGGTGAAGGTCACTTCTACTCCTTGACCATTGGTGAGCGTGATGGATCGAGTGGCACAATTTATATGTCCTCTATTCTTGGATAGTCAGTTCATACCAATAATAACATCCAATCCTTGGGAGTCCAAAACTATCAACTCAGCTAGGAAAGGTTCTCCGTCAATGAGTAGGTTCACCATTGGACATAAGGTCCCCTCCTTGTGGTATGATGCTATAGTTTTCAATTGGTTCTGAAAATAGTTGAGGCTCATACAAAGACTTGGTATATGCGACTTGTGTTTGATCAAAAGCATGCATAATTTGGTTCAAGTCCATGTTGCCATTTGTGTGGTATGATTCTAAAAGGTTTACAGATGTGTTCCATGATCTATTGAGAGTCCCATACCAATCTTGAATGCATAATATTCCAATTGCATTCCTGTTATGAAAGTTGCTCAAGAAAAAATGGACGTCTTGTGCTTTCTCTGGAATATCGATCTGACCAGCTTTATATAAGCAGTCAGACTGGCGTAAAGGTCTAACCGAGAATACATAGTTAGACTACTGTAGCAGTTAGACCGGTATAACAGTTGCGATCTGACTGACCCTCGGTTTGACCAGCTCACAAGTGGCAGCCTGACTGGCTCTCTGATATGACCGCTTTGGTAGTCGTACATTTTTTTATAGAATTATTTCCTTGCAAATTTTAGCTAAAGGTCAGACCAATGTTTTTGTGGTCAGACTAGACATGACGATCAGACTAGTCCTTGTGTGGAAGGTCTGATTGGTGGCTCGAGTAACAACTATTTTTATAGCTGTTGGAAAGGCTGCGGTAGTACCAACCATTTGTTGGCGGTAGTACCAAGCCTCAAGCTATTTGCTGCTAGCTTTTTGCTCCAACAACTATTTTTCTTGTGTGGGGTATTATACCTCCTTGTGGCTTCTTGGATGTAGTGGTTAGTTCCATTATTTCATTCCTTGAGCTAAGAGTAAGTTCTCTCTCTCATTTGTGTATGTGTTGCACTTAGAGTGTTTTGGAGAAACATAACCTTGTGCATGTGTTGCACTCAGTGGTGGACTTTGTGTTCTTTGAGTTGCGATACTTGATTCATTCAAGCGAGGGTCTCCAACTTGTTACTCTTGAAGATTGCCGACTCCTGGATGGCTTTGGAGGCGTGATGGTCCGGTGATCTTCTTAATAAGTTTGTGAGAAGGCCAGGCTTGTTGTGAGTGGTGTGGTGCTCGCCATCTTCGGAGTGGAGGAAGAGCAATCTTAGTGGATTGAGGTGGTTAGGCTTAATTCATAGAGCCGGTCCAATTTATTTGGGTTTACCTCAACATAGATTAGGGGGAACCAGCAAGTTTTCGAGCATCACGGTAAAATATCATGCATCATTGTGGTTTGCCTTCTTGAGCTCTATTACTTCTTGCAATCTACATTTATTAAAATTGAACTATTTGCTTGGCAACATAGGATTGCTTACCTTGATGTAGAATTATATTGTTGGTGCACTTAGTCGAATTTAGATAATTTAGGTCTTGCTTGTGCAAAACAAAATAGTTTACACTTTCGCATTATACATTCGGTAGTAGCCTAAAGGAAAATTTAAAACCGCCTATTCGCCCCTCTCTAGTTGGCCTCCTCGATCTTACACTTGCCCCGAGCTCTGACCTCCTAATGGCTAGGCATTGGCCGCAGCTTGAAGATTCTTGGGATAGGACTTTGCGAAATGCCCTATCTCCTTGCAGTAGAACCAAGTCACTCCGTCATTTGGGGTGGGGTACTTTTGCACTATCCCTCCAGTAGGAATGCTGCCGGTTGGCTTGATAAGGTGCCCAGTTTACTATAGGCCTGAAGCTACCGAAATGTGGTGGGGTGCCACAAGCCTTGGGAAATCTTTCAGGGTTGACCTTTTGAATTGCCATCCTCCTCTTGCGATTTTCCATCTCCACTTTCTTGCCCTCCTCGCGGATGACCTTACTAACAAGTTGATGAAAATCATAGTAGTCATTGGAGATCAATTGCACTGCGATGTTATCATTGAGGCCCTACAAGAACCTCTCTTGTTTTGTCTCGTCCATAGCCACATCTTCTGGCTCATAGCATGCCAACTGGTTGAAGTTTTGAAGGTACTCATTCACTATACACCCTCCTTGGTGCAATGCTCTAAACTCTCTCTTCTTGAGGGTGATGGTACCAGTAGGAATATGAGCCTTATAGAAGTTACACGCAAACTCATCCTAGGTAATGGCTTGTGCATTAGCGTAAGTGGTGGTGAAAGTATCTCACCACTCTGAAGCTACTCTATTCAATTAATGGGAAGTGTTGTGGTTACAGACCAAACAGAGAGAGATGTGGTAGTGGAGAGTTGGGAGAGTGTGATCGGTAATGGCTTGGGTTCCCCCCATGGCTTGTATTCCATATACACACACACATGGGGAGTGCTTTTACAACTATACTCTTATGTCTGAGTATCCCCTTCGGGGGCACTTATGTCATTACACATGGCCTATTCTGGGCTTTATAACCTTCTACCAGGCCTGCTGGGTTTAGGTGGGGGCCACCCCTACAACAGGAGCCTCTCATGGTGAAGGGCTTCAGAGGGCCGAAGCCATGTTGCCGAGTCCTTTGGCCCTGAGAGACCATGTGGAGGTCGCCTCATGGTTGTGATGAGTAATTGACTCTTAATCTAGTGAGATTGAGTTTGGTTTTTGAAGTTTGAGAGGAGAATGGGTCTCTGTTGGTTCCTAAGCCCTTACGACTTGCTTGGCAATAGCCTTACGACCACATTGTTTGTTGTCTTGAGCGGCTGGAAGTGTTCGACCACCGCAGCGCTTTTTGGCCATGGTCGAAGGGCACCAGAAGAGAGTACGACCGTTTTGGCCGTGGTCGGAAGTCAGCCATGCTGTTTACGACCACACTGACAGCGGTCGGAAGCCGAAAACCTCGTTTACGACCACTTTGGCCCTGATCGAAAGCCTCTATGACCACATTGGCCATGGTCGGAGGTCGCCAGATAGCTTTACGACCACCATGGGTGTGAACGGAGAACATCAGAAGAGGTTACGACTGGTTTGGTCGTGGTCGGAAGGCTGTACGACCACGTTGTGACGTTTACGACCACTCTGGCTATGGTCGAAGGCCATCGGAAGCAGCTACGACCACATTGGCCGTGGTCTGAGGTCGTAAGTCGAATCTACGATTGCTGTGGTCGGAAGTCGGCGCTCGGGCGTACGACCACGTTGAGTAGTCGGCGCCCTACGACCACGTTGTGATGCAGTTGGACGGGCGTGAGGAGCGATCGGACGCGGTCCAAATGCAGCGGGACTCGGTCGGAAGTGCTCGGTAACGATCGGAATCACTCGTAGCGCGTCAGATGCAGTCTTCTGTGGTCGTAGGCGGTCGGTTGTGCCCGAGATGTTTGAACGTGGTCGTAGACACATGGGAATTGGTCGTATGACCTCTAGGATCGACCATGTGAGCTGGGAATCGGTCGTATGGCTTTGTGGTGAAGTCGTAGACCTCGTGCATTTATTGGTTCATCATTTCGATCGGTCAGATGACAGAACGACTTGGGATGAGGTCGTAGACTTTGAGCGATAAAGTCGTAGCATTGTTGTGTGCGGTCGTAGGCTCGGTACGACTTGGTGATCTGCTTTACATCTTGGTAGTTGTAGCGATCAGGTGCAGAAGTCGAAGCCTGTGTGATCGGTGATCCTAGGCGACTGATTGGTGGTCGGCTGAGGCCGATTCGACTTGGTGACTGGTTATGTAGTCGTGGGATCGACTTGGTGGTCGATCGAGCTTTACGACTTGGTGGTCGTAAAGGCTCATGACTTGATGTCTGGCTCTACGACTTGGTAGTCGTAGGAGTTGATTCGACTTTGTGATCTTAGCGACCAGTCTTGGTAGTAAGTAGTCGTAGCCGCTGTGTGGTAATCCTTGCAAGCTTACAATGGTCGTAGCTTGTGTCTTGGCGGTCGTAGCAGCCTAGTGAGTGGTCGTAGGCTGCAGGAAGGCTCTTGTGAGCTGGAGGGTTTCTCTGTTCTGTGCAACAGAGTGGTCGTATGGGGTATGGTCCTTATGCGATAATATCGTAGCGGCTAGCAATGGTTGTGGCATGTGTCCGCATGGTCGTAGTGAGCTGTGAGACGGTCCTAACGACATGTTGTGTGGTCGAAGGAAGCAGGGAAGTGTTCCAGGTCTTCGACCATTTCTTGAGTTGTGCATTCGAGTGGTCGTAGGGGGTTTACGATCAGGTTGTGTGCTGTGACACTTGTTGGTTGTACCGATGGTTTGTCTGTTGTCTGGTGCGGTGCTATGTGACGGTTTGCTTGTCTGTGTGGCTGCAGGACTTCGGAGCTATTTCATGGTGAGGCGTGGGAGGACCGGGACTAGGCACAGGAGGTGTTGAGGTCCAGACGGTTGGAGGCGCCGAAGATGATCGAGGCTGGTGAGGTGGTTGCAAGCCGAGGAGATGAGGAACCGAAGCTGGAGCTGCCAGAGGACCTTGGAGACAAGTCTTGGTGAGGCTTGGAGTGGTCGGGACTAGACATGGGAGATGTTGAGGTCCAGAACGACTGGGTGAAGCCGAAGAAGACTTGGGGCTCAAGGTGGTTGCAAGCCAAGGAGATGAGGAACCGGAGCTGGAGCTGCCAGAGGATCTTGGTGACAGGTCTGGCGAAGCTGGGATGGTCGGGACGAGACGCGGGCGGTGTCGGGGTCCAGAACGACTAGGGGAAGCCGAAGAAGACCTAGTCTTGCGAGGTGGTTGCAAGCTTGGACGGCAAGGCAGGAGGAAGCTTCCGGGAAGGCAGCGGAGTGGCATTTTGGGGAATGCGGAAAGCTGCAAAGGGAAGCTGTGTCTCTGCCAATGCACAGGAGTTGTTGGCGCTAACGGGCAAAGCAGTGGAACCGTTGGGTTTAACGGGTAAAGCACTGGAAGCTTGTTTTCGCTAGTGGGTAAAGCGAGGTGTAAAACCCGGTGTTAGGAGGGTGTTTACGGGTTAGCCCCAGTGTGGACTAATGGATGGATCCATTAGGGTTAGTCTCGGGTGTGAGGCTATAAAAGGGAGAGGGGAGGCACGAGTTTGAGTGGGTTGGCCGGCTGGGCCTTGGAGGCAGCCGCCTCTCCCTCCCATGGGAGTCTGTGAGTGTGTTCTTGGGATTGTGTGAGAGAGAGAGGATGAGTGGAGAATCCATGTATGAATAATCGAGAAAGAGAGAAAGAGAAGAGGTGTGAGCTCCTCTCTATGCTCTCCGGGCGTATCGGGATTCCTTGTACTCCTTGATGGTTGGAATGGAAACTCTGAGTTGTGTTCTCTGTCTTGTGTTTGAATGATTTGTTTGCGCTCTCTTTGTTCCTTCGTATATCTGTGTTCTTGGCTTTCTGAAATCACAGTGACATGTGGGTTTTACTCCAAGCCATCTTGGCTATTCTAGTCCCACGAGCGGTTCTATTCATCAACTCTGGTACTTCTTGCTTTGAGTTGTGTTCTTGGTTTGAGTAGGCCTAGTTTTGATTTGCTCAGAACAGGGAATCTGTCTCAAGGCTATTTGGCCAGTTCATTCCCGAGAGCAAGAGTCGAATCGGAGAAGTGTTTGCGTCTCGCGGTCGTGCGCCGAGTACATGCTCTGCATTCGCTACGACCACGTTGAGACTTTTGTGCATGAGTCGACCGAATTCTCTGTTTCGGTTTCGACCACGCCGTTTGTCCAGATCTCAGCAAAGAAGTTTTTCACTGCCTTGGTTTTTCTCTGTCAAAGGACGTGAGCAAACGTTGTCTAAAGTCTCATACCCGATTGCTTTGTGAATTGCAAGATATTTGGAAATCAAAGCAAGTGGTCATGAGCTTTGGCTTGTCTAGTTGGTCGTGCGCGCCTTCTCTGTTTTCGGTCATTACTGTGCAGTCTCTTTTGTCGGTCAGATCTCGGGTTTTCAGTGGATCGTCTGTCTTACCGAGTGACTCGATCGACCACGAGTTGGCGTTCGATCTCTCTGAAACAGATGGTCTATCTCTTTGTCAGAGTGATCACGATAGATCCTTTCGACTGCCTTGTTTTGTCCTCGGCCAGCGGCAGTTCTAGTTCGGGTGTCAGTCTGATCTTCTGTTCTCCAGTGAACATTCCATCTTCCTCTTCATAGCTTTGTAGCTATTGGAGAAGAAGATTGTGTGAATACTTGGAGAGATTTTAAGGCACCATTCACCCCCCCTCTGTTGCCTTTTCGGTCCTACAATTGGTATCAGAGCAAGGTTTGCTCTATATTTGATCTTAACCGATCTGGAGCATGGCAACTAGTAGGGCATCTTGTGAGCTTTTCTTTGCATCTTGCTTGGGGTGTTTTGCCAATGATGTCCTTTGCGACAAGAGGCTGATTTCGGTTGGAGGGTGATGTTATTTGCAAGCACAGTCACCGTACTGAGAACGGCGACGAGAGCAGTATTCGCAGGTGCTGGGACATGGTCATTAAGAGTTATGACCACAGTCTCAGTGGCCCCATCTGCGACTGCACTTCGTCGACCTGGTGCTTTCCCTCGGTGCACAGCTCTCAGTACTTTGGTTTGTCTTGATTTACCCTGTTCTCCGACCAGATGATGAAAATTCTTTGAGGAGAGGAGTGCAATGATACGAGCACTGCATCTTGAGACTTTGTCACCTCTTTCATTTAAGAGGTGGACCCTTCCTTGAGCATAGTTCTTTTGTTGTCAGCACTTGTGCCTTTTGCTTAGTTGGCTAGTGCTTTTCTTGTTGGCTCTTCTCGGTTAGTCCAAGGGATTTCTCTTTTTTAAGCAAGGATGGTGCTTTGTCCTTTTGACCATGTTTCATGGAGGACACTTACATCAATTCTCATTTTGAGAGAAGGATGGACATCTTCAGCATCGTAGACTTGTTTCTTTTGTTGTTGCTCTTTGTCTGCGTGCTGACCTGAGGAAGGACTTCCACCGCTTCTTAATTGGTAGACCTTGTTCGCCCAAACGAGGTGCGCACCTACAGTGAGAAGGTGTGAGTCTCCTTTGATGCTTTGGTTGGTTCTTTTCTTGGTTGTTCATGTGCCAGGATCAAAAGAACACACGGATGATAATGCTAAGAGGGACGAACAACAACTCATCATGAGCAAGGTAAAATGTCAATATGACCTTGGCCTTGTCCAAGATGAATATACTTGCTCTTAGGGATAATATGAGTGCCTAGATGGTAAACTGCTAGATCGTTCTTGCTAGGTTGAAATCTCATTTAGCATGTATAGGTTGTGAGTCTTCCACTACAGATGGCGATAATTTAATTTCCCTTCTTGCATGTTAAAATCTAAAAATGAGAAATTAAAATTTTGACTCACCACACTTGTGTAGAGGAGCTTGTTTCTGCTAGAATCTGGTTTAGTAAAAGCCAAGTTCCTCTACTGTGTCGTCGTTGTAGTCGTAATGTCTTACAATCACAGCTTCGGCTTCTCAGATGTAGTCGTAGCTTCATACGACCACGTCTTCTGGCGGACACTCTTACCTGTCATCATGGTCGTAAGTCCATACGACTTCGTCTGCTACTTCTTAGCATGTTGCTGCACGGTCGCCATGGTCGAAACTGCATTTTGATCACGCCTGCAATCCCCAATTGTGGCTGAAAGGCTTTACGACCCTGTCTCTCGGCTGTAGTCATTCAAGACTATGCCTCTTGTGCTACGGCCACTCTCATGTCTTCTCGCCCGTAGTCGTAGCACGTAACGATCACTCATTTCTGCTGAGTGGTCGTGTGTCAAAGTCTTGGGTTCTCAAGTAATTGCTTGCTAACTCTTCGAGACCCAAGACTTGGGCACTCTATTCTTGTCATTTGTAGGTCTCTAGACGCTTGTTGGAAAACATGGAATTGATTGGAGTTTTAGTCTTCTGCCTCATCATATGACTAGAACATTTATTGGCTCTCCACTTCATGGCCTCCAAGAGACATATGCTCTCACGTTGGTGTCTTCACCTACTTTGTGAGCTATTCTTTACCTTCATGTCTCTATATACATGTGTTAGTCTTAATTGGCATGTTGTGTTTGTTCAGGTGCTCACTTATACCATACTGGCATGTTCTTTCTTCAATACTTTCATGTCATGCCTTTATGTGTATGTTGCTTAAGTATCCATATATCTTGTCATATTTGTTAGATGCTTAAGCTTTGACCTGACTTCATGAGCGAAGTAGAATGTGTATATTAGAAGTCAAGTATCATCATGACCTTGTGCTCTGTAGTATCTATCATGGTTCACATCTTGCTCCTTATGTTCATTCATCATTATTTATACATGTTAGCATACTTTTCATGATTCTGATTTGTCATGTTGTATGTCTACATGATGTATGCACATGTATGGACAGTATGAGCTTGAGTATTTCTTGGATAGATTTTCTATGTCATGATGTTTTGTTTATTCATGCCTTCTTATCTTTTCTGGTATACATGCTTATATCCATGCTAGCATATGCTTCTGTGATCTTTCCTTGTCACCTGCTATGTGCATGGTTGTGATTCATTGAGATACATGTTTACCTTGATCTTTCTCATTCCGGTTTTTGGCATGACATAAAATGTACAACACCTTGGTAGCATTAGTCTGTGCTTATGCTTAGACATCATGAGAACTGTGGATAGGTCACAAGCTTCTTCTAGTATTGGGTGGCTCTAGGCTCGCTGTTCTAGATGCTTTTGATGAGGGCTAGATTGAGCTTGTGGGGGGTGTGTTCTCATGCATTAATATTTGTAATGCTACTGTTTGTGGTCTTTTGTCTCAGTACTGGATCATGCCTGTATATCATTTACCCCATTACTAGGACACCAGTTGTTCCCTGTGGTTAAACTGCAGGCTGTGTGTGAGGGGGAGACTGGTACAGCTTTACGACCACTCCTTTGGTCATTACGACCACGTCGTAGCTACCACGACCATGGTCTGGACACTCGGCCGAACTCGTTTTATGACCTCGGCCAGGACGCAACGACCACGATCCAGACTCTTCTACGACCACGACTACCAACCAAGCGACCATGACAGAGGTTTGTTCTCCCTTGTGATCTTTCAGTGTTTTGCTTCCCTCCACTTGGCTTTGCTTTGTTTATCTGTTCTAGTGGGAGGAAGGGTCCGATTGGTTAGACAGGAACCGACTCTAGGTGATATTGTCTCGATCACACTTCTCGTCCAAATGGTTCTCTAGGATTATTTACTACCTAGTTTGGGCTTTGGTTCTCTAGGATTTTCTTCTACCTAGATTGAACCTTTTCTTGGCCACTAGAGTCTTGTGCATTGACATAGTGTGCTTTCGCCCCGTGGTATGAGGTTACAGACTAGAGATCATGTGGATAGGGTGTGTTTGGGAATCACCTCCTTGAGTTAGAACCCTCTTTTTCTGGTTTTTGCGCCAAATTTCTTGGTTCTTCTCGAGTTGCCTTCTCTAGGGGGAGTTGGAACCTTTCTATCTGTTCGGGCTAGCTTTTAGGGGGAGTTCATCTCGTGTGCATTCTTTTGTCTCATAATGCATAAAATTCACATGAATGCCTGTACAGTCTTTGGAGCCTTGTCTATTATCTTTATGTGACATGATATCATGCTTTATATCTTGCCATGTCTTGTGATAGCTTGATTTATCATGCCCTTCTATGTGCTGCTTAGCTCTTGCCATACTAGCTTAATTAAATGTGAACAACTTAAAGTAAAACATGTCTTGTTCAATCTTGTGACTAGTCTGGCTTTAGTGATCCTCTCTTGATTCAGGCCATGTCGAATAGGCTAAGTTGAGTCTTGAATCTGTTTTTGAGGTTTAGATTGAGCTAAGTTAGTTCATTAGTTATGCATGAGTTAAGTTTTAACTCTTTGTTCATGAACTAACTCAAGTAAATGCAAAAAGATCTCTTTTGTGCGAAAAAACTGATCTCACCAATTCTTTCTCATGAGATGGCTTGCCATTGCACTAGGCATGAACTTAGGGGGAGTTTTGGATGACCAAGATCACCTCCTTAAGCTTATTGCTTGGAGTGATCGCATAAGGCTTGAGATCTAGCACATGGCTATGAAAACAAAAAATTCTTGTGAAAAATGGTTGAAACCAACCATGAATTTCTGATAAAAGCCTAATGTGCTAATTTTACTCAACTACAAATCTTCTTCAAGTGGTATCCAAAGTGCTACAAGTGATACCTAGTGCTTGAACAATATGTCTCATTTTTGGGCTTGTAGCTCTCTAAATCAACTCAACTATAGCTTCTTGATTTCGCTTAGAATATTGACATGGCTTGACTCACGTTTGGATACCTTCTTCTAGACTATAATCTTGAGTGACTTGACATGCTAATTAAACATTTAATTCAAAGATCATGATTTATTTGGCCTGAGCTTGGCAATACATAGTTTGTTATGATCTAGATAGCATTGTCACCTTTTATGGCTTGGTATAATTTTCGTTGAAGCCAGTTTAGATAATCTTCATGGCTCCCTCAGCTCTCATTGCCTTCATCAAATCAACTGTCGGCACTCCATTTAATTCATGCTCTATTTTTTCTTCCTTGCATCTTGATGACTCTATTGCCAAAAGGGGGAGAAGGATAGAGAAAAAGGCATTAAGGGGTGCAAAAGGCATTAGAATGGGAATTTGCATTAAGAGATGGGAGAAGGATTGGAAAAGGGCTTTAAGGGGGAGAATACTTGGTCGTCTTGCTCTGACAATGGTCATGAGAGCAACAGCTCTTGTCTCTGGACCATGAGCAAGATTGGACACTTTTTGCCAACATGGTCATGGGTTCTGTCTTCACTTCTTTTAGACCATGTCTAGCTCATGCATCTCTCCTTCCTTTTCTTTTCAAAAACAAACTCATCTTCTTGCCTTTTTCTGTGTTTGTCAATATACTCATCAAGGGGGAGATTGAGAGACCATGTGGAGGTCGCCTCATGGTTGTGATGAGTAATTGACTCTTAATCTAGTGAGATTGAGTTTGGTTTTTGAAGTTTGAGAGGAGAATGGGTCTCTGTTGGTTCCTAAGCCCTTACGACTTGCTTGGCAATAGCCTTACGACCACATTGTTTGTTGTCTTGAGCGGCTGGAAGTGTTCGACCACCGCAGCGCTTTTTGGCCATGGTCGAAGGGCACCAGAAGAGAGTACGACCGTTTTGGCCGTGGTCGGAAGTCAGCCATGCTGTTTACGACCACACTGACAGCGGTCGGAAGCCGAAAACCTCGTTTACGACCACTTTGGCCCTGATCGAAAGCCTCTATGACCACATTGGCCATGGTCGGAGGTCGCCAGATAGCTTTACGACCACCATGGGTGTGAACGGAGAACATCAGAAGAGGTTACGACTGGTTTGGTCGTGGTCGGAAGGCTGTACGACCACGTTGTGGCGTTTACGACCACTCTGGCTATGGTCGAAGGCCATCGGAAGCAGCTACGACCACATTGGCCGTGGTCTGAGGTCGTAAGTCGAATCTACGATTGCTGTGGTCGAAAGTCGGCGCTCGGGCGTACGACCACGTTGAGTAGTCGGCGCCCTACGACCACGTTGTGATGCAGTTGGACGGGCGTGAGGAGCGATCGGACGTGGTCCAAATGCAGCGGGACTCGGTCGGAAGTGCTCGGTAACGGTCGGAATCACTCGTCGCGCGTCAGATGCAGTCTTCTGTGGTCGTAGGCGGTCGGTTGTGCCCGAGATGTTTGAACGTGGTCGTAGACACATGGGAATTGGTCGTATGACCTCTAGGATCGACCATGTGAGCTGGGAATCGGTCGTATGGCTTTGTGGTGAAGTCGTAGACCTCGTGCATTTATTGGTTCATCATTTCGATCGGTCAGATGACAGAACGACTTGGGATGAGGTCGTAGACTTTGAGCGATAAAGTCGTAGCATTGTTGTGTGCGGTCGTAGGCTCGGTACGACTTGGTGATCTGCTTTACATCTTGGTAGTTGTAGCGATCAGGTGCAGAAGTCGAAGCCTGTGTGATCGGTGATCCTAGGCGACTGATTGGTGGTCGGCTGAGGCCGATTCGACTTGGTGACTGGTTATGTAGTCGTGGGATCGACTTGGTGGTCGATCGAGCTTTACGACTTGGTGGTCGTAAAGGCTCATGACTTGATGTCTGGCTCTACGACTTGGTAGTCGTAGGAGTTGATTCGACTTTGTGATCTTAGCGACCAGTCTTGGTAGTAAGTAGTCGTAGCCGCTGTGTGGTAATCGTTGCAAGCTTACAATGGTCGTAGCTTGTGTCTTGGCGGTCGTAGCAGCCTAGTGAGTGGTCGTAGGCTGCAGGAAGGCTCTTGTGAGCTGGAGGGTTTCTCTGTTCTGTGCAACAGAGTGGTCGTATGGGGTATGGTCCTTATGCGATAATATCGTAGCGGCTAGCAATGGTTGTGGCATGTGTCCGCATGGTCGTAGTGAGCTGTGAGACGGTCGTAACGACATGTTGTGTGGTCGAAGGAAGCAGGGAAGTGTTCCAGGTCTTCGACCATTTCTTGAGTTGTGCATTCGAGTGGTCGTAGGGGGTTTACGATTAGGTTGTGTGCTGTGACACTTGTTGGTTGTACCGATGGTTTGTCTGTTGTCTGGTGCGGTGCTATGTGACGGTTTGCTTGTCTGTGTGGCTGCAGGACTTCGGAGCTATTTCATGGTGAGGCGTGGGAGGACCGGGACTAGGCACAGGAGGTGTTGAGGTCCAGACGGTTGGAGGCGCCGAAGATGATCGAGGCTGGTGAGGTGGTTGCAAGCCGAGGAGATGAGGAACCGAAGCTGGAGCTGCCAGAGGACCTTGGAGACAAGTCTTGGTGAGGCTTGGAGTGGTTGGGACTAGACATGGGAGATGTTGAGGTCCAGAACGACTGGGTGAAGCCGAAGAAGACTTGGGGCTCAAGGTGGTTGCAAGCCAAGGAGATGAGGAACCGGAGCTGGAGCTGCCAGAGGATCTTGGTGACAGGTCTGGCGAAGCTGGGATGGTCGGGACGAGACGCGGGCGGTGTCGGGGTCCAGAACGACCAGGGGAAGCCGAAGAAGACCTAGTCTTGCAAGGTGGTTGCAAGCTTGGACGGCAAGGCAGGAGGAAGCTTCCGGGAAGGCAGCGGAGTGGCATTTTGGGGAATGCGGAAAGCTGCAAAGGGAAGCTGTGTCTCTGCCAATGCACAGGAGTTGTTGGCGCTAACGGGCAAAGCAGTGGAACCGTTGGGTTTAACGGGTAAAGCACTGGAAGCTTGTTTTCGCTAGTGGGTAAAGCGAGGTGTAAAACCCGGTGTTAGGAGGGTGTTTACGGGTTAGCCCCAGTGTGGACTAATGGATGGATCCATTAGGGTTAGTCTCGGGTGTGAGGCTATAAAAGGGAGAGGGGAGGCACGAGTTTGAGTGGGTTGGCCGGCTGGGCCTTGGAGGCAGCCGCCTCTCCCTCCCATGGGAGTCTGTGAGTGTGTTCTTGGGATTGTGTGAGAGAGAGAGGATGAGTGGAGAATCCATGTATGAATAATCGAGAAAGAGAGAAAGAGAAGAGGTGTGAGCTCCTCTCTATGCTCTCCGGGCGTATCGGGATTCCTTGTACTCCTTGATGGTTGGAATGGAAACTCTGAGTTGTGTTCTCTGTCTTGTGTTTGAATGATTTGTTTGCGCTCTCTTTGTTCCTTCGTATATCTGTGTTCTTGGCTTTCTGAAATCGCAGTGACATGTGGGTTTTACTCCAAGCCATCTTGGCTATTCTAGTCCCACGAGCGGTTCTATTCATCAACTCTGGTACTTCTTGCTTTGAGTTGTGTTCTTGGTTTGAGTAGGCCTAGTTTGGATTTGCTCAGAACAGGGAATCTGTCTCAAGGCTATTTGGCCAGTTCATTCCCGAGAGCAAGAGTCGAATCGGAGAAGTGTTTGCGTCTCGCGGTCGTGCGCCGAGTACATGCTCTGCATTCGCTACGACCACGTTGAGACTTTTGTGCATGAGTCGACCAAATTCTCTGTTTCGGTTTCGACCACGCCGTTTGTCCAGATCTCAGCAAAGAAGTTTTTCACTGCCTTGGTTTTTCTCTGTCAAAGGACGTGAGCAAACGTTGTCTAAAGTCTCATACCCGATTGCTTTGTGAATTGCAAGATATTTGGAAATCAAAGCAAGTGGTCATGAGCTCTGGCTTGTCTAGTTGGTCGTGCGCGCCTTCTCTGTTTTCGGTCATTACTGTGCAGTCTCTTTTGTCGGTCAGATCTCGGGTTTTCAGTGGATCGTCTGTCTTACCGAGTGACTCGATCGACCACGAGTTGGCGTTCGATCTCTCTGAAACAGATGGTCTATCTCTTTGTCAGAGTGATCACGATAGATCCTTTCGACTGCCTTGTTTTGTCCTCGGCCAGCGGCAGTTCTAGTTCGGGTGTCAGTCTGATCTTCTGTTCTCCAGTGAACATTCCATCTTCCTCTTCATAGCTTTGTAGCTATTGGAGAAGAAGATTGTGTGAATACTTGGAGAGATTTTAAGGCACCATTCACCCCCCCTCTGTTGCCTTTTCGGTCCTACAATTGGTATCAGAGCAAGGTTTGCTCTATATTTGATCTTAACCGATCTGGAGCATGGCAACTAGTAGGGGATCTTGTGAGCTTTTCTTTGCATCTTGCTTGGGGTGTTTTGCCAATGATGTCCTTTGCGACAAGAGGCTGATTTCGGTTGGAGGGTGATGTTATTTGCAAGCACAGTCACCGTACTGAGAACGGCGACGAGAGCAGTATTCGCAGGTGCTGGGACATGGTCATTAAGAGTTATGACCACAGTCTCAGTGGCCCCATCTGCGACTACACTTCGTCGACCTGGTGCTTTCCCTCGGTGCACAGCTCTCAGTACTTTGGTTTGTCTTGATTTACCCTGTTCTCCGACCAGATGATGAAAATTCTTTGAGGAGAGGAGTGCAATGATACGAGCACTGCATCTTGAGACTTTGTCACCTCTTTCATTTAAGAGGTGGACCCTTCCTTGAGCATAGTTCTTTTGTTGTCAGCACTTGTGCCTTTTGCTTAGTTGGCTAGTGCTTTTCTTGTTGGCTCTTCTCGGTTAGTCCAAGGGATTTCTCTTTTTTAAGCAAGGATGGTGCTTTGTCCTTTTGACCATGTTTCATGGAGGACACTTACATCAATTCTCATTTTGAGAGAAGGATGGACATCTTCAGCATCGTAGACTTGTTTCTTTTGTTGTTGCTCTTTGTCTGCGTGCTGACCTGAGGAAGGACTTCCACCGCTTCTTAATTGGTAGACCTTGTTCGCCCAAACGAGGTGCGCACCTACAGTGAGAAGGTGTGAGTCTCCTTTGATGCTTTGGTTGGTTCTTTTCTTGGTTGTTCATGTGCCAGGATCAAAAGAACACACGGATGATAATGCTAAGAGGGACGAACAACAACTCATCATGAGCAAGGTAAAATGTCAATATGACCTTGGCCTTGTCCAAGATGAATATACTTGCTCTTAGGGATAATATGAGTGCCTAGATGGTAAACTGCTAGATCGTTCTTGCTAGGTTGAAATCTCATTTAGCATGTATAGGTTGTGAGTCTTCCACTACATATGGCGATAATTTAATTTCCCTTCTTGCATGTTAAAATCTAAAAATGAGAAATTAAAATTTTGACTCACCACACTTGTGTAGAGGAGCTTGTTTCTGCTAGAATCTGGTTTAGTAAAAGCCAAGTTCCTCTACTGTGTCGTCGTTGTAGTCGTAATGTCTTACGATCACAGCTTCGGCTTCTCAGATGTAGTCGTAGCTTCATACGACCACGTCTTCTGGCGGACACTCTTACCTGTCATCATGGTCGTAAGTCCATACGACTTCGTCTGCTGCTTCTTAGCATGTTGCTGCACGGTCGCCATGGTCGAAACTGCATTTTGATCACGCCTGCAATCCCCAATTGTGGCTGAAAGGCTTTACGACCCTGTCTCTCGGCTGTAGTCATTCAAGACTATGCCTCTTGTGCTACGGCCACGCTCATGTCTTCTCGCCCGTAGTCGTAGCACGTAACGATCACTCATTTCTGCTGAGTGGTCGTGTGTCAAAGTCTTGGGTTCTCAAGTAATTGCTTGCTAACTCTTCGAGACCCAAGACTTGGGCACTCTATTCTTGTCATTTGTAGGTCTCTAGACGCTTGTTGGAAAACATGGAATTGATTGGAGTTTTAGTCTTCTGCCTCATCATATGACTAGAACATTTATTGGCTCTCCACTTCATGGCCTCCAAGAGACATATGCTCTCACGTTGGTGTCTTCACCTACTTTGTGAGCTATTCTTTACCTTCATGTCTCTATATACATGTGTTAGTCTTAATTGGCATGTTGTGTTTGTTCAGGTGCTCACTTATACCATACTGGCATGTTCTTTCTTCAATACTTTCATGTCATGCCTTTATGTGTATGTTGCTTAAGTATCCATATATCTTGTCATATTTGTTAGATGCTTAAGCTTTGACCTGACTTCATGAGCGAAGTAGAATGTGTATATTAGAAGTCAAGTATCATCATGACCCCTCTGTTGCCTTTTCGGTCCTACAGGCCCCCTCCGTCCCTGCGGCCTGTGAACTTTTCCGAACTTGACCGAAGGCTGAGGCCGTAGCCGAACCCGACGCCTTGATTGGTGGTTGAGGTAGACGCGCGAGCGCTCCGTTTCGAGGTGGCGCCTAATCGAAGTAGGCACGCGCGCGCGCTCCGTTTCCAACCCTTCGAACGGGTGGCAGCGGAGCTGACGCCTAGGCGAGGTAGACGCGCGCGCGCTCTGTCCCCAACCCTTTGAACGGGTGGCAGCGGAGCTGACGCCTAGTCGAGGTAGACGCGCGCGCGCTCCGTCCCCTACCCTTTGAATGGGTGGCAGCGGATCTGGTGCCTAGCCGACGTAGACGCGCGCGCGCTCCATCCCCTACCCTTCGAACGGGTGGCAGCGGAGCTGGCGCCTAGCCGACGTAGACGCGCGCGCTCCGTCCCCGACCCTTGGAACGGGTGGCAGCGGAGCTGACGCCTAGTCGAGGTAGACGCGCGCGCGCGCTCCGTCCCCTACCCTTGGAACGGGTGGTAGCGGATGTGGCGCCTAGCCGACGTAGACGCGCGCACACTCCATCCCCTACCCTTCGAACGGGTGGCAGCGGAGCTGACGCCTTAGTCGAGGTAGACGCGCGCGCTCCGTCCCCTACCCTTCGAACGGGTGGCAGCGGAGCTGGCGCCTAGCCGACGTAGACGCGCGTGCGCTCCGTCGTCTACCTTTCGAACGGGTGGCAGCGGAGCTGACGCCTAGTCGAGGTAGACGCGCACGCGCTCCGTCCCCTACCCTTCGAACGGGTGGCAGCGGAGCTGACGCCTAGTCGAGGTAGACGCGCGCGCGCTCCGTCCCCTACCCTTCGAACGGGTGGCAGCGGAGCTGACGCCTAGTCAAGGTAGACGCGCGCGCGCTTCGTCCCCTACCCTTCGAACGGGTGGCAGCGGAGCTGACGCCTAGTTGAGGTAGACGCGCGTGCGCGCTCCGTCCCCTATCCGTCGAGCTTCGGCAGCGTCACCTTTATTCTTCGGTCAGCTTGCAGCAAGCTCTTCCCTGCGAACTCCACTCGCGGGAAGTGGGAGTCTCACTGGATGAAGGGGTGGTTCTACCACTGTGTGGAGAGCGGGAGCGGCCTTGAGTGCACGGGACGGCCGATCGCGTTCAAGACCTTGCCCGGCCGGACGCTCGACGACGAGGACAGGCGGAGGGCCCGGCGGCTCGTAGGCGTGGCCGCCCGTTTTAACATGCGCGACCTCGCCGAGGAGTACGTGATGTACGGCGTGGCGCCGCTCGCCAGTGACTGGCGCCTTGCCGCTGAGAAGCATCGAGATGACAATGTTTCGCCGTGGGTCTGCTCACTGCCGGCACCCTCCGGTCTTCGTAAGCCTCGACCGTATCTCCCCATTGCTCACGCGAAACGCGTTATAGGTTGATCTTATCTTCTGCTTTGCTTTTAGGGGTTCGCTTGGAGGATGCAGAGCAGGCTGCGCGCGTATTCCTGGGGCCGTATACCGGCAGGGAGCACGAGCAGCGTGCGTCCGCTACCGCCGAGGCGGGGCTGGGGCGGATAAACCGCGTGTGCGAGGCCCTGGGCCTTGCCGTGCCAGAGCGTGCTGACCCGGCCTCGCCACATCAAGACAACAGCGCGACGAGGAGGAAGGCGCCGTCTCGCAAGAGGGGTCGAGGTGGAGCGTCTGCCGTGCTTGGTGTAGCAGCTGCTAGTGCCGCCGCTAGCGCTCCCGATGGCACGGCAGAGGTGGTGGTCATCGAGACAGGATCCGAGGGGACTGATGGTGCTGAGGTGGTGCCTTCGGCCGTGGCCGCCATAATGCCGGAGACGTCCTCCGTGTGGGCGCACGGAGCTGGGTCTTCACAGCAGCAGCGGTCGGAACTGGGGTGCCCCCCACAGAGGTTGCCACGGCGGGAGCTCCGCCCCCGGGTGCTGCAGTCGCGGGGGCCTCTCCGGCAGCAGCTGCTGGAGCGGCGTCGTCGCCCCTTGCTCCGGCTAAGCAGCCGTGTCTGCGGCCGGAGCTCCACCAGACGTCGAGGGGATTCATCGTAGCGACTGGCATCGGGAGCTTGTGAGACTCCGACGCATATGCCGAGGTTCCTACGGCGCGCGCTTCCTCTGCCCTCCAGGCCGTGCCGTCCGCCGTGCAGGAACGGTCGGCGCCGGCCCCTAACGCGGAGGCTTCTGTTCTCGGCGAGACCGTGCCTTCTGCGGGCACTTGCGCCACCGTTAGGGGGGCGGGCCCCGGAGCCCTCCTTCCGCTACCGAAGGTAAGGTGGTTTGGCTTCCCTGGTGTTTTCGTTGCGTCTTGCGGCACTCACCGGCGTCCCTGTCTGTAGCGTCACTTATTCCGGAGAAGGAGCCTTTGCCGGGACATGGAGGTCCTGGCGCCGGCGGCACGAACGTCGTGCGCCCGAGTCCCGCGGACTTCGTTCCTCCGTCTGAGACGCTGAGGGTGTGGCATGGGATCGTGGATGACGCGGCCGCTAGCGTCAGCCAGCAGGCGCTTCATACCTACGGGGTGGAGCGTCTCGGGGACACCTTCGAGGTGTCGGGGGTGAGGGTAAGTTCCTACTTATGCGACAATGCTTGGCCATGCTGAGCTTGCTAAGTCGTTTTGTCCTCCCCACGGACGGCGCCAACTGTTGTGGTTACAGACCAAACAGAGAGAGATGTGGTAGTGGAGAGTTGAGAGAGTGTGATCGGTAATGGCTTGGGTTCCCCCCCATGGCCTGTATTCCATATATATATATACACATGGGGAGTGCTTTTACAATTATACCCTTATGTCTGAGTATCCCCTTCGGGGGCACTTATGTCATTACACATGGCCTATTCTGGGCTTTATAACCTTCTACCAGGCCTGCTGGGTTTAGGTGGGGGCCACCCCTACAACAGAAAGCAAAAAGGACTCGCCCCCTATCATTGCACTGTATGATATCCAACATCTTTCCAATGGCTCGAAGCCAGTCATCTACATCCATTGGGTCAGTACTACTGGAAAATGTTAGGGGACGCATCCTTAGGAATTTTGATAGACAAGAATGTGTAGCTTGAGCTGGTGGCGGCAGAGGAACAGGTTGAGCGGGGGGTGCTGTGGTTATAGACCAGAGAGAGAGAGGTATGGTAGTGGAGAGTTAGGTGAGCAATGTTGGGGCCTCCTCCCATGGTCTGGGTGGCATATATATATATTCACGTGGGGAGTATTTTACAATTATGTCTTTACACCCAAGTTTCCCTCTCAAGGGCATTTATGTCATTATATATGTCCTATTTTGGGCTTTACAACCTTCTAACAGACCGGCTGGGCTTTGGTGGGGGACACCCCTACAACAGGAGCCTCTCATGGTGAAGGGCTTCATGGGCCGAAGCCATGTTGCCGAGCCATTTGGCCCCCTTCGTCTCTGCGGCCTGTGACCTTTTGTACTGTTGGATGAAGTCTCATTTGTCGGTACAGCCCAACCTCGCACCGAGGATACAGAGTCGAGCTGGTTGCCGACGCCGTCCCTGACCGCGGAGCCCTTTGGGCGTGGAGTCGAAGTCGAGGTAGAGACGGGTTCATTCTGCGGACATGCTGAGGCGCGGGCAGGTCTGTCTCACATGCGCGATGCCGGAGCCGAGGACAGGCTCTCCCCGCAGAGACGGGTCCGAAGCGAACACATCGTGGAGGTGTTTTCCGTGGTCGCTATATAGACGCGGAGTTGGCATACGGTCCGACAGCTCGCAATCCGGAGTCGATGTCTTAATGGCGGCGAGAATCGCGACGACCCCTGAGGTGTCAGGGTCAGGCGACTGCGGTCGTACGCGCCGTCCCGATGGAAAGGTACACGCGGCAGGACATGATTGTCACGTCGTGCACTGTTAGTGGTCGCACGACTGCGGTCAAGCGTTCCTTCCCGGGAAAGGGGGGCGCGTGGCGGGACGCTATTGGCGTGTCGTGCGCTGTCAGGCGGCCTACGACTGTGTGCCTCCAGCTGCCAGCGGTTGCGCTTCCCGATCGTGGGGAGCCGAACCGCTGGGCTCCTGCCGGTTGCCTTTCTGATCGTGGGGGAGGTGAGATGGCTTTATATACCCTTGCCACCGGCATGCGAGCCTTCTTCCCATTTCCTCATTTGCTCGCTTGCCGTCATTTTGCTCTCTTTGCTCCCCGCTTGCTGGCGATCTTGTCTCTGCCCCTACTCGTTTGGTCTTGCACTTTCAAGGAGAGAATGGCTTGCCACGAAGATCCCACTCTCTTGCCCAGCGGTAGTGCCTCGTCTAGCCGGCGTGGTTCGTCACCGCCGTCGGAGGAATACTCTTTGGTGGTTCGTGAGCCCTCGAAGGCCGACAAGCAATGGGAGGCCAGGGAGAAGGTGGGAGGCCGCTGCTCCCGTGTGCTAAGGCCGAGTCTCGTGATGAAGGAGATGATCCAGTCTCTCCTTCGAGAGAAGAGGCCGGAGGACCGTGCTGCGGTTCGCCTGCCTGCCAGTGACGAGATAGAGCCGTATCCGGAGGAATCGGAGGCAATCGTCTTCGTCACGTATTTCGAGGCCAGGCTCCGGATACCAGCAACACTCTTCATAGGCGAGGTCCTGCGGACTTATGAACTAGAGTTGGCGCAGCTGACTCCGAATGCGATAGTTCACCTGGCCATTTATGTCTGGGCGGCACGAACAGAGGGGGTCATTCCCAGCGCGAACCTATTCGCCCTTCTTCATGACGCGTGCTGCCAGCCGAAGAGGGTCGAAGGAGGGGTGCTGTCAAACTTCGGCGGTGTCAACTTCGTACTGGTGACGTGGGGGAAGTGGGAGTCCGGCTGGATACGACGGTGGTTCTACCACCGCGTGACGAGTACCAGCGGTCTCCAGTGCTGGGGATGACTGATATGTTTCAACAGTTTGCCGAATGTGGGGCCCAAAGGCGACGACGATCAGCGGGCGTGGAGGCTTGTCGGTACCACCCTCCGGTTCAACATTGTTGGATCGAATTCGACAACAGAGGGGGGGTGAATGGTGCCTATTTAAAAAACGCCCCCAAGTATCCACAAAAGAAAACTTTTCTCCGATAGCTACAAAGCTATGAAGAAGGCATCAAATGCTCACTGGAACCTCAAACACCCAGAAGAGAATGCGAGACAAAAGACAAACTGAAGGGACGGTGCAATCAGCAAGGGGCCGGTCTGACCGCTTCCTAGCCGCCGGTCAGACCGCCCCTGTAAACCCAGTCTGACCGCCCAAATAGCACCGGTCTGACCACCATTGAGAGGCCGGTCAGGCCGGCTGCACCCCCAGCAGGCAGTGAGAACCCACAGAAAACTCTGAAACCCAAAAAACAGAACACCGGCTACTGAACCCAGCTAAAAAATGAGGAATTCTTGAACAAGAGCTATTCTCCTCTTGGCAAACCAAAGGGACTACAAAATAAATAGCAAAGCAGCCTCAAAGGTCAAGAGAGATCATTCAGAGGAGCCACAAAACTGAAAATGACCTGAAACCTGAAAAACCAACAGAGAATAACACTGATCTCCAAATTACTTGTTATTCTTGAACCTTTTTCTCATGAAACTTTGAGATTCAGCATGAAATGGTTTTAGTATCACAACCACCCTCCAAAGCCAACATTCCATCTACCAAATCAACAGGACGAGGTACCCCTGACATCAAACCCTAGCTACAGGAGTAAACAGAGGATTGCCAGCCCATGAATGAAATTTGAGAAATTATCGATTCTTTCATTTAGCTCTTTGGGAATCAACTGACCAAATGGTCTTGAGACCAAGTCCCATCACAGAGCCAAGAATCAAAAAAACTAATTTCTCAGGAGTTCATCTCAAACAAAAAAAAAGAGACAAAAGAGCAGAGGACTGAACTGAGAGCAAAATAGAAATAAAAACTGAAGCATCTCACACAACTTGCTTGGCCAAATGCAAAGAGACGAATGATTGTATTGAGAGGAATGATTACATATAGTCTTGATACAACCAACTTAAGCCATCTCTCACGATCTCAGGAAACTCAAGAACAGCCCATCCAAAGAACTCACACGAGAGAAAGAGAGAAAGCAAAACAAACACTCTGCCTTCCTCACCAACTCTCCAATAACTAAAGCACAAAGCAAAACAAACTCCAAGCCTCTAACTCCTCTCCCAAGCCCTACCTCCACTAGGGGTCATGCATCCTATTTATACCCTTTGCATAATGGGTTCACATTTGCTTTGCCCAATAAGCCTTAACACCTTTACCCACTAACTCTAACCAAATCCACTTCCTTTAGTGCAGCTTTGTGTATTCACCAAAACGCCCCTCCTGCACCTTCCGGGAAGCTTCCTCATCCCTTGCCGTCCAAGCCTCGCAACTACCTCGAGTCCTCGCCGTCTTCGGCACACCTCGACCGCTTTGACCTCGGCACCGCCTGCGCCTAGTCCGGTCATCCCGTGCCTCGCCACGACTCTGCCTTGACGTCCTGCAGCCATCACAGATAAGAAACACATTACATAGCACCGCTCGAAACATGTAATCACGATTAGCATCAGAAAATCGTACTCAAGCATGAACTTGCCCAAAAGATCAATCGGGAAGAAGAATACGCCTCAAGTCCGTCTAACCAAATCCGACTGCGCCAAGTGCCGACTTGGCACGAACCACACAAACCAAAACTCAATCTTTCCAGAACACTCGTCAATTACTCATCACAAACACGGGGTCACATCTACGAGGTCTCTCAATCTCCCCTTGATGAGTATATTGATAAACCCAGAAAAAAACATAAAGTTGAGTTTGTAAAAGAAAGAAAATCAAACATGGTCTAAAGTAAGAAGCAAAGAGGAACCAAGACCATGTTGATAAAAAGAACCCTAGAGCAAAACAGAAAGAGCAAATTGTTCTCCAAAGCTCCAGAAAGTTCCCAAATGGCTTTTTCTCCGCTATTCTCCCCCTTTTGGCAATACAATCATCAAGATGCAAGGAAGAGAATAAAATCACGAGTATGGATGGAATGGCTGAATATTATTCAATTTAAGCATGATGAGCCATGAAGATTATCCAAAATGACCTTGAAGTATTACACCAAGCCATAACATATAAGAATGCTATCAAGATCATGACAATACATGTATAGACAAGCTAAGCCAAATAAGTCATAATCTGAAAATTAATCGAATTTCTTAGCATGTCAAGTCAACCATGATTATAGTCTAGCTAAAGGTATCAAAAGATGATGCAGGCCATGTCAATAATCTAAGTGGAACCAAGAAGCTAATATTGAGTCAATTTAGAGTGCTACAAGTTCAAGAATGAATCATTTGTTCAAGCACTTTGATCTTTTGGTAATTAAGCAAATTTTGCACAATTGACATATTTTTACTTTGAGAAATTCATGATTGTTTCCAACCAAGATTTTTGTTTAGTCATGTGCTAGATCTCAAGCCTTATGCGACCACTCCAAGCTTTTGTTTAGGACTAGATTTCGAGGAGACCTTTGCCCCTGTAGCTAGACTTGAGGCCATTAGAATTCTGCTTGCTTTCGCAGCTTCTAAGGGTTTCAAGCTTTACCAGATGGATGTCAAGAGTGCCTTCCTCAATGGCTTTATTGAGGAAGAGGTCTATGTGAGACATCCTCCAGGTTTCGAAAATCCCAAATACCCAATCATGTCTTCAAACTTTCTAAAGCCTTGTATGGACTTAAGCAGGCCCCTAGAGCTTGGTATGAGAGGCTTAAGTCCTATCTGTTGAGTCATGTGTTTGGGATGGGTAAAGTAGACAAGACCTTGTTCATCCGCCGGCATGGCACTGATCTTGTGCTCGTCCAAATCTATGTGGATGACATCATCTTTGGCGGCTCCTCGCATGCTCTCGTTTCCCAGTTTTTCGATGTCATGAGCTCGGAGTTTGAGATGAGCATGATGGATGAGTTGAGCTTCTTCCTTGGCTTCCAAATTAAGCAAACTCGGGAGGGTATCTTCTTGCTTCAGGGCAAGTACACTCGAGACCTCCTGAAGCGCTTTGATATGAATGATGGTGAGCCGGTGTCCACTCCGATGGCTACATCAGCTTCACTCGACTCAGATGAGGACGGTGAGCCAGTTGATCAGAAGGAGTATCGTAGTATGATCGGCTCCCTCTTGTACCTCACTGCCTCGAGACCGGATATACACTTCTCCGTGTGTCTTTGTGCTCGATTTCAGGCTTCTCCTCGCGTATCTCACCGCTAGGCGGTGAAGCGCATTCTTCGGTACCTTCGAGCTACCATTGACTATGGTATCTGGTACTCTTCCTCGTCCTGTCTTTCCTTGAGAGCCTATTCGGATGCAAACTTTGCTGGCTGTAGGATAGATAGGAAGAGCACTTCTGGTACCTGCCAATTCATTGGCACTTCTCTTGTTTCTTGGTCTTCTAGGAAGCAGTCCGATGTTGCACAGTCCACTGCAGAGGTCGAGTATGTTGCTGCAGCCAGTTGCTGTAGTCAGGTGCTTTGGATGGTCTCGACCCTACGGGATTTTGTGTTAGTTATCGACAGTGTTCCACTCTTTTGTGATAACACTTCTGCAATTAACATTGCTAAGAACCCAGTGCAGCATTCTCGGACCAAGCATATTGATATTCTTATCACTTCCTTAGAGACCATGTAGAGAAGGGTGATATCGTGCTCCAGTTTGTGGAGAGTGACCACCAGTTGGCTGATATCTTTCCCAAGCCTTTGGATAGTTCTAGGTTTTCAGATCTGCGGGGAGAGCTTGGGGTGGTCTGTCCTTATGGCCTGTTGTGAGGGGAGCTTTGTGCTTTACTGCTTTATTATATTGATTATGCTCTTACTCCATTCTGCTGCAATGCACACGGGTGCTTTGGGTTTAGTCCTTCTAGCATAGATTAGAGTGCTTCTATCGTCTAGTTGTTCAGACTTCTTACTCTTATCTTGTGCTTCTAGGATGCTGCTTATTAGCTGTTTCTCTTCTCACTAGGTTGAACTCACTCACTGCTTATAGGTTCTAGCGAGGGTTGGGCCACCCTCGGGTAGACAGGGTACGTGTTTGCTCTTTAGTGAGTTAGATGATCAGTTGATAGTCTTAGAGTCTCATGGGGTAGATGAGAGTCAGTTTGAGCCTTAGTATCCTCTATATCTTGTCTATACTTTAAGGACTGTCCTTTCGGATTTTCTTTGCCAGCTTCTCTTGTTTATTGCTTTGGTTCAGGGGGAGTTCATTTGGGAGCTTCTGGAGCTTAACATTGACATAACTCAACTTGAACTAAAAGTTGCATCACATGTTGAGGGGGAGCTGGATTTTCTTGCATTTTAGCATTTCGCATTGTAATATAACTACATTGAGCCTTGATTATTATCCTTTCATGACATGTTTACAATGCTTTACACCTTGCCATGACTTGTGCTTATTTGCTAGATTTATCATGACTTCATATGTGTAGACTAGTTTTTGCCATGATAAGTTAATTAAACTTGCTCAAATTGAACTAAAACTTGTCATGTTAGCACTCGAGACTAGTCTTTCTTGAGTTATCCTCTTATGATTCATGCCATGTCAAATAGGCTGAGTTGAGCGTTGAATCTCTATTGAGCCTTAGATTGAGCTATATTTAGTCTCTTGATGCAGCATGAGTTAGTACAACATGTTAAAAAGCAAAAAGATCTCTTTTGTGCGAAAAAAACTGATCTCACCAATTCTTTCTCATGAGACGGCTTGCCATTGCACAAGGCATGAACTCAGGGGGAGTTTTGGATGACCAAGATCATCTCCTTAAGCTTCTAGATTGGAGTGGTCGCATAAGGCTTGAGATCTAGCACATGATAAAACAAAAATCTGGTTGGCAACAATCATGAGATTTCTAAAGAAAAACTTATCATTTGTGCTCAATTTGCTAAAATTACAAAGATTGCAAGTACTTAAACAAATGTTTCACTCTTGAGCTTGTAGCACTCTAATATGACTCAATACTAGCTTCTTGGTTCCACTTAGCTTATTGACATGGTTTGCATCATCTTTAGATATCTCTAGTTAGACTATGATCATGAATGACTTGACATGCTAAGAATTTGCACTAAAATTTCAGATTGTGACTTAATTGGTTTAGCTGGCTTATACATGTCTTGTCATGATCTAGATAGCATGTTTATGTGTTATGGCTTGGTGTAATACTTGTTGGTCATTTTGGATAATTCTCATGGCTCTACATGCTTCAGCCATTTCATCAAATTCCATGTCTTATTCCCTCTTCCTTGCATCCTTGATGTGTTTATTGCCAAAAGAGGGAGAATAGTGGTAGAAAAAGCCATTTTGGTAGCTTTGAGAAAAACTTGTTCTTTCTTTTGCTCCTTGTGTCGACATGGTCATTAGTCTCATTTTCTTCCTTTGGACCATGTTTGACTTTCTCTTTAAACTCAACTTTGTGCTTTTCTGGGTTTGTCAATATACTCATCAAGGGGGAGATTGAGAGACCATGTGGAGGTCATCCATTATGTGTGATGAGTAATTGACATCGGTCTAGGGAAGTCGAGTTTGATTTGGTTGGTTCGGACCTTGACGTTGCGTGGTGCAATCGGGCTCGGTCGGACTTGGTCAAACCTGGTCAAAATGGTTAGGATGCATATTATGTCGACTTGTCAGGTTTGGGCTATTTCATTAATGCATTTATGCTTACATGTATCGAGCAGTGCTATTTGATGTGTCTCTTGTCTGTGTTGGCTACAGGACGTCGAGGCGGAGTCGTGGCGAGACACGAGGTGACCGGACTAGACACGGGCGGTGTCGAGGTCAGAACGGTCGGATGTGTCGAAGACGGCGGAGATTCGATGTGGTTGCGAGTCGTGGATGACAAGGAACGCGGAAGCTTCCCGGAAGGTGCAGGAGGGGCATTTCGGTAAAAACGCAAAGCTGCACAAGCGGGAGTGGTTCCGTTCGGGTCTGGCAGGCGTAACGGGTTGGAGACCCGTTAGCCGAAGGCTATATAAGGAGGAGGTGCCTCCTTGTGGCTGCATGCATTCCTAGGGTTTTAGAGGTTGGTAGGGCTTGCTTTAGTCAAAATGAGCTTTGGAGAGTTTGTTTTGGCTTTAGGCTTTAGTTGGTGAGGCTTTAGTGGTTGAGAGGAAGAGAGGTAGCGGGGGTGTCTCCATCGTAGCTTCTCTGTTGCTTGTCTCCTCTCCAAGAAACATGTAGAGTGTGTGTTCTTGAGGTTTAGGGAGAGGGAGAGGATGAGTTGAGAATCCATGTAATCATTCCTCTTGTTCTAATGTCCATGCGTATGGGGACTCCTCTGTATTCACTGTTTTTCATGAATGAAATCTCTGAAGTTTTATTTCTATCTCCTGTTCGTTCTTCGTTCATCCCTTTTGGAGTGATTTCTTGATTTTTTTTGTATTTAAGTTGGCTCTAGCTGGAAAGGTCCAAAATGGGTTGCTATGACATGGGAGATGCTCAAAAGCCATTTGGCTAGTTGATCCTAAGAGCAAACCAAGTTTAATTTCAGTTCTTCCCTTGGACCCTTCTCTGTTCTTCAGTTGCTTTTCTAGGGTTTTGGTGCTGTTCTTGATTCTCTTCGTGTGATGGCTTGAAACTTGGTTTCTAGAGTCTTGAGGCTATCAATTAGCTTCCCTCAAAGTTTCATGGCCAGAGGATCAAAGATTTGTGAGGAATTTGTATTTTGGTGAAGCCTCTGTAGTTGTTCAGGTTTTGGACTTTCTAGGGTTTGAAATGATTCTTGATTTCCCTTGAGAGAATGTGCCCAAATTTGAGTTTCAGAATCACAAGGCTATTCACTAGCTAACCTCTGAGTTTGATGGGCAAAGGACTAGAGATAAGGTGGAAATTTGAGTTTTTAGGATGCTCCCTGTATTTTTCAAGTCTTTGGCCAATCTCTGAAATTCTTGGGCTTTTGTTGGTTTCTCTAGTTGTTTAAGGTCCTCTAGTTGTTTAGAATATGGTCTTACTCTTGTGAGCAGAGGAGAGTTGGATTTATTTCCTCTTTTGCCCAAAATCTGCATTTCTGGAACTTCCTGCGCAGGCTGTTGCTCTCTGCCCAAAACTGATTTTCAATTAAGCGGTCAGACCGGAGTATGTATTGCGGTCAGACCGGCTTTTGGCCGGTGGTCTGACCGGTCAGACCGGCTTGGCAATAGTGGTCTGACCGCCTGGAGCTTTCAAGTCTGACCGCACATTAGGGTTTTTGGAGGTGCCTTTTGTTTGTTGTCTTCTTTGTTTTGGGTGCTTCTCTTTGCTCTTCTCCCAGTGGGTGTTTGGAAGTCCTTTTGTTTCAGAGTTCAAGTGTGGCTTCGTTTTCATAGCTTTGTATAGCTATTGAAGAGGAGTTTCTTCAGGGATCCTTTTGGGGGCAAGTTTTAAGTTGCGACATTCACCCCCCCTGTGTCGCCATTTCGGTCCAACACAAAGGCTCCGACCAAAATAGATCGAACTCCTCGCAATCACTACACCACTGCTCTGTTGGTTATCAACCGTGCCGAACACGGTTGACCTCGCCAAGAAGGCTATCTCCTGCAAGCGAATCGAGAACACAAGCAAGAGAGTTCAAGATGTAAGATGAAATTGTATTGCAAATAAAGTTTAAGTTCACAAGTTGGGGTTCCTCAACCGAACATGCGGTGAAACTGCTAAGCAAAATAATCTCTTAAGAAAAATCCAAGGAAAACTAAAGGGGTGCGACCTCCTTAAATAGGGGAGGGGAGAGCCGCACATATCTAATGAAAAGAGGTGTGGTACTTTTCATGTTTACTGTTCACGTGGCTGTGGTACTGTTCACGTGAACAATACCGCCCCAAATAGCCTAAATTACAAGGCCCTCGGCCCACTTTGACTCGGACTGGAAAAGTGATGTGTCTTCTTTCATAGTTTTTGATCTGCTCGGATGGAGTTTGGAGGTGAGACTAGATCCATTTGAAAGTAGACTCCAAGAGCTTTCCAACGAGTACTCACGGGCCCTGAGAAGCCTTTCGGATCAAACGTTATGGCCATTTGAAGTAGACGCTGTTACAAAGGCCGAATATGAATCAAACTCACGAACAGGACTTAGATTGCGCTTGACGGATCCACTTCTACACTTGAGCTCGCGTGGTTCTTCACCATGGTTCCTAAGGACAATTAAATCATCACAAGAATTAAGTAGTATGCCATTCTTTGAAACATTTGTATGTAAACTTAGGAACGCATTCACCTGATGGTTAAGTTGAAACATCATAGTTTTAGTTTGTTGAGTTTGTTGTGGAGTTGGCACAGTTGTATCTATGGAAAGGATGTCCTCATCATCCTCCCCTTCTTGAATTGGAGTCGTACTCGACTCAAGCTCATCTTCCGCGCCCAAGCAAGGTCGCAAATATGCAATGTTAAAGATGGGGCTAACCCCAAAATCTGCAGGCAAATCTAACTTATATGCATTATCATTAATACGTTCAAGCACTCTAAAAGGACCATCTGCACGAGGCATGAGTTTAGACTTTCTCAATTCAGGAAACCGTTCTTTACGCAAGTGTAACCACACAAGATCACCAGGTTCAAAAGTAATATGCCTGCATCCTTGACTACCAGCAACTTTATATTTAGCATTCATAATCTCAATGTTCTCTTTAGTTGTCTCATGCATCTTACGTATCAAATTAGCACGTTGTTGCGCATCAAAATTGACCTTCTCAGAAGCTGGAAGAGGCAACAAGTCGATAGGTGCATGAGGTATGAAACCATAAACAATCTCAAAAGGGCATTTCTTTGTGGTAGAATGCAGCGAACGATTATAAGCAAATTCCACATGAGCCAAACATTCCTCCCACATTTTTAAGTTCTTTTTAAGCACAGCTCTAAGCATAGTAGACAATGTTCTATTGACTATCTCAGTTTGTCCATCGGTTTGGGGATGACAAGTAGTGGAAAATAACAGCTTAGTTCCCAACTTACCCCACAAGGTTCTCCAAAAATGACTAAGAAATTTAGCATCACGATCTGAAACTATCGTATTCGGAATACCATGCAAGCGAACAATTTCCTTAAAGAACAAATCAGCAACATTTGTAGCATCATCACTTTTATGACATGTTATAAAATAAGTCATCTTAGAGAATCTATCCACGACAACAAAAATACTATCCCTCCCCTTCTTTGTTCTAGGAAGCCCTAAAACAAAGTCCATAGAAATATCTTCCCAATGTATGCTTGGAACAGGAAGAGGCATGTATAAACCATGAGGATTAAGTCGTGACTTAGCTTTTTGGCACATGGTGCAGCGGGCAATGAAGCGTTCGACGTCACGCCTTATCTTTGGCCAATAAAAGTGGTGGAACAGAATGTCCTCGGTCTTCTTCACGCCGAAGTGGCCCATCAATCCTCCTCCATGCGCCTCCTGTAACAACAAAAGACGAACAGAACCAGCAGGAATGCATAGCTTGCTAGCACGGTATATGAACCCATCATGCACAACAAATTTATTCCAACCCTTTCCCTCTTGACAATTTAGCAACACATCTTTAAAATCAGCATCATGCACATATTGCTCCTTTATTGTCTCTAACCCAAAGATTTTGAAGTCAAGTTGTGAAATCATGGTATATCTCCTAGACAATGCATCAGCTATCACATTTTCTTTGCCCTTTTTATATTTAATGACATAGGGAAAAGATTCAATAAACTCAATCCACTTAGCATGTCTACGATTTAGGTTGTTTTGATTTCGAATATGTTTTAAGGATTCATGATCAGAATGTATTACAAGCTCTTTGGGCCATAAATAATGTTGCCATATTTCCAAAGTTCGAACTAGAGTATATAATTCTTTATCATAGGTAGAATAGTTCAAACTAGAACCACTTAATTTTTTACTAAAGTAAGCAACATGTTTTTCTTCTTGAATTAACACACCCCCAAGACCTATGCCACTAGCATCACATTCTAATTCAAAAGTCTTGCTGAAATCAGGAAGTTGAAGCAAAGGGGCGTGTGTTAACTTATCTTTGAGAATGTCGAAAGCTTGTTGGTGTTTGGTGGCCCAAGTAAAAGGAACACCCTTCTTTGTAAGCTCATTCGGTGGTGCAGCGAGGGTGCTGAAATCCCGAACAAAACGCCGATAGAAACCAGCGAGCCCAAGAAAACTCCGGACTTATGTGACCGTTTTAGGAGGCGGCCAACTCTGGATAGCGATGATCTTGGCTTGATCAATTTCAATGCCCTGTGGAGTAACAACATAGCCAAGAAAAGAGACTCGATCCATGCAAAAGGTGCACTTCTCAAGGTTACCAAACAAACGTGCATCTTTCAAGGCATTAAAAACAGCACGTAAATGATCCAAATGTTCTTCATATGACTTGCTATAGATTAAAATATCATCAAAATATACCACCACAAATTTCCCAATGAAAGCACGCAAAACTTCGTTCATCAAACGCATGAAAGTGCTAGGTACATTAGTTAAACTAAAAGGCATCACTAACCACTCATATAGCCCGAACTTAGTTTTAAATACCGTTTTCCATTCATCTCCCAATTTCATTCTAATCTGATGGTACCCACTACGCAAGTCTATCTTTGTGAAAAGAATAGAACCACTCAACTCATCCAGCATGTCGTCTAACCTAGGAATAGGATGACGATACCGTATTGTGATATTATTAATGACTCTACAATCAACACACATACGCCAACTACCATCTTTCTTAGGAACCAAGGACTAAGGCTTTCCCGTACGTACCCTCGGTCCAAAAGATCTTGGATTTGTCGCTGAATTTCCTTAGTCTCCTCCGGATTGGTCCTATACGCCGCACGGTTTGGCAAAGTCACTCCTGGAATTAAGTCAATTTGGTGTTTAATCCCTCTAATAGGTGGCAGCCCCGGGGGTATCTCAGCTGGAAACACATCCTTATATTCCTGCAAAAGGTTAGTAACAGCAGACGGCAAAGAGCTAGATACATCTTCAAGTGAAAATAAAGCATCTTTGCATATCAAAGCATATCATGGCATATCATCATGACAGATCTCAGCAAGATCAGATTTGGTTACAAGCATGACACAACCCTTTAATTTAATTCCCTCGGTACTAGAACTAGGTGTCAACTTCTCTTTTTTAGGTGGGAAAACATTCTTCACTACTTGCTAATTTTCAGATTCAGGTTCAAGTTCTTTCTTCTTATTTTCAGCTAGCTCTTTATCACAATTAACAATTTCAGTAGGTGTCAAAGGTAGCAAGTTATTTTCTTTCCTTTGTGCACAAGAGAGTACTTATTACTTCTACCATGATGAGTTGCATCGGTATCAAATTCCCATGGACGACCTAATAATAGTGAGCATGCTTGCATATGTACTATGTCAAAATCAGCAACATCATGATAGGAACCAATGGAAAAATGCACTCTCGCAGATTGTGTTACCTTCACCTTACCGCTGTTGTTGAACCATTGAATGTGGTATGGGTGAGGATGTGCACATGTGGTCAAGCCAAGCTTCTTGACCAATCCCGAATCCACCAAATTATTGCAGCTCCCGCCATCAATTATAACACAAACACGACAATCCTTGACGATGAGGAACATCTGAAACAAATTATGACGTTGTAGCTTCTCTTCTTGCTCTCTTTGAGTGCTCAGTACTCGCTGCACAATTATGGTTCTGTAATACGCCGTAGCAGCGGCACCTAAAATCTCCTCACCATCACTGTCTGTCTCATGATCATCACCATTGCCTACAAGGTTAGCTGCAAGAACATATTCATCCTCAACATCACTAGCACTTACATAACCACCATCTTCTGTCGTAATGTACGCCCGCTGACTTGGGCAATCTCTCATGACGTGGCCCATCCCTTTACAACGGTGGCACACAATGCCCGTCGTACGGCCCGTGGAAGCAACCGATGAAGAGCTCTTTGCTGGTGCTTGCACACTAGTAGATTTGCTCGTCTCGGATGCACGTGATGGTGGCGGAGGTGCTGCTGAACGCGCCCTACTCACAGAGGGGGCAGCAGCTCGAAAAACAGGAGGTGGGGCTGTCTTAGCTTACCCAGGCGTCGATCTTGATGTAGACGTACTTCCAAAGTTGCTCCTTATCCTTTGTTGCCTACCCTGCAATTTCTGCCAAACAAGCAAGCTGGAACAATCTATTGATATTGTTATACTCTTTGTAATCAATTATGTTCTGAATTTCACGCATTAAGCCCCCATAAAAACGAGCCATCTTATCCTCCTCATGCTCTTCAACATTACAACGCAACATGCCTATTTATAGTTCTTGATAATATTCCTCGACAGATCTATTACCTTGGTTTAAGCACTGCAATTTCTTACGCATTTCACGTTTAAAAGCAGGAGGAACAAATCTAGCACGTGTAGCTACCTTCAATCTATCCCATGTATCAGATGTTAAACCAGAATTAACTACTTGAGTCCACCAAATGATAGCAAAATCTTTAAATTCACTAGTGGCTTGTCTCACTCTATGCACTTCAGGAACTAGATGGGTATTAAATTTTTGTTCAACTGTCATCTCCCAATCTAGATAAGTTTCAGCATCATAAGTACCCGCAAAACATGGTATGGTAAATTTGACTTTAGCAAATGGATCATCATTAGCACGAGCATTGTGATGCTAAAAATTTTATCTCCCATACCGTGACAGTTTTGATGTGGGCGGTGTCGTGGGTGTGCATCTTGGGCAGCAAATGCAGCACCGGCGTCGCCGTTTTGTCTCTCATTATCATCTCCCTCCTCACGATCTTAGCTTGCATTGTAATCATACTCTCGTCCATTGTTTGGTGGTTGATTCACCATTCTTTCAAGGCGTGCAATACTCTCATTGATGGAGCGCTGCATTGTATCCAGCTTCCTATCGATGTCCTCGGTAATGGTAGCGCGTTGTTCATCCAAAAGCGTCATGAGCTCTCACTTTAAAACACACTCTTGCGCATCAGACGTCTCACCTGCCATGGTTAGTAGAAAACAAAGGACAACACAAATGTATTATCCCTATCAAATACTAGGTGATGGAAAGTGGAATCATACACTCTCAAGCGTCTTACCACACTCTCACAAGTGTTCTTAGCAATGCAGCAGGTGGTACAACCGGTGGCTGGTTCATGACACCGTGTCGAGCGTGGGTACGATTGCAAGAGGGAACCTGTTCTAATCAAGAGTAGGTGGAGCTTGGAAGGCACAATATGGTAGCAAAAGGATCAGCAATAATTAGTTCAGTAAATGCAAGTTGAAAGTTTGTTCAAAGGATTCATGAAAAGTTGCTGATCCTAGCCTAATCACAGTTAGCCAATCAAGCCCTATGCAAGGAAGTGTATGTACGCACACGCAACGAACAATGTGACTTGATGTAAGCAAAGGAGAACCTCACAACAAGTACTAGGAAAGACGCTAGCCCACTACTCAAACTTCTTTCTATGGGCACAAGATTATTCGCGCGATGTAGAGCACAAAACAGCGATATCGGTAAAACGCGAACAGCCCTCTAGATTGAGCAGATACAACAGCTAGTCTCAAACGATAAAAAGGAAGAGTTTTATATGGCTTATATATACTCGTTTGAAAGGTTTCGATGAAATCAACAACTTTCTCAACTGGACGAACCCCAAATTCCGAAGGGAAGACCAAAAAATCACCAAAGATAGAAAACCAAAATCTTGCGATGCAATTTCAAGGCTAAAGATGGCCGATTTTGGGGGTCTTGGAGGGTCATTTTTTTGGATCGGGCTCATCGTTAGCTTTCCAGTGAGTGCAAGAACGTCGAAAACAGACACCGTATGCAAAAGTTATACCCGTTTTATTGAAGGTGTGTCGGAAACGGACTCGAATTCGTTTCGGCTTCAATTGAAACTGCTATAACTTTTGATCCTTGGCCGAAATTACTCAAAATTTTTTCTGGAGGCTTTTGGATGTATGAAACACAGCTCCACCAATTTTCACTATTTTTGGCGAAGGTTTGATGCATTTTCCAAATTTCGGCAAAGATGGACTCTTTCCTTTTTTTCTTTCCTTTTTTTCTTTCCTTTTTCTCTCTCTTTTCTCTCTTTTTTTCTCTGTTTTTTTTAAACAACCGAAATCAACTCTCTCTCTCTCTTTTTCTGAGTCCGAAACCCTAATTTTTTTTTGCAGGGGATCGCGGCAATGGTTGGCGGGGGTCACGGCAATGGTTGACAGCGCATGGGGTGGCAAGTTATGTTATCAACGTTACTAATTACTTAGTGTTGTAAAACCAGCATCGGCCAACATACAGTTACCGGGCCGCATAGCATGGAGACCTAATGCATTTGCAAGGGCGAATGCATATGGGAGTTTTGTGTGATTACTCGAATTAAGGCATTCGACGAAAGTATTATGGTCTTTTCTAGTGATGACATGGTTCTTTGTGTAGGATGCTAGAATGATATGCATATGGAAATAGAAGGGGTATCATTTTTGTTACATTTGTTTAAATAGAAGGCGTTTCCTGGAAGCAACATGTTGGTTTGCATGAAGTTCGTCTATTTTTTTGGGATTCAAAACTTAAATTACAAAATACGATATGAGTAGGTTTTTGGTTCTATGCCATCGGTTAAACCTCAAATTCTTGAAATGCCATAAAAAAAATGTATAATTATCAACGTGCAATCGGTCTGTCCTGGCTGCTTCTTCTTCGGTGGTTAGTGGGCCTTGTTTTCTCTGGCCGCCCGGCCCAATAGCAACCAGCTTCCCTTTCGTCCATCGCTCTCCCCACTCCCCCCTACCGTCGCCGCCCGCCGCCGCCGAATGGATCGGACGGCGCCGCTCGATCCCGAACTGGTTCTCAGGGGGGGCATGGGCGCGTACCGCGGTCCGGTGCGGCCGGTGGGCAGCGCCGGCGCTGGTGCGGCGGGGGAGACGATGCTGCTGTGGGCCCTTGGCCAGCCCACGGCGCACCGCCACAACGCCTTCGTCCGCCACGCCGCGCACTCCCTCACCCTTGACGCCTGCGGGCGGCGCCTCTCCCTGCTCCAGTCGCCCTCGTCCATGGCCACTCCCGGCGTGACCGGTGCCGTTGTCTGGGACAGCGGCGTCGTCCTCGCCAAGTTCCTGGAGCACGCCGCCGATTCCCACCTCCTCCTCCTCCGCGGCGCGCGGGCAGTCGAGCTCGGCGCAGGCTGTGGCGTTGTTGGGTGGGTACCTCCGATTTCATTGGTCACAAATCTGACGCTCTTGCCTTGACAAAACTTACTACTGAATGCTTATACTCCGTCTTGGTAAATTCATGGCAACCCACCAAAACTGAAGTTAGATTTTTTTTGCACCAATTTTTTTTGTTAAATAGTGTAGACTAAATCATAAATAAAATGCTATGGCGTAATTGAGAAATTTCGATATTTGACACTGAATACGTGCGCCTCTCAACTTTTAACCCCTAATTCGCACGCCTTTGGAAATTTAACCCTTTCACTGCGAATTCTTTTGATTCAAGGGATTCTTCATATTTTCTCTCCTTTTTTATTTTGACACTTGTCACTGCGAAAATGAAGAGAATCTCTTGAATCAAAAGAATTCGTAGTGACAGGGTTAAATTTCCAAAGGCGTGCGAATTGAGGGTTAAAAGTTGAGAGGCGCACGTATTCAGTGTCATATATCGAAATTTCTCGGCGTAATTTCAGAAATGTGATAAACTTGAGTCGAGAAGTGCTTCTATGCTTTTCTCTCTAACAAGAGTAGTACTAATCTTAAAGTAAAAAAAAGAGGTAAGTAACATCTATCCACTATTCATCATACTTTAAAAATTATGTAAATCACTATTAAGGAAAGCATAGAAGCATCTTCCACTTCAGTTTACTTTAGCTGTGTGATGGCTAATCTTCAACGTAATACTACACAGTTTTACAAGGATACATACCCATACACCTACTGTGAAACGCCGATGTTTCACAAGTTCACATATTCTATCCTTGACTGCATGTTACAATGCTTTTGGCGAAGGGCTATGTTTGTATTTACACATGTCTCCTCTAATTGTAGATGTGTTGCAGCTCTTCTCGGCGCCAATGTGATTCTCACTGACCTCCCTGACCGCCTCAAGCTGCTGAGGAAGAATGTCGAGCTTAATGTGGGGGACGCTCATGTTCGGGGCTCAGCTCGGGTCACTGAACTTGTATGGGGTGATGATCCTGATCCTGAATTTCTTCAACCACCACCAGAATTCGGTAAGGATAATAACTATGGTAATGTCAACTTCCACTCAAAACTTCAGATTATTGACATATTATGATTATTTTAATATTTTCTAATGTTCAAATTTAACATCGGCAGCTTATATGTGATTTAGTTTCTGTAGACCAATGGTCATTCATATCAACTGTCTAAGTGTGATATGTCGCCTTGCATTGTAACACCAGGCAGGCTGTAAAATGTTGAATAACTCTGCCTCCTCTTACCTGTTTCAGTACTAGGCTCAGACGTAATTTATAGCGAGGAAGCAGTACATGATCTGTTAGTCACCCTGAACCAACTTTCAGGACAGCATACAACAATATTACTGGCTGGAGAACTCCGGAATGGTAAGACCTTTAACTAGGGCGTTTTTTTTTACTTGAACGCACATGTTTCACAAACTGCACTGTCATGTATATGCATTGCTGATGTAAAAGCTAGCACCTGTTATTCCAACTTATGAATCTACTACTTTCATGAATTACATTAGATGTTGTGTTGGAGTGCTTCTTGGAGGCAGCAATGGAGGACTTCCTCATTGGATGCATCGAGCAAGGTCAATGGCACCCTGATTTCTGCAGTAACCGTGTGGCCCTATTCATCTTGGCGAAGAAACCAGGGAGCACAGAGCAAGACCTTGGTTCATAATCAGATGTCTTGAGCGAAGCAAGATACCTTGAACTGGAAATGTACCCAGCTTTGTGGTAATAATAGAAGATGATACTAGTTTAGTTTCTTGGTAGTGTAAGTTGCGCTGTTGTGAAAGAAAGGGGGATGATCTCCTTCAGCAGGTGTTTTTTCTTTTTTTGAAAAATACATGGCATAACATTTGGATTGAACTGCCACCAATAATGTTCATCCCAATGCTGGGACGGATTTTGCAGGTTGTTGCTTACTGCAAACAAAGGGCTTTTCCAGTTAGTATTACATGTGAGTTTGTGACTAGCAATGACAGAGTCAAGAATTCGTGAAAGGGGCAGCGCCCAATGTAATAAAACTCAAGTACGAAGAGTTCTCAACTTTGAATTAGTAAACAGTGGTGAAACTAGCCGATAGTTCTTCTTGTTCTTTCATATTCCACATAATTTTCTGGGATTTTAACTAGCGACCTATGGGTTGAGCTTCAAGATCCCACTATCTAAAAAAAGAGCAACTAATGGCAGCCATTGCAACCAAAGTCAGGCGTCCTTGAGTTGGCATCAGCAAAGGTTTTGTGAAACTTGTTGACTGCAATGCATGTAGGCTATGTGCCCCTTGCGTCAATATAACCGGGGAGCATATACGGTGAAAACCATAATTGTTGCCCCAAACTAGAAGAGGGAAATGAAAAACAGTTCACCAACAGTTGGGCCATAGGTCCACCTGCCGGGTTCACCTGTTAGTAGGCTGTCAGACGGCAACTAAAACAAAAACATACAAACCCCTCCTTATTTTCACGTGATCAATTTTTACACTTCTTTTAAAACAAATGCTGGAGTTTTCTATATTTTTCTTAACAGTGATTTCTATGATTTTTAAAACATGATGAATAGTTACTTATTTCTTTATGTACTCTGAAGTTAGTATTACTCTTATTAGAGAGATTTTTTTAGATAATGGTAGATTAAACAACCGGCTTCTTCCTTCAAGAAGGAATCAGGCCACAAGTTCAACACAGGAGAACACCACACACCAGCTGACCAAAACATCCAAGGCAGCACAAAGCCAGTTTTTAACCAAAGACTAAACACTAAGTCTAAGAGCACAAGGCCATCCGAAAAAAGCAGAGCATTGCAGAGCCGCAGTCTCTAGCTTCCGGCACCCTTGGACAAGAAACCTCTTCATGTCTTCACTCCTTTGTAAAAGCCCCCACTGCCGCAGCCAATGCATTACTCTGAACACGACCTGTAAAATAGATTTTGGATTGCATTTGTCAAATACCAGTTCATTTCTAGTAAGCCAAATCGACCAGCACAAAGCAGCAGCTCCTGTAAGCAACAAGCTTCTAAATTCTCTCCCACTTTGTTTGTGCCAAGCACCAAAAATGTTCCGTATACTTGTTGGCGGTTTTAAACCAAGCACCATATGGATAGCACGCCACAAGGTCTTGGCCATCACACAGTCGAAAAAAAGATGCTGAATATTCTCTAGTTTAGAGCAAAAACAGCAATTTGGGTTGCCCCTCCAATTTCTTTTAGCTAAATTATCCTTTGTTAGAATCACCCCCCACCTTAGAAACCACGAAAAGATCTTAACCTTTAATGGAATTCTAAGACGCCAAATGTCCTGAGACACTTTGATCCCATTGTTTAATAGGTACACATACATGGATTTGACTGAGAACATTCCATTAGAATGCAGAGTCCCAGCAAAAAGAGTCCCTGCCATCATGTAAATTAATACTCGCAATCCTACCAATTAAGTCCTGCCAATCAAACAACTTGTTTCCCACTAACGCTCTTCTGAAGGCGATGTTAATTGGTATCGACCGAAGAACTTCAGCTACCGTAGACTGCTTCCTACGAGCAATATTGTATAGGGATGGATAGACCTCTTTCAAAGGAACCCCCCCTATCCAACGATCCTCCCAAAACCTGATTTGGGAGCCATCCGAGACCTTGAATCTTCCTAATCTCAGAAACTGCTCTTTTACCCCCATAAGACCCATCCAAAAGTGAGAGTCTCCCGGTTTCTTGGTCACTTGAGATAAAGGCTTATTTTTAATATACTTGTTTCTAATAAGTTCTTGCCAAATACCATCTTCATTCAAAAGCTTGAACAACCATTTACTAAGTAGACATTTGTTTTGGATTTCCAGGTTCTGGATGCCAAGGCCCCCCTGTTCCTTAGGTTGGCAAATAATAGGCCATCTAACTAACCTATATTTTTTTCTTGTGTTGATCATTTTGCCAGAAAAACCGAGATCTAAAATTGTCGTAGGGATGGCCCCCACCTAAACCCAGCAGGCCTGGTAGGAGATTATAAGGCCCAGAATAGGCCATGTGTAATGACATAACTGCCCTTAGAGGGGATAAACGGATGTAAGGGTATAACTGTAAAAACACTCCTCGCGTGTATGTATATATACGAGCAAGCCATGGGGAGGACCCAGGCCATTACACTTATCTTCATTACTCTCCACTACCATCTCTCTCTCTGTTTGGTCTGTAGCCACAACAGTTGGCGCCGTCCGTGGGGAGGACGAAGACAAGCCTGAAGACCGAAGAAAAAGATGGCACCGAAAAAAGCTTCCTCAGCGGCGGCGAAGGGAAAGAAGGCGGCCGGGCCGGAGCGTCGTATGGGTACCAGAGCTTCGGCATCGGCAGCGGCGGACGCGGGTGGCGAGGCAGGCGCGGTGGCCGGAGACGTCGACGTCCGCGCGGTGACGACCAACCCCGTCACCGGCACAGCGACGACCAACCCCGCCACCGGCGCTGCGAGGACGGACCCGGCGGTCGAAGACGTCGACACGGGTGCGGCGACAACCGACCCCGCCGACGCGACGACAGCCGACCTCGCCGCTCCCACTGCAACCCTCGCCGGCGGTGCGGACCGGGCGGTCCGAGGTAGCCACGACGGAGCAACTGGCAGCTCGGGCCCCCGCGACGCGGTCGTCCCCGCGCCGACCCGCCCGTCGGAAGCACCGGCGACCCCGCCCGCACCGGGGATGGAAAGCGCCCTGCTGGCGGCTCTCAACGCATTCCAGCGGGAGCTGGCGGACCTTCGCGGAGCCGTCAGAGATATACAAGAGGCTCGGAGTCAGCCGGCTGCGCCAGCAATCGCGTCCGAGCCCGCGCCGGAAAGGGCGGACAGTCGCGAAGCCCCCACGTCCAGCCGCGTGCCGCTGCGACGCGTGGATCCGGAGTCCCCGCCCTCGGCGGGGCTGCAGCAGGCGGCATGGCCCGAAGACTTCAAGTTCCCTAGCGCCATCGACTCGTATAAAGGCGACACGGACCCCCGTGAGTTCGTGCGCATATACGAAACCGCGATCGAGGCCGCGGGCGGAGATGACACCACGAAGGCAAAGGGACTCCCCCTCGCGCTACAAGGAGTGGCGCTCTCTTGGTTTTTTACCATAGAGCCGGGCTCCATCTACGCGTGGGAGCAGCTCCGCGTCCGCCTCCACAACAACTTCCAAGGAAACTACGTCGACCGGGTCGATGCGGACCAGCTCTTTGCCGTGAAGCAAAAACCCTCGGAGAAGCTCCGGGACTACTTCAAACGCTTCGCCAAGATTCGATGTCAAGTGAAGGACGTCAACGAGACCACCATCGTCAATGCAGCCATACAGGGCCTTCGTCCGGGCCCGATGGCTGAGTACAATGCGCGCAAGCCGATCAAGACGGTGGCGAAGCTCTTCGACAAGATGGAAGAATATGCCAGGGCGGAGGAAGACGCGCGGCGAAGGCAAGGTGACGACTCCGACACTAACCAGGCCGGAACCTCGGCAAAAACCGAAGATCCGTCGAAGGGCGGCTCTTCGAAGGGAAAGCGTAAGCAGGAGTCGTCCAGGGACGCGTCCGACCGCAGGGACAACTCGCATAAGGAGTTGTCGGATCAGCCCAAGCGCAGCCAGCAAAGGTCGAGGCGAAACCAGTACGTCCTCGACATCGAAGGCGGGTCCGACGAGGGTGCTCCAGCGGGCCGAGGCGGCCGGGGGCGCCGTGGCCGGGGGCGCGGCCGTGGCAGGGGCCGCGACGATAAGGGTCGTGGAGACTACGACGACCAGCATCAGGGACTGTGGTGCTTAGTCCACGGCCGCGGCAATCATGATACCCGTAACTGCACCTCCATCGCGGCGCTCCGCGACAGCGTCGCTAGGGATAGGAACCCGGAGCCGCGCCCGCCTGCGGTGGCCCACGTCCAATTCCCATACGAGGCCCCCATGCAGGTACAGGCGCAGGGGATGCAGGTACAGGCGCAGGGAATGCAACCCCAGGAAGGCACCTTGCGGATCCAAGCTCACGTACAGCAGCCTCGGGAGGGCCTCCTGTCGTTGCAGGCCCCGGACGCAACCTACCGCAGGGTCATTAATGTCATATCCGCGGCTCTGCGCTGGAATTCGCCTCGGCGCGACAGCAGAAGGCCTACGCGCGAAGACTACATCACGTGGCGGCATACCCAGCGCAAGCACCGCCGGAATGGGCGCGGCACGAGGTTACGTTCACACCTGATGACGCCGAAGGTGTGGACTTCCCTCATCAGGACCCCCTGGTCATCCGGGTCACCATCGCGGGATGCGACGTGGGGCGCGCCTTGGTGGACGGGGGTAGTTCCGCGAACGTATTGTTTGCGGCGGCCTTCGACCAGATGGGGATCCCTCGAAGCTGCCTAGGGCCCTCGGGAATCTCGCTGCAGGGCTTCGGGGGACAGCCCCTGCGGGCGCTGGGCCAGATCGGCCTTCAAGTCTCCTTCGACCGAGATGACAATGTGCGGACCGAAGAGGCCACCTTCGACGTGGTCGACCTCCCGTATCCCTACAATGCCATACTGGGGCGCCCAATCCTCAACTCCTTCGGCGCGGTACCACATCACGGCTATCTGTGCACGAAGATCCCGGGTCCCCGGACCGTCATCACCGTCCGAGGTGACCAGGATATGGCTCGGCGCATCGAGCCAGGCACCAGATGCCCGCGTCGCGAAGCCCAGCGCCGCTCTTAGAGCCGGCGCCACAACGCGGAGGTCCGTGGGGTCGTCCATAGGCGCCTGCGTGGGCCCTGCAGATGTCTAGCGACTAGAGGCTGCGGCAGCACCAAGGGCAAACGGTCAGTATATTCACCCTTTGTAGTCGCTCACCCGCGCAAACGGGGATATAATGAAGATCGCCGTTTGCCGTTAATTTTTCTTCGTCACATACAAGCACGCGGTGAGGGCGCGCGCCCCCGCAGTAAAACCAAAGACGCACGTTCGCGTGTGCACTCGCCGTTGCCAGGGTGGGCGGGACTGAGTATAAACGAAAGACGCATGTTCGCGTGTGCACTCGCCGTTGCCAGGGTGGGCGGGACTGAGTATAAACCAAAGACGCACGTTCGCGTGTGCACTCGCCGTTGCCAGGGTGGGCGGGACTGAGTATAAACCAAAGACGCACGTTCGCGTGTGCACTCACCGTCGCCAAGGTGACGGGACTGAGTATAAACAAAATACGCACCGGGGGGACGCCCTCGCGCGCGCAAGTCTCCGGACTATAAAGAAGACGTAGCGTCGAGCCTAGCTCCGCACGCAATAGTCCACGGACTCTAAATAAGACGTAGCGTCGAGCCTAGCTCCGCACGCACAAGTCTCCGGACTATAAAAAAGACGTAGCGTCGAGCCTAGCTCCGCACGCAATAGTCCACGGACTCTAAATAAGACGTAGCGTCGAGCCTAGCTCCGCACGCACAAGTCTCCGGACTATAAAGAAGACGTAGCGTCGAGCCTAGCTCCGCACGCAATAGTCCACGGACTCTAAATAAGACGTAGCGTCGAGCCTAGCTCCGCACGCGCGAGTCTCCGGACTATAAAGAAGACGTAGCGTCGAGCCTAGCCCCGCACGCAATAGTCCACGGACTCTAAATAAGACGTAGCGTCGAGCCTAGCTTCGCACGCGCGAGTCCCCGGACTATAAAGAAGACGTAGCGTCGAGCCTAGCCCCGCACGCAATAGTCCACGGACTCTAAATAAGACGTAGCGTCGAGCCTAGCTCCGCACGCAATAGTCCACGGACTCTAAATAAGACATAGCGTCGAGCCTAGCTCCGCACGCACAAGTCTCCGGACTATAAAGAAGACGTAGCGTCGAGCCTAGCTCCGCACGCAATAGTCCACGGACTCTAAATAAGACGTAGCGTCGAGCCTAGCTCCGCACGCGCGAGTCTCCGGACTATAAAGAAGACGTAGCGTCGAGCCTAGCCCCGCACGCAATAGTCCACGGACTCTAAATAAGACGTAGCGTCGAGCCTAGCTCCGCACGTGCGAGTCCCCGGACTATAAAGAAGACGTAGCGTCGAGCCTAGCCCCGCACGCAATAGTCCACGGACTCTAAATAAGACGTAGCGTCGAGCCTAGCTCCGCACGCGCGAGTCCCCGGACTATAAATTAGACGTAGCGTCGAGGTTCGCCTCCGCACGCAATAGTCCACGGACTCTAAACAAGACGTAGCGTCGAGCCTAGCCCCACACGCAATAGTCCACGGACTCTAAATAAGACGTAGCGTCGAGCCTAGCTCCGCACGCGCGAGTCCCCGGACTATAAAGAAGACGTAGCGTCGAGGTTCGCCTCCGCACGCAATAGTCCACGGACTCTAAACAAGACGTAGCGTCGAGCCTAGCTCCGCACGCACAAGTCTCCGGACTATAAATAAGACGTAGCGTCGAGCCTAGCTCCGCACGCGCGAGTCTCCGGACTATAAAGAAGACGTAGCGTCGAGCCTAGCCCCGCGCGCAATAGTCCACGGACTCTAAATAAGCCGTAGCGTCGAGCCTAGCTCCGCACGCGCGAGTCCCCCGACTATAAAGAAGACGTAGCGTCGAGGTTCGCCTCCGCACGCAATAGTCCACGGACTCTAAACAAGACGTAGCGTCGAGCCTAGCTCCGCACGCGCGAGTCCTCGGACTATAAAGAAGACGTAGCGTCGAGGTTCGCCTCCGCACGTAATAGTCCACGGACTCTAAATAAGACGTAGCGTTGAGCCTAGCTCCGCACGCACAAGTCTCCGGACTATAAAAAAAGACGTAGCGTCGAGCCTAGCTCCGTACGCGCGAGTCCCCGGACTATAAAGAAGACGTAGCGTCGAGGTTCGCCTCCGCACGCAATAGTCCACGGACTCTAAACAAGACGTAGCGTCGAGCCTAGCTCCGCACGCGCGAGTCCCCGGACTATAAAGAAGACGTAGCGTCGAGGTTCGCCTTCGCACGCAATAGTCCACGGACTCTAAACAAGACGTAGCGTCGAGCCTAGCTCCGCACGCGCGAGTCTCCGGACTATAAAGAAGACGTAGCGTCGAGCCTAGCTCCGCACGCCCCAGTCTACGGACTTTGAATAAGACGCAGCGTCGAGGTCCGCCTCCGCACGCGCGCGTCTCCGGACTATAAAGAAGACGTAGCGTCGAGCCTAGCTCCGCACGCCCCAGTCTACGGACTTTAAATAAGACGCAGCGTCGAGGTTCGCCTCCGCACGCGCGCGTCTCCGGACTATAAAGCGAGGCAAACCGCGGAGGTCCGCCTCCGCACACGTCAGTCTGTGGACTGTCCGTTCTAAGGAATCCTGGCGCAACCACTTTGCGAACGGTGGTATCCACACACAGCGCATATCCTAAAATGCCAGGCAGTTTGCACATCGGAAAAATCACATGTACAAAGGTTCGGCAGCACCCCGACCACTCTACGCTGCTACCCTGCGGGTTCGTCCTTAACACGAGCTAAAGCTGGGGCTTCGCTCGAAGAAGGTCGGCTCGCCCAAAAGTCAAGCGACTCTTCGACCCTTCGCCAGCGTCGAAGGCGCCACCGGGTTGAAAGGTCGACCGCCCGAAGCTGGTCCCAGGAAGGAAGCTGCCCGGGATACAGGCGAGAGTCAGCATGCATGCAGAAAGTGTGCGCTTTATTAAGCAAAAGCAAGGGACAGTACAACGCACGCCTACACCCAGGCGTCGCGGCATCAGACCTGCGGGTTCCCGGCGCCTTCGGAGGGCCCAGCACCGCCATCATCGCGTCGAGGGACCCCGTCCAGAAATTGGCCGAGGCTCCCCGTCCCGTAGAGCGACTTCCGGAGCTCGATCCATACAGCTTCCGCCCCGACGGGACCCCAGATCCGGTCGCAGAAGGGCCCAAGGGCACGGCGAGTGGAGCGGACGGCGCCGGACATTACTCCGGCCCCGCCAGGCATCTCCAGCTGGGGGTCATTCAGCCCGGCGACATGCGTACAGCCGCAGTGCTGGAGGAGCGCGCACACCAAGCAGGCCGAAGTGTACGCGCAGTGGGTGCCGAAGGACGTCGCCGCATCGCGCGCGACGTTGGCGGCATCCCCGATCCAGCGGAGCGCCCGAGACAGCTCCTCCGGACCGAAGGCGCGTCCCGGGACCTCCGCCACCAGCCCTTGAAGATGACTCTCCAGTGCTTGCATGGCGTCCCAGGCAATCACCGAGGCGTCGCCCAGCGTCCGGTTGCGCTCCGCTAGAGCCAAGGCAAGTTCGCATTTCTCCTTCTCTAGCGCGCCGACCTGCTCCAGGAGCCCGTCCCGCTCCGCCGCGAACCTCTGATCAGCAGTTGCTGCGGCTGATTCCTGCGCCGATGCAACAAGCCCCTCGGCGTGCGCCCTCGCTTCGGCGCATTCCGCTTCCAGCTGGCGGATGCGGGCGTCCTGGGCAGAGTGGGCGCCAGAGGCTTCGCGCAGCTCCCCCTCGGCGGCCCGCAGCCTATCCTCGAGCGCTTTTTGGCTACGAGCATAGGCCGCTTGCAGGGCCTGCCCCAGCACGAGCGTCTGTAGAAGGGAAAAGACTTAGCGAACTCAGCTAAACTCGGGCGTGGTCGCATGAGTACTTACCCTCACCCCGGACACCTCGAAAGCATCCGCGAGGCGCTCCGCACCGTAGGCCTGCAGCACTTGCGGGTCGACGCTCGTGGCCGCGTCATTTACAATCCCGCGCCACGCCCTCAGCGCCTCCGGAGGCGGCACGAAGTCCGCAGGGCTCACATACTCAGGGGCCCCGTGTTCCGTCGGGTGCTCCCCCTCCGGAATGAGCAACGCTGCAAACAAGGATACGGGCGATAACCCCAAGGCATAAAAGCATACACCAGAGTAAGCTAAGTCACCATACCTTCGGTAGCAGAAGAAATGGTCCCGCCGTGAGCGGAGGCCTCCGCGTTCGGGGAGGACGGCGGCTGTCCCTGCGCGGCAGGCGGTGTGGCCAGAGGGGCAGAAGGCGCATAGGCCACGGGGCCCCCGGTGCTTGCGCCGGAATCCCACAAGCTTCGGATACCCGTAGCCACGACGAACCCCCGGGGTGTCCGGTGGAGCTCCGGCCGCACACATGGCCGTGTGGCCGGGGCAGCTAGCAGCGCCACCGCCCCCGCAGCCGTGGCTGGGGAAGACCCCGCGGCTGCTGCGCCCGGGGGCGAAGGTCCCATGGTAGCAGTCGTCGAAGGGGGCACCTCAGTCCCCGCTGCTGCTGGCAAGGACAGCACGGCTACGTGCGCCCCTGCGGAGGGCGCCTCCGGCACCGCAGCGGCCGCCGTCGAGGCCTCCACCTCGGCATCGCTGGTCCGCACGGGATCCGCCTCGGCGACTCCGACGGGTGGTGAGGCTTCCCCCCTCCGGCCGCCCGCGGCAAACCCACCGTCCGGGACGCCTGCCGAAGACACCTCACCTTCGGCGCCTGCGCCACCCAAGCCCGAATCGGCGTACCTCACAGAATCTGACTCCGCGTCTGCCGCGTCCTCGGAAACACTAGCAGCAGGCGCGGCAGGTGCCCCGCTGCGGCCCCTCTTCCGAGACGAGGCCTTCTTCTTCTTCGCTCCACCATCGGCTGGAGCGACACGGTCCGGCGCGGCAAGGCCCAGGACCTCGCACACGCGGTTTAGTCGCCCCAGCCCCGCCTTGGTGACAGCAGACGCGCACTGCTCGTGCTCCCTGGCGGTGTACGGACCCAGGAACACGCGCACGGCTTGCTCCGCCTCCTCCAAAGGAATCCCTGAAGCAAAGGAGAATAGCATCAGCATACAACGCATTTCGCGTCAACAAAAGGAGGGGCGCAATCGAGGCTTACGGGGACCGGGCGGCGCCGGTAGCAAGCAAACCCACGGCGAAACATTGTCATCTCGACGCCTCTCGGCGGCAAGATGCCAGTCGTAGGCAAGCGGGGCCACGCCGTACATCACGTACTCTTCGGCAAGGTCGCGCATGTTGAAGCGGGCGGCCATGCCTACGAGCCGTTTGACCCTCCGCTTGTCCTCATCATCGAGCGTTCGACCGGGCGAAGGCTTGAACGCGATCGATCGGCCCGTACACGCGAGACCGCTCCCGCTCTCCACACGGTGGTAGAACCACCGCTTCATCCAGGAGGACTCCCACTTCCCGCGAGTTGAGTTCGCAGGGAAGAGCTTCTTGCAAGACGAGCGGAGAGTAAAAGAGACGCTGCCAAAGCTCGACAGCGTCCCGCCCCTCCGGCCCTTCGGCTGGCATCGCGCCTCGTGGAGATAGGCGAACAGCGACGCGCTGGGCCAGCACGCCCCCGAGCGCAAGGCCCAGCTGTACACCGCGAGCCGGGCCACGGCGTTTGGAGTTAGTTGCGCCAGCTCCAACCCGAAGGTCCGCAGTACGTCGCCCACCACGCTCGCCGCTGGGATCCGGAGCCCCGCGTCGAAAAAGGCAACGAATACGACCGCCTCCGACCTCTCGGGATGCGGTTCCGTCTCGTCGCTGGCGGGCAATCGTACGTCCTGGCGCCCGGACAACTTCCCCGCGCGCAAGAGCCCTTGGATCGTCTTCTCGGTCATGAGCGAGGGGCCTAGCTCGCCGGAAAACGTGCCTTCCTCCGCCGCCAGCCGCTCCTGGTCAGCCGCCGCCGGGTCGCGCTCTTGGAGCGCGTATTTTACCTCCAACGGCGAGGATCGCCGGCGAATGGCAGGGCCACCAACCGCCTGGCCGCGCTCGCTGCTGGAGGCCATCGCTTCCCACGACGAGTCTAATACGGTGAAGATAGCGCGAAGGTGGGGAAGGCCGAGCAAACAGGAAAGAGGGCGCAAAGGTGCGGGGACACTATTACGGGGGGGCTATTTCAAGCCGCCTCGCCCGCACCGCCGCTACTGAAGCGTTGCAACGATCCACGTGCAGGATGCAACCGCAGCGATGTAAAGGCCCGCCCCGCACGCTTCCGCGTAATCGAAAGCGAAGAGTCGCGGAGGTCCGTGCACGAGGCGCGACCGCAGTCGTATAAGCGCCCGTACAGCGCAGCGCCCCACCTAATGCTGGAAGGTCACGACCACAGGCGCCACTCGCTGCCCGCCCCGTGTCCCCCTTGCCTAGGGAAGAGGCGAGCGGCTGCAAACACGCAACCGTCCACATCCCGCCGCCCAGCAGTCACAGGCCGCCGCGTGCCCGGGCGCGTCGGGTCGCACGGTACGGGAACCTAACCCTGTCAGGCCAGGGACCGGCGTGATTCAAGGAACCTGTATAGCGCAAGGCCGCATCAAAGAGCCCAAGTCGCGCGCGCCCCTACTTCGACTAGGCGCCAGCTTCGCTGCCACCCGTTCGAAGGGTAGGGGACGGAGCGCGCGCGTCTACTTCGACTAGGCGCCAGCTTCGCTGCCACCCGTTCGAAGGGTAGGGGACGGAGCGCGCGCGTCTACTTCGGCTAGGCGCCAGCTTCGCTGCCACCCGTTCGATGGGTAGCGGACGGAGCGCGCGCGTCTACTTCGCCTAGGCGCCAGCTTCGCTGCCACCCGGTCGATGGGTAGCGGACGGAGCGCGCGCGTCTACTTCGACTAGGCGCCAGCTTTGCTGCCACCCGTTCGATGGGTAGCGGACGGAGCGCGCACGTCTACTTCGACTAGGCCCCAGCTTCGCTGCGACCCGTTCGATGGGTAGGGGACGGAGCGCGCGCGTCTACTTCGACTAGGCGCCATCTTCGCTGCCACCCGTTCGAAGGGTAGGGGACAGAGCGCGCGCGTCTACTTCGACTAGGCGCCAGCTTCGCTGCCACCCGTTCGATGGGTAGCGGACGGAGCGCGCGCGTCTACTTCGACTAGGCGCCAGCTTCGCTGCCACCCGTTCGATGGGTAGGGGACGCAGCGCGCGCGTCTACTTTGACTAGGCGCCAGCTTCGCTGCCACCCGTTCGATGGGTAGGGGACGCAGCGCGCGCGTCTACTTCGACTAGGCGCCAGCTTCGCTGCCACGCGTTCGATGGGTAGCGGACGGAGCGCGCGCGTCTACTTCGACTAGGCGCCAGCTTCGCTGCCACCCGTTCGATGGGTAGGGACGGAGCGCGCGCGTCTACTTCGACTAGGCGCCAGATTCGCTGCCACCCGTTCGATGGGTAGGGGACGGAGCGCGCGCGTCTACTTCGACTAGGCGCCAGCTTCGCTGCCACCCGTTCGATGGGTAGCGGACCGAGCGCGCGCGTCTACTTCGACTAGGCGCCAGCTTCGCTGCCACCCGTTCGATGGGTAGGGGACGGAGCGCGCGCGTCTACTTCGACTAGGCGCCAGCTTCGCTGCCACCCGTTCGATGGGTAGGGGACGGAGCGCGCGCCTCTACTTCGACTAGGCGCCAGCTTCGCTGCCACCCGTTCGATGGGTAGCGGACGGAGCGCGCGCGTCTACTTCGACTAGGCGCCAGCTTCGCTGCCACCCGTTCGATGGGTAGGTGACGGAGCGCGCGCGTCTACTTCGAATAGGCGCCAGCTTCGCTGCCACCCGTTCGAAGTGTAGGGGACGGAGCGCGCGCATCTACTTCGACTAGGCGCCAGCTTCGCTGCCACCCGTTCGATGGGTAGCGGACGGAGCGCGCGCGTCTACTTCGACTAGGCGCCAGCTTCGCTGCCACCCTTTCGATGGGTAGGGGACGGAGCGCGTGCGTCTACTTCGACTAGGCGCCAGCTTCGCTGCCACCCGTTCGATGTGTAGGGGACGGAGCGCGCGCGTCTACTGCGACTAGGCGCCAGCTTCGCTGCCACCCGTTCGAAGGGTAGGGGACGGAGCGCGCGCGTCTACTTCGACTAGGCGCCAGCTTCGCTACCACCCGTTCGATGGGTAGCGGACGGAGCGCGCGCGTCTACTTCGACTAGGCGCCAGCTTCGCTGCCACCCGTTCGCAGGGTAGGGGACGGAGCGTGCGCGTCTACTTCGGCTAGGCGCCAGCTTCGCTGCCACACGTTCGATGGGTAGGGGACGGAGCGCGCGCGTCTACTTCGACTAGGCGCCAGCTTCGCTGCCACCCGTTCGCAGGGTAGGGGACGGAGCGCGCGCGTCTACTTCGGCTAGGCGCCAGCTTCGCTGCCGCCCGTTCGAAGGGTAGCGGACGGAGCGCGCGCGCCTACTTCGACTAGGCGCCAGCTTCGCTGCCACCCGTTCGAAGGGTAGGGGACGGAGCGCGCGCGTCCACTTCGGCGGGGCGCAGCATAGACGGGTGGTCTTGTCCTGCGAAATCTGCCTCGTTTTCCTTAACAGGCCACCTACAGTGCATCAACATACAAGGTAATGCCGGCGGGCTCCCTCAGGAACACCCACTGTAGGTAGGCCTGTTAAGAAAAACAGGGCAGACCTCGCCGTCGCCTGCGGAAGCGCGGTGCGGGGTCAGGAAGCGCGGCTGGCTGTCGATAACCGGCGCTGATCAAGCTCCCAGGAAAAATAGACCTCCTTCTGTGCATCAACATTCCCCAAGCCGCTCAGCGTCACCCAGGAATGTTGATGCACGGCAGGGGCCCATTTTAGGGGAACAGCTTCTATCACAATATACGCAGGAGCAACGCCTCAGCAGCGCCATATATATATACCCCCATCAGCAGGGGAACCAACCGGCGGAAGGCCAATCGGCAGAAGCCCAAACCGCCGGAGGTCCACCGCCATATTAATGGTCACGACGCCTCAACGCCCGCACCACGCCAAGCACGCTGCACCACGTGGACGCCCGAAAGTCCGAGCGTCGCAGCAGCGCGCACGTCTGCTTCGGTTACAGAGCAGCTCCAGAAGTTTGGAAAAGTTCACAGGCCGCGAGGACGGAGGGGGCCAAAGGACTCGGCAACATGGCTTCGGCCTTGTGAAGCCCTTTACCATGAGAGGCTCCTGTCGTAGGGATGGCCCCCACCTAAACCCAGCAGGCCTGGTAGGAGATTATAAGGCCCAGAATAGGCCATGTGTAATGACATAACTGCCCTTAGAGGGGATAACCGGATGTAAGGGTATAACTGTAAAAACACTCCTCGCGTGTATGTATATATACGAGCAAGCCATGGGGAGGACCCAGGCCATTACACTTATCTTCATTACTCTCCACTACCATCTCTCTCTGTTTGGTCTGTAGCCACAACAAAAATATTCAAGCTTCTTTAAGACCCCTTTAGGAATCTCGAAGAAGGAGAGCATGAACATAGGAAGACTGGACAGAACAGAGTTGATCAACACTAATCTACCGCCAACTGACAGCATCTTCCCCTTCCAGCAGTTGAGTTTTTTCTCAAATCTTTCCTCTATGATTTTCCAATCCTTGTTGCTCAATTTCTTGTAGTGCATAGGGAGACCAAGGTACCGACATGGATAAGATCCTAATTCACAACCAAATAATTGTGTATATAGATTTTCCTCCTCTTTTGCCTTACCAAAACAAAAAATTTCACTTTTGTGAAAGTTAATCTTAAGGCCAGATAATTGCTCAAACATACACAGAATTAGTTTCATGTTTGTCGCTTGCTCAATATCATGGTCCATCAAGATTATTGTATCATCCGCATATTGTAGAATAGATAATCCATCCTCCACAAGATGCGGAACTACCCCACTAACCTGCCCATTCACTTTGGCCCTGGCAATTAAAATGGACAACATGTCCACCACTAAGTTAAACAAAACGGGTGACAGCGGGTCACCTTGTCTAAGACCCTTTCGGGTTTGAAAGAAAGGGCCCATCTGATCATTAATTTTTATACCCACATTTCCGCCCTGCACGAAGGCTTTAATCCAATTGCACCATGTTTCGGAAAAACCTTTCATGCGAAGAGTTTGTTGCAAAAAAGACCACTTGACTTCATCATAAGCTTTCTCGAAGTCAATTTTGAATAAAACCCCATTTAGCTTCTTCCTATGCATCTCGTGGATTGTTTCATGAAGTATTATTGCCCCTTCCATGATATTCCTACCCGGAAGGAAGGCTATCTGGGAAGGTCGAATAATTTTTTGGGCAACAAGAGCAATTCTATTTGAGGCTACTTTTGTAAAAATTTTGAAACTGACATTAAGCAAACAAATAGGTCTGTATTGTTCTATCCTGTTTGCTTCACTACCCTTTGGTAGCAGGATTATAGTTCCAAAATTTATACTATGTAAAGGTAGATTACCCCTATGAAAGTCGTCAAATAATGCCATTAAGTCACCTTTGATCACCTCCCAGAACACTTGGTAGAATTCGACTGGAAAACCATCAGGCCCAGGGGCGGTATTATGCTTCATTTGGAAAATAGCCATCTTGACTTCACCCTCAGTAAAGATATCAGCCAGGATTTCATTTTCCAAATTTGATACTTGAGGAATATCATCATTCCGTGACTCATCCAAGAACATAGAGGTTTCCTCGGGAGGACCAAATAGGTTTTTGTAATAGTTGGTGATATACTTTTTTAGATTGACATCACCACTAATTACCCCTTCCTCCTGTTCTAAACGGAAGATCCGAGTTTTCCTATGCTTACCGGACGCCACCAAGTGAAAGTATTTGGTATTCGCATCACCCTCAAGTAAATTCTTGACTTTAGCTCGTTGGTACCATTTGAGCTCTTCTTCTCTTAGGAGATCAGCAAGCCTATCATTTAACACATGTTTCAGATTTACTTCTTCTGCATTGAGATGTATGGATTCGGCTTTTTTTGTCTAATTCATCTAACTTATCCAGCAACACTTTCTTCTCTTTTTTATAAGCCCCGCTAGTGTTCTTCACCCACCCCCTTAAGTATTGTCGAAGCCGCCTAATTTTAGCCTGTCATCTTTCTAAAGGGGTGTTACCCATCTGCACGCTAGCCCAGATCTCCTTGACCATGTCCATGAAACCTTCTCTAAGTAACCAACCAAGCTCTAATTTGAAGGAAGGTTGGGAGTTACTAGAAGAAGGATTTCCTGTATCCATAAATAACGGCGTATGGTCCGAGATTTCTCTGGTTAAAGCCTGAACAGACGTTTTGGGGAACTTTAATTCCCACTCAGTGGACATTAAAATTCTGTCCAACTTTTCAAAAGTCGGGTTTTGTAGGTTGTTTGCCCAAGTAAATTTCCTACCCGAGAGATCTAGCTCCTTAAGATTGAAAGCGTCTATGATAGCATTGAAAAGAAACGGCCATCTGTCATTGTAAATAGAGTTGCTTTTCTCCCTTGGCCCACTAATGATGTTAAAGTCACCCCCTAAAATCATAGGCAGCGATTCCTTAGCACAAAGGTGGGCTAATTCAGTCAAAAAACTTTCTTTAAGACTGGGTTGAGCAGCACCATACACAGAGACAAGTAACCATTGAAAGCCATCATCCTTGTTCCTGATTTTAAACTTAACAAAGAATTCCCCTTCTTCTATTTCTCCAATATCAAATGTGAGAAGATTAATCCCCAACAGCATACCTCCGGATCTGCCCCTCGGAGGTTTGGCATGCCAAATGAAATCCTTCCCACCGCACAGATTTTTGAGAAACATCTGAGCACACTCTCCCCTCCCCGTTTCAGACAGGGCAATAAAATCTAAATTCTTTTTGTTGTGGTTACAGACCAAACAGAGAGAGATGTGGTAGTGGAGAGTTGGGAGAACGTGATGACCTCTGGTCTCCCTCCCAGCCTTCCCTTGGTATATATATTCATATGGGCTGTGCTTTTACAATTGTGCCCTTACATCGGTTCCTCCCTGTCAGGGGTATTTAAGCCATTACATATGTCCCATTTTGGGCCCTATAACCTTCTAACAAGCCTGCTGGGTTTAGGTGGGGGCCACCCCTACAACAGGAGCCTCTCATGGTGAAGGGCTTCACAGGGCCTAAGCCATGTTGCCGAGTCCTTTGGCCCCCTCCGTCCCTGCGGCCTGTGAACTTCTCCGAACTTGCGGAGCCTTGGTGTGCAGCGGGTCCCGGGATCTGAGGCCGTAGCTGAAGCCGATGCCTGGACTGGCAGCTGAGGTAGATGCACGAGCGCTTCGTCCCAAGCTGGCGCCTGGTCGAAGTAGGCGCGTGCGCGCTCCGTCCCCTACCCTTCGAACGGGTGGCGGCGGAGCCGGCGCCTGGTCGAAGTAGGCGCGCGTGCGCTCTGTCCCCTACCCTTCCAACGGGTGGCAGCGGAGCCGGTGCCTGGTCGAAGTAGGCGCGCGCGCGCTCTGTCCCCTACCCTTCGAACGGGTGGCCGCAGAGCCGGCGTCTGGTCGAAGTAGGCGCGCGCGCGCTCCGTCTCCTACCGTTGGAACGGGTGGCCGCGGAGCCGGCGCCTGGTCGAAGTAGGAGCGCGCGCGCTCCGTCTCCTACCCTTCAAACGGGTGGCGGCGGAGCCGGCGCCTGGTCCAAGTAGGCGCGCGCGTGCTCCGTCCCCTACCCTTCGAACGGGTGGTGGCGGAGCCTGCGCCTGGTCGAAGTAGGCACGCGTGCTCCGTCCCCTACCCTTCGAACGGGTGGTGGCGGAGCCGGCACCTGGTCAGAGTAGGCGCGCGCGTGCTCCATCTCCTGCCCTTCGAACGGGTGGCCGCGGAGCTAGCGCCTAGTCAAAGTAGGGCGCGCGCGCTCCGTCCCCTACCCTTCGAACGGGTGGCCGCGGAGCTGGCGCCTGATCGAAGTAGGCGCGCGCGCGCTCCGTCCCCTACCCTTCGAACGGGCGGCGGTGGAGCTGGCGCCTGGTCGACACAGGCGCGCGCGTGCTCCGTCCCCTTCCCTTCGAATGGGTGGCCGCGGAGCCGGCGCCTGGTCGAAGTAGGTGCGCGCGCGCGCTCCGTCCCCTACCCTTCGAACGGGTGGCCGCGGAGCCGGCGCCTAATCAAAGTAGGCGCGCGCGCGCTCCGTCCCCTACCCTTCGAACGGGTGGTGGCGGAGCTGGCGCCTGGTCGAGGTAGGCGCGCGCGATCGTTGAAGCCGAAGCCGGGACTGGAGCCTGTCGCGGTAGAGGCTCAACGGTGTAGTCTGAGTTGAAACTTCGCACAGCGGACACCGCTGCGCCTGCGGTGATTGCAACCTCACGATCTGATAATGCGCTGTAATGGTTCCTGGAATCGCGCCAGCCCCTGGCTTGCCAGGGCTAGGTTGTCATTCCGTGCGACTCGCCCTGGCTTGTGTGGGGCACGCGGCGGCTTGTAACTGGTGCGCGGTGGGATGTGAACGGTTGCGTGATCGCGGCTGCTCGCCTCTTCCCTTGGGAAGGGGGACACGAGGCGGGCGAGGAATGGCGTGTCATGCGGCATCTAGCCATATCCCGCCGCCCCGTCACTGCCGGGTGTCCTGCTATGCTTGAAGCTATTATGATCCCACGGTCTGGTAGCGCGCTTTTAATGGCGGTTGGAATCGTGCCGACTCCTAGCCTGTCAGAGGGCAGGCTGTCGCGTCATGCAGCCTGCCTTCCCGTGGGTGGGGCACGCGGCGGAACGTATTCCTGCCACGGGCTTCGACCCCTCGGCCAAGGCTGTGACCCGCTATCTGGCCTTTGCGTGAAGGGGCCATCTTCCGGGTGCGGTCCTGGCCCGAGCACCGGAAGCTACCTGGCCTACTGCGTGCGTATCATGTGCCCCAGCTACTTTGTGCGGGGGTTGCCACGCGGCGGGGGGCCACTGGAGTGTCGTGCCCTAACGGTCCTCACTGCTGTGGCCGCGTCTGGCGCATACCGTCACGACGCTTCGTCCTTGGTTATGGGGAATTGTGCGGGATGGGCCTCTGTACGACTACGGTCGCGTCCGGCACGCGGACCGTCGCGACGCTTCGGCTGCCGCCTTCGGGGCGAGGTGGCTTGAAATAGCCCCCGTAACCGTGCCCCCGTAGTTGTACGCCCCCTTCTTGCTTGCATCGCCTTCTACACTCCCGTGTTATTCTCACCGCTGTATTCTTCCTTCTGTGAGAAGCGATGGCATCCGGTGACAAGCGTGGCCAGGCGGCTGGTGCTTGCGGCATTCGCCGGCGGTCTTCACCGCTAGAGGTGAAATACTCGCTCAACGAACGCGATCCGGCGGCGGCGGACAAGTGGTGGCTGGCGGCGAAGAAGGGAGGCTCGTTTTCCGGCGAGTTGGGCCCCTCGCTTGTGACCGAGACGACCATCCAAGCGCTGCTGCGCGTGGGGAAGTTGTCTGAGCGCCAGGCGGTACGATTGCCCGCCGCCAACGAGACGGAACCGCGCCCGAGGAGTCGGAGGCGCTTGTGTTCGTCGCCTTTTTTGACGCGGGGCTCCGCATCCCGGCGGCGGCGATCGTGGGCGACGTGTTGCGGACCTTCGAGCTGGAGCTAGCACAACTGACTCCGAACGCCGTGGCCTGGCTCACCGTGTACAGCTGGGCCTTGCGCTCGGGAGCATTCTGGCCCAGTGCTTCGTTGTTTGCCTACCTGCACGAGGCACGGTTCCAGCCCAAGGAGCGGAAGGACGGGACGCTGTCGACCTTCGGCAGCGTCACCTTTATTCTTCGGCCATCTTGCAGCAAGCTCTTCCCCGCGAATTCCACTCGCGGGAAGTGGGAGTCTCACTGGATGAAACGGTGGTTCTACCACCGTGTGGCGAGCGGGAGTGGCCTCGAGTGCACAGGCCAGCCGATCGCGTTCAAGACCTCGCCCGAACGGACGCTTGACGACGAGGACAGGCGGAGGGCCCGACGGCTCGCAGGCGTGGCAGCCCGCTTTAACATGCGCGACCTCGCCGAAGAGTACACGATGTACGACGTGGCGCCGCTTGCCCGTGACTGGTGCCTCGCCGCCGAGAGGCGTCGAGACGATAATGTTCTGCCGTGGGTCTGCTCACTGCCGGCACCCTTCGGTCCTCGTAAGCCTCGACCGTATCCCCCCTTTGTTCACGCGGAGTGCGTTACATGTTAATCTTGTGTCCTGCTTTGCTGTAGAGATTCGCTTGGAGGACGCAGAGCGGGCCGCGCGCGTATTCCTCGGGCCGTATACCGGCAGGGAGCACGAGCAGCGCGCGTCCGCTACTGCTGAGGCGGGGCTGGGGCGGATAAACCGCGTGTGCGAGGCCTTGGGCCTTGCCGTGTCGGACCGTGCTAATCCGCCCTCGCAACACCAAGACGACGGCGCAACGTGGACGAAAGCGCCGTCTCGCAAGAGGGCCCGAGGCGGAGCGTCTGCCGTGCTTGGCATAGCAGCTGCCACTGCTGCTGCTAGTGTTCCCGATGGTGCGGCAGACGCGGAGTCAGATTCGGCGAGGTACGCCGACTCTGGCTTGGATGGCGCGGACGCCGAGGGCGAAGGGTCTTCGGGGGGTGCCCTGGATGGCGGGCTCGCCGCGGGCAGCCAGAGAGGGGAAGTCTTATCGCCCGCGGCGATCGTCTGGACAGGACCCATGCCGATCGGCGGCTCTGAGGTGGAGCCTTCGACCGTGGCCGCTATGATGCCGGAGACGCCCTCCGCGGGGGCGCACGGAGCTGGGTCTTCGCCGACAGCCGGGGCCGAAATCGAGGTGCCCTCCGCAAAGGTTACCACGGCGGGGTCTTCGCCCACGGGTGCTGTAGCCATGGGGCCTCTCCAACAGCGGCTACTGGGGCGGTGTCATCGCCACTTGCTCCGGCTAAGCGGCCGTGTCTGCGGCCGGAGCTCCACCGGACGTCGAGGGGATTCACCGTGGCGACGGGCATCGGGAGCATGTGGGACTCTGATGCGTATGCCGACGTCTTTGCGGCGCGCGCCCCCTCCGCCCCTCAGGCCACGCCGTCCGCCGTGCAGGAACGGTCAGCGCCGACCCCGAATGCAGAGGCTTCTGTTCCTTGTGGGACCACGCCCTCCGCGGGGACTTGCGCCACCGCTACCCCGCCTAGGACTAGGGCGGGCCCCCGAAGCCCTCCTTCCGCTACTGAAGGTAAGGTGGCTTAGTTTGCTCTGGTGTATCCTTCGTTGTGCCTTGCGGTGCTCACCTGTATCCCTGCCTGCAGCGTCGCTTATTCCGGAGGAGGAGCCCTTGGCAGAACATGGGGGTCCTCGTGCCGGCGGGGCGATCACCGTGCGCCCGAGCCCAGCGGACTTCGTGCCTCCGCGCGGAGGTGCTGAGGGCGTGGCGCGGGATCGTGGATGACGCGGCTGCCAGCGTTGACCAGGAAGCGCTGCAGACCTACGGGGTGGGGCATCTCAGGGATGCCTTAGAGGTGTCGGGGGTGAGGGTAAGCACTTATATGACAACGCCTGGCCATGCTGAGCTTGCTAAGCCTTTCTGTTCTGCAGACACTTGTGCTGTGGCAGGCCTTGCAAGCGGCCTATGTTCGCGCCCAAAGGGCGCTTGAGGATAGGCTGCGGGTCGCCGAGGAGGAGCTACGCGAAGCCTCGGGGGCCCGCTCTGCCCAGGATGCCCGCATCCGCCAGCTAGAAGCGGAGTGCGCTGAGGTGAAGGCGCACGCCGAGGGACTTGCCGTGTCGGCGCGGGAGTCGGCCGCGGAGGCGGCGCGGTAGGGGTTTGCGGCGGAGCGGGACAGCCTTCTGCAACAGGTCACCTCGCTGGAGAAGGAAAAAGGCGAGCTTGCCTTAACTCTAGCGGAGCGTGACCGGACGCTTGGCGAAGCTTCAGTCATTGCATGGGATGCCATGCAAGCGCTGGAAATCCATCTCCAAGGGCTCGTGGCTAAAGTGCCGGACCGCGCCTTTGGCCCGGAAAAGCTGTCTCAGACCCTTCGCTGGATCGGAGATGCCGCCAACATTGCGCGCGGCGCCGCGACGACCTTCGGCAACCACTGTGCTTACGCGGCGTCGTGCATGGTGTGCGCGCTCCTACGGCACCCGGTTGCACGCACGTCGTCGGGCTGGAGGACCCCCAGCTGGAGATGCCCGACGGAGCCGGAGTAATGTCCGGTGCCGTCCGCGCCGTTCGTCGCGCCGTCAAGTACTTCCACGAGTGGGTCTGGGATTACGTCGGGGAGGCCGCTGCGCGGGTCGAGCTTCGGAAGTCACTTTACAGCGAGGGGAGCCTCGGCCAATTTTTGGACGAGGTCCCGCAGCGCGACGAGGGTGGCGCTGAGGCCTCCGAAAGCGCCGGAAACTCGCAGGTGTGATGCCGAGGTGGCCAGGCGTACGCGCTTGCTTTACAAATTCTGACTATTTCACCTGTGTCCCGGGCAGCTTCCTTGCTGGGGCCGACTACTTGCGTCCGACCTTGCGACCCGGCGGCGCCTTCGACGCTGGCGAAGGGCCGAGGAGTCGCTGAACTTTTGGGCGGGCCGATCTTCTTCTGGCGAAGCCCCGGCCTTAGCGCGTGCTAAGGACGAGCCTGCCGAATAGTTGCTTAGAGCGGCAGAGATGTTGGTGGGCCTCTGTATTTGTAAGATTTTTCCGATATATAGACCTCCTGGCGATTAGGAGATGCGCTGTATGTTGTGCTTCGGGTGGTCATGTTGTGCGGGGGCAGTCGTTGACGTTACGACCTGTTTAAAGTCCGTAGACTGGCACGTGCGGAGGCGGACCTCCGCACTACGACTTGTTTAGAGTCCGTAGATTGGTGCGTGCGGAGGCGGACCTCCGCACTACGACTTGTTTAAAGTCCGTAGACTGGCGCGTGCGGAGGCACGCTCCGTCCCCCTACCCTCCAAAGTGGGGGTAGCCTCTGGTGTACCACGTAGTCCGCGTGTGCGCCCTCGCTGGGGCCAGCCACTAGCGCGCTACGCCGCTACTTCTTGAAGCTATCGAAATTGGGTTTCCATAGCGCGCCCTGCGTACATCTCCCGTGGTGCGCGAAGACGAGCCTGGGCGCTCTAAGGGGGTGCGCGGTTGACAGCTGCGCAAGGTTCGCTCTGCGTTTGCGTTTTACCGAGCGCGCAGGGACAACATCCGTGTCTTATTTATACTCCATGACATGCGCGGAATTCGCGCCTTGTTTATACTCCGTAGAGTGCACAGGGAGAGCATCCGCGTCTTATTTATACTCCGTAGAGTGCGCAGGGAGAACATCCGCATCTTATTTTATACTCCGTAGAGTGCGCGGGGAGAACATCCGCGTCTTATTTATACTCCGGGGAGTATGCGCAAGGACGACGTCCCTGACATGCGCGGAATTCGCGTCTTGTTTATACTCCGTAGAGTGCGCAGGGAGAGCATCCGCGTCTTATCTATACTCCATAGAGTGCGCAGGGAGAACATCCGCGTCTTATTTATACTCAGTAGAGTGCGCGGGGAGAACATCCACATCTTATTTATACTCCGGGGAGTATGCGCAAGGACGACGTCCCTGACATGCGCGGAATTCACGTCTTGTTTATACTCCGTAGAGTGCGGAGCGAGAACATTCGCGTCTTATTTATACTCCGTAGAGTGCGTGCGGAGGCGTCCCCCCACACGTCTTTGTTTATACTCATGCCCGTGTCTTCGACGGAGAGTGCACACGCGAACGTGCTTCTTTGTTTATACTCATACCCGTGTCTTTGACGGAGAGTGCACACGCGAACGTGCGTCTTGGTTTATACTCATACCCGTGTCTTTGACGGAGAGTGCACACGCGAACGTGCGTCTTCGGTTTATACTCATACCCGTGTCTTTGACGGAGAGTGCACACGCGAACGTGCGTCTTCGGTTTATACTCATACCCATGTCTTTGACGGAGAGTGCACACGCGAACGTGCGTCTTTGGTTTATACTCCGGGAGCACGCGCGTAGGCGAAGCCTCCGCGCGTTCTCGCCGTGTATTTTTGCACAATGATAAGAGGTTGGCGACAAACGGAACTCTATTACATTCCCGTTTGCGCGGGTGAGCGATTACATAGGGCGGAGGTACTAACCACTTTCCTTTGGCGCAGCCAGAGCCTCTAGTAGTTGCACTATCTGTAGGGCTTGCCGAGCCGTCCCCGGATGACGCCGTGGGTCCCCGCGCTGCGATGCCGATTCTAAGCGTGCCATTGAGCGTCGCGACAGGGATATCTGGTGCCGTACTCGATGCGCCGGGCCATATCCTGGTCGCCACGGACGGTAATGATGGCCCGCGGCCCCGGGAGCTTCATGCATAAATAACCGTGATGTGGCACCGCTCCGAAGGAGTTGAGGATTGGGCGCCCCAGTGTGGCATTGTAGGGGTATAGTAGATCGACGACATCGAATGTGGCATCTTCGACCCTTTCATTGTCGTCCTGGCCGAAGGAGACCTGAAGGCATATTTGGCCGAGCGCCCGTAGAGGTTGTCCTCCGAAGCCTTGCAGCGGAATTCCCGATGGGCCGAGGCGGCTTCGGGGGATCCCCATCTGGTGGAAGGCCGCCGCGAACAGGATGTTCGCGGAGCTGCCGCCGTCAACTAGGGCACGTCCCACGTCGCATCCCGCTATAACGACCCGGACGACCAGGGGGTCCTGGTGAGGAAGTTCCACGCCTTGGGCATCGGCGGGTGTGAATGTGACCTCGTGCTGTGCCCAGTCCGGCGGTGTCTGCGCTGGGTACGCCGCTACATGGTGTAGCCTTCGGACGTAGGCCTTCCGCTGCCGTGCCGAGGCGAACTCCAGCGAGGAGCCTCCGGAGATGACATTGATAACCCTGTGGTGGGCTGCCTCCGGAGCCTGCAGCTGTAGGAGGCCCTCCCGAGGCTGCTGCACATGGGCCTGAATTCGCAGAGGGCCCTCATGGGGCTGCGTCCCTTGTGCCTGGATGTGCATGGGGGCTTCGTATGGGTGCTGGACGTGAGCCACCATAGGCGGGCGTGCCTCCGGGTTCCTATCCCTGGCGACGCTTTGGCGGAGCGCCGCGATGGAGGTGCACGCGCACGTGTCGTGGGTGCCGCGATCGTGGACTTCGCACCACAGCCCATGGTGCTGGTCCTCGTAATCTCCACGGCCTTTATCCTCGCGGCCCCGGCCACGGCTGCGTCCCCGGCCTCGGCGCCCCCGACCGCCACGACCAGCGGAAGCATTTTCTTTAGAGCCGCCTTCGATGTCGAAGACATACCGGCCTCGCCGCGACTTCTGCTGGCCGCGCTTGGGCCTATCAGACGGCTCCTTGTGCGGGGTGTCCTTGCGCTCGGGCGCGTCCTTGGACGACTCCTGCTTGCGTTTTCCCTTCGAAGAACCGTCCTCCGGCGGATCTTCGGTTTTCACCGAGCCACCGGCCTGGTTGGTGTCGGAGTCGTCACCTTGTCTTCGCCGCGCGTCTTCTTCCGCCCTGGCATATTCCTCCATTTTGTCGAAGAGCTTCGTCACTGTCTTGATTGGCTTCCGTGCGTTGTACTCGGCCATCGGGCCCGGGCGAAGGCCCTGTATGGCTGCGTTGACAACGGTGGTTTCGTTAACGTCTTTGACTTGACAGCGTATCTTCGCAAAGCGTTTGAAGTAGTCCCGGAGCTTCTCCGAGGGTTTATGCATTACGGCGAAGAGCTGGTCCGCGTCAACCCGCTCAACATTGTTTCCTTGAAAGTTGTTGTGAAGGCGGTCGCGGATCTGCTCCCACGCGTAGATGGAGTTTGGCTCTATGGTAAAAAATCAGGAAAGCGCCACTCCTTGCAACGCGAGCGGGAGTCCCTTCGCCTTTGTGGTGTTGTCCCCACCCGCGGCCTCGATTGCGGTTTCGTACACGCGCACGAACTCGTGGGGGTCCGTATCGCCTTTGTATGGCTCGATGACACTTGGGAATTTGAAGTCTTCGGGCCACGCCGCCTGCTGTAGTCCTGCCGAAAGCGGGGACTCTGGATCGACGCGTCGCAGCGGCACGTGGCTGGATGTGGGGGCGTCGCGGCTGTCTGCCCTTTCCGGCGCGGGCTCTGGCGCGACCACTGGCGCGGCCTGCTGGCTCCGAGCCTCTTGCATGTCTCGGACAGCCCTGCGAAGATCCCCTAGCTCCTGCTGGAACGCGCTGAGGGCCGCCAGCAGGGCGCTTTCCACCGCTGGTGCGGGCGGGGCCGGCGGCGCGCCCAGCAGACGGGTCGGCACGGGTACGATCGCCTCGCGAGCTCCCGAGCTGTCGGTCGCTCCGTTGTGGCTATCCCCAGCCGCCCGGTCCGCACTACCGGCGAGCGTTGCGGCGAGGGTGGCGGGGTTGGTCGCTGTCGCGGCGGTGGCGGGGTCGGTCGTCGCAGCACCAGTGGCGGGGTCGGTCGTCGCAGCGCCAGTGGCGGGGTCGGTCGTCGTAGTGCCAATGGCGGGGTTGGTCGTCGCAGTGCGAGCGTCGACATTCACGACCACCGCGCCCGCGCCGTCACCCGCATCCACGACAGCCGATGCCGAAGCCCTGGTATCCACGCGACGCACCGATCCAGCCGCCTTCTTTCCCTTCGCCGCCGTTGACGAAGCTTTTTCGGTGCCATCCTTCTTCGGATTTCAGGCTTCTCCTGTCCTCCCCACGGACGGCGCCAACTGTTGTGGTTACAGACCAAACAGAGAGAGATGTGGTAGTGGAGAGTTGGGAGAACGTGATGACCTCTGGTCTCCCTCCCAGCCTTCCCTTGGTATATATATTCATATGGGCTGTGCTTTTACAATTGTGCCCTTACATCGGTTCCTCCCTGTCAGGGGTATTTAAGCCATTACATATGTCCCATTTTGGGCCCTATAACCTTCTAACAGGCCTGCTGGGTTTTGGTGGGGGCCACCCCTACAACACTTTTCAAGCGTCAAGTCCGAAAGAAATTTAAATTTCTTCGGATCACCTAAACCATTACAATTCCAAAAAACTCCTTTCATTTAGACTGTGGAATATTTATTTTTCCTTAATTTCTTCTTTCTTTTCCTATTTTTCCCCCACTGATGCTTTGCACGGGTATCCTCCGAACCCCCGCAATCGCCGTCAGATGGACCCTCAGCCATCTCACCACAAATATGGTTCAAAGCCAGGATATCAATATCATCCCCCATAGTTCCTCAGAATGATCTAACAACAAAACAGATCCCCAGTTTTTTCTACCTCCGACCTCTTGGCACAACTACGCCTATCCTTTTCTACAGATTTAAGGTAATCTAATTGCTCAGAACACGAGAAATTAGACACATCCAAACAGACCCCCAGAGAACTGAACTTAGCAGCGATTACTGAATTATCTAAAGCTGAAAATGAGTTAACTGAGGAAGAATTACCTTGCGAAGTTGATTCCTCCAAGCTCCTTTTGGCCTTCAGCTTAGCAGCTCGCTGCAGTGAGTCCTGGTCCCCCAAACAATCATTTCTTTTGCTAGCTCGAGAAGGTGTTACTATAGGCTGAGTCCCAGCTTTAACCGGAGTGTTTGGGCCATCAATCATCATTGCAACTGGATTGGTACCTTGTGCTGAAATTTTGGGCTGACCTGCAGCCGGCCCAATCGGAACTGTCATCCAGGCAGCATTTTTGCCATAACCAGATGGCTGAAGCACCACTGTGGGCCTAACCTTCCCAGTGACCACAGCACAAATATTATCAGTCACATGGGAAAGAACAGCTTGGCGACCCATCTTAGCAGGAGCTGAACCAGACCTAGCTTTGTTTTTCCTTTCCTCCATATCTTCCTTTTTGTTATCATTGTTGCTATCTTTCCCTTCTTCTTCATTATTTTCCTCTTCCTCAGCATTGTCATTTGGTTCAAAATCCAAGTCCATGTCAATTGGCCTCGGTGATGATTCAGGATCAGAGTTCTCCACCCTGAATTGTAATTCATAAATGAAGTCCCCGATAACTATGTCCACTAAATCAGGGACAAGACCAGCATCAAGGACTGCCACCTGAATCCTGCCCATCTCATGTGCTTTCACAAACTTCATATCTACTTTCCTAGTCACCCCAAGTATGGAGCCAATCGCCCATACAATGGGGAACTCCAGGAGCCCCTCAGGGAGCCCCCTGAACTGAACCCAAACCTTGGTAATCTCATATTTAAACACATTAGGATTGCTTTTGATTTCAAATTCCATCTTCACTACTGTGCATTTAGCTTCGACAGGTCCCACGCGCACCAATCGCTGTAGTTCATCTATGGAAGGAAAATTGGCAGCAAAAGCATTTTCCCCTAATGCTTTCACCTCCCAATTCACATTGCCAGGTATGAGCCTCTCAAGTTCAGTACTGACCTGCAGATCAGTCATAGTACCTCCTGAGATTTTCACCTTAGCAGTTTTTGAGTCTCTCTTTTCCTTTTGCTTCCCAGCATGATCAATGTAAAAGAAACCCATTTTTTCCACCGCAAACCCATGTGGCACTACAATAGGTTTAGCACCCTTTGTAAAAGGGCAAGCTTTTGTGACATGATCATCACTGTCACAGATCTCACAGCACAGTACCTTTCAGCACTCGTTCAGGACGTGCCCCTTGGTTAAACAACGGAAGCAATATGGAGTTTTGTTCTTTCCTTTACCCGCAGTCTGCCTTGGCATCATACTATCACTCTGATTGATGGCCCTCAAATTAGTGTCCTCCGAATTGTTCTGCGAGTTCAGCATAGTTCCTTCGGGGATCGGAATTACAGAAGGAGAAGCTGAAGCTATCGCTGAAGGGGCATTCGGCGTCAACGATCGGGAAGCCAGTGGGCTAGCGCTCCACTCCTGGCCACCGCGGCCTCGGCCAACGCCGCGGCCACCGCTCCCTCATCCTGCGCCGGAAAAGATGTTGTTGCCGAAAGCGCCCCGGCTGGCATAGCCGTGAGGGGCGTGACCACCACGGTCGCCGCGACGACCGCGCCCACCTCCCTGCCATCCCTGGTTAGCGCCCGGGTGATAGCTGGGGTTGAAGCCCGGGTGATATCCCCCCCTGCCCGCCGTCTGCCCCAGATTGGAGCCACCGGCGCCGCCGAGATGGGGGGGTGCTGACCACCCTGGCTGGCAATGGGATGCTGGTTCGCCATGCCGGAGCCTTGAGACATCGATACTTTGCGTCCCTCTCTCACCACCTCCGCGAAAGACCGAGGCCTTCGCCGAGCAGAGTACAACTTGATTCGTGTTCCAATTTTGGAAAATAGCGTAACAAAGCCAGGGCACGGCCTGATCCTATAACGAGAAAAGCCGCGGCCAGCCTCGTTAACTGTTGCCTGAGTAATAGCAGTAAATACTTCCGGGCCCGAAGCGAGCTCTCCGAACCTCGAGCCCGCCGAAGCGCAATAAACCGCACGGGGCTTTTCAGTTCCGGGAAATCTTGGGTCAGTAATTGCAAATCTTTGGCCTTGTCAGCCGTGCCTTCTTGTTTCATCTTCGAACACGGTGAAACCATGGCCGCAGGACCCGACGCACGGCAGCCACCCTTCTTCCCCTCCCGATGCCCAACCTCCCGCGCTTTCTCCAGCACGTCCCCTAAGGTTCGAGGAGGAGAGGTACGTGGAGGAGGCATCGGACCTTTCCAGGCCTCGGGGTATAGCTTCCTTTGAACCATCGAAACGATGATCCTGGATGCCAGCTGTGACATCGAATACTTCCCAGAATTGGAACCACTGCCAATGGTTGCAAGTTCCCGCTCCGCCTTGTAAAGATCACGAATCTCAACCCCGGCCGCCGCCGCTTCTGCAATGAACGCCGGTGTCGATAAGACCTCACCGGAATCCGAAGATCCGTCTGCCTCAGACAACTCATCCGAGTCCCTCTCCCCATTGACCACCGACCAAAACCTTCCAAACTCCGGCCCATGCACCGGCTTTGGTCGAACAGACAAAGCCACTACCATCTGGACAAAACGAGACAACTCCAATCTTCCTTTCGCACGCTTAGCTTCAGGCGAAACAGGATCGACCTCATGAACTTTGGACGAAATGAGCCCAGACCGTAAAGCACGCTTGGTCGCCGGTGCCAACGACAGCCGACGACCGCGGCGCATCAGCCGCGGCTGATTCAGACCATCGCCAAACCGACCCAGCCACCACAGACCACCCTACGGCCAACCGAGATGTTGCCGGCTTGAAACAGACCTAATCCTTCTCGCCTTGCGCGGCGTCGTCCTTGGAGGAGGAGGAGGACGGCCTGAAGACCTTCCTGACGGCGGCGAACCAGCGGACGCCACTGCCGGCTGCGCTGCGCTACCTTGACCTCACCTTTCTAGCTGCTCTGTCCCCCCCCCCCCATTAGAGAGATAAGTATAGAAGCTTAAAATTACGTGAACTATATGTCTATATCTACATGCTACTTCAATTTTTCTTATACTATATACTTGAGGACAATACTCCTTTGAAAAGAATGTCGCCAGTTATCATATATAAGGTATGATTAGCTAAGTTGAATATCATGTGCGTTACTACGAGAAAAAAAATTATATTGTAAAATTTATATTTTCAGTGTGTTGAGCCTCCATCGTTTGGCTTGGCATGCACCGTACCTTCGGCTCTTTCTGGGAGCACACCACCAAGCTATGCCTGAATGGGGCTTCCCTATCCCCCTCTCTCTATTCCCCTTCCTATCCCCTCAATCTAGACCACGCACATCTCATCCAATGGTCAATATTTTTTTATATTTTCACCATTTAAATGGTAACTAGCTTTTAAACGGTGTGTTTTTTCAAAACAGGATTAATAAAAAATTTATTTTTTAAGACAGGATTAATAAAAAAATTGTAATAAAAAGTGTACTGAGTTCAATTATACCAGCTAAAATCACATACAATTATTTTTCTTTACGTTCTGTCTCTCACGAACAGTCACAATTCCTAAAAGAATTCACCCTTGCATTGCTATCCTCGTGCCGCACCGCTCATGACTAAATCAATCTCGCGATATCAACATCTTTGCGATCGAATGTCATATCAAATCAATGTAGGTGCTCCCCAATGTTCATGTTATAGTTGCAAATAGGAAGAATAAGATTGACAAAAACAATCTTATTTGAATTTGCTATGGAGATAACAAAGAGCGGGCGAACAAATTACCTCTCCAATCAGACGAGTCTATTATGTATGAAAGCAGGTATCACATGTATGCGCTACAATAGACAAATCATTTGGACTATATATCCATCTCTTCCCCATGATTGCAATGAACAGACTGAGGGCAGTTTCTTTCATACACTTCTAACATTCTCCAAGGCAAAATGAAAAGAAACAAAAAGGAACCGCCGGGTTGAACCGAGCACTCGCTTGTGATCGAACAAGTCCATGAGACCACCGAATGGGGCTTCCTGTCCCCACTCCCTATTTCCCTCCCTATTCCCTCAATCTAGACCACTCACTAATGATCCAACGGCCAGTTTATTTTATATTTTCACCATTTGCCCATCCATCATAAATAATAACAAAAATATAGAAAAAATAAAATTTATTTTTTCTGTATTTTTATTATAATTTTTGTACAGAAAAAATAAAATTATAATAAAAATACAGAAAAAATAAATTTTATTTTTTCTATATTTTTGTTATTATTTATGATGGATAGACAAATGGTGAAAATATAAAAAAAACTGGTCATTGGATCATTAGTGAGTGGTCTAGATTGAGGGAATAGGGAGGGGAATAAGGAGTGGGAGACAGGGAAGCCAGATTCGAGACCACCTCACCGCCAGAGAGCACGCATGATCTGTCGTTCTACGCGCGCAACCAGCAGCATCGGCTGTTAAATACTTCAACCAAACATTAGCGTTATTAACTATGTTAATAACCAACGATGTTAAGGGTCTCTTCTTTTAAACTACTAAAAACTATTTTTTGTTTTTTCTACGGTAACTAGTTTTAAAACAGTGTGTTTGCCAGATAGAGTCTACAAGTTGATTATAGTATACACTGTAACGACTTCATTTATACCAGTCAAAACCGCACGCGGATTTTTGTTACTCTATACTCTCTCTCACGAACAACCCAAAATCTATAAACCATAGTCATAAACCATAAAAGGAAGCAAAAAACAAGACCTAAATGTCCTGAATCAAGCATATATGAATCTATGCAGAACAAATTTCCCGTGCGTGAACAATACTCCATTGTGAGCATTGTACAGGAATCCCAAGGCACATTGATAATGAAGTTATACTAGAAAATCCCCCTAATGCCACGAAACACATTGCAACGGCACAAAATTTGTTGCAATAGGTAGGCCTTATTGCCACAGTTTGGAAAAAATGTTGCGATATGTGGTCAATATTGCCACTAATTTATTGCGTTGCAACAATCTTGACTTTCGTGGCAAGAGGTAGGTGTTATTGCCACCACTTTCAAAATCATTGCGATTAGCTGACAATATTGCCACGCAATTTCCTGCGTTGTGATAATCTTGAATTTCGTTGCAATATGTTGATGTTATTGCAACGAAATTCTAAGTGGTTGCGATGAGTTGACAATATTGCAACGAATTTATTACGTTGCCATAATCTTTAAATTACGTTGCAAAAGGTTGATATGTATTGCAACGAAATTGTAAAGCGTTGCATCAATAAATGTTTTATTGCCACGAATTGATTGCGTTGTTATAATCTTTAACTAGTGTTGTAAAAGGTTTGTATATGTTGCAACAAAATTGTAAAGCGTTGCATCAATAAAGGTTTGCCACGATTTAAATTTGTTGGAAGAAAAACTTGTTGGGTGGCAAAAAGTAATTGTGTTGCCACAATTTATTTAAGCGAAAATAGAAAAAAGAGAGCATGTCCTAGGTCTTGAACCCAGGACCTTTACGTTCATAAACCTTTTTCTTACCACTAGGCTAGGCATGTGTTTTGTTCAAATATTTGTGCACTTATTCTTTTATAGTATTTGCGTTATGGGAAAGGACACGTGAGTAACCCCTGGGAAATCAATCTCGCTGACGCGGATACGCTCATGTCTTGCACTTCTCAGTTAAATATATTATTTAACTGGAAGGAATTATTGAGCTGTATTAAATATTATCAGGTGAACTCTAATTTAATTGGGTATTTAATGATTATACTTGGAGATACAGAGCTACCACTATTTTATTTAATTATATACAGGCCCATAATCGATCTGTACAAGCCTAAAGTAAAGATGCGTTTAGAAGATGATGAGGACATCTAGATTGGTCCGATTACGCGAGCACGAGCTAAAAAGATTAATCAACAGGTTAACTCGCTCTTAATTAAATATGGCTTTATTTTACATGAGAGTTGGCTACTACCTAATGCTAGTATTTTAATTGTTCTCAGGTTTGTACGGAAGGCAATTAATAAAGAAGCATGCACAACCGTGAAGCCACTTATAGTCAAGGAATTTATCTAGTCAAGACATGCATGCTGTGAGAGACAAGCTAATATTCTAAACTCAAAAATCATGCACAACTTATGAAGATACACTTCTAGTCATTCAGTGTTCAAGCCAAAGCTCAATAGAAGTAACGTTTTGATTGGTTCGGCCACCAGGTTTACTAGAAGTCACGTTTTGATTGGTTCGGCCACCAGGCTCAATAGAAGTCACGGAGGCTTCGGTGATACTTTTTTGAGTCGGTTAAATGGTTACTAGTTGAGTCCTGTACATCTACCCTACTCTATAATACACCAAAATTCTCTTTACTAAATCCACCCTCTCAACCACCCCCACAGTCATGCCTAATCTAAATCCACCCAGATTTGTGTACCCAAGTACTCCAACTTCATACAAATAAATGGCCTGGATCTTTCCTCAAACCTTTTTCTCTTACTCATTGAAGATCCTAAGGCCAAAATCATTTGGTTCATGCACATCATCTCTCGCTGATTTTGCTCTCGCCTCGCCTCCCCTCTTCTCGCGCAGCAGCAGCAGGGAAATGTGATCGCGATGCCCCCCTTCCTCCCTGCCCCAGCCTTAACCCTAGCCCCGCTTCCCCCTCCTCCCCGCGCCGCTCGCCGCCACCCCGCCCCGCTCGCCGCCTCCTCCAAGCCCACGCCGTGCTGGCCCTACCGCCGCCGCCCCGGCCCGGCCCCGGCGCCGCCGCAGCGACCCCAGAATGTGGCCCCGCAGGCCTCGTTCCAGACCCGCAGCGAGGAGGAGCTCGAGGCGGCGATCTACGACTTCATGCGCCGCTCCGACAAGCCCGGGGCTTTCCCTACCCGCGCCGAGCTCCTCGCCGCGGGCCGCGCCGACCTCGCCGCCGCCGTGGAGTCAAGCGGAGGGTGGCTCTCCCTCGGCTGGTCCTCTGATTCCCATGCGGGGCCAGCCTCATCGAGCGGCGGCGTGCACCCCGACTACCCGCCCGAGCCGGCCTCATCGGGCGGAGGCATCCACCCTGCTCCTCCGCCGATTTCTCCCCCGTCTTCCCCATTCTCTGCGTCTCCCCGCCTCCTCCTCCCCCCGCTCGGCCGTTCTCCGCGATCCGCCCTCGCCTCCTCCTCGCCACCCTGCGCCGCCGCCGCCGCCTCCTCCTGCCCACCCCTCTGCTCCGCCGCCGCCTCCTCCTCCCCCCACCCCTTCGCTCCACCCTTGCCTCGTCCTCCCCACCCCGCGCCGCCGCCACTTCCTCCTCCCCCCACTCCTCTGCTCCGCCGCCACCTCCTCCCCCGCTCCTCCGCTCCGTCGCCTCCTCCTCCTCCCCCCACCCCTCCGCTCGGCCGCCGCCTCCTCCCCCGCTCCTTCGCTCAGCCATCGCCTCCTCCTCCCCACCCCGCACCGCCGCCTCCTCCCCACCGTGCCCAACAACCGCCCCCACCCGGCCTTCTTCGTCTCCAAGCTCTCCCCACTCCCCGCCGCTGAGGCCGCTTCCTTCCCCACGTCGCTACCTGATATCCGCGCCCACCTCCCCTCACGCTTGACTGCCTACCTGCCGCTATGTACGATGAATGTTGTCCATGGTGACCAGCAAAGGGAGTGCCAAGGTTACTACTTTCTATTGTTTATGATTTGGCAACCCAGAAGTAGAAGCAAAAGGAAAATGTGAGTTTAGCTTTAGAATTAGTGGTTGCACTGTTAGTATGATTCATTCAGTATTCTATATTTTGTTGATGAAACTAAAATCAACACTAAACTGTGCATTGTTGCAAGAAGTGCATGCTCTTGGGATGAACAGGCAGTCATCTCTTATTCCATCTCCTATCTCCATTTTCTGCCTCAATATGCTTACTCCTAAATGGTTGAATGTGCAGGTTTGGGGAACTGTTAGCAACAGATATTGAATAAGCCATGGCTTCTTCGTGGAGTTTAAACTCCCAAGTAATGTTTTCAGGGCTGTCAAGTGCAAGGAAACCAGTTGGGTATTGCTTCTTAATTCTCCCCATGGTTAATATCTGTTAATAACCAATAGTTACTCTTGCATGGATGAGCAAATAATGATGGAATTATTTTTGCAAGTACTTATATAGTTTATCGTGCACAAAGAGGATTCTGGTTTTCAAATGCTGTGCTCATGTATGATGGATGAGAGTTGGGAGTGCAGGCTTCCCTTCTGACATATCGTGGTCTACTGGTCTCTATAACCTTTGCGTTAGAATATCTGCACTGTCTGAACAAGGTTTTGGCTATATTTTCCTATTTTTGTAGTACATGAAAATTTGGTAACATCATGGGTCCTACGTGAAAAAATATTTTAATTCCCAATATTTTTTTTGCATATTTTGATTGCAATTGTACTTTATCAGTTCATTCATCTGTATTCTTTTTTCTGATGGTAAAGGAAACTCTTCTGTTCCAGCTTACCACATGCCAAAATCCAGCTTATAACAAGTATTCTGTCGCTTGAAGGAGTGTTTAAGCTATCCAGCAAGATAGTATCTGGAAGGTAAAAATCCCATGCCCCATTTATGTGCATCAATGATTAATTGATTTTGTATGTGAATGCTTTTTGTGCGGCATGCCGTGTATGCTTCACCTTCTCTCTTTGTTGTTTTTTATGCCAAATTAGTTATGCATATCTTTATAATTCCCATTGTAGCGCATGTGTTAAGTTCACAATTTTACAAAAGAAGTTTCTGGGGAGGGAGTTCCAAATTGGGTGAAATTATATTATAGTAGATATAGTTTAAAATTTTCGGTAAGTTTCAGAATTTTGATACGATTATCTATTTGGTGAAATATATATTGAGGGAGAACGAGCATTGAATCCAACTCAAGTTTGATGGAGCTTGTTATGGGCCGGTGACCCCACTTCCTGAAACGGCTGCAGCAATATGCGAGAGATGGGCCGTCTGATACTTATCAATTAGCAAAATGGCGTATCCTTAACAGACTGCATGACAGAAATGAAACAATGTACTACAAGGTGTGTAACTTCACAGACACATTCTCTAGGTGCAACTTTATTTTTATTGATCATGTGCATTCTCTCAAGAGCATTTGATATGCAGAATATGGACGATTTACTCACAATGTATGATATGCTTCTTTGTTAACTTTGTTGTTACTGCAATCTCGAACATAGGTGCTTTTTCAAATTGGTTACCTTATTTTGCCTCATTTTGATAATTTAATAGGTCTTAATAGATAACATTGAGGAGTATGCACCTATTGTTTACACACCAACTGTTGGACGTGTTTGCCAAAACTACAGTGGTTTATTTAGACGGCCTCGGGGAATGTATTTTAGTGCGGAAGATCGTGGGGAAATGATGTCCATGGTGTACAACTGGCCAGCTGATCAGGTATGTACTTGTTCTTGTCCACTTACTGAATTGACCTTCTGTAGTTTATCTCTTCCATTGGCTTAAATGTATATATCAGTTGGGCTAAGAGAGAATCTTGCTTTTGCCTTTTGAAGACCTCCTAGGAGAGAATCTTGCAGAGGAAAAGTTTTTACATTTTCAAATAAATAAAAGTGGTCAATCTTTTGCAGGTTGACATGATCGTGGTGACTGATGGAAGCAGGATATTGGGCCTGGGTGATCTGGGAGTGCAAGGTATTGGCATTGCTATTGGAAAGCTGGATTTATATGTTGCTGCTGCTGGAATAAATCCTCAGAGGGTATGTTTTGTGGTACCTTCTTCTCCATCTTCCATTTTTAAATGTACTGTACATTGGTGAACTATTTTATAATGCAAATATTAAGATTGTTAAGTGATGTAATGTTCTGATGATCGGAAACTGCAGTGTTCCTCTGTTTGTGATGTGACAATGGCCCGATCTTCCGAGAGGTACTGATAAGTCGATTGTGGAGATCTCGATGTTGATGATCCAAAGGCTCCGACCAAAACAGATCGAACCCCTCGCAATCACTACACCACTGCTCCGTTGGTTATCAACCGTGCCGAACATGATTGACCTCGCCAAGAAGGCTATCTCCTGCAAGCGAATCGAGAACACAAGCAAGAGAGTACAAGATGCGATCTGAAATTGCGAATAAATATTAAGTTCACAAGTTGGGGTCTCACAAACCGATGAACGGCGAAACTGTTCAAAGACAGATTAATCTAAGCAAAACCCAAGGAAAACTAAAGGGGTGTGGCCTCCTTAAATAGGGGAGGGGGAAGCCACACTTATCTATTGAAAAGGGATGTGGTACTATTCTTAGTACTGTTCACATGTGTGGTACTGTTCACGTGAACAGTACCGGCCCAAATAGCCCAAGTTACAAGGCCCTCGGCCCACTTTGAGTCGGACTGGAAAAGTGACGTGGTTTGTTTCACAGTTTTTGATCTGCTCGAGTGGAGTTTGGAGGTGAGACCAGATCCATCTGAAAGTAGACTCCAAGATCTTTCCAACGAGTACTCACGGGCCCCGAGAAGCCTTCTGGATCAAAAGTTATGGCCATTTGAAGTTGGCTTGTCAAGCTGAATCCGAATTGATCTGGAGGCCGAATTGGATTCCAAAACCTGTCCAACTTGAACCCTTGCTTCAATTGGTTCCAAAGTGATGTGGTGCTACGAATATATATATTTTCATCATTAGGTAGCATCATATTCGCATTTAAAATATGTTGAAGTTGAAGAAACGAATTCACCTTTAGTTCATTCTTGATATTGGCCGCTATGGTCGTACGTGTTGGTGGCGTGGTCACATCATCCTCCCCTTCTTGATGGAAAACCGTCCTCAGTTTTAACATATGTGTAGTGTCACGTATTGCATGATCTTGATCATAAATCTTGGTGTATGATAACAAACGCAACAAACTCTCATTATGTAATATCATAAGTTCTTTATCAAATAAAGTAAAATCTCTTTGAAACGAGCTCACCTCATAATTTAAGTGATGCGTAGGAGCTCTTGTAATTGTAACAACAAGTAGAGCAAATATGGTTGTATCCATTAGGTTCATGTTCTTATCATCCTCCCCTTCTTGCAAACAAAGCCGTCCTCGGCTTTTGATAAGCTGAAAATATGGTAACAAAGAAGCCAAGGTGTATGCATGGTATATGTATATGTCATCCGTTTTAACAGTTCTTCGTTGTTGCACAATTAAAGTTATAAAACAGCAATGATCATAAAAGCTCATTGTATTATTAACCCAAGAGTAATCATATATGTTAATGAGCAATTCAAAATTTCTCACACAGTAATTATTGCAACTTGTTTTGCAAATGTAAGTGAAGCATTTATGCAATTCAAATCTTTGATTTTGTAAACTTGTAGTGGTGGCATATATGGACAAAACTACAACCTTTGGAATCAAGCAAAGTTCATCCATATAATCGTATCTCAATCGAACAATAGTAAACTCATCTAGCCAGGGTGAAGAGATTTGTATGTTCTGCCATAATTCATTATCTTTATTCAAATTGTCCATACTAGATGGTGCAAAAAGAGATGAACACATAGGCATTGGATGAGTACTAAATTTTACTTCCCTCTCACATTGAACATGATTCAGCATACAAGAATTGTTGTTCCAAATAGCAAGTTTCAATTCATCCATGTGATCACAAGTTATGCATATTCGATATACAAGAAATTGATTTTTCACACCATAATCTCCAATCAAATTAAACTTATATCCAGGGGTGTAGGTACTAAATAAGAATTTCGAAAATGCAAGTTCAGAAACTTTCTCCATAGCATGTGACAATTTCATAGGTAGATCTAACATGATGTAACACAATGAATTAGCAGGAGAAATTCTAGTCAAAACTTCTTTATGTGTTATTAATTTAACATGTGCAAAATTATGAGAATTTAGATCAGCACATGGTTTATTTAAGTCAACACAAGGAATATCAAAAGATTGCACTACAGCAGGTATATACTCACAAGGTTGCTCTATGTCTTGTTGTAGCACCAAATCAGTACCGTGAGCGATGATAGCTCCATGTTCTTTACCTTTTTGGCTTTCCTCAGATGATGTAAGGGCATCCATCTCCTTATCTTCATTCTCAACCAATGGGGTCAACGATTCCATCAGCTCATGCTCCTCTTCGGCATGGTTCTCAACTACCTGCAAGTTGTTAGTCACAGAAAAGGGCACAAACACATGTTTGTTCTCATGATCATCACCATTACCTGCAAGGTTAGCTGCAAGAGCATATTCATCCTCAACATCACTAGCACTTACATAACCACCATCTTCTGTCGCAATATACGCCCGCTGACTTGTGCAATCTCTCATGACGTGGCCCATCCCTTTACAACGGTGGCACACAATGCCCGTCGTACGGCCCGTGGAAGCAACCAATGAAGAGCTCTGTGCTAGTGTTTGCACACTAGTAGATTTGCTCGTCTCGGGTGCGCGTGATGGTGGTGGCGGTGCTGCTGAATGCGCCCTACTCACAGAGGGGGCAGCAGCTCGACAAATAGGAGGTGGGGCTATCTTGGCTTGCCCAGGCGTTGATCTCGATGTAGACGTACCTCCAAAGTTGTTCCTCGTCCTTTGTTGCCTACCCTGCAATTCTTTTTCTGCCAAACAAGCAAGCTGGAACAACTGGTTGACAGTAGTAAAATCTTTATAATAAACAATATCCTGAATTTCACAGCGTAACCCCCCGTAAAAACGACAAATCTTATCCTCCTCATCTTCTACAACATTACAACGCAACATGCCTATTTGTAGTTCTTGATAATATTTCTCGACAGATTTATTACCTTGGTCTAAGCACTGCAATTTCTTATGCATTTCATGTTTAAAAGCAGGAGGAACAAATCTAGCACGCATAGCTTCTTTTAATTTATCTCATGTATTAGGTTGTAAGCGGTACCCAGATCATTCCACCAAATAATAGCAAAGTCCTTAAACTCACTAGTAGCTTGTCTAACTCTATGTTGTTCAGGAACCAAGTGAGAATTAAACTTCTGCTCTACCGTCATCTCCCAATCAAGATATATTTCAGCATCATAAAGACCAGAAAAAGATGGAATGGTAAATTTGACTTTAGCAAATGGGTCATGATTAGAACGATCATTGTGGTGCTGAAAATTATTACCTCCCATACCGTGACGGTTTTGATGTAGGCGGTGTCGTGGGCGTGCATCTTGGGCAGCAAATGAAGCACTGGCGTCGCGGTTTTGTCTCTCATTAATGGAACTGATGGAGCGCTGCCATGTGTCCATCGAAGCTTGAAGCTTCCTATCGATGCGTGGTTCATCCAAGAGCTTGATGAACTCTCTCTTTAAAATACACTCTTGATTATCAGATGACTCACCTGTCATGGTTAGTAGAAAACAAAAGACAACACAAAAGTATTATCCCTATCAACTACTAGGAGGTGGAAGGTGGAATCACACATTCTCAAGCGTCTTACCACACTCTTATAAGTGTTCATACCAATGCAGCAGGTGGTACAACCGGTGGCTGGTTCGTGATACCATGTCGGGCGTGGGTACGATTGCAAGAGGGAACCTGTTCTGATCAAGAGTAGGTGTAGCTTGGAAGGCACAATATGGTAGCAATGGAGAACAATCAGTTAATTTCAGAATTGCATAGAATTGAATTATAGTCCGTATCTAGCACTTAGCCTATGTTGCTGATCAACCAAGAATGGAACAAGGCTAAAAACAAGTGTATGGCAATGTATATGAGTGGTAAATACAAGATAATTCAATCCAATGCAATCTGGAATTGAAGAACACAAGGATTGACCCAAAACTGAAAACTGAAGATTTCTGTCCACTGGACAGTACGTCGGTATTTTGGCCGTAACTTTTTGTCAGATGCCTTTTTTCCACTGATTATTTTTTTCTCTGTTTTCTGATGGCTTTTTCTACAGATTTTATTTTGGGGCCAACTTCCAAAACCCGACGCAGAAATTCGCACAAAAATCACAACTGCTGACTGTTGCAGATTCAAAACAGATAACTGGGTCAACTTTCACCGCATATATCTCTTAACTGCCTTGCTGGAATGACGTGAAATTTTACAGATAGATGGATAAGGAATTTTTGAATCTAATGGCGGTGGTCCCACTCAAAAATGATCTCGGAATCAAAAGATATGGCGTTTTTGGTGGCGGCTGCAGAGAAAAGAAAAATCAGCCGAAATTGGAAATTAGGGTTTGGGGTGGGGAATATTTCTTTTGTTTGGATTTTTTAATGGAACTAAGATATGACCAGCAACTAGACAATGCTAATATGGACACAAATTCAATTTAGCAAACCAAAACTAACAGATTGAAAGGCACAACGGGGTTTGGACAGCGGAATTAATTCTTTTTGTGGGGCAATTTTTTTCTGGACTATAGGAAATAAAAACCAATCTACTAACTAGGGATACAAGAATTACCTCACGGGCAACCGTTGCTCTGATACCAACTGATGTGACGATGGCCCGATCTTCCGAGAGGTACTGATAAGTCGATTGTGGAGATCTCGACGTTGATGATCCAAAGGCTCCGACCAAAACAGATCGAACCCCTCGCAATCACTACACCACTGCTCCGTTGGTTATCAACCGTGCCGAACACGATTGACCTCGCCAAGAAGACTATCTCCTGCAAGCGAATCGAGAACACAAGCAAGAGAGTACAAGATGCAATCTGAAATTGCGAATAAATATTAAGTTCACAAGTTGGGGTCTCACAAACCGATGAACGGTGAAACTGTTCAAAGACAGATTAATCTAAGCAAAACCCAAGGAAAACTAAAGGGGTGTGGCCTCCTTAAATAGGGGAGGGGAAAGCCACACTTATCTATTGAAAAGGGATGTGGTACTATTCCTAGTACTGTTCACGCACGTGGTACTGTTCATGTGAACAGTACCGGCCCAAATAGCCCAAGTTACAAGGCCCTCGGCCCACTTTGAGTCAGACTGGAAAAGTGACGTGACTTGTTTCGTAGTTTCTGATCTGCTCGAGTGGAGTTTGGAGGTGAGACCAGATCCATCTGAAAGTAGACTCCAAGATCTTTCCAACGAGTACTCACGGGCCCCGAGAAGCCTTCTGGATCAAAAGTTATGGCCATTTGAAGTTGGCTTATCAAGCTGAATCCGAATTGATCTGGAGGCCGAATTGGATTCCAAAACCTGTCCAACTTGAACCCTTGCTTCAATTGGTTCCAAAGTGATGTGGTGCTACGAATATATATATTTTCATCATTAGGTAGCATCATATTCGCATTTAAAATATGTTGAAGTTGAAGAAACGAATTCACCTTTAGTTCATTCTTGATATTGGCCGCTATGGTCGTACGTGTTGGTGGCGTGGTCACATCAGTTTGTTCGGTGTTGGTTTATGTTGCAGGACTTAAATCAGCTAAACTATGAAATTTCTCAATGAAGCACATTTTCTGAAGAGGTTAAAGATTATTAATGGAAACAATAATACAATATTTAACATCTACAGGGATTTTTATAGATAGGAAATAAAGTGTGTGTTACTTATCTGATAATGTGCCAGTTAGACCCTTTGCATCATAATTCAGGGAGATAAAAATAACTTCTAGAATTTTACCAGTTTTGGATCATTTTTATACTGAATTAAGATGAAATATGTTTATCAAAAATAACTTCATGCGCCACTCCGACAAGCCCGGGGCGTTCCCTACCCGCGCCGACCTCGCCGCCGCCGTGGAGTCAAGCGGAGGGTGGCTCTCCCTCGGCTGGTCCTCTGATTCCCATGCGGGGCCGGCCTCATCTTACTCCTCTGACGTAACTGATCCTTTTACTCCTCTTGCCTATGTTTATGTTTCAATTTGGGTGTCAACTGGGTTGCTCCAGCAAAAGCTTACGCTTAGACTATGCAGACATTATATGTAAATTCTGCCATAGGTTTGGTAGATTTACTGTTTCTGTACTGACCAAAAAATTTTAATCTAGGATTTATTTATCTTGTGCTAGGTAATTTGTTAATCTATCATGCTTAACCAACATAGTCTCTGAATGCCTAAGTCTGTAAGTGCTAGATGCACTCGTAACACGCCCCCGACGCTGCCTCCACCCCGCGATACCCGTCTCCACCCGAGCGCGCCCTCCGCGCCCAATCCCGCGCCTCTCACCCGGACGCCACCTCTCCTCCTGATTTCCCCTTTCCAAAAACAGATCTTCGAAAAACAGAAACAATCACATCACAATACGCAATCATCGCCACCCGTGGAAGAAAGGACAGTAAGGGCGTGCAGCGGCCAGGCGTGCGTCTCCGCCACCGCCCTCCCGCCCGCTCGTCGTCGTCAAACGCAGGATTAGTCATCCATGAGATGGCACTGTTGGGAATCGATCGTAGGCTTTTGAGCATTGCGTGTTGGGTGGTTCCGATCGGCCACGTATTTATGTGACATTCATTATGTGACAAAAATATTTAGTTATACAATATATGAGACGTGAATCTTAATGAATCTGATTGTTCATTTTATTTTTTACAAGTTTTATCTTGTTTTGTATTTTACCGTAGCGTTAGCACGGGCACACTACTAGTATTAATAAACATCCATTGTTGGTTCAAGACGGACATCAATTTTTGGTGCGTACGCGTTTCAACCGACTCGGTTTGGGAGACGGTCCACCGGAGAGTCGGCATCTGTTAGGTCGTCAATATTAGAGGCTGCGTCCATGTAATTTTAGGGGAGACCACCATGAACAGAGAAATTGTCATGTGGGGTAAGAAGTACTCAAGACGTCCGAGGAAGGATTTTGCATTGGCTGGAGATACTACAGGCGGCGACAATTGAGGAAACGCTAAAACCGCCAGGAACCGGAGTTCAGTCGGAAAGAGTTTCGTAGTTAGGAAGATATGAGTCTGTGATGGTTAAGTATTAGTTAAGATGAGTTAGAGTCTGAGTGGGTTTCCAACCCAAAACTGCGTCCAAGCATGTACTTATATATTAGACCATAAGCCTGAGGAGAAATAACAAGAAAGAATTCTACCATCTATCTCTGCCTTCCTGATTGTTTGCTATTTCCGTTTCTTCCTGTTCTGCGTCTTCCTCGTCTGTTCCAGCAACACGGGACCTCCTGGCCGGAACAAGGGCCCTACGTCCCAGCCTCCGGCTCCGCACAACTACAACCTCCGCTCGCTTGCCGGCATTCGTGACAACATGTGAGGTATCCCTTTTAGCAGTATACCAGTTGCAACAACATGAGCTTTCTTATAGCATATCTATCTAGAATTATATTGTCCTACAACTTTTTATTGACATACAATTTGTCCAAAAGAGAAAACAAGGTGGGGATACCAAAGTTACTCATTCAACACATGAAATCAGTTCAAGTCTCTATATTTATTTGTTGATATGGTCCAGATATTACATAAGAACGCACCAAAAATCCTAAGCACAAACCTTCCTCTGTTGCTCAGTCATTAAGGAACCCATCAGGTCTTACAAGATGATCGAGATATCATCAAATGCAACCTTCCCATTGTAGTCGGTGCCATAGACCCTGAAAATAACTACATAGTGAAAGAACAAAACCAGACTTAAATGGATTTCAGAGAACATCTAAACAATACAGGGATGGAAAGCTAACAGACAAAAAAGCACCCACATTCAATCTTTTGCTGCAGACTTGTGTGGGGACTGAACGCTAACAAGAATGACACAAATCCCTTGAAGTTCAGCTTATCTAGCATCCTTAGGAGCCTTTGACAGAAAGACATTGAAGCAATCAACACATAGCATTCCTCAATCACACAATTCAGATAAGAAAGGAAGTTAGATGAACCTAAGCATGAAATCAAAGAGCTTCTAAGCAGACAAAATACAGAGGAAAAGAACACTTTTTGTATTTTGTAGCTATCTACACATCTATACCAGCAATAAAATATGCCAAACTGTAAAATAACTAACTGATCAGAAACAAGCAGAGTAGTATAGATGTGTTGGCATTGAACATATAAAAGAACATACTTTATTGTGAGCACTAAGGTTGATCTATCTAAACATGGAAATGGTATTCAAATGTAGAGATTCCTCTAATAATGAGATCTGTATTAACATGAATAACATACACCTAAATCTAAAATGAAAATCACAGTGTTGACTCCATGAAGATACATTAAAAGATGAGCAATCACACTATACTGAAACACTACAAAGAACCTGAGCATGTTTTTTCTAATAGATCATGATGTACAAAGACAGAAGAGTTAGTATGCGTAGTCTCTGTAGTCTTATAAGATTTCAGCTCAAAAATAAAAGGCACTTCATGACCTTCTAGGCTCTATTAGGATTGTGAACACACCCCAACCCACCAACCTATGTTACCTATTTGAAATTTCCACGCACACTGCTCATACAAGTGGAATAATGAAGGTAAAGTAGTTGTGCACAATTTTTCCCGTTGATTTGGTTCATTAGTATATGTAACAACTTAAATGTTGTGTATGTGTGGCTGCAGCTCCATGATTTATTTGCACTAACCTAGTTGTTAATTAATAGGATGTATGTGTGTTTATTCCAGTGTTTTTGAAAAGAAACCAGATTATTGGAAGTGTGTTTATTCCAGTGTTATTGCTTTAATAAATATTTTGGTAATAATAGTACATGTGTTTTGGAAGGTTTATGTTTTATCTCATGCTCGTGGCACTAATCTTCTCTTTTTACTTTGGTATTCATGCAGTGTTTGGACAGCTTGGGTGCTAGTTGATTGACTCAGTTAGTAAGAAAGCATGGCGCATGGTGACCGGAGTTGGATGCGCTTGGATAGGTCAACTGATGAGTGGCAAGAAGGATTCAACAAGTTTATTGATAATACATTTGAGGGAACGTATAAAAGACAAACTGCACCTTGTCCATGTTCAAAGTGTCGTTGCATGGCATACAGAACAAAAAGTGAGGTTCAAAGGCATTTGCTGATTAGAGGGTTTGATCAGACTTTCATTGAAGGTAAAGATAATGCTGAACCTTCAGCTAATGACAGAGATTATGATGAAGGCGTAGCAGGTGATGGTCCCTCTGCCAATGATCTGGTTTCGTCATTAATCAGTGGTGCAATACATGGAGAAATTATAGGTAATAACCAAGAGCCAAATAAGAGTGCTAGGAAATTCTATAATTTATTGAAAGAAGCAGAGAAAGAACTGTATCCAGGTTGCAAGGAGACTACTAAAATATCTTTCATTGTCAGGCTCTTCCAGATTAAGTGCATGAATGGTCTTAGTAACAAATCCATAGAGGCCATACTTCTTTTGTTCTCGCATGTGCTCCCTGAAGGCCACTGTGTCCCAAACACCTTGGAGAAAGTGCAAAAGGTTGTTCGAGATCTTGGCCTAGACTACCAAAAGATTCATGCATGTGAGAATGATTGTGTCTTATTTCGAGGAGATTATGCTAACATGGATTCGTGTCCAAAATGTGGTGAGAGTCGATGGAAAACGACGGATTCAGATAGGACTGGTGAGGCTAGTGGCACTAGTGGGGCAAAGAAGCGTATTCCTCGTAAAATACTACGGTATTTTCCGCTTATTCCTCGGCTGCAAAGATTATACATGACAGAGTCCACTTCATCATATATGCAATGGCACAAGGAAGAATTGGTCCGTGATGGGAAAATGTGGCACCCTGCTGACTCATTGGCATGGAAGCACGTGGATGACACGTATAAGCACTTTGCATTGGATCCACGCAATGTTAGGCTGGGACTTGCATCTGATGGCTTCAATCCATTTGGGATGCTGAATGTGACATACACTACATGCCCTGTAATCCTAATACCTTACAACTTGCCACCTTGGTTGTGTTTGAAACAATCATACTGGATGATGTCGATGTTGGTACCTGGGCCAAAATCTACTGGAATGAACATTGATGTATATTTGCAGCCCCTGATTGATGAGCTTAAAGATCTTTGGACTAAAGGTGTTGAAACATGGGATGCGAAGGAGAAAAAGAATTTTACTCTACGTGCAGTTCTACTGTGGACAATTAATGATTTCCCTGCATATGCGATGTTATCTGGTTGGAGCACAAAAGGAAAGTTTGCTTGTCCTTATTGCCACAAGGATACCGAGTACTTGTGGTTAACATTCGGTTCGAAGCATTGCTACACGGGACATCGCCGCTTTTTGCCTTTGGACCACAGGTGGCGCAGGAACAAGGATAGCTTCAATAACAAGGTGGAAACCAGGGAGGCTCCAGTGCCGCTCACTGGTAAGCAGGTGATGCGGCAATATGAGAGTTTTGAGCATGTGACTTTTGGTAAGGCAACAAGAAAGAGGAAGCAGCGTGAGGAGGAAACTAGATGGCACAACTGGAGGAAGAAGAGTATTTTTTTTGATCTACCATACTGGGAATCATTGCTTATACGCCATAATCTAGATGTGATGCACATTGAGAAGAACATTTGTGAGAGCTTATTGGGGACTTTGCTCGAATTACAAAGTAAGTGTAAGGATAGTGAGAAGGCTCGACTTGACATGCAACATTTGGGTATTAGGAAGGATCAGCATCCTTTAGTCGAGAATGGTAAGTATACTTTGCCACCAGCTTTGTACTCTTTGGATAAGGATGAGAAGACAATTCTATGTAAATTTCTAGAAGGAGTGAAGATGCCTGATGTCTATGCCTCCAATATAAAGAGATGCGTGGACGTCCAAGGTTGTAAGTTGTCTGGACTTAAAACACACGACTTCCATGTTATCTTACGGAAACTTTTACCCTTAGTGGTACGCAACATACTGCCTCAAGATGTAGCGCTCGCATTAATTGATCTTAGTAGGTTCTTCAACTCAATATGTTCAAAAGAGCTGGAGGAAAAAGATATTGAAAACCTATTGAAAACCTAAGCTCATCAATTAGGGAGACTCTTTGTCGGCTTGAGATGATATTCCCACCAGCCTTTTTTGATATCATGATGCATTTGCCGGTTCATATTGCTGAAGAGGCTAGACTTGGAGGCCCTGTGTGCTATAGATGGATGTATCCAATTGAGAGGTACCTACATACGCTAAAAGGCTATGTGAGGAACAAAGCGCACCCTGAAGGATCAATAGCCGAGGGATATATCTCAGAGGAGTGCCTTACATTTTGTTCTCGCTTCGTTGAAGATGTTGATACGAAGCTTAATCGACCGGAGCGTTATGAAAGCGCCACCGTTATTGAACCACCATGTGGTCTTAGCATATTTGGGAACATTGACTACAATAGAAAAGGAAGTAGTATCGAGTTGGTTTCCAATTATGAAATGCATAGGATGAGGCACTACATAATAACAAACTGTGATGAGGCCAGGCCATGGATTAAGTAAGCTTAAGTTTTAATTTACTTATTTTTTGGTATCCGTGTCTATGTTTATTTCGAATTAATGACCTTTTTTGTATTATCATTACAGCAAGCATATGGATAAATTGAAAGCAATCAACCCACTAATCTTGAAAAAAGACACAAGGCTGAATTTGTAGGTTGGTTTGAGCGTGAGGTAAGTGACAGTTTTTTATATCATTAATTTGTAGTGAAGCTGTAATCTGTCCTTGTTCTATTACCTAAGTGTTTTTGTTAATGTTTTGGACTGCAGATCAGAAATCTTTATGAAAAAGGAGAAACAAGCGACCCGATGTATGCACTTTCACGAGGACCAGACCATCGAGTTCGTGTATATAACAGATGCTTCATAAATGGCTTTCTGTTTCGCACCTCTTCCATAGAGAGGAGCCTAAATACTCAAAATAGTGGTATTCTTGTGAAGGGCGATGACAGTACTGGCAATATGGACTGGTATGGCATGATTAAAAAAATCATCTTCCTAGATTCCCCATATGAGAAGGAAGTCATACTGTTTCAGTGTGACTGGTTTGATGTACCTGCAGCTACAAAGACCAAAGGTAGAGGGTATAGTAAGGATCAATATGGGATTATCGATATTGATACCACTCAGTTTCGTTATTTAAATGATCCTTACTGTCTGGGGACACAAGCGGAGCAAGTGTTTTATGTGAAAGGTGCGAAGAAACCAGATTGGTGCAGTGTTGTTAGAATGAAACCTAGAAATCTGTTTGCCATGCCTGAAACATCAGATACTGACAATGTGGGAGAAATCGATTTGGACTCACTTGTCGTGGGGGTGGAGGATATGAGTGTTTCCCGTTCAAATGAAGAATTGACAAATTGGAGAAGGTGTGGCGTAGAGGGGGTTAGTGGTGATGCTTCTGTCATTGAAAAGGCGAGTGCAGAATCCATGCCTGAACCAAATGATGCAGACTTACCTGATGAAGATGAAGATGTTGATGACACCTACCTTGCTGATGGGGTTGTTGCTCCTGTTAATTCTCTAGGCCAAGGACATGAAGAAGATGATTTTTTTTGTGTAAAACATATATTTTGTGAATTTTAAGTTATTCTGTACTGATTAAGAGGACTCAAATTTATCCTATCATCTGTGTGCAAACGACCAACATGCATCTCATAGAAAATCTATATATATTCATGCATAGTTTCCCTACTTTCTGTAATTATATTACTAGCCAAGCCTCCATTGATTAACCATCATAAATAATTAAATACTAATTTATTGATATCGCTCATGAGCGCCAAATTCAGTTGCCAACATCATCCATCAGGGATACGACACCAGAGCGGAGGGCTCACCTTCTCCGTCGAGGAGGAAGCAGGTGAAGCAGACAAGAGGCCGAGATGAAGTAGATGCGACGCCGGCATGGTTGGTGATGTCGAGGCCGCTGGCGTTGAAGTGGAGGGTGGAAGCCGATGTATAAGTAGCAGTGGAGGTGTCGGTGTAGACATCGGTGAAGATGAGGAGAAGAAGTCGCCGTCGGTTGGAGTGGAAGGCGGCGCCGAAGGAGGTGCTGCAAAGGAAGAGGCGGCGCGTCGGCGGAAGAGGGCGGCGCGGTTGGTTCCGGAGGAGCGGCGGAGAAGAGAGACGGCGGTGGAGAGCCGAGAGGGGGGAGAGGAAGTGGCGGAGGCGGTGAGTCGGCCGGAGAAGGTGGTGATGGCGGAAGGGAGATGGCGCGCCGGCGGTGGAGTTGACGGAACAGGGCAGCGCGGTATGGTTGGCAGCCGAAATAGAGGGGGTGGCCAAGAGAGGAGATGCGGCCGGAGAAGGAGCGCTGTGGTGGGAAAGTAGAAGGAGGAGAGTGGCGGCCGGTGGGAGTAGGAGAAGAAGGGGAAGACTGGGGGAGGCGCGGTGGAGAGCAGTGGAGGGGTGGCGTGACAGTGTGGTGGCCGCCGGCGAGCTGGCCGGCCCTCGCCGGCGCCGGAGAAGAGGAAGGGGGAGGAGAGCACAAGGGGGGCGCAGGTAGAAGCAATGGCCGGCTCGACTTTCTCCAGGCGGCGGATAGGGATTTTAGAGATGGGGATTTTTTTTGGCATTTTGCAAATTAGCAATCCAACTTTTTAGGGTTTACAATTAGGACCCTTCCCCAATTTAGTTTCTTCTGATTTGGCCCCTCTGGAGCTCCGTTTTCAGCGCAGTTTAATCCCTCGCTTCGTGACAACGCGTACAACTGTACAGAGCAGTCCAGATTTGTTGTTTATATGCCTATATCGCGCCGGCCTGCGAAAAAGTACAAAAAATGTAAAATGGACCATTTCGAACAATTAAATATAGCAAATAGTGCAAATGATGATAAATGGTTCCAAAATGCGAAAAATGTGAGGGTAAAATGACGGCAAAATATATGCAAAAATGACGCATGTAACGTATAAAAAATGATGGAAGTCAACATACACATATTTTACTATGCCGTTCGTCATCATCAACCATTTAAGATAGCATTTTTTGTCCGATTGAGCTAAAAAGTTCACTTAAAATTTTCACGTTAACTGCTAACATCTCATACAAATTAGCCGCTCTAAATCATTCCGTATGGCGTATAAAAAAAGATGGAAGTCAACATACACGTATTTTACTATGCCGTTCGTCATCATCAACCATTTAAGATAGCATTTTTTGTCCGATTGAGATACAAAGTTCACATAAAATTTTCACCTTAACTACTAACATCTCGTACAAATTCGCCGCTCTAAATCATTCCGTACGGCGTATAATAAATGATGGAAGTCAACATACACGTATTTTACTATGCCGTTCGTCATCATCAACCATTTAAGATAACATTTTTTGTCCGATTGAGCTAAAAAGTTCGCATAAAATTTTCAACTTAACTGCTAACATCTCGTACAAATTCGTCGCTCTAAATCATTCCGTACGGCGTATAATAAATGATGGAAGTGAACATACACGTATTTTACTATGCCGTTCGTCATCATCAACCATTTAAGATAACATTTTTTGTCCGATTGAGCTAAAAATTTCACATAAAATTTTCAACTTAACTGCTAACATCTCGTACAAATTCGTCGCTCTAAATCATTCCGTACGGCGTATAAAAAATGATGGAAGTCAACATACACGTATTTTACTATACCGTTCGTCATCATCAACCATTTAAGATAGCATTTTTTGTCCGATCGAGCTAAAAAGTTCACATAAAATTTTCACCTTAACTGCTAACATCTCGTACAAATTCGCCGCTCTAAATCATTCCATACGGCGTATAAAAGATGATGGAAGTCAACATACACATATTTTACTATGCCGTTCGTCATCATCAACCACTTAAGATAGCATTTTTTGTCCGATTGAGCTAAAAAGTTGACATAAAGTTTTTACCTTAACTGCTAACATCTCGTACAAATTCGCCGCTCTAAATCATTCCGTACGGCGTATAAAAAATGATGGAAGTCAACATACACGTATTTTACTATGCCGTTCGTCATCATCAACCATTTAAGATAGCATTTTTTGTCCGATTGAGATAAAAAGTTCACATAAAATTTTCACCTTAACTGCTAACATCTCGTACAAATTCGCCGCTCTAAATCATTCCGTACGGCGTATAAAAAATGATGGAAGTCAACATACACGTATTTTACTATGCCGTTCGTCATCATCAACCATTTAAGGTTGCATTTTTTGTCCGATTGAGCTACAAAGTTCACATAAAATTTTCACCTTAACTGCTAACATCTCGTACAAATTCGCCGCTCTAAATCACTCCGTACGGCGTATAAAAAATGATGGAAGTCAACATACACGTATTTTACTATGCTGTTCGTCATCATCAACCATTTAAGGTAGCATTTTTTGTCCGATTGAGCTAAAAAGTTCACATAAAATTTTCACCTTAACTGCTAACATCTCGTACAAATTCGCCGCTCTAAATCATTCCGTACGGCGTATAAAAAATGATGGAAGTCAACATACACGTATTTTACTATGCTGTTCGTCATCATCAACCATTTAAGGTAGCATTTTTTTGTCCGATTGAGCTAAAAATTTCACATAAAATTTTCACCTTAACTGCTAACATCTCGTACAAATTCGCCACTCTAAATCATTCCGTACGGTGTATAAAAAATGATGGAAGTCAACATACACGTATTTTACTATGCTGTTCGTCATCATCAACCATTTAAGGTAGCATTTTTTGTCCGATTGAGCTAAAAAGTTCACATAAAATTTTCACCTTAACTGCTAACATCTCGTACAAATTCGCCGCTCTAAATCATTCCGTACGGCGTATAAAAATTGATGGAAGTCAACATACACGTATTTTACTATGCTGTTCGTCATCATCAACCATTTAAGGTAGCATTTTTTTGTCCGATTGAGGTAAAAATTTCACATAAAATTTTCACCTTAACTGCTAACATCTTGTACAAATTCGCCGCTCTAAATCATTCCGTACGACGTACAAAATATGATGGAAGTCAACATACACGTATTTTACTATGCCGTTCGTCATCAGCAACCATTTAAGGTAGCATTTTTTGTCCAATTGTGCTAAAAAGTTCACATAAAATTTTCACCTTAACTGCTAACATCTCGTACAAATTCGCCGCTCTACCAACACATGGATAGTATGAAAATTAAAGTTACGATATATTTACGAGTAAATTCTGTTCCTTATGATTGAATGAAGAAAAAAATCTATCAATGTTGTGTTTTAATTCGATACAGACTAAATAGGACATTGTCATATGATTGCCAATATTGAATTATATTATGGATGCTAGTCTCCTCTCAAATCCCCCTCGGGCAGCCGGCAGCCCCCACACCCCTCCCTCCTCTCCCGTCCCCCTCGTCGCCCTCCTCCTCTCCCCCGCCGCCGACCCCCTCTCCCGCCCCCCCGGCGCCGACCCCCTCTCCCGCCCCCCGGGCGCCGACCCTCCTCTCCCGTCTCCCCCACCCGCCTCCGCGGCTCCGCCTGCCCCCCGCCCCTCCTCCACTCCTCGCCGCCCCCGCCGCCGGCCGGCCCCCCACTCCCTTCCCCCTCGTCGCCCTCCTCCTCTCCCCCGCCGCCGACCCCCTCTCTCGCCCCCCCCGGCGCCGACCCTCCTCTCCCGTCTCCCCCACCCGCCTCCGCGGGTCCGCCTGCCCCCCGCCCCTCCTCCACTCCTCGCCGCCCCCGCCGCCGGCCGGCCCCCCACTCCCGTCCCCCTCGTCGCCCTCCTCCTCTCCCCCGCCGCCGACCCCCTCTCCCGTCTCCCCCACCAGCCTCCCCGGCGCCGACCCTCCTCTCCCGTCTCCCCCACCAGCCTCCGCGGCTCCGCCTGCCCCCCGCCCCCCCGGCGCCGACCCCCTCTCCCGCCCCCCCCCCCCATCCCCTCCCTCTAAAAGAGTTGCACTGTAACCCAAAATTTCCCTCCAAAATTTTGCACAAAATGATGGAAGTCAATTCCATAATATTGATTTCCCACAAAATTTCCCATCCCCCCTACTCCCGTCCTTGAAATTTCCCTCCAAAATTCTGCACAAATTCCATCGCCCGCTAGGTTTGGCTCCAAAGTTAAAGCCCACGACCCTCACGCCCCCGGCCCCACTTTTCCCTCGTCATCAGACGCGCCTCCTGGGTTACGACTCACCGCGCCTACACTGATGGCGCCGCCCCCTACCACCAGGACGCCGTCCCCTACCACCATGGCCGGCCAACGTGGTGTTCCTCAAGACGTTGATGCCCGTGCTGCTGAAGAGGAGTCGTTGGCTGCTCAAGTTTCCCACAGGTATGTTGCCGACACTTTCCCCTAGGGTTTACCAAAACCTTGTGTTAGATCGGACGAATGATGATGTATGATTAATGGGGATCGTTACAAGTCTGAGTATAGGGCACAGGTCTGTGATTCTGTTCTTCCCAGGGTTAGAACAGGAACAGGGTTAGAACAATCAAACATGATCTACTTCTCTACATCGCCTTGATACCTTTGATTGGTTCACGATAGTGTGAAGAGGCTTTGATAGGATACTTGGTTTTCTACTAAATCTTGTTTTAATTTTCAATACGAATCTGTTGTTCTGTAGGGCACCAGGTGGGAACTTGGCCGGCTCACGTCGTGATCGTGAAGAGGTTCAATCCGAGGTTGCTGAAGACGATCAGTTGGTTCTTGAAGGATCCAGCAGGTATTATGGAAGATAAGTGGGGATCATGATAAGTGGGGAGAATAACATCAACACAGATCAAAATTTATCGTAAAACAAATAAAATAAGGTCTTAGGAACATTGTTGGGCAAAGTATTTATGTCTAACATTATGTCATTCCCATTACTATTCTTAATATGCATAGGATAGATTCTTTTTATATTTTATAATCAGGCCAAACAAATATAGAATTGGTTATGTCATCTTGTTTTTACTATTTAATCACGGTTTTCATGTAAACATGTCCCACATCTGCAGCTCATTTGCTCATGGAACTTCATCCCAAAAAGATGATGCACTTGACATATACAATCGTTGCAGTTGGTTGGATATACTACTTGTCTCTCAATTTTGCTATTGAAACCGAAATGCAAAGGAGCTTCCGACATATGCAATCCTTTAAACAAGAAACAAGAAAAAAATATATGATTCTGTTGACAGAATAAACAAACTGAAGACCTGCATTTCAAGTTAGGAGCAGTTTGTGTTTGTTTAGCACTGACCACTTGACCAGACATTTTACTTGTCAAGAGAAAGACATGGTAACTATGGTCACATTAAAAGCATATTTTCCGTGGTGCAGTTAATTTTGTAACCTGTAGTTTATCCTATTATATCTGGGCAATTGTAGTTTATCCTACCCAACAATTACAATATCCCAATTTTGCTACTATTAATTTTCAATATTAATCTGTTGTGTGTAGGGCACCAGATTTTTATTAACTACTCATGGCAAATAATTAATTGCATTCTTGATCTTGATCTTGATCTATCTAGCTGAACCTGTTGATATTGTGTGCAGTGTCGTATTTATATCAATAATGCAATGAAGACGGCTGTCATAATATGAGCGCCACACCACCCACAGATAGGCCAACTCATGCTCGGAAGAAAAGAAAACAGGGAAATGGTTCGTTATGCTTCGTATACACTTTTAATTCGGGGTTTGAATCTCTATTGCTGAATATATGTGTGCTCACATTTTTTTTCTTAACCCTTTGTAAGGAGATGGCAAGAAAGGTGCGCGTGGTACCCTTAAAGGATTAGCGGCTGCCACAAAGAGAATTAGGAATGGCTCTCAGAAACTACCCATCCAATTTTCAACAAGAATGGGAGGTCCGATTGGAGAAAACTCCCGTACATTTGTGGATGAAGTAGTAATTTTTACAAGGAAAAGGGTTCCACTAATTGGAGTTAACAGTTGGAAAGATGTGATGGATAATGTCAAACTGGCTATTGCAGACGATATACAGGTATGTTGCATAAGTTTGTTGCCTAAATTCACTCATATTCATCCTACACTTGCCTCAAGATGGCAAACCTTTGCGGGGTTCAAACTGGCCAGTTGGCCCCAATATGCTGCCACCAATACAAACCTAAAAAGAACACTTCCGAATTTTCATCATAACAATTTGACAAACATCATGGATTCATGGGCATTGACAAATATGTGGTACCAAAGACAGTAGTATCAAACCACAGGGACTCGCAACAAGAATTAACGAGGAAGAGCTGAAAGAACAACTACATACTCAAACTTGTATCTTTTTTCAGAAATTTTTATTTTAATTTCATAGAGTACCCAGAATTACATCTTGCTTATCCTCAGCAGTAAGTCCACAAAGGTTAGTCGATGCTTCTTTCAAGTGGCATAAGACAGTGCATATTGAGTAACATTTTCTAGGTATTTCTCCAATTCTTTTTCTCCACTCTCAAGAGTCTCCCAAAGTGATTTCCTCAATTCCTCCTGCCCTTGACTCTTCATCACAAGGTCATACGCATACCGCATAACATGGTTGCAGTATGCAGCTTCATGACCAAACTCCTAGCAAACAGCACAGGATTTTGGCTTCCATGCATATTCAGCTTTAATCTCAATCTCGTCTCCTTAATAAGTAAGTAATTACTAAGATAGTTTCCAAGATCCTTGAAAAAGTCTTTTTTTTACTTTTGCAAAAGCAAATATTGTATTTATTTCAGTGACTTTATCCATCTAGAGAGGCTTCCCCAAACCACTAGCTCTAGCAATATAGCTCAGTCCTTCTTTTTTAATGTACTCCTTAGGAACTCCCCACAGTTTTCGAAAATTGGGATTTTTCTTTTTTCCAATTTTTTCAACTGAAATTTTGGCTGCCATTGTCTCAAGAGTAATGGTATGTTAGCAATGTGCCAAGGGTCCACCTTCTAATACCCATTGTCTGGTTAGCACACCAATCGATAAACAGAAACCTATTATGAGACCTAAACCAATGGATACTTGCCATTTTCTTTCAAGAAGATTGTTGGTTTCTGGTATATTAGCCAATTCTACCCATCGCATACCTACCAGTTGCTATACTAAAAAAATTGACCAACACTATGGTGTACCAACATTAGGCCCTTGATTTAGCAAATTGCCGAAACACACACATCTTAATGTGCGCTATCAAAATAAAAATTATTCTAACACACACATCATCGGTTCGTGGTGAGTACTGCTGGACTCATACTTGACACTTGTATGTGCAAAGTTTTCTTCATTTTACCATCCAGCAATACTTCGCTATTATCTTATCCTGAAACCCATATTTGTTTTTCTATTTTTAACAGAGTAGATGGGACTTTATCAACACTGAGGATCCAAAGGAAAAGATATGGAATGTTGCAAAGGAGCGGTACAAAGGATGGCGGTCAATTTTCAGTTCTACCTACAAGGCATACGCCAGTTATGCTGAGCAGATGAAACATATGCCTGAAGATGTAGACATTGTTGAGTGGCACTACTTGATGTTATATTTTGGAACTGAACAATTTCAGGTACTAACTTCAATTATTTCAGCAAACGCACATGATCTAAATATTACATTATTGTTGAATAACACTTCATTTTTTACAGAAGAAAAGCAGCCAGAACTCTGCAAATCGTCAACAACAAAAAACCATGCATCTGATGGGTTCCAAACCATTCTCCCAGTTAAGCTATGAGCAGGTAATCATTTGGTTCATTAATCTAGACTTTCCATTATATGATGTGATATCCATGTCATATATTATTGCCTTCTTAGAGAAACCGCGAAACTGGCGAAGAGCCAAGTGATTTATCTCTTTGGATGGCTACTCACACGAAGCATGGCAAATGGTCAAACGACGTTTCTAAGGATGTATACGTGAGTACAACTTTCTTCATGACTTTGTCATTGCGAGTTGTATCGTGATTCATTTGCCCTTGTTAATAAATCTAATCTATTATGTACTGTCAATTAGTATAATGCAGCTTCCAAAATTACTGAGAGACAAACATCATCAGAAAGAGCCGTGATTACATCCGAAGAGGAAAACATTATTTTCCAGTCAACGTACAAGGAAACCACACGAAGCAAATCATCCAAAGTTCATGGCCATGGATACTTGGCAAAATATCCAACTCGCAGCCAACTGTTGAATGACAAACTCGAAGAACAAGCACGTGCTGCCGCTGCAACCCAACACAAAAATGATGTGCTTGAAGAACAGCTTGAGATTGTAAATGAAAAGCTTGCAAATGAAAAAGCTGAAAGGGAAAGGGACAAGGAAGAAAGCATGAGACAGATGCAAGAAATGAGACAAGAGTTCCAGTCTATGGTAGCGCAACAGATACAAGCAGCATTACATCAGGTAAAAAATAGTGAATATTTTTTAAACCTTCATGGATTTGTACACCACATGCACTGATTGTGTTGATCTTCTAATGTTATCTTCCTATGCAACACAACAACTAGTAGTAATGTGTTAACCTACTAGACATGGTTCAAGAAAACCTGTTTTGAATCACTAAAAATTTCTTACACGGTGTTATGCTATATAGCCTGATCCAAGCACCAGCCTTACACTGTGTCAAGCTGGTGTGAATTTATTTGTTTTGCACTGTGCTATGATTTGGCTTCCTATTAATTTCACACTTGGTTAGTTTCTGTACAAAATTGAAGGACAATGACAGAGTAGATTGCATGATGTTCACTCTCCAATGTAGACAATATATTGATTTCAGATTAGTACATCTGTTACTATAGCATAGGTGATGTTCTCCAATGTAGACAATATATTGATTTCAGATTAGTACCTTTATTACTATAGCACATGCCAGAGCAGACATATGCCCTGGTCTTTTTTCCTTAGAACTAAATGCAATGCAATTTTATCTACTTAACCAAGAATGAAGTAATATCTAGTATACTAGGATTTGCTTTGTTCCACTTAGGAATACATATCAGTAATAACTATTAACTAGTATACCTTGTGTCGGGTTGTACATTTTCAGCTATTGAACTTTACAAGTTTAGAATGTATATGTTTCTCTTTCTCCTTGCCCTCCACAATTGTGGTTGCTGCTCATGTTCTCCTTTTGGACAGCATTTTATACTTCTATTCGTGCATAGAACATCTAAGTGACATTCCATTTATCTTTTGCTTTTAGCAGTCTACCAACTGCAGTGAACCAGTTCAAACCTTAGGTACAACAGAGGTTGCAGCGAGGATAAGTGATAAGAACAATGTCCAAACGCCAGTACATGGAGAAGATATATTACAACAGGTAAGTTAATTGAACAATGGATCCAACCATCCTGGATTTCTACCTTGCATTAATGTAACGTAATATTGATCCGACATCTAAATATTTTCAGACTCAGCCGGAAAGTGTTCTGACCACACAAAAAGAAGCTAGACCACCTCCTCGCACCAATAGAGCTTCTACTGTTAACAAAAGTCTATTCAATAACAACAATGCCAATGCGGCACCAACTATTATTTCATTACAACAGCTGCAGAATACCGCTAAAACCCGTGCACAGAAAAAGAACAAGGTAAGAAATGCAAATGTCAGTACAGATTTTTGCCAAGTAATTTTCAGATTGTGCAGTCCTATATTGATTCCAGTTATCTGGTTTTCCTTTTTGTTAGACATTATTTGCATGAGTAGACTAACAAACCCAGGGTAGTGATTTCCATGTGTACTGGCCATGTGATTGTGAACAATTAGCTGCATTCTATATCCTTTAGGTGTCTACGCCAGTGGAAATTTCTAGGATCTTACTGGCATCCTGATTTCTAGGCAAGCTCAGAAGCTTGTGATGTATGAATGACACTGATCCTTAATTTCTAGGCAAGCTCAGAAGCTTGTTTCCCAGAAGGAAATTTCTTGTGACGTATGTATGGCATTGATTCCTGATTTCTAGGCAAGCTCAGAAGCTTGTTTCCCTGCATCTTTTGCCATATTGGATTCTATGGATGTCATAGTTAATGTAAGAAAGAGAAATGCAGCTGCTGTCATTGTGCAGTTTCAAGACTTTTGTTTCCCTGTAGCTATTGTCATTGAGCATGACATGGTAAGATGGAATGTTATCTAGTTTATGCACTACCCCTCTTGTCATTGACATACTAGCATATATGTAATTTAGTTATCTAGTTTATGCACTACCCTTCTTGTCATTGACATACTGGCATCTATGCTAATTGGCAAGATGGAATGTTATCTAGTTTATGCAATACCCTTCTTGTCTGCCATTAGCCAAGATATATGATGCCTACTTTACTAGTTTTATCGCTTAGAACCATGTTGTAGCCCAAGTTGTATAGGTTTCTTGCATGGATGAGTTTGCCTATTTTATTAATGTGCCAATTTTGTGCTTGTGTTGCACAGGAAAGTAATTGAGCGGGGCGCTAAGGTTCAAGAATTCTCAGAGCAACTCGCATATGAACAAAGATCGACCTTGGAGATTTCTTTTCTTATCGCAAGATTATTTAGGATATTTTTAGTCTCATTTTGGAGATTGACATTATAATCTTGTATTATTTGCTTCACTGGACATGATACTCCTTTTAGTTTCATAATATGGTGGATGAAAATAAAGATGTTTGGATTTCATATGTCATGCTGCATTTTATATGTCGCTACTACTGTATTGCAACAGCGGTTCATTGAATATATATAAAATGCAATATGCTGCCCTGAATTATTATTTCGTTGCGATACATTGCTTATTGCCACGTTGCTCCTTCGTTGCGATGCAGCTCTTATTGCCACGTACATTCATCGATGGTATAAGTCTTATTTACAACCTAACTCATTTCGTTGCGTTAACATCTCTAGCCACCAAACATTTCTTGTTGCAATAAAACCTATTGCATCCAAATTATAATCGTGGTAATAATTTCCATTGCAACGAAATGTGTCACGTGGCGCGAAAAACACTTGCAACAAAATGATGCACGTGGCAAAAGGTTCTATTGCAACGACAGTTTTGTCGTGGCAATAACGTTTATTGCAACGGAGCATGTTCGTGGCGCCAAACACTATTGCCACGGCGTCACTCGTGGCAATATTTGCAATCGCAATGCAATAAGTTCGTGGCACTAGAGGTTATCGCCACCATGACAGTCGTGGCAAAAGCCTCTGTTGCCACAAATAACTTCGTTGCATCTCCTATGTATCGCCATGCTCCACTTCGTGGCAATAAGCATATCTATTGCAACGAAACACAAAACCGATGCGCAAACTTTAGAGCACGCTAGCACTAGCAACGCTTGGCAACGAAAGTGATTTGGTTGACATTGGTACCTATTGCAACCAAACTGGGCCTATTGCAACATTTTCGCGTCGTTGCGAAACACCTGATTCCTTGTAGTGTTATCACAGACGGTTTATATTAAAAACCGTCTGTGATGATGAAGTTATCACAGACGGTTCGTATTAAAAACCATCTGTGATATGTTTCCCGCCTTACAATTCTCCAAAATTTCATAATTTCTCATCTGAGTCCGAGTAGAATTCAGTTTTGAGACACCTTCAGTAAAATGGGCATAACTTTTCCATACGGTGTCCATTTTCGACGTTCTTGTGCTCGTTGGAAAGCTAACGACGAGCCCGATCCAAAAAAAAATAACAGCTTGCGCCAATCGCCCTCCAAGACCCCAAAAATCGGCCATCTTGTACCTAAACCTGTGTCGCAAGTTTTTGGTTTTTGTTTTTTCCTTTTTTCTTGGTCTTCCTTTCGAAATTTGGATTTTGCTTCAACTGAAAAGTTGTAGATCTCATCGAAACCTTTCAAATGAGTATATATAAGCTATATAAAACTTTGTTATTTTATCTTTTCAGACTAGTTGTTTATATTGCATCGGTACATAAAATTTTGTACTCTAATTCATAGACGGTTGGCATATAGAACCATCTGTGATATTCATTCATCACAGACGGTTCTAGCTACCAACCGTCTGTGATAATCTGACTGCTGGGCCCGTCGATCCTCCTCAACCCAATCCTAGCCAATAGAAATCCACCAATCCTCACCCCACGGATCGTAGCTCCGCCTCTCCGTCCCTGCGCCAAAAAAAATCGCACTCCCTCCCCTATAAATAATCACCAGAACCCAACCTCCTTTCTGTTCTCCTCCTTGCTATTCTCCTCCTCTTTGCTGTTCTCCTCCTCGCTGTTCTTCCCCTCCTTGTTGTTCTTCCCCTCTTTGTTGTTCTCCTCCTCCTTGCTGTTTTTCCCCTCTTTGCTGTTCTCATCCTACTTGCTGTTCTCTTCCTCCTCCTCCTCCTTGACCCATACCATAATAGCCCCCACGAAGCTAACGATGCACAAGGCAGCACTCAATCAACGCTGACGATGGTGGGCGTCAAAGACATCCAGCTCGTGCGCTGCATCAGGGGTGAGAAGGCCTAGGCATAGAGAATCTTTGCTTTTCTCTGTGTCTTGTGGTGTTAGTTAGATGGGCAACCTGTTTGTTGTTTTCCTCCTCCTTGTTGTTTGTTGTTTGTCTGTCTGTTTTTGTAATGGTAGGCTGTAATTTTAATAAAAATAAAATGTGTAATGTGTTTCATACTATATTTGCTTATTTTCATTTCAATTAATTGATTTACGAAATGGATGTTTTATGTTTGTGAAATAAATTGAGATGTGAATTGGATGTATACATGTATATGTTGATCTGCTTGTTTCAAAAGGTATGGCTAGCATTTCTTGAGGCTAGCCAATAAATAGAAATAGATTTAGGGGTAGAACAGAATAGCACAGACGGTTTTTAACTAAAAACCGTCTGTGATATTTAGATATCACAAACGATTTTTAACTAGAACCGTCTGTGATATATAGATATCACAGACGGTTTTAGTTAAAAACCGTCTGTAATATTTACACCACAGATGGTTCGAAAGCCGTTTGTGATGAACTCGTATCATTACTGACTCATAAATTCAGACGGTTCACAAAACCGTCTGTGATGACATTTTTGAACCGTCTGTAATACGGTTTTATGTAGTAGTGCTAGGAACAGCCTGTGGTTGTTTGGTTTGTTCCTAGTATACTCGCAGGTCCAAGCAGTAGCGTCAGACTTAGGCATTCGTTTATGTGTGCTTAGCTCCCAGCCTAGTGATCCAGCGCTTACTGCTTTTCAATCACTAGCCATGCTTTTCAAAAGTGATTGGACTAATTGTTAGGTTTGCTTCCTGTTTTACATAACCCCCAGGACACTTTGTATAATTTTGTTTGATAAATGTTTGTACAAATATTTGAAGTTAAAGCAAGTACCGAGGTTTATATTTGGGAAGGAAGTTTCACTACGTGCACGTGCGGTCCAAGATTCAAATTCCTTAAGTTCAGGTCATGAAACGACGCACGACATAGTCTCCAAGCTGTTGTTGCATGGTCAACGCATTTCGCCTCATATGGCTGCAAGTCCATAGCTGCCATGAAACATATGTGCCAAGATCATCCTAAGTTCATGAGTCTTCGATTGTGTGTGTTGGCCATGCTGTGATGATCATATTGATGCGACCACGTTTTGATGGCCACACAGTGTTCTACGTGTGCTCCGCTCGACCATGGCTCATCGACCAAATGGTACAATATGGCACACTTGTGCGGCCATGTCTTCGACCACATGGGTGTCGAGCTCATTCGTTGGCTACGACCACACTATGCCGACCTGCTGATACGACCACGTTGTGTCACACTGGGTCGACCAGCCGTTACGACCATGCCTGCTCAAGCACCCGTTATGACCATTTTATTGTGACCACGTCTTCGACCAGCTGGATGTCGAGCACATACTTCGATTACGAATACATTGTGTCGATCAGACCGTTACGACCATGTTTGGCTGGTACGACCATGTTCTCGATCACTTGGGGTATCAAGCTCTGCCTTTGATCACGTGTATCGACCACGTTACGTCAATCAGATCGGTTCGACCATGTTGTGCAGATCGACTGTGGTTGTAGATCAGCAGCAACAAGGCATGGTCGCACCGTATTCTCATCTAGTTGGAGATAACGCTTAACAAATCTCCGATATGAAAGTAGAGTCTCGGAAGATAACTAATCCGTAGCTAATCAGGAATTTTATCTCAATCGGAATCTTATCTCTGATTTAAATGGCACAACCGACTCTGTGTTGAAGCCATATACGACACCTATGGCCCCCGCCTGAGCCTATAAAAGGAGAGGTAGAAGTGAACGCTAGGAAGGAGGAAGAAGACATCCCCGGACATAGACGCAGAGGCGAACATGAGAGCAGAAAGCAGAGGCGGAAAAGAAAGATAGAAGCAGGGAAGGGGAAGCCAGAGAGAGGCCGGAGGGAATGATCATAGCCTCCTACGTTGAGAACGGTAAAGATAGTCTCTCATATCTTTCTTTTGCAGCTAGTTAAGATGCATGCGATGAGCGGCGACAATGACGGCAATGCCGCCAAGCAACCCAGTATGCCGCCAATCGATTTCGAAGTCGTGTGTACCTCCGATCACTTCCGAAGGCTGGCTTCCTGATCACTGGCCGAACTCAGCACTTCTGATCACTTCACAAAGTTGAGGTCCCTGGCTGCCACCGATCAATTCCAAAGTTGTGCGTTTTCCCGACTGCTTGCTGAAGTTAGGAGCCTCCGATCACTTCTGAAAGCTGTGCCTTCTCTGATTGTTGGCCAAAGTTAGGCATCTCCGACCACTGCTCAAAGTCGCAAGCTCCTGATCACTGGATGAAGTCAGTGCCTCTGATCGCTTGGTGTAGTTGGGTCTCTGATCACTTGCCAAAGTCATATCTTCGATCGCTTGTCGAAGTTGGGATCTCTGATCGCTTGCTGAAGTCAGTATCCTCCGATCACTCTTCGAAGTTGAATGCCTTCGACCGCACCATCCGGGCAAGAGGAAGTAGCCCGGCATCGCTCAGCCGGGAACCAAAAAAGGTCAGTGCACAACCTACATATGGAAAGAATACAATGCTGCCGGAGTGCAAACCTAACTATCCAGTGTGAGTCTAGCCTCCAGGCCACTCGAGGTGCGCATGTGTGGACCACCCCCAAGCCAGCCACCTCCTCCACACTCCCTGGAGCGGGACACGACGCAAAGTATGATGCAACCGGTAGACATGCTCATCCAACAAGCTGTAAGGCCAGTTCGATCCATGAAGTTCACAAGACATACCTGCAAAATGAATTCAAGTTAGCATTTATGCGGAATAAATAACATCAAATGTAAAGTAAAAATAAGTATAACTTGTAAATAAACAAACGATACAACACTAGGCTACCAGGACAATACCTATAATGGTACTGAAAAGAGGGAAATACCACAACAGTTGTATAAACGGTACATGCAATGTATGATACAGTTAGTACGACAGCACATACGTCAAAAGTGCCAACTTACAAAATATAGATTACAATGGACAATTATTTGTAATCTACAAGCCACTTTGCATACATCCCAAAGCCAAGTTATAGAAACAATGCCGGTCTACCTATTGATCAATAGATACTTTACATCATCTAGCTGTGTGCCCCTCCTGACCGCATCGCCCCGCAGCGTGCACCAGGCGCTCCGGCTTGCGCTTCGTCCATATCATTTGTAATACGACAACTCTGTCACCGACCCTTCCCACTCTTCAGTATGTCAACATCTGGAATACAGGTGCTCCCTGCAATATCCAAGGTGGCAAAGTTCCCCACAACCCTGAACCCCCTGAGCTCGCCACACCACGCATGCATCACTCTCTCCTTAAGAAGTACTCAGATATGAAGTTCGAAGGATCCATGCCCACAGTCCCACATGTGGTGAGGACATGAGTGTATGGCTTGTGTAACAGCTTTGGCTTGTTGTACGACCAGCTATGTTTATTCACATGATCTTCAAGGCATACCTCATGGGTAATAAGGGCATGAGCCATCCGAAATTTGGCTCTATCCTGGAGGAGCACATCAAAACAATGCTCCCTATTGCCCATGACGTGCACCGTGTGCAATTGGCCCTTCTCTTCCCTCACCTCCATGTATGCCGTAATTTTTGATGAATAAAATGTTTGTGAGTTGGCTGTATAAAGTGCGGCATTTGCATGTCTCTCCCTGAAATAGCCGATTGTGTTGTGCAAAACACCTTCCATGATGGTAATGAAGGGCTGAGAACAAAGGCTCCTGAGAACTCAATTGTACACCTCGGCAAGGTTAGTCATCATTATGCCATACCTCGCGGTCGTGCAGCAGGAATCACTTATCCAATGGCCCTCTCTTGATCCACTACGAGAAGCACTTGATGTTCCGTGAGCTCCTCGTCCTCAGACTAGCTGCTTTAAGCTCAACCAGTGCTATGAGGCATTCCGGTTGTACCACCCCAGGCATGACTGGCCTCTTGTTCCTCTCGTCGATGTGTTTCCTGTTGTGCTCATCCAGCAATGCCCACAAAGTGTCAAATTTTCTTTTCTAGTTCTGCATAGCCAGCCTCTTGAATAGCTTCATCATCGGTTGCTTCGGGAATTGCTTGAAGAAGTTCATCTCCAGGTGATGAATGCACCATCTGTTCCTCATATCCGGCCAAGGGAATGGCTCCTCAGGGTCTACTTCCTAAAGTTTTCTTATGGCCTTCACTATCCTGACATGGCGATCATGGATTACGCACATACCAGGACGAGCACCGATAACTCCAACTCTCGCATGTCTAAGGAACTACAACCAGCTATCGTAATTCTCACTTTCCATGAATGCGATGCCAGGGGCATAATTTGATTGTTGCCATCAATGCCAATGGCTGTAAGGATCTGGCCCTTGTATTTGCTGGTCAAAAAGGTCCCGTCAACTGAGATCACAGGAAGCATATGCCTAAATGCCTCGATACACACACCAAAAGCTAAGACGGCCCTCTGCAACACCGCAAAACCTGGTGGTCTTATAGATGGCTTGTCCTTCACAGTAGTGTACGTGCCCGGTTTCCTGTCCTGAAACACCTAAAGCATACAAGGAAGGTTGTCGTACGTCGCATCGAAAGACCTGAATAATTTTTCAATGCCTTCTGCGTCGCACACCATGCCTTCACGTAGCTAATCTTGTACTTGAATTTCTTCTAGATAGCCACCATGATGTACGTAGCCTCCATGTCCTTCTCCACTATCTCTCTATACATCAGATTGGCTATAAAGGCGGACGTTAGGTTGCGATGCTTCAGCAAAACACTACTGAGAATGCAGGAGTGCGGCTCCACCTTCGATAGAATCCAGTGAGTCTCATACTTCAGTCTACATGCATGCACCCTCCAAGGACAACTGGCCTGCTCGCATTTCACGATGTACTGCTCCTGGCTAAATTTTATAACCCGAAAAGTCCGCTGCATGGGCAAGGTGCACAGTTTGATGGAATCCTGCAACGATGCCTTGTTAGCAAACATTGAATGCAACCGAACCTTTATAACATAATACTCCCACGGCGATTCGTGCTCGTCATGTGTGGCAACACCCACAGCATCAAATCGGTTCTATTTCTATGGGATGGAAGCTTCATCCTCATCCGAACTATCCTTATCATCCTCCTATACAACTTCCTCTTCAGCACAAGCCATCCGGTCATCGCTCTTCATTTGATGCACTATGTACTCCATATGCTCCCCTTTATCAGCTTGTCCTATAGCCTCACCATGCCATGACCGTCCTTCCTCTCCTCCATGTACCGCATTGGCCTCGTCACGAGCAACTTCCTTCTCCTCACCAACATGCTAGATGCTCGAGCTGCTCGCACCTCCTGGATGATAGCCGTCGGTACGACCTTTTACAACTTTTATTGGGCATGGTTGCACAAGTATCATGCACTCGTATCCATGGCGCCGGCACCCTTACACAAACCCCTTCCACATAATAGTGTGCATTAATGTTCTCAACTCCCATCTAATATCCGTGGGAGACTAGCTCCAAAGCCCTTGTATGACGATGCTACACACCTCAGGGTCCAAGGAGAAACTATGAGTGAGCCAATAGATCACATCTACTATTCGAGCATTCTTGCCGTCCGGGTGTACTAGAGTGGCTTGCGCAAAACTGCTCAAGCCAACACCGTTTGGACCTTCATGAACGGTGCCAACACCATAATGCACTTTTAATGTAGTGGATATCGGCATTACTGATGTCTGCCTACTCATATTTTCAATGTTGCAACTAGTCAAATCGCATCGCACATTACGGAAGTACTGATGTACTGTAATTTACATTCCAACGACAGTTTGCCTATAGTAACTAACTACACTACCATCATAGCATTAGCTCCCTATCGGCAGACTACGCACTGACGCCACTCTTGTCTCGCTGCTCGAGCTCTCACCTACTGTAAATAATTCCTAATGTGTTTCGGCAATTTACATGACATATTGATTTAATGCCAATATACCAGTTATAATGGTACACATGAATTTTTAATGTACTAACAACATTACATTCATTCATAATTCATCATAAATGTTACATATTATTGTTTTGTACAAAGCAAACTATTTAATTCTTACAAAAATATTGACTGATTTTTGAATAACTATAAATTTCTACGGAGGCTTAATTTGTAAATAACATTGACTACATTTTCTACATCTACAATTTTGTACAGATGCTAATTTGCTACAATTATATTCACTAAATTTTCTACAACTATAGGTTTCTACGACTGCTATTTTTTTATAACTACATTAACTAAATTTTCTATACCAAAGTTGTACTATTCTTTTCTACAGCTACAATTTTATACAGACACTAACACTAACTAAACTATCTGCTTCATATAAAAAATATTGACTACAACTTACGAATAAAATTACCTAATAGAAGTAGTGGAACCTCTCCTCCCTCTCCTCTCCTCCTCCCTCTCCCCCTCCCTCTCCCTCTCCTCTCCTCTCTTTTTTCTTTCCTCTCCTCTTTTCTTCTTTCTTTCCCATCTACTTTTTGTTCACCACTCGATGTCGGCGCTTCGGGGGCTTGGCCACGCGGTTGATTTAGTATGTAATAGCACAAATAAGAGCTTCGAATACACGATCGATTTTAAATACCACGTACCCGGTACTGTGCGAGCCACCTCAGCGTCGGCCCATGGGTCTGACTCTCTTCGAAGATGTGGTGGTCATCGGCCGGTGGAACGACCCCCTCGAATCTGCCGAGCAAGTCAGCGCGCCACTTGGCCGGGGCCTCCGGTAGGAAGGCAGCGCCTCCCGCGATCGGAAGGCCAAGGAGCAGGGACACATCCTGCAGGGTCGGCGTCATCTCCCTGAATGGGAGGTGGAAAGTGTGCGTCTCGAGCCGCCAACGGTTCGCCAAAGCCGTCAGCAGGGAACGGTCGAACGGGAAGCGTCGTGATCGCTCCACGCCCGCCTCGTCCCCGCCCACGGCCATGGCGGCTCCATCCTCCTCTGTGGCCTGCACCATCCGGGCAAGAGGGAGTAGCCCGGCATCCCGCAGCCTGCAAACAAAGTTAAGGTCAGCACGGAACGTTCTTACGACAGCACTAAAACGCTGGCATAGTGCAAACCTGGCAGTCCAACGGGGGTCGAGTCCCCAGGCCACGTGAGGTGTGCGTGTCCGGACCACTCCTAGCTCAACCGGCTCGTCCGTGCTTTCCAGTGGCGGCACACGACGGGAAGCATGGTGCACGCGGTCCACGTGCTCGTCCAACAGCGGGTACTGCCAGTCGGAGTCACATCCATCACGAGTCATACCAACAAAATTTATACACTAAATTTTCTACATGTAAATATGTACACTAAATTTTCTACAATAATTTCGACACTAAATTTTCTATCATAATTTTGTACATCTAAATTTCTACACTAAATTTTCTATAATAATACATCAAAAATACTATACAAAATTTGTACACTAAATTTTGTACATCTAAATTTGGACACTACATTTTCTACAATAATACATAAAAAAATTTCTACATCTAAATTTCTAAACTAAATTTTCTACCATAATGCATTAAAAATGGTATACAAAATTTCTAAACTAAATTTTCTACAATAATAGATAAAAATACTATACAAAATTTTGACACTAAATTTTCTAAACTAAATTTCTAAACTACATCTAAATTTCTAAACTAAATTTTCTAAACTAAATTTTGTAAAGTAAATTTTGTAAACTAAATTTCTAAACTAAATTTTCTAAACTAAATTTTCTAAACTAAAATTCTAAACTAAATTTTCTAAACTAAATTTCTAACACTATCAAAAAATACCCAGAAATCGCGCTCTCCCTCTCCTCTTCTCCCTTTCCTCTTCTCCTCCTCTCCCTCTCCTTCTCTCCCCCTCCTCTTCTTCCCCTTCTTCCTCTCTTCTTCTCCTCTCCTTCCTGTCGAAATCGCGCGGCCAGAGAATGAAAACAGTGGAATGTGGCCGGCGGCCGAGCGCGCGGTGCTTTTTATTGCACCCGCAGTCGCCAAACGGTTGGACGACTGAATTGCAGTCGCCCAACGGTGGGGCGACTGCAATTAATCGTCGAACTGTTGGTAGATTCTCCAGCTGTCGCCGCTGGGTTGGGCGAAAGGCTCCAGTCGCCCAACCATGGGGCGATTGGAGCCTATTTTTGTAAAGAATTTTCCCGTGGGCATATTTCTATAATTTCGAATAAAAAATGGATTATCCGTACAAAAAATTCATGGATAATCCACGTAAAAAGAGCTCGCAATTTTTCAATAAAGTTTGTGAGTTTTTAATTCGCATATATTATCTTTTTTCCTGATTTTTTGATTCCTAGGGTTTCTCCATGCATTGATCTAATATTTTTCTTACTCAGATACATGAATCAGTTTTAATTAAAAATCGTTTGAAAGATTGAACAAAAACGTGTACTTTAGCAACCCATTATCTAGTCGCTACAGTAACTGCTACAATGCACGCTACGGTATTTTGATACAATCATCAGTACGTTACTGCTATAGTGTTTGCTACAGTACTGCTACAGTAAAATCAGAAAAAAAAATCCTTTTTTGTTATTTCTGTTTTTTGCAGATTAAACAATTAAAAGGCAGAAAATTAGAAAAAAAGCTTTCTTTGGGGATTTCAATCATTCACTCCTCCTCTGATTGCCATCGACGATCCTACAGTTCTATATGGCTTACATATGCTTATTTGAAAGGTTTCGATGAGATCTACAACTTTGCAATTGAGGCAAACACTAAATTCTGAATGGAAGATCGAAAATTTTGGTAAAAACAAAAATAAAAAACTTGCGACGCAAATTTGAGGCTAAAGATGGCTGATGTTTGGAATCTTAGAGGGCAACTAGTGCAAGCGGGTCATTTTTTTGGATCGGTCTTGTCGTTAGTTTTCCAACGAGTACAAAAACGTTGAAAACGGACACCATACGCAAAAGTTATACCCATTTACTAAAGGTGTCTCGGAACGAAATCCTACTCAGACTCAGGCGGAAGATTATGAAATTTTAGAAGATTGCGAGGCGGGAAACATATCACAGATAATTTTAAATATAAACCGTCTATGATAACTTCATTATCACATATGGTTTGTAATACAAACCGTCTGTGATTAAAAAATCGTTTGTGATATTATCTCTTCATAGAAAGTTTTTTAGCGTTGGCAGCAACACAGACAGTCTCTAAACCTAAATTGTCTGTGATTGCATTTAACGCTGACCATTTTGATGAGGCGTCTAATGTAAGCCATTTTATAGTAGTGTTCGTTTGTTTTCTTTTTTGATTTGTCCCCTTCAAGTGCATCGATTAACCCTTGCTAGATAGGATATCATTCACCACATATTGCCACATGCGAAAATTTTCTCTGCTGTCAAATTTCTCTACTGGACTCCACATCATTGCATTTCATTCTTTACTTTTGATTTGTGACTTGGATTCAGGATGACCACACCTCATAGCTTTATATAGTCCCTTCCAGGAATACAATTATCACTACTACAGAAAACCACATTACAGACGGTTCAGAAACGTCATCGCAGACGGTTTTTTGAACCGTCTGAATTTATGGGTCAGTGATAATCCAAGGCTATCACAGACGGTTTTAAAATCGTCTGTGATTATCAGATATTACAGACGGTTTTGCATTAAAAACCGTCTGTGATTATCACATATCACAGACGATTTTTAAGTAAAAACCGTCTGTGATATCTGATTATCACAGACGGTTTTTAATTTGTGATACATATCATAGACGGTTTTTATTTAAAAACCGTCTGTGATATGTAACATCCCAAAATTTGGCTTTCTGGAAAAATTTAAATTTAAATTAATTATTTTAAAATAATTGGATTTTATTTGGCTTTTATTTGATTTTTTGGATTTAATTTCAAAATTTAAAACAAGGAAATGTATTTAAAATATTTTATTAAAGTCAAAAATAGGTTATTATATTTTTCCTAGCCTTCCCTAAATTTTTAAGTAATTATTGAGAATTTTCTAGAATTTAAAATCAATTTCCAAAGTTAAAAAGTATTTTATAAATTTATTAAATTCAAATCTGAGATTAAAAATATTTTTATTAAAGTCTAAAATACTTCTAGGAATATTCTATGATTTTTCTGGAATTTTTAGGCATTAAATATTATTTTTGAAGTATTAATAAAGTTTCTAGTAATTCCTGAAATTAAATCCGAAAATAAAAATCAATATATCCCTAGGCCGCCACGTGTCGCCCTCAGATGAAATCCATCTCTCTCCACGTTTTAATCCTAGCCATCCACCACAACTTACCCCTTCATAAAATCCAAAGCCTCTTATCCATTCACTTGCCACGTGTCGCAAATCCGACGGCCCGTACCCCTTCACTTCCTCTCCTCTCTATTACACATGGGACCCACATGTCATATCCATCTTCAACCTCACCTTCTTCCTCCTCCCACCCTCTCTCTCCACCTCCATTAAACCGAAAATGGAGCTTTGATTTCGGCCGTTTCTCTCAATTAAACTCCAAACTAACGTGCGCATTTGATTGCCCTCATCAATCCCCACTCACGGCCGGCCGTCTCCTCCCATTAATCATCTCTAAACCGCCGGCTCTTCATCTCTCTTTTCCATCTATAAATTGGCCTCCCTCCCCATTTCCTTCCCCTTTCTTCCTCCATTTCGGCCGGCTCCTTTCTCCCTCTCTCCGGCCGCCACCCCGCCGCCGTGCGCCGCCTCTCCCCGCCGCCCGGCCGTCTCCCGCCGGCCCTCCCGCACCACCCCGCCGCCACCTCCTCCTTGCGCCGCCGCCGGCCGCCCACCTCCCGTCGCCGCCGTCGGTAAGCCGCCGCCGCCTCTCCTCACCCCGCCGCCGCTCGCCGCCCCACCGCCGGCCGCCGGCCACCGGCGAGGCCGCCGGCCGGCCATCTCCCGTGCGCCTCCCGTGCGCGCCGCCCGCGTGGCAGCCGCGTGGCCGCCACCTCGCGCCCGCATGGCGCCATGTGGCCGGTGCGCCACGTTGGCGAACCCCGTGGTCCGTGGATCCGGTTCACGGTAGACCGGACCCACCCGTCATTCAAATAATATTTCCCGCTCAGAAAATTCGAAAATTGATGACGTCATAAATAGTATTTTTCAGTACAAAAATAATTCCCGAAACCCGATTTTTCATTTTTCCTCCTATTTAATCTTCTGGAAGCCATAACTTTCTCATTTTAAGTCCAAATTGATCCATTCAAATTTCTAAATTCATCTAAAATTCCAATCTTTCATTTGGTATATTTAGTTTCATTTTTTGAATTTTTTTATTTATTTTATTTATTTGGTTTTCTCGATTTACGTGTAGAGACCGATTTGTCCGAGGAACTTCAAGAGCAAGCCCCGGAAAATTTCAACCCAGCACAGGAAGGCAAGTCTCCTTTGATCATTTTGATCCTATGTTTTGCAAGTTTTCTTTGATCAACTTGCTCAAATGATTTATAAAACGATTAGGTAGTTATTTTAAATTATTGCATGCTTATGTTATATCAAGTGATAATTTGATTTAGAAAATTTAGTTAAATATCCAATTTGTTATACCTTCCATTGAAAATTGTTTACCTTGTACCATTGTCAACTTAGGATATCCCTTTGACTCAATAATGAGTTAGTATTACATCTGTTGAATTTTTAAATACTAGCAAATGCTTGGCGTAGCAAATCAATGTAATAATGCTCAAATGAGTAGCATGTTTGCTAAATGTTTTGATGAATGATTTGTTTGAACATTGGTAATGGATGTTACCATTGTTAAATGATTTGTTTGAAAAGTGGTAATGGATGTTACCACTGTTAATTTAAAAGTAAAAATGAATTTTAAAGGGAAAAGTTGACAAGGGTGGATGGAAGGTTTGGCTGGTGCAGTTAGCACGAGAATTTTTGGAATTGTGAATGAACCACCCTGGTCGTTTAAGGACCGACGCTTGTGTTTGTCCAAACTGAGCAAAACAGTGCAACCACAAGTCTATATGGGTACGACCTAGCTAACTAACCTATAAAGGTGTAGTTTAGATATCACCAGTGGTGTATTGAGTGCCAGGGTGTACTGGTTACTCATAGTGAGGGACAGGGTTTACTGTACTCATACGGCGCAAGAGGGGGCTCCGACTCGTGGATTCGAGTTGTGGTGAAACCTTAGCGGGTGGTATCTAGCTATACTGGAGTAGGTGAAAGGCTTTGTGATATTTTATCTGGGTCTCATGCCAAAGGAAGCATGTTGACTATTAAGATAATTTATCTCTTGTGGGTAAAGTGTACAAACTCTGCAGAGTAATAAACTATTCGAATAGCCGTGCCCACGGTCAAGGGCGGGCAAGGAATGCATTCACATGGTAGAAATTTTGGTTTTGATTTTAAAATTAAATAATTTGGGAAAACTCGGGAGTGGTGTAACTCTCGTGATGTTCAGACTGGTGGTGTAACCAGATCAGGTGGTTTAACCTGAGGTTTTTGAAAGTTGGCAGATAGCCTGAGATATTAGTGTTGGTGGTTTAACCTTCACTAAGTTATTTATCTAACTTCAATTATGAAAAACAAGATGTTTATCAAATGGCCTTTGAAGTAATTATGTAGATTTGAAATAAAATGCTGATTTATGCAAAAGAACCATATAGCCTTCCTTTGTTAAGCCCTGCATCTATGCATCTTTCCCAAGACTTGCGGAGTACATTCATGTACTCACGTGCTACACTTCAATTTAACTCTCAGAGGAGATCGAAGCTCAAGAGGTGGACTACGACTACTTCGTGGATGGATTCGTCGAAGGCTTTCCGGACTTCTAGGTTGCGTTTCCCCAGTCAATTGCCTGTGGCGTATTGATGGGTCTTGCTTTAGTTTCTTTTTGCTTCCGCTGTAATTTTCTGTTTGGTGTGAGGTCTTAAAACCTCATTTGTAATAAAGGCTTCGAGGTATGTAATCTCGATTATGATAATAAAGCATTGTTGGCAATGTATCATCTTTTCTGTTTGAACTGTGTGTACTAGCGTTGATCTGGGACTAGTACTGTAATGCACAGGGAGTCCAGGAGTTTCTACTCCGGGGTCTCACATGATATTCCTTCCTCCAAAATCTAAATCTATTTCTGTTTATTGGCTAGCCTCAGGAAATGCTAGCCATGCCCTCTGAAATAAGCAGATAATCACAGACATAAAACATACAATTCACACATCTCATTTCATTTCAGATACATTTCACATCTCAATTCATTTTACAGACATAAAACATCCAATTGACAACGCACTTCATTTGAACACAAACATAAAGCATCCATTTCGCAAATCAATTAATTGAATTGAAATAAAATATCCATTAACAAATACACAATTACAAAAGATCTACACTGCATTTGCACTTAAAAAAGGTTCGTTGATTATGTATCTATGGTGCGGAGTGGAACCGGCCTTCTGGCTTTATGACTTGAGTCAGCAAAAAGTATGCCAACTCTGCTCAAATCCGTCCAAGATCAGGTTGTTTCAATGAAATTGACGGGATGTACGCAGCCTATCGATAGGAATATCAATGTGCGTATATATGTAACGTGATAAGTATGAAGTAATTATGCGAAGATTGACAAACCTTGGAATTGGTGATCCTCGAGGAATCGAGGAGTAGTTCCATATGTTGGCAAACGTAGTATCCACATGTGTTGCCCGGCTGCTGCTGGTGGCACTGCAAAAAATGGAATGTGTTAGTTCAAGAGGCTGTTGCATAGGATTAATTAATGTGAAATAGCGAATACCTTAAAATCTCGAGCATGTGTCAGCAGGCCTTTGGCCCCGCGCTTCGAGACACCTCCCATTTCAATGTACATCGCGAACGCCCTACGTGATTCGAAAAAGTTAACCTTAGTCATTCGGAAGGAAAGAAAGAGTACAATATAGGTATGTATGGAGAATATGTACTTACCTATCGATTACTTGGCTGACAACTGTGAAGTCCATTTTATTCCTACTTAGGGAAACAAGGTAATATACCTTGTTCCATTTTGGTACAATTACTATTAAAATCCAATGAAAGTTCTGATGGAAGGGCATAAGTACATATTCCTTTTTGAGGCAACCCATCAGTCCTGCTGCAATGTACCTCTCGACGAGGGATGTATCCTGGTCGATGGTATCCTTGGCGACCAAGTGTGGGCCCAAGAAACCAGCCGATGAGTTGGATAATCTAGCTTTAGTCAGCATGTGTCTATATATATATACACACGAAAGCAACAAATTAGATATGACATTTATCGGTATGACATGAACGGAGACTGTGATTGTACACACTTACAGCGCCCAGTATCGAATGATTGAGACGTCGAGAGCGTTGAGCGTGAACAGATCGAATAAATCCTCAAAGGCGACCACGAACATACACTCTTGAAGACTGTGGTGTAAATCATCCGACGTAAATTTAACAGTGATACTTGAGGTCCGTTCTCCCTCTAGCTTATTGGACTGCTGCATATACCACGTGTGCAATTGTATGCAACTATATGCTAGGCGTTGGAGGGCTTTTTTGCTCGAGCAACGGCTCGCCAAGCACGAATTTGTGGGCCAAAGGTAGGTACGGTATATCATCATTAGTCTTCTTTGCTTTGCCCTTGCTGGCCTCGCTGCCTCGGCTATAGGTCGACTTCACGGCAGTCGACTTTGAAGGCAGCAGCGGTGCAAGTTGTTCTGGCGAGAATAGCACCTGTGGAGATAGCACCGGTGCAGTTACCGGTGGTGGAACCGATTGGTCTTGTAATGGAGATGGCAACGGTGCAGTTACCAGTGGTGGAACCGACTGGTCTTGTAATGGAGATGGCACCAGTGCATGTTGCAATGGTCCTGCCACCGGTGAAAAAGCCTCCAGGGAGATGTCCCTTTTGGGCCACTGGATGAATGTTCTAATGGCCTGTCCTAGAGTCACGATCTCGTCGTTGGGGGGCTTCGGTGGCGGGACCACCTCAAAATTGACATGCACACCATCCACATTAACTTTTGCGAAGCCTGGCGCTAAAGCTTGACCGTGCACCATGGCCCCGATACCAGACGAATATGCCTGGCCCCAAGCAGCGTACAAGGGAATGGAGCCATATCTCACTTGGAGCCTGCACTTCGTAGGCTCCTACATAACGATACAAAATTAGCTACTCGAATAGGCCTATCAATGGAGCAAGCATTCGAGAGATAATAATTATTACCAGGATGTCGTCCACAGGAAATTTGGCCTGGGTTTGCGTCGGATTGGACGCGCAGCTACTCGGAAGGTTGTGTGGGCTAGCTAGCACAGGAGCGGCAGTAGCGGCCTGCTGACTTTCTGTTTGTTTTCGCACCTCATCTCTGATTACATCAGCCAGCTCACCTATTAGCTCCTCTCTAAGAGATGCCTTGATCTCTTCTCGTAGCTGTTCGTCACGCTCGGCTTTGTTTCTCTTCCTACGCCGATACATTCCGGAGTCATCTTGGAAACCATGTTTCTAAGGAACGTAAAGGCCAAGGCCTCTCGTACGACCTGGGTGCTCCTTGTTTCCCAGGGCCATGGAGAGCATATCATTCTCCCTTGTTCCCTGGAATGATCCCAGGGTAGATTCAAAACTCAGCTCTTCCTGCAAGAGCACGACATGTCATTTCAATTCGTACGAAGTTGTGGAGTAATTACAAGCTACGTAGTTCGATCGATATCTTACCAGGTGCTGGGACACTTGCCGGTCTGCAGGGTTTCGAAAGGAGACATCCCCCGATGTCGTTGTAGATGACCTTGCTCTAATCCAATTTCGAGCGTGCTCATCCGGGATATTGGAAAATGGCGGGGCGATGTCCTGTGCAGCTGCCAGGTTATCCTCCTTCCTCCACTGCGGGATTTTACCTGCATACCCAACTGTGCCAAGTCTGTGGGGGTGTGTGTTTTTTGCCTGGAGGGCCTTGTGCGCCGTACTTGTACTTTTGAAATCCTCGGACGTCTTCATGGCCTTGAACTCTTCCCATTGTGGTTCTAGGAATGGGTATTTATGAAAAGGCGTTTCGTTCGTCTCCACGTATTTCTTGACAAGCGTGCTCTTGAAGTTCTTCCATGCTTTGCACGCCGCTAGGTAGGTTTGTCGTTGCACGGCGTCTTGGTATTCTTCTGGGATCTCGAACGATGATAAAATTTTGGTCCACAGCTCATGTTTCTGAGTGTTAGGCACGTTCTTCCACAAATTATATGTGATCTCAATTCGTTCTCGTGCAACTATTCCGACCATGCTTCGGAATGCGTTTACTGCTTTGTGAGGAAGGAGAGGGACCCCAGATGCATCCACCGCTGTGATGGTCAATCGGCCCTCAGGCTTCTTCGATATCCCTCTTCCTTGGCGTCTTGATGTTGGAGCGGACGCCTCCGGCGATGGTGTTGAAGAATGCGCGGATGACATGCTGCTCAATTTGTGGGTCTATTAGGATAAGATGAGGAAGCAAGAAAAGTGAAACATGATGCTCAATGTACATCACACATATACATCACATATACATAAATGTCAATTCACATATACATTCACATATATGTCGCACATTCTCATTGTATTTGCTTATTTTCTTTAAAAATTAGCCCTTCATCATGATCAATGCGTACGTAACTAGTTTCGTCACGTCGTTCGTCGTCGACCCTTATGCCATTTCCAAAAGGAGGTAACTCGTCAAATTGATTGTATTCCTCCTCGTCCACTACATTCTCCACTCCGACAATTCTCCTTTTTCCATGAAGAACTACATGGCGTTTCTTATCTGCCGGGTCGGTTACATAGAAAACTCGAACAACTTGATTGGCAAGTACGAATGGTTCATCTTTGTACCCGACACGTTGGAGGTCCACGGTCGTGACATCGTACTTATCAACCTGCACCTGTGGGAGATGCACCCAATGGCAGCGAAATAAGGGGATCTTGAAAACCACATAGTCGAGCTCTCAAATCTCTTCTATAAAGCCATAGTACGAGTTTCTCGACCCATCAGTATTGAACGCATCTATGCGGACACCGCTGTTCTGGTTAGTGCTCTTTACATCCTGAGACTGCGTATAGAATGTGTACCTATTTATGTCATATCTTTGCCATGTCACAACTGTAAATGTCGGCCCTTTTGCCAACCATGTCAGCGTCTCACTTGGCGAGCTCCTAGCGATTTGCTCCTTCAACCATTGGTTGAACCAACGGTTGTGTTGCCTCATGATCCAAACATCCGGCCGCTCCGGATTCTGTTGCCGAAGCACATCCTTGTGCTGGTCCACATAAGGCCCCACTTCAGTCATGTGTTGCAACACCGTGAAATGGGCTTGAGTATACGTGTCCATATCTGGAGTGATTGCTTTCCTTCCGATAGTTTCGAGACCCTTCAGCCTTCCCTCATGACGAGATTGAGGGACACCTATCGGTTGAATCTGAGCCATATAATCGACACAAAACTCAATGACCTCTTCGCTTGCATAACCTTCGACGATGCTGCCCTCCGGCCGAGAACGATTCCGTACGTAGGACTTGAGAATTCCCATGAACCTCTCAAATGGGTACATGCTACGTAGGAATACGGGCCCGCACATTTTTATCTCCCACACAACGTGAACAATGAGATGGACCATGATATCGAAAAACGAAGGAGGGAAATACATTTCAAGGTGACATAGAGTCATCACCACCTCGTCCTGCATAGCATCTAGTCCTTCGGGATCGATGACCTTCTGAGCAATTGTGTTAAAGAAATAACATAGCCTCATGATTGTCTCTCGAACTTTGATCGGTAAAATATTTCTAATTGCAATAGGGAGCATCTGTGTCATCAGCACATGACAATCATGAGACTTCATGCCATTTAACTTCAAATCTTGCATCGAAACAAGTTTCTTCACATTGCCGGAGTAACCAGACGGAACTTTGACACCATGCAAGCACTGGCACAGTGCATATAATCCTTTTTGAAACCCCTCCGAATCAAGTGCGCTTCAATTTGCCCTCGGTTCTTAAACATCTTTAAATTCTCGCAGTCAGTGCATGGACAGTGCATATATTCCACCTCCTTATTCAACATATCCTCCTCGGCGGCTCTTATAAAAGCAGACACGCCATTAATGTACTCTTCACTCACACGGCTCGCAGCATACATCCAGCTTCGGTCCTACGTTACGTACATATATAACAACTTAGTATTAAAAATTAGATTAACTAATTATTACTACATGTTGTGGCTACAGACCAAACAGAGAGAGAGATGGTAGTGGAGAGTGACGAAGATAAGTGTAATGGCCCTCCCCATGGCTTGTGCTCGTATATATATGCGCATGAGGAGTGCTTTTACAGTTATACCCTTACATCTGGTTATTCCCTCTGGGGGCAGTTATGTCATTACACATGGCCTATTCCGGGCCTTATGATCTCTTACCGGGCCTGCTGGGTTTAGGTGGGGGCCATCCCTACGACAGGAGCCTCTCATGGTAAAGGGCTTTCACAAGGCCGAAGCCATGTTGCCGAGTCCTTTGGCCCCTCCGTCCCGCGGCCTGTGAACTTTTCCAAACTTCTGGAGCTGCTCTGTAACCGAAGCAGACGTGCGCGCTGCTGCAACGCTCGGACTTTCAAGCGTCCACGTGGTGCAGCGTGCTTGACGTGGTGCGGGCGTTGAGGCGTCGCGACCCTTGATATGGCAGTGGACCTCCGGCGGTTTGGGCTTCTGCCGCTTGGACTTCCGCCGGTTGGCTCCCCTGCTGACAGGGGTATATATATGGCGCTGCTGAGGCGTTGCTCCTGCGTATCTTGTGATAGAAGCTGTTCCCCTAAAATGGGCCCCTGCCGTGCATCAACATTCCTGGGTGGTGTTGAGCGGCTTGGGGAATGTTGATGCACAGAAGGAGGTCTATTTTTCCTGGGAGCTCGATCAGCGCCGGTTATCGACAGCCAGTCGCGCTTCCTGACCCCGCACCGCGCTGCCGTAGGCGACGGCGAGGTCTGCCCTATTTTTCTTGACAGGCCTACCTACAGTGGGTGTTCCTGAGGGAGCCCGCCGGCATTACCTTGTATGTTGATGCACTGTAGGTGGCCTATTAAGGAAAACGAGGCAGATTTCGCGGGACAAGACGTCCGTCAACGAAGCTGACGCTTAGTCGAAGTAGGCGCGCGCGCTCCGTCTCCTACCCATCGACCGGGCGGCAGCGAAGCTGACGCCTAGTCGGAGTAGGCGCGCGCGCTCCGTCCGCTACCCTTCGAACGGGTGGCAGCGAAGCTGGCGCCGAGTCGAAGTAGGCGCGCGCGCTCCGTCCCCTACCCATCGAACGGGCGGCAGCGAAGCTGGCGCCTAGTCGGAGTAGACGCGCGCGCTCCGTCGCCTTCCCATTGAACGGGCGGCAGCGAAGCTGGCGCTTAGTCGAAGTAGGCGCGCGCGCTCCGTCCCCTATCAGCGAAGTTGGCGCCGAGCCGAAGTAGGCGCGCGCGCTCCGTCCCCTACCCATCGAACGGGCGGCAGCGAAGCTGGCGCCTAGTCGGAGTAGACGCGCGCGCTCCGTCCCCTACCCTTCGAACGGGTGGCAGCGAAGCTGGCGCCTAGTCGAAGTAGGTGCGCGCGCTCCGTCGCCTTCGCATCGAACGGGCGGCAACGAAGCCGGCGCTTAGTCGAAGTAGGCGCGCGCGCTCCGTCCCCTATCAGCGAAGCTGGCGCCGAGCCAAAGTAGGCGCGCGCGCTCCGTCCCCTACCCATTGAACGGGCGGCAGTGAAGCTGGTGCCTAGTCGGAGTAGATGCGCGCGCTCCGTCCCCTACCCTTCGAACGGGTGGCAGCGAAGCTGGCGCCTAGTCAAAGTAGGCGCGCGCGCTCCGTCGCCTTCGCATCGAACGGGCGGCAGCGAAGCTGGCGCTTAGTCGAAGTAGGCGCGCGCGCTCCGTGCCCTACCCTTCGAACAGGTGGCAGCGAAGCTGGCGCTTAGTCGAAGTAGGCGCGCGCGCTCCGTCCCCTACCCTTCGAACGGGTGGCAGCGAAACTGGCGCCTAGTCGAAGTAGACGCGCGCGCTCCGTCCCCTACCCTTCGAACGGGTGGCAGCGAAGCTGGCGCCTAGTCAAAGTATGCGCGCGCGCTCCGCCGCCTTCGCATCGAACGGGCGGCAGCGAAGCTGGCGCTTAGTCGAAGTAGGCGCGCGCGCTCCGTCCCCTACCCTTCGAACGGGTGGCAGCGAAGCTGGCGCGTAGTCGAAGTAGGCGCGCGCGCTCCGTCCCCTACCCTTCGAACGGGTGGCAGCGAAGCTGGCGCCTAGTCGAAGTAGGCGCGCGCGCTCCGTCCCCTACCCTTCGAACGGGTGGCAGCGAAGCTGGCGCCTAATCGAAGTAGACACGCGCGCGCTCCGTCCCCTACCCTTCGAACGGGTGGCAGCGAAGCTGGCGTCTATTCGAAGTAGACGCGCGTGCTCCGTCCGCTACCCTTCGAACGGGTGGCAGCGAAGCTGTCGCGTAGTCGAGGTAGGCGCGCGCGCTCCGTCCCCTACCCTTCGAACGGGTGGCAGCGAAGCTGGCGCCTAGTCGACGTAGACACGCGCGCGCTCCGTCCCCTACCCTTCGAACGGGTGGCAGCGAAGCTGGCGCCTAGTCGAAGTAGACGCGCGTGCTCCATCCGCTACCCTTCGAACGGGTGGCAGCGAAGCTGGCGCCTAGTCGAAGTAGACGTGCGTGCTCCGTCCGCTACCCTTCGAACGGGTGGCAGCGAAGCTGCCGCTTAGTCGAAGTAGGCGCGCGCTCCGTCCCCTACCCTTCGAACGGGTGGCAGGGAAGCTGGTGCCTAGTCGAAGTAGGCGCGCGTGCTCCGTCCCCTACCCTTCGAACGGGTGGCAGGGAAGCTGGCGCGTAGTCGAAGTAGGCGCGCGCGCTCTGTCCCCTACCCTTCGAACGGGTGGCAGCAAAGCTGGCGCCTAGTCGAAGTAGGCGCGCGCGCTCTGTCCCCTACCCTTCGAACGGGTGGCAGCGAAGCTGGCGCCTAGTCGAAGTAGACACGCGCACGCTCCGTCCCCTACCCTTCGAACGGGTGGCAGCGAAGCTGGCGCCTAGTCGAAGTAGACGCGCGTGCTCCGTCCGCTACCCTTCGAACGGGTGGCAGCGAAGCTGGCGCCTAGTCGAAGTAGACGTGCGTGCTCCGTCCGCTACCCTTCGAACGGGTGGCAGCGAAGCTGGCGCTTAGTCGAAGTAGGCGCGCGCGCTCCGTCCCCTACCCTTGAAACGGGTGGCAGGGAAGCTGGGGCCTAGTCGAAGTAGGCACGCGCGCTCCGTCCCCTACCCTTCAAACGGGTGGCAGCGAAGCTGGCGCGTAGTCGAAGTAGGCGCGCGTGCTCCGTCCCCTACCCTTCGAACGGGTGGCAGCGAAGCTGGCGCCTAGTCGAAGTAGGCGCGCGCGCTCCGTCCCCTACCCTTCGAACGGGTGGCAGCGAAGCTGGCGCCTAGTCGAAGTAGACACGCGCGCGCTCCGTCCCCTACCCTTCGAACGGGTGGCAGCGAAGCTGGCGCCTAGTCGAAGTAGACGCGCGCGCTCCGTCCCCTACCCTTCGAATGGGTGGCAGCGAAGCTGGCGCCTAGTCGAAGTAGGCGCGCACGCTCCGTCGCCTTCGCATCGAACGGGCGGCAGCGAAGCTGGCGCTTAGTCGAAGTAGGCGCGCGCGCGACTTGGGCTCTTTGATGCGGCCTTGCGCTATACAGGTTCCTTGAATCACGCCGGTCCCTGGCCTGACAGGGTTAGGTTCCCGTACCGTGCGACCCGACGCGCCCGGGGCACGCGGCGGCCTATGACTGCCGGGCGGCGGGATGTGGACGGTTGCGTGTTTGCAGCCGCCCGCCTCTTCCCTAGGCAAGGGGGACACGGGGCGGGCAGCGAGTGGCGCCTGTGGTCGTGACAGCCAGCGTTAGGTGGGGCGCTGCGCTGTACGGGCGCTTATACGACTGCGGTCGCGCCTCGTGCCCGGACCTCCGCGACTCTTCGCTTTTGATTACGGGGAAGCGTGCGGGGCGGGCCTTTACACCGCTGCGGTTGCATCCTGCACGCGGATCGTTGCGACGCTTCAGTAGCGGCGGTATGGGCGAGGCGGCTTGAAATAGCCCCCCCGTAATAGCGTCCCCGCACCTTTGCGCCCTCTTTCTTGTTTGCTCGGCTTGCCCCACCTTTGCGGTATCTTCACCATATTAATCTCGTCGTGGGAAGCGATGGCCTCCAACAGCGAGCGCGGCCAAGCGGTTGGTGGCCCTGCCATTCGCCGGCGATCCTCGCCGTTGGAGGTGAAATACGCGCTCCAAGAGCGCGATCCGGCGGCGGCTGACCAGGAGCGGCTGGCGGCGGAGGAGGGCACGTTTTCCGGTGAGCTAGGCCCCTCACTCATGACCGAGAAGACGATCCAAGGGCTCTTGTGAGCGGGGAAGCTGTCCGGGCGCCACGACGTACGATTGCCCGCCGGCGACGAGACGGAACCGCATCCCGAGAGGTTGGAGGCGATCGTATTCGTTGCCTTTTTCGACGCGGGGCTCCGGATCCCAGCGGCGAGCGTGGTGGGCGACGTACTGCGGACCTTCGGGCTGGAGCTGGCGCAACTGACTCCAAACGCCGTGGCCCGGCTCGCGGTGTACAGCTGGGCCCTGCGCTCGGGGGCGTGCTGGCCCAGCACGTCGCTGTTCGCCTATCTCCACGAGGCGCGATGCCAGCCGAAGGGCCGGAGGGGCGGGACGCTGTCGAGCTTTGGCAGCGTCTCTTTTACTCTCCGCTCGTCTTGCAAGAAGCTCTTCCCTGCGAATTCAACTCGCGGGAAGTGGGAGTCCTCCTGGATGAAGCGGTGGTTCTACCACCGTGTGGAGAGCGGGAGCGGCCTCGCGTGTACGGGCCGGCCGATCGCGTTCAAGCCTTCGCCCGGCCGAACGCTCGATGATGAGGACAAGCAGAGGGTCAAACGGCTCGTAGGCATGGCCGCCCGCTTCAATATGCGCGACCTTGCCGAAGAGTACGTGATGTACGGCGTGGCCCCGCTTGCCTACGACTGGCATCTTGCCGCCGAGAGGCGTCGAGATGACAATGTTTCGCCGTGGGTTTGCTTGCTACCAGCGCCGCCCGGTCCCCGTAAGCCTCGACTGCGCTCCTCCTTTTGCTGACGCGAAATGCGTTGTATGCTGATGCTGTTCTCCTTTGCTCCAGGGATTCCTTTGGAGGAGGCGGAGCAAGCCGTGCGCATGTTCCTGGGTCCGTACACCACTAGGGAGCACGAGCAGCGCGCGTCCGCTGTCGCCAAGGCGGGGCTGGGGCGAGTAAACCGCGTGTGCGAGGTCCTGGGCCTTGCCGCACCGGACCGTGTCGCTCCAGCCGATGGTGGAGCGAAGAAGAAGACCTCGTCTCGGAAGAGGGGCCGCAGCGGGGCACCTGCCGCGCCTGCTGCTAGTGTTTCCGAGGACGCGGCGGACGCGGAGTCAGACTCTGCAAGGTACGCTGATTCGGGCGTGGATGGCGCAGGTGCCCAAGGTGAGGTGTCTTCGGCAGGCGTCCCGGACGGTGGGTTTGCCGCAGGCGGCCGGAGGGGGGAAGCCTCACCACCCGCCGAAGTCGCCGAGGTGGAGGCCTCGACGGCGGCCGCTGCGGTGCCGGAGGCGCCCTCCGCGGGGGCGCCCGTAGCCGTGCTGTCCTTGCCAACAGCAGCGGGGACTGAGGTGCCCCCTTCGGCGACTGCCGCCATGGAACCTTCGCCTCCGGGCGCGGCAGCCGCGGGGTCTTCCCCAGCCACGGCTGCGGGGGCGGTGGCGCTGCTGGCTGCCCCGGCTAAACGGCCATGCGTGCGGCCGGGGCTCCACCGGACACCACGGGGATTTGTCATGGCCACGGGCATCAGAAGCCTGTGGGACGCCAGCGCAAGCGCCGGAGGCCCTGCGGCATATGCACCTTCCGGCCTCCCGACGACGCCGTCCGCCGCGCGGGGGCAGCCGCCGGCCTCCCCGAACGCGGAGGCTTCCGCCCGCGGCGGAACCATCCCTTCGGCCACCAAAGGTAAGGTGGCCGAGCTTACCCTGGTGTATGATTTTATACCTTGGAGTGGTCACCCGCCTCCTTCTTTACAGCGTTGCTCATCCCGGAGGAGGAGCGTCCGACGGAACCCGGGGCCTCCGAGCCCGTGAGCCCCGCGGACTTCGTGCCGCCTCCGGAGACGCTGAGGGCGTGGCGCGGGATTGTGGATGACACGGCCAGGAGCGTCGACCCGCAAGTGCTGCAAGCCTACGGCGCGGGACGCCTCGGGGACGCTTTCGAGGTGTCTGGGGTGAGGGTAAGTACTCATGCGACCACGCCTGAGTCTAGCTGAGCTCGCTGAGTCTTTTCCCTTCTGCAGACACTCGTGCTGGGGCAGGCCCTGCAAGCGGCCTATGCCCGTAGCCAGAAAGCGCTCGAGGATAGGCTGCGAGCCGCCGAGGAGGAGCTGCGCGAAGCCTCTGGCGCCCGCTCTGCCCAGGACGCCCGCATCCGTCAGCTGGAAGCGGAACGCGTCGAAGCGAGGGCGCACGCCGAGAGGCTTGTTGCGTCGGCGCAGGAATCAGCCGCAGCGGCTGCTGATGAAAAGTTTGCGGCGGAGCGGGCCGGGCTCCTGGAGCAGGTCGGCGCGCTAGAGAAGGAGAAAGGCGAACTTGCCTTGGCTCTAGCGGAGCGCAACCGGACGCTGGGCGACGCCTCGGTGGTTGCCTGGGATGCCATCCAAGCGCTGGAGAGCCATCTCCAAGGGCTGGTAACCGAGGTGCCGGAGCGCGGCTTTGGCCAAGAGGAGTTGTCTCGGACTCTCCGTTGGATTGATGAGGCCGCCACCGTCGCGCGCGATGCCGCGACGTCCTTTGGCGCCCACTTGCGCGTACACTTCGGCCTCCTTGGTGTGCGCGCTCCTGCAGCACCGCGGCTGTACGCATGTCGCCGAGCTGAATGACAACCGGCTGGAGATGCCTGGTGGGGCCGGAGTAATGTCCAACGCCGTCCGCTCTGCTCGCCGTGCCCTTGGGCCCTTCTGCGACCGGATCTGGGGTCACGTTGGGGCGGAAGCTGTGCGGATCGAGTTCCGGAAGTCGCTCTACGGGACGGGGAGCCTCGGCCAATTTTTGGACGGGGTCTCCCGACGCGACGATGGCGGCGCCGGGCCCTCCGAAGGCTCCAGGAACCCGCATGTCTGATGCCGCGGCGCCTAGGTGTAGGCGTGCGTTGTACTGTCCTTTGTCTTTGCTAATAAAGTGTGCACCTCCTGCATGCATGCTGACTTTCGCCTATATCCCGGGCAGCTTCCTTGCTGGGACCAGCTTCGGGCGGCCGACCTTTCAACCCGGCGGCGTCTTCGACGCTGGCGGAGGGTCGAAGAGTCGCTTAACTTCTGGCGAGCCGGCCTCCTTCGAGTGAAGCCCCAGCTTTAGCGCGTGTTAAGGACGAGGCCGCGGGGTAGCAGCGTAGAGTGGTCGGGGCGCTGCCGGACCTTTGTACATGTGATTTTTTCCGATGTGCAGACTGCCGGGCGCTTTAGGATATGCGCTGTGTGTGGATACCTCCGTCCGCAAAGTGGCTGCGCCAGGGTTCCTTAGAACGAACAGTCCGCAGGCTGACGTAAGTGGAGGCAGACCTCCGCGGTTTGCCTTGCTTTATAGTCCGGGGACTCGCGCGTACGGAGGCAGACCTCGGCGCTACGACTTCTTTTTTTTTTGTTTGTAGTCCGGAAACTTGCTCGTGCGGAGGCGGACCTCGACGCAACGACTTCTTTATAGTCCGGAGACTCGCGCGTGCGGAGCTAGGCTCGACGCTACGTCTTATTTAGAGTCCGTGGACTATTGCGTGCGGAGCTAGGCTCGACGCTACGTCTTCTTTATACTCCGGAGACTTGCACGTGCGGAGCTACGCTCGACGCTACGTCTTATTTAGAGTCCGTGGACTATTGCGTGCGGAGCTAGGCTCGACGCTACGTCTTCTTTATAGTCCGGAGACTCGCGCGTGCGGAGCTACGCTCGACGCTACGTCTTATTTAGAGTCCGTGGACTATTGCGTGCGGAGCTAGGCTCGACGCTACGTCTTCTTTATAGTCCGGAGACTCGCGCGTGCGGAGCTACGCTCGACGCTACGTCTTATTTAGAGTCCGTGGACTATTGCGTGCGGAGCTAGGCTCGACGCTACGTCTTCTTTATAGTCTGGAGACTCGCGTGTGCGGAGCTACGCTCGACGCTACGTCTTATTTAGAGTCCGTGGACTATTGCGTGCGGAGCTAGGCTCGACGCTACGTCTTCTTTATAGTCCGGAGACTCGCGCGTGCGGAGCTACGCTCGACGCTACGTCTTATTTAGAGTCCGTGGACTATTGCGTGCGGAGCTAGGCTCGACGCTACGTCTTCTTTATAGTCCGGAGACTCGCGCGTGCGGAGCTACGCTCGACGCTACGTCTTATTTAGAGTCCGTGGACTATTGCGTGCGGAGCTAGGCTCGACGCTACGTCTTCTTTATAGTCCGGAGACTCGCGCGTGCGGAGCTACGCTCGACGCTACGTCTTATTTAGAGTCCGTTGACTATTGCGTGCGGAGCTAGGCTCGACGCTACGTCTTCTTTATAGTCTGGAGACTTGTGCGTGCGGAGCTAGGCTCGACGCTACGTCTTATTTAGAGTCCGTAGACTATTGCGTGCGGAGCTAGGCTCGACGCTACGTCTTCTTTATAGTCCGGAGACTCGCGCGCGCGAGGGCGTCCCCCCGGTGCGTATTTTGTTTATACTCAGTCCCGTCACCTTGGCGACGGCGAGTGCACACGCGAACGTGCGTCTTTGGTTTATACTCAGTCCCGCCCACCCTGGCAACGGCGAGTGCACACGCGAATGTGCATCTTTGGTTTATACTCAGTCCCGCCCACCCTGGCAACGGCGAGTGCACACGCGAACGTGCGTCTTTGGTTTATACTCAGTCCCGCCCACCCTGGCAACGGCGAGTGCACACGCGAACGTGCGTCTTTGGTTTATACTCAGTCCCGCCCTCCCTGGCGACGGCGAGTGCACACGCGAACGTGCGTCTTTGGTTTATACTGCGGGGGCGCGCGCGCTGGCCAAGCCGGCGCGCGCCCTCACCGCGTGCTCGTATGTGACGAAGAAGAATTAACGGCAAACGGCGACCTTCATTATATCCCCGTTTGCGCGGGCGAGCGACTACAAGGGGTGAATATACTGACCGTTTACCCTTGACGCTGCCGCAGCCTCTAGTCGCTGGACGTCTGCAGGGCCCGCGCAGGCGCCTATGGATGACCCCCCGGACCTCCGCGTTGTGACGTCGGCTCTAAGGGCGTCGCTGGGCCTCGCGGCGCGGGCCTCTGGTGCCTGGTTCGATGCGCCGAGCCATATCCTGGTCGCCTCGGACGGTGATGATGGTCCTGGGGCCCGGGATTTTCATGCACAGATAGCCATGATGTGGTACCGCGCCGAAGGAGTTGAGGATTGGGCGCCCCAGAATGGCATTGTAGGGATATGGGAGGTCAACCACGTCGAAGGTAGCCTCTTCGGTCCGCATATTGTCATTTCGACCGAAGGAGACTTGAAGGCCGATCTGGCCCAGCGCCCGCAGGGGCTGTCCTCCGAAGCCCTGCAGTGGGATTCCCGAGGGCCCCAGGCGGCTTCGAGGAATCCCCATCTGGTCGAAGGCCGCCGCAAACAATACGTTCGCGGAACTACCCCCGTCCACCAATGCGCGCCCCACGTCGCACCCCGCGATGGTGACCCGGATGACCAGGGGGTCCTCATGAGGGAAGTCCACGCCTTGGGCGTCCTCAGGTGTGAATGTAACCTCGTGCCGCGCCCATTCCGGCGGTGCTTGCGCTGGATATGCCGCCACGTGATGTAGTCTTCGCGCGTAGGCCTTCGGCTGCCGCGCCGAGGCGAATTCCAGCGTAGAGCCGCCGGATATGACATTAATGACCCTGCGGTAGGTTGCGTCCGGGGCCTGCAACGATAGGAGGCCTTCCCGAGGCTGCTGCACGTGAGCTTGGATCCGCAAGGTGCCTTCTTGGGGTTGCATTCCCTGCGCCTGTACCTGCATCCCCTGCGCCTGTACCTGCATGGGGGCCTCGTATGGGAACTGGACGTGGGCCACCGCAGGCGGGCGCGATGGAGGTGCAGTTACGGGTATCATGATTGCCGCGGCCGTGGACTAAGCACCACAGCCCCTGATGCTGGTCGTCATAGTCTCCACGACCCTTATCGTCGCGACCCCTGCCACGGCCGCGGCCCCGGCCGCGGCGCCCTCGGCCGCCTTGGCCCGCTGGGGCGCCCTCGTCGGATCCGCCTTCGATGTCGAGGACGTACCGTTCCGCCTCGACCTTTGTTGGCCACGCTTGGGCTGATCCGATGACTCCTTATGCGGGTTGTCCCTGCGGTCGGGCGCGTCCCTGGATGACTCCTTCTTACGCTTTCCTTTCGAAGAGCCGCCCTTCGGTGGATCTTCGGTTTTTGCCGAGGCTCCGGCCTGGTTAGTGTCGGAGTCGTCACCTTGCCTTCGCCGCGCGTCTTCTTCCGCCCTGGCGTATTCTTCCATCTTGTCGAAGAGCTTCGCCACCGTCTTGATTGGCTTCCGCGCATTGTATTCCGCCATCGGGCCCGGACGAAGGCCCTGTATGGCTGCATTGACGATGGTGGTCTCGTTGACGTCCTTCACTTGACATCGAATCTTGGCGAAACGTTTGAAGTAATCCCGGAGTTTCTCCGAGGGTTTTTGCTTCACGGCGAAGAGTTGGTCCGCCTCGACCCGGTCGACGTAGTTTCCCTGGAAGTTGTTGTGGAGGCGGACGCGGAGCTGCTCCCACGCGTAGATGGAGCCCGACTCTATGGTAAAAAACCAAGAGAGCGCCACTCCTTGTAGCGCAAGAGGGAGTCCCTTAGCCTTCGTGGTGTCGTCCCCGCCCGCGGCTTCGATCGCGGCTTCGTATATGCGCACGAACTCACGGGGGTCCGTGTCGCCTTTATACGAGTCGATGGCGCTAGGGAACTTGAAGTCTTCGGGCCATGGCGCCTGCTGCAGCCCCGCCGAGAGCGGGGACTCCGGATCCACGCGCCGCAGCGGCACGCGGCTGGACGTGTGGGCTTCGCGACTGTCCGCCCTCTCCGGCGCGGGCTCGGACGCGATTGCTGGTGCGGCCGGCTGACTCCGAGCCTCTTGTATATCTCTGACGGCTCCACAAAGGTCCCCCAGCTCCCGCTGGAACGCGTTGAGAGCCGCCAGCAGGGCACTTTCCACCGCCGGTGCAGGCGGGGTCGCTGGTACTCCCAGCGGGCGGACCGGCGCGGGGACGACCGCGTCGCGAGGTCCCGAGCTGCCGGTCGCCCCGTCGTGGCTACTTCGGACCACCCGGTCCGCGGCACCGGCGAGGGTTGCCGCGGGGGCGGCGAGGTCGGCGGCCGTTGCGTCGGCGGGGTCGGTTGTCGCCGCACCCGCGTCGACGTCTTCGACCGCGGGGTCGGCCGCGGGGCCCGTCCCCGCGACGCCGGTAGCTGGGCGGGTCGTCGCGGTGCCGGTGCCGGGGGCGATCGTCGCGGTGCCGGTGACGAGGTTGGTCGTCGCCGCGCGAACGCCAGCGTCTTCGGCCACCACGCCTGCGTCGACGCCCGCGTCCGCCGCTGCCGATGCCGAAGCCCTGGTGCTCATACGGTGCTCCGGGCCGACCACCTTCTTTCCCTTCGCCGCCGCTGAAGAAGCTTTTTTCGGTGCCATCTTTTTCCTTCGGTCTTCAGGCTTGTCTCCGTCCTCCCCACGGACGGCGCCAACTGTTGTGGCTACAGACCAAACAGAGAGAGAGATGGTAGTGGAGAGTGATGAAGATAAGTGTAATGGCCTTGGCCCTCCCCATGGCTTGTGCTCGTATATATATGCGCATGAGGAGTGCTTTTACAGTTATACCCTTACATCTGGTTATTCCCTCTGGGGGCAGTTATGTCATTGCACATGGCCTATTCCGGGCCTTATGATCTCTTACCGGGCCTGCTGGGTTTAGGTGGGGGCCATCCCTACGACACTACATATATACCGGCCACATTTATTATATTGAGGCTTAATTTGCTAGCTCAATTCATATTATAAACACAACAGCTATTATATAACCAACAATTTTGCAAATTAACTATCTTCAATAACACTCATGGATTACTTAGACCTAAATTGTAATGCAATTAAAGAAAAAATAAATTTCATTACTAACCATATCTAGAGCAACCAGGAAAGTATGAATCTTCAAAGCTCAATCTCTGCCTCTTCCCACCAAATTAACTGGCCTGAAATCGCCTAGCTTCCTCCTGAGTGAAAAAGTGTGCAACAGTGGCTAGATCTGGATCGAAATGAAGACGATGCGGTCTGAGCAGCGCAATAAATGCCTAGTGCCATTATCACAGACGGTTTTTAATTAAAAACCGTCTGTGAATTATCACAGATGGTTTTTAATAAAAAACCGTCTGTGATAACCAACTTATCATAGACGGTTTTTTTATTAAAAACCGTCTGTGATAATCTGGGATTATCACAGATGGTTCTTAATATAGACCGACCGTCTGTGATACTCCTTTTTCCCGCCATAAATACCACAGACGGCCTCCAAATTACAACCGTCTGTAATAGTGTACATCACAGACGGTTTCACAAAACCGTCTGTGATTTGGCGTCTACTATTAGGCTTTCTGTAGTAGTGTATGTTTCGTCTAGGAATTCTTATAGCACATTTCTCTGAGTCCTAGTAGATTAGGATATGAATAAACTAATCATAACAAATAACACTATCCCTAAAAGCTAAATGGAAGCCCTTATTTTTTTCTAGGTATAATCTTGCTGGTCTTGGTGTCAAGTTGGTTCAAGGTAGACAAACGTTTGATTTTTCTATTAGTTTGCGTTTATCACTAATAACTTTGATTTGTTTGAAATGATCTGTTCTTTCGGATACTTGGATGTTGAACCGAGTTGTATATATGTTAGGTTTTTTCTAGCTTTTGTAATTTCTAACTCCATCATTGCTGGTGTAAATCTAACAATTTGCTCCTCACATTTTTCCTGGGTCAGCTTGTTCTTGTTTGTCGAAAAGTGCAACTATGAAACAAGCAAAGTGCGTGGAAAAAATAAGAAAGAAAACCAAGAGACCAAATCCTGGACAAAGATTTGTCTTACACGGTTCTGTACATTGCAGACTCAGTGGCCTAGTAAAAGCTGCAAATTACCATTTGCACTCAAGAGACAATATGCAGTTTGTTCCAGTCACAAGTGTGACAACTCAACCGGCAAAATGAAATCTTTTTCCAAGGCAAGAGATCTGTTGGGAGTCCATCTTGCTGGTAAATTTGCATTCGAACTCTGTACGTGTCAAAATAAAAGATGTTTGGTCTTTTCAATCTTGTATTTGACCGCTGAGAATTAGTTTGTTGACGAACTTTCTTGAGCCGAAGGTTCAGGCTAACTGGCCATTGTTACAATTTTGGACCCTAGCTGTATGTCTAAGTCTAATCGGGTGCCACAGGTTTAAATACTACTTGCAAACACCCAACCCCAAATTAACAGGCTGGGTTTGGCCGAAGACAAGATTTTGGTGAGTTCGGGTTGTGTCAGATCGCAGATGCTCCGGTTTACACATTATCATTTTTTGTTACATAAGCCCACTCGAACTGACAGGAAAAAAATATCTGCGACTGATTACTCTGGCGGTTCCACGTCAGCAATTAGGATGCCAAGAACCAGCCACCGACCAGTTTTCCTGTTGACGGCCATCAGGGTTTACCGACAGAAAATTTTTTCCTTAGAGCATGTACAATACAAGATGCTTATATATAAGTGTTTAAAAAGAGAATATAGCCACATCATCAAGCATCCATGCAAAAGTTATTTCCTCCAATGCAAGTATCTCTTCCATAGGTGCTTAGATGCTATATTATCTATTAATAGATATAGTTATACACATAAGCACCTACTAAGCACCGGTGCTTATTTAAGCATCGATGCTTCAAAATAAGCACCTTATCTATCCTATGTGGCAAGAAAAATCAGTTTTTTATTACTAAGCATCTCTCTAAGCGCCTGCATTGGACATGCTCTTATGGTCTACAGTCAGACAATTCGAAGTTCCGCGTCGCTTTACTCCTTACACATGTTACCTTATGGTTACCCATCAGAAAATAGTTTGTGGGTGAGCTCTTTTTAGCTACAGCTTATGATTTTTAGTCATAATGCGAGCGTTTGTGTAAACGAACCAAATATCGATAATCCACTACAAAAAAGCTATCTTGATAACTTGTTTCAAAATGGTGGAGAAGAAACTGTTCTACTTATTTGTTTGAGTAAAGCCATAAGCCGGAAGAAACTCGGCCTATTGTGACTGGTCCATTATCTAGTAGTATCACTACTACAGAAAGGCTAATACTAGACGCCAAATCACAGACGGTTTGGCAAAATCGTCTGTGACCGACACTAACACAGACGGTTTTAATTTGGACACCGTCTGTGTTGATGGCGTCGGAAAAAACGAGTATCACAGACGGTTTTTATCGATGAACCGTCTGTGATATTCCAGTATCACAGACGATTTTTATTTAAAACCGTCTGTGATAATCTGGAATTATCACAGACGATTTATATTAAAAACCGTCTGTAATAATCTGGAATTATCACAGACGGTTTTTTATTAAAAACCATCTGTGATAAGCTGATTATCACAGACGGTTCGTATTCAAAAACCATCTGTGATAAGCTGATTATCACAGACGGTTCGTATTCAAAAACCGTCTGTGATATGTTTTCCACCTTGAAATTCTCTAAAATTTCATAATTTCCCGCCTGAGTCTGAGTAGGATTCAGTTTTGAGACACCTTTAGTAAAACGGGCATAACTTTTGCATACGGTATCCATTTTCGGCATTCTTGTACTCGTTGGAAAGCTAACGACGAGCCCAATAAAAAAATGACTGGCCAAGCTAGTCGCCCTCCAAGACCCAAAAAATCGACCATCTTTAGACCTAAACCTGCATCGTAAGTTTTTTGTTTCTGTTTTTGCCCTTTTTCTTGGTCTTTCTTTCGGAATTTGGATTTTGCTTCAACTGAAAAGTTGTAGATCTCATTGAAAGCTTTCAAATGAGTATATATAAGTCATACAAAACTTTGCTATTTTATATTTTCAGGCTAGTTGTTTATATTGCATCGGTATATAAAATTTTGTGCTCTAATTCACAGACAGTTGGCATATAGAACCGTATGTGATATTCATTTATCATAGACGGTTCTAGCTACCAACCGTCTGTGATAATCTGACCGTTGGGCCCGTCGATCCTCCTCAACCCAATTCTAGCCAATAGAAATCCATCAATCCTCACCCCATGGATCATAGCTCCGCCTCTCTGTCCCCGAGCCAAAAAATTTCGCACTCCCTCCCCGATAAATAACCACTAGAACCCAGCCTCCTTTCTGTTCTTCTCCTTGCTGTTCTCCTCCTCTTTGCTATTCTCCTCCTTCTTGCTGTTCTCCTCCTCCTCCTCCATAACCCATACCATAATAGCCCCACGGAGCAGATGATGCACAAGGCAGCGCTCAATCAACACCGACGATGGTGGACGTCAAAGACATCAAGCTCATGTGCTGTATCCGGGGTGAGAAGGCCTAGGCATAGAGGATCTTTGCTTTTCTCTGTTCTTGTTGTGTTAGCTAGATGGGCAACATGTTTGTTGTTCTCCTCCTTGTTGTTTGTGTGTCTGTTCTTGTAATGGTAGTCTCTAATCTTAATAAAAATAAAATGTGTACTGTGTTTCATACTATATTTACTTGTTTTCATTTCAATTAATTGATTTACGAAATGGATGTTTTATATTTGTGAAATGAATTGAGATGTGAATTGGATGTATACATGTACATGTTGATCTGCTTATTTCAGAGGGCATGGCTAGCATTTCCTGAGGCTAGCCAATAAACAGAAATAGATTTAGGGGTAGAAGAAAATAGCACAAACGGTTTTTAGTTAAAAACCGTCTGTGTGCTAGATATCATAGACGGTTTTGAGTTAAAAACCGTCTGTGATATTTAGATATCACAGACGGTTTGTAACTAGAATCGTCTGTGATATTTACACCACGGACGGTTCGAAAGCTGTCTGTGATGAACTCGTTTCATTGCTGACCCATAAATTCAGACGGTTCACAAAACCGTCTGTGATGATGTTTCTGAACCGTCTGTAATACGGTTTTGTGTAGTAGTGTGTATACATGTCATCGTCCATCTAAAACATCCATGCAGCAATGTCAGTGTGCCACATTGGTTGTCGTTAGACCAACCTAGCAGACGAGTGACACATATTTCCTATAATTTCAAAGTATATATAATTTAGTACTATATTGTTAAGATAAAGGCTGGGTTTATTTGCACTTTAGGCTTTTGGCTTTATGTACGAATGAACAGTAACCAGTTCAAAATCAGTGTCTTTTTTAATATGAGGTCTATAGAAAAATTATAGTACAAACTGTATTAAGTTCAACTGTACCGCCCAAAATTGCATGCAAGTATTTTCCTCTGCATACTACTTCTCATGAACAGACCAGAATTTAAAAGCTACAGCCATAAGTCATAAGTCATAGTCCAAAAGAATCCACCTAAGATGAAGGAGACTAATTTATAAGGTGGAGTTCTTACTACTCTTTGAATATGGATGGAGATGGCATGAGGGCTTTGGCTAATCACTCATGTGCACGCGCATGCGTATTCACATATTTTCGCGTGAAAATCTCGTGACTTGCAACTACGCCATGACGTGGCACACCACTTGACAGACCAATTTCACTTTATTTTTTTGCTGAACTGTATATCACTCTTTCTCTCTCTCTGTTTGAATGAGATTCAAATGTTTGAATTTGATGATTTTATTGGATTTTGATGACAGGCAGTTACCAGTGGGTAAATAGCTGGTTAAATGTGTCAGTTACCAGTAGATAAATGGCTGCTTAATCATGTCAGTTTATAGCATGTCTATATATATATGTGTGTGTGTGTGTGTGTGTGTGTGTGTGTGTGTGTGTATATATATATATATATATATATATATATATCTGGAGACGCCTAGAGTATACAGTCAAGAATTACTGCCTCCATTTATTCCTCCTACAAACTTGTGCTGTTGTGCTATGTCGTCTGCACCATGTCCAATCTTCTTCCCGGTGTGCATCGTAAAGAAGGAGAGCGGTATCTCCGAGTCGTTGCTGCCATGAAGACTTGCATTGGGCGGCAATAAGGTTTCTGGATAGCGCACATCTATGACATCTATGTTTTACGCTGCTTCCTATTCTTCCTCACACTCTACTGTAACTCGTTCGTATGATTAATCGACTTGTTTAAATTCTGTTTCTACATATTTTTGAAGTACAATGACTTACGCCCAATTGTAAGCCGTTCGTGTCACTGATCGATTTGCATCATTAGTTATTTACGATATTTAGCTCTTAATAAAATCTGGAATTAAAATATTATCTAAATTTTCAATAGGTTTAAACAGGCCTAGAAGCAGGGCTACAAAGTCAAAGCATCTGAAAACATGACTCGGCAGTCACTGTTTTGATCAACTATTTTGCATAGCTCGCACTTACGGGCGTCTCCTACATCTTTGCCAAGGAAAACATGCTACATGCTGGGCGGCGGCGGAGGCAGGATCCGGGTACTGGGTAGTGATGGGTGTGTCGCAGGAGAGGAAGGAGTGGGTGCCTGGGTGGCCATGGCGGGAGGTGAAGTTGTCCATCCTGAACAAATGCGGCGGATGTCCATGCCATCAAAGTGTCATTTTTTATGTAGCCTTTGCATGTTCTCCAGAAAACTAAAACGCACAAAGCTTAAAGCAACGTTGTTAGTAATAGAATAGTTAGTGGTTGCAAATCAGACCTTCAGTGTGAATAAAAATTTGTGTTTTTTACTTTTGAGGAGAGCATTGAAACATTTATTTTAGCGAAAGAAACATGTCAAAATTGTGCATCCTGTTATTGTAATTTCTGGCAGCTCTGGCTAGGTTTTAAAACGCACATAACTGTTCCAGGTCAGTCACTTTCAGCAATTAGCAAGTTAGGCGATGCCACATGGGGTAATAGATACTACTAAACTAGCACTACAAGAAGTGCTTAAAGGCCTAAAAGTAGGGCTAAATAAACAAAAATGTCGAAGTTTTTGAAAGCATGAGTCAACAACAATTGGATTGCTAGATAATTTGGATTCAACTTTTAGTTATTTCAGTGTTCAGATAAAATCAAAACCGCCCTGAAAACCGGACAAGAGTAGTTCTTAAAATCAGAACCACCCTGAAAACCGGACAAGAGCGGTTCTGGTTTTTGGATGGGTTCTGAAAGAAAAGCAGCATTGGAGTCACATTTTGAAATTGTTTTTTTTTTGAAAATTTTAAAATTTGGAACATATATTAGAAACAATAGTTTGCGGATGAACCGGCCATGGTTTGGAAGATGGAACTGTTAAGGAGATAGAGTTGTATTAGGAGATAGAGTTGTATTCTATTCCATATATGCCTTATCTCTATATGGCATATCCTCTTGTACTCCTCTATATATATGGCCCTTTGGGTCTCATATCAATACACACAATATTCATAACATGGTATCAGAGTTAGGGTTAAAACCTAACTTAGATCTACTTTCGCTACTGCTGCCCTCGGGAGGATTGATCTCCTCTCGGGGATGGCCATCTCAAGTCGTTGCCGCCGATTTCAGGCAGTCACCTCCAGCCGCCGCCCAGATTTGGAAGCCGCGCTCGCTTCCGCACCGCTGGGACACCGCGTTGTCAACCCGCGCTCCTCGTTGCGGATCTGGCCGCGTCTGCCTCGGCCGGAGCCACCCGCCTCCTCTGCATCTGCTTCCGCTGCTCGACTCCTCCGCTGCCACGGGCATTCTTCTCCAGCGGTCGGATCTGGCTGCAGGCGGCATCCTCGTCGCCACGTTGGAGACAAGGACTCTTCGAGTTGCCGGCCGGCGACGTCCTTTTCAAGATCGATGGCGTCCGGATTTGCTCTTGATTGGCGCCGCCTCCTTCAGCCGCCGTGCTCGCGCTCCGGGACCCGATCCGGTCGTCTTCGGTTCGTGGCGGCTCCAGGGGGCCGTCTCCGCCCGTCGCCGCTCGGATCCGGCCTCGCCCCGGCTGGATCCAGCCGCCTCCCGCCTGGATCCGCCCGCTCCTCCTTGGCACCGTCCCAGATATGGCCGTCGCCGCTCGGATCCGGCCACCTTCGCACCGGATCCGTCCGCTGCTGCGCCGTCGCCGCTCGGATCCGACCTCGCCCCGCCAGGATCCGGCCGCCACCGCCTAGGCCACTTCAGATCCCGCCGCCGCCGCCGCCGGATCTCGCCGTCGCCTGGTTCCGGGGAGCCCTTCTGCAGCTGCCTCCTGGGCTAGGACCTCCAGGTCCGGCCGTCTCCACCGCCGGCCTTTGCGCCGTTGCCGCGTGCGGTCGACCGCCCTTGCCGCCGACCGTCGTCGCCTGCCCGTCGCCTTCGCCCTTATTTTTCTCTCGCGGGTGCGAGAGGGAGCGAGCAGCGCATACGGGTGTGAGGGAGCGACCGTGAAGACAGAGGGAAGAGGAAGTAAAAAAAATCTATTGTTCGTTGAGTCTCTGTTTTAGTCAGTCTTCAGAAGTCAGTTGCTTTTTCCTAAGTCTTCCGTTGCGTCCATCCGAAAGACCGTAGTTTCTAATTTTTTAGTTCGTCAAGTCGTCCAAGTCCACAAATATATTGTCAGTCATAGAAGTGTAGGAATTTTATTTTGCATGGCAGCAACCGCCGCTCTACTCTCTGAGCCGCGTGCAGATCGTCGAAGTCGTTATTATGCCGCCGCTTTTCTTTTAGCCGCCGCCCCGAGCTTCAAAGGCCACCGCGCGTCCTCTGTGCACTGCGCCACCGCCTCTTGGGCTTCGATCTGCGCCGTCATGCATCTATCTATTCCTCTTCGGCTTGATTTGACAGTTTATTCAAAAACTGCACGCAACGACGACATTATCAAGACTCGGACTTCGGATTTATCTTGTATTAGTGTTAACCCTTTTTCAAATGCAATGCTATTGCATACGCCTTGCATTTGAGGGGGGGTGTTAAGGAGATAGAGTTGTATTAGGAGATGGAGTTGTATTCTATTCCATATATGCCTTATCTCTATATGGCATATCCTCTTGTACTTCTCTATATATATAACCTTTTGGGTCTCATATTAATACACACAATATTCATAACAGGAACCAGGCTAGTTCGGATTTACCGGCTGGCTACCGACGGTTTTGCAAATCCTGATCCTTGTTATACTGTAATTTCTGACAGCACTGGCTACACTTTAACCGATCCAATCTCTTGTCAAGTTTTAGAAGGTATTGTACCGGTTCCAGGTCTATTAGTCACTGTCAGCAATTAGGACCACTGCCAACAGTTCCAGCTTAACAGAAGGAAAATTAAGTTGGACCTGCCCTTAATGAAAGGTCACATACTCACATGGCTAGCACTTGGAACCAAGATACACCAGGCAAACGAACCTTTGCCGTAGTAAAAAGGGAAATAGTGACAGTAGCATCAAGCCATCAAATCGTCATCCTATAGCTACATCTTCCCACCATCAAGGGGAACTCAACATGTTACTAAAAAAAGAATCATGCTTTGCCTCTCAAAATGCATTTGACTAGCACTTCATTGATAAAGAAGAAATCCACAGGAACATCAAATTGCAAGAGAAGTAGGGTTATAATGCACTTGCTAAACAAGCAAATGCAGCATGGAGAAACTGAGGTCAAAATGCACAAATATGCATGTGAACATAGACATTTTTATTTGTCACATGGAATGAAAGAAGCATAGGATACAAACCCAGACCAAGTCCACTGTCCAATGCAGCTCCATGGACAGTTACAGGATAAAAAACTGTTCACACAATACTGCAGCTACTTTTTGTTTAAATTTAACAGCTAAATATCTGTTTTTACAAATCTAGCTCTCTCTATAAATCTAACCAGCTTGGCAGTTACGTACCGAACTAAAAAGTTTTTGACAGATACCTGCCAAGCTACTATAGCTCAGCAAGCTCCTACCAAGCTCTCCCCTGAGCCTACCAGGCAACCGGTGCGCGCCATGTCATTTGAGCCCGCACTATACATGCCAAATCATCCTTTTAATTAAAAACTAATAAACCTCAAATGCGTATTGTACATGCTGCGGCGCACAGATCGCTCAACAGCCTTTTTGCTTAGCCAGAGGAGCTCGACAGGTGACTCCCCTGACTTGATAGATATATGAAAAGGATGATATTTATAAAATGACGTCTGAAGACTAAATTTAAAAAATAAAAGTGACTACAGGGTTATTTATGTGAATAGTTCCGAGATAAACTATGCTTGCAAACGTGCATGTACACTTTCACGTTATTTGCACCGACTCAGAAGAAAGCAACAGCAACCGAGCATTCAGTTCCAAAACCAGTCCACTGTGACTGTCCACTGATAGCTCCGTGGATGGACAGTGACAGGATAGCAATGCACGCCGACCTGGACGATGGGAAAGGCCAAAACCGTCGGTCTTAACACACCCATAGGACCAGCCAGATGTTAGCATGTCAGCATCATGGATACTCCACCCACTCGCTGCTGAAAGCTACGTCGCCGCGATTAACTGACTAAACTGTCAAATCAGGAACCCATAAAATGTAGAAGTGCAGAGATTGAAAAGTGAGAAGGAAGAGCTTAATTACTTTCATTGAACCAATTTGGCTATGTGTAACAATAAAGATTATATATGATTCATGTACAAATTGAATACAAGTTTTAAACTGCTACAAGGGCTTACAATTGCAGATATGTTTGTGGAAACCACAAAGTATCAATGGTGTAAGACAATGTAGACCTAAGAACTTCCTTCTTACATATACGCGTTTAATGCGATATGTACCTTCCTTTCCGTTATCTCTTGCGTCGTAAACGTAGGAATAAATTTACGCCCATTCTACGCAAGAATGGGGAGATGCTATTTCTGTTCTAAAGGAATTGCGCAAGTACACACATGATAAATAGAAAGAATAGCAACAAATGGAAAGGGGTCGACTCGAGGGGACCACGAACAGAAGTATCTGGGATGGAAAAGATGGGGGAATCTGCACTTCACTCGCATGATCTTCATGCTTGACTTCACTAAGATGAACAACCTTACCTTCTATGCTCTGGCTAGCCTGCGTTGATTATCAGGATGTTGGAGGCTCAAAGAAATATTAAACCATTGATCTCATGGTCTAAATCTCATAATGCCTCAAAGAGGACTCCAGAAGCTGATGGCTGGGGCAGATCATCTCCTCCACTTTTGTGCCATCCTTGTAAATTCTGAATGTTGGAACTGTCTTCACGTTTTCTAATCGTGCAACAGCTGGGCTCTCAGTTATATCCACCTATGTCAACCACAGCACCACATCAACAGAGATCATGTTGGGAAAGTAGAAGCACAGAAATCATGAACAGCTGCTAGTTACCTTGAGGAAATTAACAGATGGATATCTGGTACACAATGTATCCACAAATGGGGAGATCTTGCAGCATTGCTGGTTCAAAGGTGCCATGAAATGAACTACAGAAACACCTGCAGAAGTGCAATCATCTATCAATTAAAGGTCGAGAGAATAGCATTTCGAGTTGAATCTTGAATGTCAGTCTACGTATTATTCCAGGACAGCACTACATAAATAAACTAAATCTTGTGATTTTTAATAGCAATGTTATGAAACAAAAGATATGAGTGATGAGAAGATGCGTGTACCTGGCAAAGTTGTAGCCATCTGGAATTGTTCCATTCCTACAAGTGTTTCAACCTCTCCTCCAAATTTCATATTGGACACATCCTCACCTCGAGATGACCTAAGAGCAACCAGGGCATGGAAATGTGCTGCCGCCAGCTCAGTGTCACAAGGAAATTCCCTCCTAAGAACCTTGTAATCTTTCACAGAGTCTACCCATCGTTCAATCTAATCACCACAAAAGCAAAAGTGCAAATATCTGAGTCGTCCAGACTCAATCAAGAAGTGTGTGAAAGAATCTAGAATGTCCAATGTGTTACCTTGCCATAGGAAGCTGCGCGCCTTAGGAGAGCCTTCGTATAGCTGGGTTGAATCTTAAGGGCTTCATTGCAGTCCTCGATAGACTTCTCCCATTGCCCTAGCTTGAATCTGCAAGCAGCCCTATTGCAGTAGAGGACAGGATTTGCAGGGTGATGCTTGAGGCCTTCACCATATGCTAGGCAAGCGTCTGCAAATCTTCCAGAATGAAAAAGCTCATTCCCCAAGGACCGTGTTTGGGCCACAGCTCTCACACTGTTGAGCATTGCTGTTACTTCAATGTTTACAGAATCTAAGCTCCTGGCTTTCTCTACTGAAGAGAGTGCACTGTCAAACCTACAAAATTTTTACTGGAGTCAGGTACTCACAGACATTGACTAGCAAAACTAGACCAGGCCAAACTTGTAGATTAGTAATTAATTCAAATATACTGAATAAGTTAGTTGAGTCAGTTTTCTCCTAATGAGCAAACTTATATATTTGTTTACTTTGTTATGATTAAAAAATTCACAAAATTACCTTCCCAATGCCATATCAACTTGGGCATGCACATAGTAGAGATACGAATTGGCCTGGAACCCACAGAACTTCATGTCCTGGGTGCATGACAATGAAAAATCGAGCTTGGATGCTCTGGAGATTTCCAAATCAGCTTCATCAAGCTTATTGATCTGGAGAAGAGCTACTGCTCTAGAAGCAAATAGCTGCAATAGGTACATTATATAAAAAAACATTCTTCAATAAGGACATGGCTAGCCAATAGCAACTAAAATAAAGGACAACACTTGACCAGAGCACAGGAGTCTGCTCCTGCCGCAATTGAGGCATTGCATTCCCTCAATGCGCTCTTCCAGTTGCCAATCTTCCGTGCATCAAGACATCTCCCCAAGTGTTTCTCCACTGTTTCTAATTTGTGTAACTCGGGAGTATCAGGCTGCAAGCCAGCCATGGAGATATGCTTCCGAGCATCCACAGTGCGCCCAAACCTGCAATTAGTAAGATCATATTAAATATTGTACGCAGATGAAGAAGAAAATATCGCTAAATGTAGCCACCCAATTGCTGAAAATGACCGTGATTCATGACATCCACCATGCCAAGTGCAAAATAGCTTACTGAATCCCCACCCCATTATCCCCACAAAAATAAAACAGAAATGAACGGCAGTAGAAAATACAAGCACAACAAATAAGCCACATGGTTACCTTGTATAGTTACTACCCAAAACCGGTATTCTCCCATTCTGCTCATTCTTCACAATCTCAAACTACATTCCGCAAAATGATCAACTACTTAGATGTCAAACGTTCTAAATAAGCTAAGAAGCATCTATGCCACTCCACAAATCACCTCACCAAGAACAACCAAGAATTCAGTAACACAATCTCCACGCGGTTCTATTACCTTAAACTACCAAACAAAATACAGATTTAACATCTCAATCTAGGCATATAGGGACACTGCCATAACAATAGAGCTCTTTTAGGGTACCCAGTAATTATTATGAACCGTCCATTAATTTCAATCTAACGAACTAGATTAGTTAGAATTTGACTATACTACATCACCAAGTAGGAGGAAGTATCCTTTCGTTAAGGCTAGTATTGTAATTACACCTAATCTAGTCATAGCCGTCACTTCCAAACTCTCACAGCCCTAACCCGTGAGAAGGCGGTGGCCAAGTCTTTCAGCTCGCAGTGGCAGGTCGACCCTAAATTCTTCAATGTCGGTTGCAGCCTCGGCAAACTTATATCCGGCATGCATGCATTACCTCAAAGCTAGCACTTGGAAGTTAGGAGATTGAGGGCCTGTTCTTTACCTCACAAGCCGGCGGCTTTTGGCTTTTGCTATAGTACCTAACTTTCAAATGGAGTATTTTCTCAAGACGGGGTCTATAAGTTAAACGATCTACACGTTAAAAGCCCAACATCTGTACCAGCCAAAATCGCAAGTGAATATCTGTCTCTCCGTAATCTGTACCGTAAACAGTCAAAATTCAAAAATTTCAGCCAAAAGCTATAAGCCGCAGCTGAAAAGAACAGACCCTGATTAGCAAGATAATTTAATTACGTTGGTGAGATGAGCGCTGATGGCTACGTGGCCTGCGCGATGACTAATTCGTTCGGCTCCAACAGCAGCAGCTTAATCATGACTGCCATCGACCTCAAGACGTCTGACATCAATGGAATCGATTAATTCATTTGTTCTTCTCATCTGATGACATCATTTCTTTTCATCTTGATGGCGTGAAAACACATGGAACAGATTGAGAATTTGTGAATGCTGTTGGGACTCAATGCAAGTTAAACTATAAACAATAACGATGCCTGGGAAAACATTAGTCAATATAAAAAAGTCTATACTGCCCATAATAAATCAATGATTAGATTTTATTTGTACTACCATCTATTACCAGTAGAATGTACCTAAAAATTCTCTAACAATGTACCACTTGGGGCCGTTAGGCGTGTGCAACACAAGAATCCCATGCACGCAACACCCAAGGATCCAAGAATGGATCTTTGCGCCACACTGATCACCTTATTTGCAGCGATGCGAGCCGCTGGCGCGCGCGGCCGTACGACGGATCGAGACGAACGGCCTCCTCGCACTCCATGACGGCCTCGCCGAGGCGGTTGAGCCCGATAAGCGCGGCAGCACGGTTGGCTCGGCACGCGGCGTTGTCGGGGCAGATGGCGAGCGCGTACTCGTACAGCCGCAGCGCCTCCTCGAAGCACCCGTTCTTGTACTGCTCGTTCCCAGCGCACCTCACCTCGTCAGCGTCCGCGCCCGCCATGGCCCGCCTGACCAACGACAAGTCGTCCTCGGCGGCTGGAGCAGCGCCGGCGCCGGCAAAGCCACATCGCGTGCGGACGACGCTACCGTGCCCGTAGTTGCCGGTTCTGGAGCTGAGCACGTCGCGGCGGGCGGCACGGGGCGGGGTCGCGGGCGGCATGGTGGCCGCGGAGGCGAGGCGGCCGGAAGGGCAGATGTTTCCTGCGGGGAGCGCGTTGGTGAGCGGCGACATGGCCGTGCTCGAGCCGGCACCGGCGCTAGAGCAGGACGTGTAGATGAGCGGGCCGGAGCCCGAGCACCGGTACCCGCAGGCTGGCGCGTCAGTCGGGAGGGAGGCCTCGCCGGAGTGGCCACGACGCGCGGCGACGCCAGGCGAGGAAACCCCCGTCGTTCTCGGCACGGACCCCGACGACCCGGACGACGAGCTGGGGGTGGGGATCTTGGAGTGGGTGAGGGGTGACACAGGGGAGACCCGACCCGGCGGGAGCGAGCCGGGCTTGTCCCGGAGCGCGGCGGCGGCGAGGGCGTCGGAGATGGAGGAGCCCGGCATTGGGACCGGCGCCCGGTGGGACATTTTGCCGAGCACCTGGCGGGCGAGTGGGCTGGGCTAACGGAGGTGGAAGGGCATGGAGTGGGGTGGTGATGGTTAAGGCGGGGAGAGATGGGGATCTCGTGAGGTTAAGGAGTGCAAGAAGCAACGAATGCTACATTTGGAGGAATCCTCTACCTACCTAAGCAAAAGCAACAAGAACAGCACACGTGACTCTGACGATTTTTAGCTGTCGGATCACAAATGAACATCCCAGATCAGATAGTACAGCACCCATACTACAGTTGTTGCCACAGTGCTGCTGCTGCTGTTGTTCGCTACAGTGCGTGGGTGATCTCAGCCTTGTTTTCTCGATCCGACGACTAGGAAGCAATGTCACGGCCCTGTAGCACCATGGCTTTTGAAGGCGCTCCTGCTAGTAGTTGAAGTGTCCAGCTAGCAGTGCTTATAACAGTAGTGTAGTACTTGCACTAATCCTATCATTATCCTAGTATGTTTTTTTTGTGGTGACACTTGACTAGGACTGGTGGTTTCAGTTGTAGACTGTTTGTAGCTAATGATTTTTAACTAAAGATATAGTGGATAAGACAGGTGGCTTTTAAGAGGGTACAAGAGGTAGGGAATTTGAGAGAAATACATGTGTGAAATGGAAGCGAGAGGAGTGAGGTGAGTGATCCATCCGTGACCCCTACCTTATTTTCGGAGTGAGACGGGAGTGAGAAAAGTGAAGAAGCCACTTTAAGAATCCAGGTATTCATATTGGCTTTTAGTTTCTTCAAGTAGAAACCAGAAGCTAGAAACTAAAATGAACATCGCTGTAGTACGGCAAATGGATCTCAATTTGTATAATGTGACTAGCACATGCCTACTTGTTTTGTTATTATAACTATAGTTAGTCTAGAATGGAGGAAAAAATAGTAGTCAATCTTGTATACCAAGGCCTGATGAAGCCAGGATTCCACTAAGCCCTAGGGCTAAAAACTAAGCGGCTATAACTAACACATATATCTCATACTGAGGTATAACAAAAATACAACACAAATGTATGACTGAAATGAAATTTGAACTTCATGCTTAACAATAATAGTAAAAGATAAAACATGGCAAAACAATATAGCAAAGTAAAGCGATGCAAATGTTAATACCTAATTAATGAAGGTTTGATTCACCTAAGCCTATCATGTCTTCATCAACAATAGTACAAGAACACGCAAAGACAAAATTGCATATGTAAACCAAGGACACAAAACTGTAGGCTTAATTATTGATGCAAATTGCAAAACAAGAATGTAGTGTACCATTGGCATGGGGTAGTTTCCACTTACAAGACTCTATATTTTGAAAACGCTGTAAAATCTTGTTATCTTTAGTGCTTACAAATAGACCTCGCTCAATATAGCATTAGCATACCATGCTATCATTCATCTTATTCCATAACACGGTATTGAGAATGTTCATATATGAGCAATGCTCTTTTTACTATTGTGGTTGCAATTGGAAAAATCAAGGTCAATTTAATGAGACACTGTACTTGGATCAGCAACAACATCATCCAGATTAAGCACCACTCGAGGATTGTTTTGTTGGGTGTTACTAACTCCAGTTCCTACTGTTTCTAGAGGGGAATGGTTGGATTGTGAAGGAAAACAAAATGACAATGTCTTGGTCCTCTTCATCTTGTATTTCTATTACAACAAATTGAATTAAATCAATTAATTCCTAATTTGGTATTTGGGTAATGCATTGCGCCAATGCAAAGAAAGAAGAGAAAACAATCACCTTGTAGGCTTGCACCTTGCAGCAACCATCCGTGGTAGTGTGGCCTGTGGTGACGAGTTGGCACCAACGGCTTAGGGCCTGGGGCAGTGGCTTGACGTTGGCATCGGCGGGCAGTGGCTTCAGGCAACGGCAGCACCAGTGTGGTTGAGCGACCAGAAGACGAGTGGGTATTTTGCTAGCTGCTACCTTACTGGGTTGTGCACTAGGGCGCCAGGCTGCATGAAGGATGGCAGCCCAAGAAAGGGTGGGAGGTGGCGAGGATGGGAGCTAGGTTGCTAGACTATTAACCCCATTGAGCAATAAGCCAACGCAAATGCATGGTGGGGGCACCACTACTACCACTTCCACACCCCGGGTTGTAGACCAAGCGTCCTAAGGGCATGTACAATGGAGAGACAGGAGTCCGTCTATAAGATGCTGAAATATGATATAGAGATAGTGAAAAGACGGTTTATACAATGGAGTATTTATTTTAGTGTCTTTAAGTAATTTAATATTTTGCATGTGGTTAAGATGAACTTGGAGTCTCCAACTCATACAACGTCTCCTTTGTCTGTCTTTAAGCCTCGACTTCAGCGTAGAGACGAGCTGCTCACCGTCTCTTCGTGAAGAGACGCGGAGGCCGTCTCTTGACCATGCAAGGGGTATTTTGCAACAAGTATTGAGATGGAGACGACTTGAAGAGACCCATTGTACATGCCCTAACACCTAGCTGTACTGAGAACAGCGTACTAGTAATATCAATGGGGATAATAGTGAGAAATATGTGCAATTTCATGACTAATTTAATCCATAAAATAGATACCAAGGAGTGTGCAATATGTACACTAGGCATAATGCTAACAAAGAGCAGTAACATGATCATAATACCTCATATGCCTATCTCATGTATCTGCGCTATCAAGACAATGTCTAAACCAGGAGTACTTTGAAGATATAAAGCTCATGAATGAGACATAAAGTACTCCTACCCGCAAAGGTTGAAGTAGGATCACATCCCAATTTTGCTTCACATTAAATCATTCATAATTTTTCACGAATTTTTAAATTTTTGGTGCATTTTAAATTTTTTTAAAGCCTTGTTTGAGTTTTTAAAAATAATTTCCTTGGCCCAAAAAAATAATGTCAAAATTCCTAAAAGTTAATTGGGTGCTAATGTATTTTTCCTAAAAATGTTGTGTGCAAATACCTCTTTGATTTCAAATTACAAACTCAAATCAAATCCTGAATTTAAATACTTAAACTTTAATTTTTTTTCTCTCTTCGCCTTTGGGCCAAATCTCCTTCGTCGGCCCAGCCCACTTCTTCTTTCTCTTCCCGCCGGCCCATGTGTCACGCTAGCCCTTCCCTCTCTTTCCCTTCCTCGCCGTGGCCTAGCCAAGCTGACCCATTCGCATGCCCCCCTATCTTGCTGCCACTACCATGTGGGCCCTAGTCCCACCTACCAGCACCAATTACTATGATTCTTCCTCCTCTTTCTCTCTCACGCTCTCCTGAGCTCTCTCTTCCTCGTGTGTGTCTCAAGCCTTGTGCGTCGCGACATCGTCCGCCATGACTTGTCACGTCGCTAGCTTGCCCTCTCTCCCTCTGACATGCTCTCACTCATGCTCCCGAAGCCATGCCATGGTGCCCGCTCCCTTTCTCTTAGCTCACCTCTATTTAATCCACCCCTATCGTGTTAAAACCCTCGCCCCAACTCACTCTCGGTTTCCTGTAAGCTCTGGTCCTCCTTCGCCCTCAGAGATGAAGAATTTGCCCTTCTTCCCTAAGTCCGACCGAGAGCTTCGCCGCTCGATTCCTTACCATTCGGTGAGTCTCTGATGATGCCATCATGTGCTTTGTGTTTGTCTCATCTCCCTCTACCTAGTGCTCACATATTCGTGCCGTTTGCCCTCAAAAAGGCTGAAGCCGCTGAACTCGCCGTCATGCGCAGTGCTGCCTTCGACCTCGCCACACATTCTGTTCACTTGGGTGTGCTTCGGCCATGGTCATCATGCCAATCTTGTTCGCCTTGACTTCCCCATTCTAATGTGCCCCTTTAATTGCCTTGCCATGTCTTAGAGCCACCGGGACACACTTGTCTTCTCCAACATTGACCGGACCCATCACCATCGTTGTTCTTGCACCTCAACCAAAATCCCAATAATCCCCTCTGCTCCCTTGCAATTCAGCTAAAAGCCGAACTAGTAGGCTAGTCATTGAACCTTAGAACCGGCCACAATGCCTCGGCCACATTCAACCCTTCCTCATCGTTACTAGCCACCGTGAACAGCATGGCACGCCATACAAAACCCCACAAGCATGGCTCCATTAGTTTCACCGTAGCTCGTAGAGCATGAAACCACTTTCAATTTAAAGAGCTAGGTTAGAAATTTTGAAGTACGCCATTGCTGGCCATGCCGCCATCGCCTTCTCACTACCATGCCCGAGACATTTTAGGCAATCCCCTAGACCTTTCGTGTGCTTGGCCTTGACTGTAGCTGGCCTATGTGCCGTTGCCATCGGCTCACCACCCAGCACCACCACTCACCACCGGTTAGCCGCTGCTATAGAGCACCTCACCAAGTGCTTTCACCGCCAATAGCTAGCTAATTGCATGTGCAACCCATTTTGGCCCTTAGCCAAGCACATCGACCCCTCCCTTGCCACCGGCAAGCTCGCCAAGGAGCTCTGCCATGAGGTCATCTGTTGGTCCGATTGGTCTCACTAACCAGTGGGCCCTGCACATCAGATATGAATTAAAGTTAGTAATTTAGTTAACTATTAAATATGTAATTAGTGTTAGTATAGCATGTGGGCCCTATGTGTTTAGAAAACCTAATAAACCTTGGTTTAAACCTGTGCGTCACTAACATGTGGACATTGCACCCTTAAAACCACTACGTAGACCCAGTTTGTGGACCACTATTTCTGACAAATGGGTCCCATTCTCTATAGACCGCTATGTGGACAGAGTCGATGTGGACTATGGCCCCACCTGTCTGTCTCTCCTATTTTCTCAAGTAAAAAATAATTAGAAAAGAAATTAAAAATCTACTAGAACCCACCTATCAGCCAATGAATGCTTTCCTTATGAAAAGAATTTAAAAAAAGGAAAATCCTAACTAACCCTACCTGTCAGCCATTGAATGTTTTTTAAGAAAAATAATTGAAAAGGAAAGGAAAATCCTGACAGACCCCACCTGGTCAGCCACTTAATGTTTTACGTAAGAAAAATAATTAAAAAAGAAAAAATCCCAGCCGACCCCACCTATCAGATATTTAACTTTTTCTTAAATTTCCAGTAGATTTAAACTTTGAAAGGCCATAACTTCTTTATTTCAAATCCAAATCTAGTGATTTTTTGTTTCTAAATTCATATAAATTCAAAACCTTTTGAAACTAACCAAAATAATAATTTTTAGAGTTTCTTTGAATTTCACTTGAATGTTGTGTTGAATGTGCATAACTATGCATTTATAGACTACGCTTTGAACGCTCTTGTCACGGACGAACAAGATCCTACGCTATCCACACTGGACCAAGGAAAGACCTTATAATTGATCTTGTTAAACTTAGTCTTCAAATATAAATATTTTGCTTTCAAATACAAGTGCATGCTTATTATTCTTATTTACCTGAATGCTATGTTAAAACTTGATTGCCTGGTTACACCATGTAATTAACATATATTATTCTCCCTTCCTTGCTTATTGATATTTTCTTGCCATGTCGTCCTAAAATACTTATAAAACATAACTCTATCGTTGGTTAAATCTTACTAGAATATGGTTGTGCTTAGAAATACTTTAGTGGTAAAATAAAATACAACATAAATATTGCCAACTAAAACTTAAAAACATGATAATGAGAATGGTAACAAGGGTTACTACTAGAAGCAGGAAAATATTTTCTAAAATGATGTAGACTCAGACCAGTGGTTGCTATGAGACCAATGCAGGGATTGCACATATTTATTGGATTGAGACCATTGTAGGGATTGTACATATTTATTGGATTGGCTATGTAGGGATCACACGTATCAATTTTGAATAGTTGTGCATAGATTGTACGAGCTCTGGGTATGTTGGTTGGTCTAGCTTGAGTCAATTAAGGATCGAATCTTGAGCTTCTCTTTTCTATACTTAAATCGTGCAACCACAAGTCCAGTTATGAGATGGACGTGGCCCACTAATTTGCTTAGCTTCAGTGTGACTCCCATGCATAGATTGATAGGTGGATTTCTGAATTTCTGTTATGATTGGTGCATAGATTGAAAGGTGAATTTCTAGATTTTTGTTGTGATTGTTGGAAGTGACCCGTACTATCACTGCCCTTGAGGATTTCTTTGACGAGAAGGGTCATAGACTCCCTAACAATGAGGTTTCTTACTGAAAATGTAGCTTGAGATGTGAACATTCTGAGAGTGAGACTTAACCCAGGATGGGAATTGTTACTGTCACCAGTGTTAAGGGATTTACCTTGGAGTGGGAAGAAGCATGAAGTTAAGCATTGTAAAAGCCTTGTTATAATTTTTATCAGTCGCACACCTATGAAAACGTGTAGTGGCCGATATTATGAGTTAATCATATCTTATGGGTGAAGCTATACAACCTCTACAGAGTGTTAAAAATATATTCGAATAATTGTGCCTTGGACAAGGGCAAAAGTATAGAATTGACACACTTGCGTATTTTTCATAAATTAATGGTTACTGATTAATGGTGATTGTGAACAATAATATGGAAATGGTTACGATAACTTGAAATGGCAATGGAGAATGAAAATGAAGGGATTTCGCTCTCATACTGAACTTGACTTGAAACTGGATATTGGTTTTAAAGTAAAAACGTTTAAGTCATAGGTTTAGAAACTAACAAAAATATTATATTTGGGAAATTGGTTTTATGCTAAAAGAAACATAAAACCTTCGCTTAGTTAAGCCTTACATGTGGATATATATACCTACACGTGCATTATGCTATAGGGACTTGCTCATGAGTACGTTTGTACTCATTATTGTTTAATATGTGGTTTTAGATGACAGAATCGATGACCTGGTGTATGAATACATCTATACTTTTGGATATGACATAGAAGACGAAAGGTAGGATTAGGTTTAGCCCAATTGATTGCCTGTGGAAGATCATGAAGGCCTTTTTGGTTTACTTACTTTTCGCTGCTTTGTTGTATATAAACTCCTACGCGGTGGATTTGCTTGATTCTAGAGTATGCCAGACTGAGGAGATGAGTATGATCTTGTCAAATGTGGTTGGTCTAGAATTCAAGAAACACGCGTAGGCATGGGAGGCTTCCCTTAAACTTCCACAGGTGTGCAGATGGGAGAGGGGCATAGCTCTTGATCTTGTTTCAGGGAACCAGATGCTTGGTGCCTAGGTGCGGTGAACTAGGAAATCAAATGGCATCCACCACTTCCTGGAAAGATCAAACTGAATGTAGATGGGGCATTTGACATGAACCAAATGCTAGGGGCTACAGGAGCTGTGGTTCGTGATGATGGAGGACGTTTTTGGCAGCACAAACAAGGAGTATGATTCATTGTTGAATGCATTGACAGTGGAGGCATATGCATGTAGAGATGGAGCGCAATTGTGTACGACCATGTGTTAGAAATTGGCCCATTTATTTATGGCCCATTTCCTTAATTCCAAAGCATGCATGGTTTAGTACCATATTGTTAAGGCAAGGTGAGGAAGACCGATTTATAAGGTAGAGTCCTCACCACTCCTCGAATATGGATAGAGATGGTATGAGAAGGGTTCTGTCTAGTCACACACACGCGCGCGTATTCGCGTATTTTCGCGTGAAAATCGCATGACTTGTGACCGTGCCATGACTTGACGTGGCGCGCCACTTGACAGATCAAGTCCATCTTTATTTTTGCTGAACCATGCACCTCACTCTCTCTGTTTGAATGAGATTCAAACATTTGAATAAGGCAGTTACCAGTGCAAAATTTTGTTTAAAACGCAGCAGTTACTAGTGAATAACTACAGCGCCTTTAAAAGGGCTTGAGACGTCCAGGAAAAAAGAGAGAATTTTGCACCTCCATTCTTCCTCTACTTTCTGCTCTGCTGTTGTGTTGTGCCATCTGAACCTCGTCGACCTTTCTTACCGGCGTGCACCTGGAAGGAGGAGAGCGGCTATCTCCGAATCGTTGCCGCAAAGAGTACATGCCGGGGCGGCAATAAGGTTTCTGGGCAGCGCATCTGCCCGGCCGCTCACTGCACTGCATCATCTACGTTTTGCACTGCGTCAAGCCTGCGCGGCTTCCTGTTCTTCATCAGGCGGAAAAGTAAGTCGTTCGCGCGCACGTTCGACTTTGTTACTATATTTTTCTTGAGTATATCCTGAAGTGTGATAAGTAGCCTGCTGTTAGTAGTAAGTTTTGCATCACTAGTTTGTTGTATTTGTCTCCTAGTAAAATTTGGAATTAAAATATTGCCCACATTTGTAACACCATGTAGTGGCAACATCGTGTCAGTGATGAGTATTTGACATTAGTCGTGTCTCACTTTCATTACTTGAGTTTGATTTTTCAAATTAGAATTTTAGTTGTGCTATTCTGGAGTCCCAGTCAGACCAGCCTGGCCAGGCGTCTAACTGCGGGCAACATGTGGTCAGGCTGGCCTCTGGTGGCGGTTTGACCAGTGTGGTCTGGGCAGTCTGACCAGCTTGCTAGCTGTGATAAGACTAGCACTTCTGAGTTGAGTTGAGTGAATTTTTTTGTGTGATTTTGGTTATAAGTCTTGGCAGTGTCCATGTAGTGTTAGTCACGGTGAGAGTACATACAAGTATTAGTTATGGGAGAGTCTATGCATAAGTGAGTCATAGTATGTGTCCATGCATATGGTTTACTAATGAAGAGTCAAGTGCATGTCATTTTTACTCGGATCGATTGCTTTGTTCTTTCGTGTACAGCTGCTTTGATGATTATTGTAGCCAATGGAGAGATCGAGGCTACAGAAGGAGTTCAGAGGCTGTGGCGTGTCGCGTAATTCTAGGTGGAGCAACATCTCAACCCAAGAAGCACCAAAGAAAGATGAGGATTGTGAAGAGGCAATGCTTGAATGTGATGTGCTAATTAGACTTATATGTTTTAAGTGGTGACGTTCCTCAAGCATGCGTACGATCTTGGTAGCAAGGCGTTGGGCATCACGGACTGTGGTGTAATGTTGATGTGCCATGAGACTTGGGCTTTTCAAGTGGTGATGACCTTGGCACAGGCGTATGACCTTGGCGATAAGTCATGGGCATCGCATCATTGTGAAGATCGACAGGTAGCAATTTGGGAAATTGTCCGAATCCAGGTAGAGTGATGGTTTGCAAAACTGCAGCACTGGGCTTGTGAACTCTTTGGAAGTCATGCTTTGAAAAGCATGCTAGTGAGTGTGGGTTACTAGTTTCTCCATATGTAAATAGTGTGATTCACTAAGGAGTGGCTAGATGGTGTGAGGTGATAGAAAAAGGCCCATATGAGTTAGGCCTATTTTCTATAATTTCAAAGCATTCATAGTTCAGTACCATATTGCTAAGGTAAAGTGGAGGAGATTAATTTATAAGGTGGAGTCCTTGCCACTTCTTGAAACATGTGACTTGCGACTTGCGACGTGCGACCGTGTCATGATGTGGCGTGCCACTTGGCATACCAAGTCCACCTTATTTTTTGCTGAACTGTGCATCTCTCTCTCTCTATTTGAATGTGAATTAATTTGGTTAATGATGTCAGTCATTGGATTAATTCGATTTAATTGAATTAATGGCATCAGTTACTAGAAACATCTACAAAAGACTCGAAGATGTCCTGTCCAGTAGGACTGAAAAATCGTTCTTCCTCAACTTCCTCCTTTGCTGATCTGTGCTGGTGTGCTGTGCTCACCCACCTTTCTTCTCGGCGTGCACCTAGATGGAGGGATAGCGGCTATCTTTGAGCCATTGTCACAGAGAGTACCTGCATGGGGTGGCAATAAGGTTTCTAGGTAGCATATTTGCGTGGCCACTCCTGTTCTGTTTCATTCACGTTCTGACTACATCAAGCGTGCACTGGTTCTTGTTCTTCATCAAGTCTAACAGTAAGTCATTCGCGTGATCGATCGACTTTGATACTGTATTTTTCCTATGTATTTTTTGAAGTATAGTGAGTAGCCTGCTATTAGTTATAAGTTGTGCATCACTTGTCTTTTACTGTATGTATCTCCTAGTACAATTTGGAATTAAAATATTGCCCACATTTTCAATATTCTAGAAACCTTATTGTGAACTTTATTGTAATACAACAATAGCTGGTGCTTCTGATGCTATGAAACCTGAGAGGTTTTCTGGTTAGAACTTTCATGGATGGCAGACTAGAACCAAGTTTCTGGCAGATCAGCTCTATGATGTGTATATGGATTATAAATCTGCTACAAAGTTGTGGGATGCATAAGAGCACAAATATGTAGAGGCAGAGGCAGGTCACTGGCTCTATATTTGTGAGCAATTCTTCGACTTTAAGATGGATGAGGCTAAGTCCATTTTTGAGCAAGCTTATGACCTCCAACTACTAGTTGGTGAGATTGCACACTTAGGCTGTGTGTTGCCTCCTATGTTTGTGGCTACGGGCGTTGTTGCCAAACTTTCTTCTAGTTGGCAAGATTTTGCCACTAGCTTAAAGCACAAGAGGGATGAGATTTCTATTGAGAATCTCATTGCTGCCCTCGATGTGGAAGAAAAGGCCAGAGCAAAAGATGCACCCACCACTTTTGGTCAAAACAATGCAAATATCATAGAGAAAAAGACAGCTGAAAAGAAGTATAAATTTAACAAACTGACGAAGACAACTAGTTTTAACAAGAAGAAAACCAAGAAAAAGGATTTGAGGAACATCACTTGCTTTATGTGTAAAAAAGACGGTTATATGGCGAAGGACTGTCACTTCCACAAGAGCAGAGATGGTGAACAACCAAAAAAGAAAGTTGTCAACATGATCGTAGGCGAGGCCTCAACTTCAGGATGGTATGATAATTTACCTGTTGTCTTTTCAGCATGTTTGTCCACTAATTAGTTGGTTGATACTAGTGCTAATGTTCATGTATGTTCTGATATTTGTTTGTTTTCTTCTTACCAGGCAGCAAGGGCCTAATGGAAAATAGGTTGCATGCTTCTATTCTTGGTGTTGGCACAGTGGATCTAAAACTTACTTCAAGGAAGATTGTCCACTTGAAGAATGTGCAGCATGCTCTTACAATAAACAAGAATCTCATTAGTGGTTCTCTTCTATGTAGGGAAGGTTATGATCTGAATGTTGCAAATGGTTTCTAAATGTGAAGCTAATATTTGGCATTCTCATTTCTTTTATATTAGTTTTGATAGTATTGCTAGAATACCCAGATTAGATTTAATTACAAAATATGAAATTATCAAAGTATCAAAGTGCTAGTCATGTGTGCAAGCAAAGCAGCCTCGAAAACCCTTTAAGAAATTAGAGAATGAAAAGAACTTGGCACCATTAGATCTTGTTCATTTATATTTATGTGAGATGAATGGATTGTTGACAAAATGAGGCAAAATATATTTTCTAACTTTTATTCATGATGCAGCACACTACTATTATGTGTATTTGCTAAAACTAAGGATGAAGCTTTAAATTATTTTAAGAATTACAAAGCCGAGGTTGAGAACCAACTAGAGAAGAAAATAAAAGATTAAGGTATGATCATGGAGGAGAGTACATCTCTCATGAATTTCCCCAATTCTATTTTGAGCATAGAATATTCCATGAGTTTACACCACTATATTCAGCCCCAATCAAATGTGGTAGCTAAGAAAAAAACTAGACACTAACAGGCTTGGTTAATACCATATTAGAGAGTACTGGTATACCTAATGCATGGTGGGGGGAAGCTATATTGACAGCAATTTTGTTCTAAATAGAGTAATCACTAAAAAGAGTGAGATTACTCTATGTGAGATATGGAAGGGGAGAAAACCTAATGTTAATTTTCTGCGAACTTGAGGGTATTTGGCAAAAGTCAATATACAATTGTAGAAAAAGATAAAGCTTGAACCTAAAATAGTCGATTGTATTTTTTTTATGATGTGCTTATATTAGCAGGGCCTATGGATTTTTAATAGTTAAATAAAAAACTCCTGAGATTATTGCTAACACATTAATGGAGTCTAGAGATACTTTATTTTTTGAGGATACTTTTCCTATGAGAACTGTAGGCAGTACTTCACAAACTAAGAATGTTCAAACTAAAAATATTGAAAGTGAGAATAATCAAACTTCTGAACTTCCCATTGTTTTTGAACGAATATATGATATCTCTGAGGAGGATAACAATCTAGTTGTAGAGGCTCCTTGCACGAGTAAGAGACTAAGGGTTGAGAAAACCTTTGGTGACGACTTTATTATGCACCTTGTGGATGATGTACCAAAGACTTTTCTAGAGGCCTATACATCTTATGATATTGAGTATTGGAATGAGACTATTCGTAGCGAGATGGACACTATCATGGCTAATAGAACTTAGGAGATTGCTGATCATCCTACTGGGTGCAAACCTGTAGGTTGTAAGTGGGTCATTAAAAATAAACTAAGGTCTGATGGTATTATTGAGAAGTACAAGGTAAAACTTGTAGCCAAAGGTTACATCTAGAAAGAGGAAGAAGATTTCTTTGATACATATTCTTCTATCACCAGACTAACCACCATCAAAGTACTCCTTACAATAGCATCTTTCTATGGTATGTATGTCCATCAAATGGATGTGAAGACAACTTTCTTTAATGGAGAGTTAAAGGAAGAAATTTATATGGATCAACTAGATAATTTTATAATTTTTGGATAGGAAAATAAGGTATTCAGATTATTAAAATCATTGTATGGCCTAAAGCAAGCACCTAAACAATGGCACGAGAAGTTTGACAAAATTTTGACATTCACTGGTTTATTGTGAATGAAGCTGACAAATGTGTGTGCTACCATTATGGTGAGGATCAAGGAGTGATTTTATGTCTAGGTCAAGGAGTGATTTTGTGTCTGTATGTGGATGACATACTTATATTTGGAACAAATACTGTCATAATTGATGAGGTTAAATATTTCTTATCTTGATGCTTTGATATGAGAGACTCTTAGGAGAGGCAGATGTTATTATGAATATTAAATTGATCAAGAACGAGGATGGGATCACTTTGAACCAGTTGAGAAAATATTGAGTCAGCTCGGTTTTAAAAATTGCAAAGTTTTTTCAACGCCTTATAATACGATCATTAAGCTTCGAAAGAGCCAAGAGCTAGGAAAAAATCAATTGAGATATTCGTAAATTATTGGGTCACTCATGTATTTAGCTGGTGTGACAAGACCTGATATTTCATTTACTGTGAGCAAATTAAATGGGTTTATTTCTAACCTAGGAGATGATCACTGGGAGGTACTTGAAAGAGTGTTGCATTACTTAAGAGGCATAACATCTTTTAGAATTTATTATAGTTGATATCCTTCTGATTGGAAGGCTACAGTGACTCCAATTGGATCTCTAATGTAGATAAGATCAAAGCTATAAGTGGCTATGCGTTTACTTTAGCAGGTGTTGCGTTTCATAGATGTCTTGCAAATAGACCATATTGACGAGATCAACCATAGAAGTAGAATTTGTAGCATTTGATACAGCCACTGTTGAGGTGAATGGCTGAGAGAACTTCTATTAGATTGCCATTGGTTGAGAAATCAATACCAACAATCCTGATGTACTGTGACAATTAAACACCATTGGCTCAAGTCACAAGTACTAAGGATAATTTGAAGTCCTTCAAACATGTGAAGTGTAAACTTAAATCTGTCAAAAAATTGAGGAACTCTGGAGTGATTGCGGTGAATTATATTCGCATTCAAAAAAATCTAGCAGAACATTTACAAAGGGGTTAGTACGGAAAGCGATTTTCGTTGCATCTATGGACATGGGAATGAGGCCCAATTGAGTTACATCATAATGGTAACCCATACCTTCTTGATTGGATATCCCATGACTTAGGCAATGGAAAAAACAAATTGATGTTGTAAAAGAAGAGTACATATTCATTGTATCTATGTCCTAATAGACAAAGTACTTTTGACTGTTGGAAGGTTGACATAAAGTTTTAATGTATTTTGTTGTCTAAATGAGGAAAAGATATTAACCTGTAGGATACCTAGAAAAAATATACCTACTTGAGCCTAACTGTGTAGTAACAGTTCACAAGAATGAGGCATTCTCTAGAAATCTTGAGCCTAACTATCTACCTTGCCCATTTCAAAATTATTCTTTAACAAGTATGACTTGGGCCTTTGATACCATGCTCTAGGAGCTTGTTTGAAGGCATACAACGCTTTAGACAATTTATAGGCATGATTAGGAAATGTAGAATTTTCGAAACCAGGTGGTTGCTTAACATAAACTTCCTCCTCAATAAATCCATTAAGAAATGCACTTTTACATCCATTTGATACAATTTCAAACCTTTCGACGCAGCAAATGCTAAGAGAATTCTAATAGCTTCTAATCTAGCAACAGGAGTAAAAGTTTCACCAAAATCAAGACCTTCCACCTTAGTAAACCCCTGAGTAACAAGTCTAGCCTTATTTTTAACCACAACACCATCCTCACTTTGTTTATTTTTAAAGACCCATTTAGTTTCAATCACATTATGTCCATGAGGAGGTTCAACTAAGATCCAGACTTTATTATGCTCAAAATTTTGTAATTCTTCATGCATGGCATTGATCTAAGACTCATCAAATAAAGCACGACTTACATCATTAGGCTCAAAAGAGGCAACAAAAGTAGATAGTGCATGTGAGTCAGGAGAAATAAACCTGGGATGTGTTACCCTTTCTTGAATGTCACCAATCATCAGTTCTGGAATGACGCCGCTGAATATATAATGGTGCAGAAGGTTCTAAAGTAGCTTCAATATTACCAACATCTTTTGTAGGTGATCCACCAGTTGATAGTGGCACATCAGGAGGTATCGCCCCACTAGAAGTAGTAGTGTCTCTAGCTAAAGTGGAAGTAGAAAGTGCAAGATCCTCAGCTGATGCAGGTAAAGGCATAGGAGGAAAAACATCACTAAAGTCAAGATCATCCTCTTCATCAAGAAATATGCTTGCTGACTCCCCCTGAATCTGTGTATCTAAAATGTCAGGTCTAGTACTAGGACTAGCCTCATTAAAAGTAACCTCGCAGGTCTCAACAATTTTATTAGTCTCTAAGTTGAGTACACGATAACCACAAGAGTGAGCAAGATAACCAAGAAAAATACCATCTGAAGATCTAAATTCAAATTTATCAAAATTACCATGTTTAAGAATAAAGCATTTACATCCAAATACTCTTAAGTGAGAAACACTAGGCCTACGCCCAAATCTCAACTCATAAGAAGTCTTGTGCAATGAGGCTCTCAAAAATACTCTATTAGAAACATAACATGCAGTGAAAATTGTCTCATCCCAATACTTCCTAAGAGGAGCATGTTGTTGGACCGGAATGGCACCAGAGGGGGGGGGGTGAATGGTGCCTTTAAAAATTTCCCCTAAAGTGTTCTCGAACATCTCAACTCTCCGATAGCTATAAAAAGCTATGAAGAAGATGATTTAAGTTCTCTCTTGAGATCGCAAACAATTTTGAAGAATGCCTGAATAAACTCATAGGAGAAGCATTGTTGGATCGATATCGGCAACAGAGGGGGTGAATGTTGCTTCTTTAAACTCGCCCCCACAGTATTCACTAGGATCTCGACTTCTTTCGATAGCTATAGAAGCTACAAAGAAGGTGATCCAATTTCTCAGGAAATTGCAATTAGATTGCTGAGAACTGAAAAAAAAGCAAAAGACAACTGGCAAGAAGTACTCCAGAGAAGCAAACTGGAAGACTCAAGATGCAATTCACTGTGGCCAAAAGATTACTGCAATGCCGACAATTCACTAGAAGGGAGAGTACAAGCTGCAAATAGCTTTCTTTGCCCCACATAAAGAGACATCCGAACAGTGCAGTAGGTAGCTAAAAGCAATAAAACAAAACTCAAACTTAGTCAGTCTGCAGTAATCGAAACAAGGGACAAAGTTCTGCTGCAGTCCAAAGCTCCCACATTGGAAATCAAATGAATGCTGCTGCCAACCGAAAAATCTGCAAAGGAGTCCTGTTTGGCAGATCACTTCAAGAACAGTACAAACAGAGAAAAATCTGCTGCCACCAAGAGCTAATTGACACTTGCCGATAGGAGACTATTCAAGCAATTCGGCAGCAATCACTAGCAGATATGAGCAAAAGAAAGTGCTGCTAAAAAAGAAGCTAAAGGGACTAAAATGACCGAGAGAAAGAAGAGTAAAAACAGATAAAAAACTATACTCTTACTGCTCTTCTAATATTAAAGAAATCTGGCAAAGCAGGGAACAAAAAACACAGCCGCAAAGAAGGTTTTAACACCAAGAAACAGCCTGTTCGGCAGCTAGTACTAGCTGAAGGAAACAGTCAATAAGAGCTGCCGAAATATCAAAGACTGAGAACACAACTGCTGGCCGAACACTCATAATCATATGCAGTTCTATTATGGCCGAATAGAATTAGAGAAACACTTTGATGCTACAGCCGAAAGGATCATGGAAGATGGCTCTCAAGAGTTTACTAGCCAAAAGGCTTTGATGAGAATTCAAAAGAGAGCAAGAGGATATGCAAACACTCAAAAATCAAAACATCACAAAGAAAGAACAAAAGATCATAGCAGCTCAAACTCAAGAGAACTCAAATGATACCGAGACATGAATGATTGTAAAGAGTTGTTCTACAGCTCATATCTCTCGAATCAAACCCTACATCCCCATACGCATGGAGAGCATAGAGAGAAACTCTCACCTTCTCTCTTTCTCTCTTTCTCAACAAACAAAGACTAAAACCCTAATCCATCTCACAAGTCCCTTCTCTAAAATCACTCACATTTTTCATACTCTCCATTTCATCTCATATTTTCTACATGGCTACTAGAGAACACCCTCTCTATTTATAACCTTCACTAATGGGTTTGCAACACACTTTACCCATTAGCTCTCAACAACTCATGGCGCTTTATCCACAATCCACTTCCTTTAGTGCAGCTTTGCGTATTCACCAAAACGCCCCTCGCGCACCTTCCAGGTAGCTTCCTCATTCCTTGCCCTCCAAGCCACGCAGCCAACTCGAGTCCTCGCCGTCTTCGGCACACCTCGACCGTTCTGACCTCGGCACCGCCCGTGCCTAGTCCGATCATCCCGTGCCTCGCCACGACTCCACCTCGACGTCCTGCAGCTATCACAGACAAGAAACAAATCACATAGCACCGCTCGAAATATTGTAACCATACATAAGTATTAGAAGAAATACTCAAAGCCCAAATCGATCGAAGCGAAAAATAAACGACTTAAGCACGTTCGACCTAGTTCGACAAGGTCCGACCGAAACCGATTGCACCGTGCAACGACATGGCCCTAACCACACAAACCAAACTCGACTTTCCTAAAACAGATGTCAATTACTCATCACACACACGGGGCTCCTCCACATGGTTCAGATTGCTGTAACTTGAATACCCAAACTACAGCAGCAAAAACACAGTTTACTGCTGAATTGATTTGGGACTGTGGCTATTGTCCGAGAGAGCACAAACCGAAAACAACAGAGCTGAAGAACCTGCTGCCAAAGCCAGGTAATAGAGAAGAAGATTGCTGAGAGCAGGAATGCCAAAACAAAGCCAACCGGGAGAACAATGATGCAGCAATATCTACCACAACCAAACTACCAAGAACTTCAATATCTACCGCAAGCATAAGAAGTAAACAGCAAACACAAATGAAAAGTAAGAACAGAGAGACCAGACTGAGAAGAACAAGAACATGGACAAGGAAGCTCTCATAGATTGATACCGAGACATACGCGATTACATATGAGGGATTTCTCAGCTCATCTCTCTCTCAATCTCACACTAACTATGTCCCCATACATGCTTGAAAATCAAGAACTCATAGCACACATGTAGGAGGCAAACTCACACACTCTCTCTCAAGCCATCTCCCCCAAAAACATCTCACTCTAAAATCTACATCTAGCACTAGAGAGCACCTTTTTATTTATAGCCCTTCATAATGGGTTCACATTTTCTTTGCCCATTAAGCTTTTGCGCTTTACCCACTAACTCCAATCAATTCCACTTCCTTTAGTGCAGCTTTACGTATTCACCAAAACGCCCCTCGTGCACCTTCCAGGAAGCTTTCTCATTCCTTGCCTTCCAAGCCACGCAGCCACCTCGAGTCCTCGCCGTCTTCGGCACACCCCGACCGCTCCGACCTCCGCACCACCTGTGCCTAGTCCAGTCATCCCGTGCCTCGCCACGACTCCACCTCGATGTCCTGCAGCCATCACAGACAAGAAACAAATCACATAGCACTGCTCGAAATATTGTAACCATACAATAACATTAGAAGAAATACTCAAAGCCAAAACCGATCGAAACGAAAAAATGAACGACCTAAGCACTTCGACCTAGTTTGACCAAGTCCGACCGAAGCCGATTGCACCGCGCAACGACATGGCCCGAACCACACAAACCAAACTCGACTTTCCTAAAACAGATGTCAATTACTCATCACACACACGGGGTCACCTCCACATGGTCTATCAATCTCCCCCTTGATGAGTATATTAACAAACACAGAAAAAGCGTAAAGTTGAGTTGGAAAAAGAAAGTCAAACATGGTCTAAAGAAAATCAAGGAAGCTTATAACCATGTCGATAAAAGGAACACTAGAGCAAGAAAAGAAAGAGCAAATTGATCTCCAAAACTCCAGAAAGCACTCAAAAAGGCTTTTCCCCCGCTATTCTCCCCCTTTTGGCAATAAACACATCAAGGAGCAACAGAGAGAATGGGGCATGATGAAGGATGAAATGGCTGAAGTTTGTTTATTTTAAGCATGAGAGCCATGAAGATTATCCGTAACGACCATATGAGAATCACATCAAACCATACTACAGAAGTATGCTATCAAGGTCATGACAGAACATGTATAAGTAAGCTAAGCCAAATAAGTCATAATCTGAAAAATTAGTCGAATTTTTGAGCATTTCATGTCAACCATGATTACAGTCTAGCTAGAGGTATCCAAGGTGTCAATAATCTAAGTGGGATCATGAAGCTAGTATTGAATCAATTTAGAGTGCTACAAGTTCAAGCATGATACATTTGATTAAGTACTTGGAAGCTTGGTAATTTTTAGCAAATTGAGCACAATTGACATGTTGTTCTTTATAAATCTCATGATTGTTTCCAACAAAATTTTTTGTTTAGTTATGTGCTAGATCTCAAGCCTTATGCGACCACTCCAAGCGAGAAGCTTAAAAAGATAGTCTTGGTCATCCAAAACTCCCCCCTGAGTTCATGCCTAGTGCAATGGCAAGCAGTCTCATGAGAAAGAATTGGTGAGATCAGTTTTTTCGCACAAAAGAGATATTTTTACTTTCTTAAACGGATGTACTAACTCATGCTTCATCAAGAAACTAGCATAGCTCAATCTATCGAAGCATCTCAGGAGGTCTCGAGTGTACTTGCCCTTATGCAAGAAGGTACCCACCCGAGTCTGGTTGATCTGAAAGCCAAGGAAGAAGCTCAACTCGCCCATCATGCTCATCTCAAACTCCGAGCTCATGACATCGGAAAACTGTGAAACGAGAGCATGGGAGGAGCCACCAAAGATGATGTCATCTACATAAATCTGGACGAGCAGAAGGTCAGTCCCATGCCGACGAATGAACAAGGTCCTGTCTATCTTACCCATCTCAAAACCATGACTCAACAAATAGGACTTAAGCCTCTCATACCAAGCTCTAGGGGCCTGCTTAAGTCTGTACAAAGCTTTGGAAAGCTTGTAGACATGGTTGGGTACTTGGGGTTCTCAAAATCTGGAGGCTGTCTCACATAGACTTCTTCCTCAATAAACCATTGAGGAAGGCATTCTTGACATCCATCTGGTAAAGCTTGAAACCTTTAGAAGCTGCGAAAGCAAGCAGGATTCTAATGGCCTCAAGTCTAGCTACAGGGGCAAAGGTCTCCTCAAAATCTAAACCCTCAACCTGGGAGAAACCCTGAGCTACCAACCTAGCCTTGTTTCGAATGACTACCCCATCCTCACTCTGCTTGTTTTTGAACACCCATTTAGTACCTATGACATTATGACCTCTAGGGGGCTCAACAAACGACCAGACCTTATTTCTCTCAAAGTTCTCTAACTCCTCATGCATGACATTGACCCAAGACTCATCAGAAAGTGCATGACAAACATCCTTGGGATCGAAAGATGCAACAAAGGCAGAGTGGAGACAAAAGTGAGACATGCTGGATTTTGAGCGCGTGACGCGCTCAAAAAGATCTCCAATCATCTGCTCTGAAGGATGGTCTTTTTGGATATGTCGTGGAGGTCCTGGATGAGATGAGGAAATGGCCTCTACCTCATGTGCTAACGAGGTAGGAACAGAGCCACTAACTCCAGAAGATGCGGAAGGCATGGGCTGATCTCCTTGAGGTGCGGTGGAGAAAGCAGGCATCTCAAGGGGAGGAGGGACTGGATCGGGAAGACAACCCTCATCTCCATCATCCTCATCGTCCACAAATATGGTCTCGGACTGCTCTAAAGAACCTGAGATATCGGGCCTAGTCCCCGGACTGGCCTCGTCGAAGGTCACCTCACAGGTCTCTACCATTTTACTAGACTCGCAGTTCCAGACCCTATACGCCCGCGAAGAAGTCAAGTAACCTAGAAAGATACCATCACAAGAACGTGACTCGAACTTGTCTAGGTTCCCGGACTTCAAAATGAAACACTTGCAACCAAACACACGAAAATGAGAGACACTGGGCTTTCGCCCGGATCTCAACTCATAAGAAGTGTGATGCAAGTGTGCCCGAAGAAAAACTCTGTTTGAAACATGGCACGCGGTCGCTATAGCCTCAGCCCAAAACTTCCTCGGTGTAGAGTACTCATCGAGCATCGTCCTGGCCATCTCGACCAAGATACGGTTCTTCCTCTCCACGACGCCATTTTGCTGTGGGACGTGCGGAGAAGAGAACTGGTGCTCTACACCTGTCTCATCGCAGAACCTCTCAAAGTAGGAATTCTTGAACTCCGTGCCATTGTCACTGCGGATCGCTCGTAAGGCACCTGGAAGCTCAACAGAAAGCCTACTGAAAAGACCTCAGAAATGTGTAAACGTCTCATCCTTCGAGAATAAGAAAAATACCCAAGAAAACCTCGATAAGTCATCAACCACGACAAGAACATACCACTTCCCTCCTGCTGACTGCACTCGAGTTGGTCTAACTGTGTCCATATGGAGCAGCTGTCCCGGTGCATCGGTCATAGTCACTGTGACCGGAGGGTGAGAAGCGGCAACCATCTTACCGTGCCGGCAAGGAGCGCAAACAAGATCTTTGACCATCTTGAGTTTCGGCAGACCACGAATGAGATCGTGGCCGCTAACTCGGGTGAAATGGTCAAATCCAATATGACCAAGTCTCCTATGCTTGAAGGTAAGGTCACGGGACTCAGAAGCAACTATACACTAGAGAGGATCACCAGAAGACTCAGAAAAATCAGCACGAAAGATCCTCCCATAACGAGAAATCCCGTAAACCAGACTACCCGAAGAATCAAGAATTTTGCAATTATTTTTCTTAAAGCTCACCTCATAACCGTCATCGGTAAGCTGAGAAACAGAAAGCAAATTATACTACAGCTTACTAACCAAGGCAACATCTTTCAAAATAAAAGACTCATTCACGCGCACTGTACCTTTGGCGATGACGCGCCCAGACGAAGCGTCTCCGAAGGTGATCGTCTCATCACCTGGAGCACGAGCTAGGGAACAGAACCAACGAGAGTCTCTGGTCATGTGTCGAGAACAGCTGGAGTTAACGAGCTAAACCTCTCTCTTCCCCGCCCGGCGAACCTCATCGGAGTCGGAATAGAGCTCGCTGTCGCTGATCTCGCCCTCAAGGGCCATGAAGCACATGCCGGAGAAGTCGTCGCCGCCCTTGGGGTCTTGCTCGTCCGTCCCATCGTCGTCGCTCCACCCCTCCACCTCACTGAGGTCGAGGTCGTCGAAGGCGGTGAGGACGCGGTGGAAGAGCTTCTTGGCTTTGCCAAGGTCGCGGAACTTCTTCTTGCCTTGGGCATGAGCTAGGGGCTTTTTGTTGCGATTCTTGTCGATGTAGTCGTTCTTGCTCACACCGCTATAGTCATTCTTTCCCTTCCCCAGCTTGGGACAATTCGCCCGAATGTGGTTGGGGCCACCACACTCGAAGCAAATGATCGAACCACTCCTCTTTCGATCTCTCACCCTCTTGTATGCGTGGGAAAACTTTCGGGCTAGAAGGGCTAACTGATCCTCTGGTAGCTGCTCTAACTGATCATCAGTTACATCACAGAGAGCAGCTAGAGAGAATCCACAAATCGACTCAGAGGAAGATCCAGAAATCAGACTGGGATCGGTGACTAAGGCCATCAACTGCGACTTCGACCTACGAGAGACTATGTCAATCTCGTGAGTCTTGAGGCGTGAGTACAACGCGTCAAGAGTCAGGGTCGAGAGGTAGGTCGTGTCTTTAATCGTGGTCACCTTCATCTCCCAAACGTGCAAATCCAGAGCAGAAAGCATCTATCGAGCATTGTCCGAGTCGGAGTATGTGAGACCGACGGTTCGGAGGTTGCTCAGAATCTTGTGAAAATGCGCAAAGCAATCATTCAAGGACTCACCAGCGAGAATTTCAAACTTGTTGTAATCTTGCTTGAATTGGTCCTGTCGAACCGTCTTAATCTGGGTGGTGCCCTCATGGTATGCATCAGGGTCTCCTAGATGTCGAAGGCCGATGTCAGATGAGAGATGCGATCGAACTCGCTTCTGCTCAGGCCCTGAATTATGATGTTCCTCGCCTTAGCGTTCGCCTCAACATCAAGCATATTTCCAGCGTTGATGTTCTCATCGGCAGGAACAACATATCGCACCTTGACCTTGCGCCAGATGGCGTAGCCCTGAGCCTGAATGTAGGTCTCTATCCGGCTCTTCCAGAAGGGATAGTCGATCCCATCGAAGACCGGGGGCTTGGTCGAGTACTTATCTGTCGCCATGGCTCTAGAGACCGGTTAAGATCTATGAGGAAGAGCTAACCGGCTCTGATACCAATTGTTGGACTGGAATGGCAATAGAGGGGGGTGAATGGTGCCTTTAAAAATTTCCCCCAAAGTGTTCTCGAAAATCTAAACTCTCCGATAGCTATAAAAAGCTATGAAGAAGATGATTTAAGTTCTCTCTTGAGATCGCAAACAATTTTGAAGAATGCCTGAATAAACTCATAGGAGAAGCATGAACCAAACCATCATGAGCTGCCCAAAAGAATGAAATGGTTGAGGGATTGTAAAGGATCACAAGCTACTCACTGAATGAGGTTTCAACTAGATAAGTCGAGCAGACAAACAACACTCTGTGCTTTGCCGAACAACATAAATTGCAATCAGCTGGACAATTGAAATGATGCCGAGTAAATGCTTCCCTCTACTGACTAAATAGAACCGAGACAAACTGCAGAGAAGGAACGGAAATTTGATGCTCGGCTACAGGAAGAAAATCCGCAATAAAGATGCTGAAAACTGCAAGTTCAAATGAGATCGGCAAACACAAAAAACTGCTAGAAGTAGTCCGAAAATAGCACAGGTTACAGTTCATTAATTGGGACTGCTAACAAGAAGGAAAACAAAGCCAAAACAACATCCAGAAAGCAGATGGTTGATTCTTGCAAAAGAAGCAGTACTCAAAAGCAAAACCGAAAGACAAAACAGCATAAAAGAGCTGCCATGGCAGCCGAACAGCGCAAAAGAGCTGCCATGGCAGCCGAAACTTAGTCCTTGCTGCTGAAAACAGTAGCAAAAGTACTGTGTAGGACAAACAATCAAAGAAGGAGCTACAGCTCACGGCAATGCAGATTTTTAAATCAGTTACTCACAGGAACTGCAGAGAATTAAATGGTTCAGATTGCTGTAACTTGAATACCCAAACTACAGCAGCAAAAACACAGTTTACTGCTGAATTGATTTGAGACTGCGTCTACTGTCTGAGAGAGCACAAACCGAAAACAACAGAGCTGAAGAACCTGCTGCCGAAGCCAGGTAACAGAGAAGAAGATTGCCGAGAGCAGGAATGCCAAAACAAAGCCAACCGGGAGAGCAATGATGCAGCAATATCTACCGCAACCAAACTACCAAGAGCTGCAATATCTACCGCAAGCATAAGAAGTAAACAGCAAACACAAACGAAAAGTAAGAACCGAGAGACCAAACTGAGAAGAACAAGAACATGGACAAGGAAGCTCTCATAGATTGATACCGAGACATACACGATTACATATGAGGGATTTCTCAGCTCATCTCTCTCTCTCAATCTCACACTAACTACGTCTCCATACATGCTTGAACATCAAGAACTCATAGCATACATGTAGGAGACAAACTCACACACACTCTCTCAAGCCATCTCCCCCAAAAATCTCACTCTAAAATCTGCATCTAGCACTAGAGAACACCTCTCTATTTATCGCCCTTCGTAATGGGTTCACATTTGCTTTGCCCATTAAGCTTTTGCGCTTTACCCGCTAACTCCAACCAAATCCACTTCCTTTAGGGCAGTTTTGCGTATTCACCAAAACGCCCCTCGTGCACCTTCCAGGAAGCTTCCTCATTCCTTTCCTTCCAAGCCACGCAGCCACCTCGAGTGCTCGCCATCTTCGGCACACCCCAACCGCTCCGACCTCAGCACCACCTGCGCCAAGTCCGGTCATCCCGTGCCTCGCCACGACTCCATCTCGATGTCCTGCAGCCATCACAGATAAGAAACAAATCACATAGCACCGCTTGAAATATTGTAACCATACAATAACATTAGAAGAAATACTCAAAGCCAAAACCGATCGAAACGAAAAAATGAACGACCTAAACACTTCGACCTAGTTTGACCAAGTCCGACCGAAGCCGATTGCACCGAGCAACGACATGGCCCGAACCACACAAACCAAACTGAACTTTCCTAAAACAGATGTCAATTACTCATCACACACACGGGGTCACCTCCACATGGTATATCACATGTTCATCAAGTATAGTCCTAGCCATCTCAACTAAGGTTCTATTTTTCCTCTCTACAACCCTATTTTGCTATGGCACACGAGGGGAAGAAAATTGATGTTCTTAACCTTTTTTAGAGCAAAAAGAAACAAATGATGATTTCTTAAATTTAGTATTGTTATCATTCCTTATAGCTTTTATAGCACCTGACAATTCATTATTGAGTCTAAAAAATAAATTTTCACCATAAAATAAATCCAAGAATATCTAGAGAAATAATTAACATTTGCCTCCAACATATTGAACCCTAGAAGGACCTACAATGTCCATGTGTAATAATTGACCAGGACCATCTATGATGATCATAGAAAGATGTGGGTGTAGAGCAGCTACCATCTTACCATGCTACAAGGGGAACAAACCAAATTTTTACTACCCTTTAGCTTAGGTAACCCCATAATGAGATACATCCCATTAATCTGAGTAAGGTGATCAAAACCAATGTGTCCCAACCTACGGTACCAAAAGAATAGATCTCTAGATTCAGAAGCTACCAAACATCTAACATCAGGTGAAAAAGTACAATTAAAATCAAATCTAAAGACTTTCCCCAATCGAGATATATTGAAAATAAGATCCCCAAAAACATCTAAAACTCAACAAGCATATTTCTTAAAGCTCACCTCAAGGTTATCATCTATTAACTGTGAAACTAAAAGTAAATTATACTTTAATTTACTTACTAAAGTAACATTCTTGAGAATAAATTTATCATTAACGCGCACTATACCTTTAGCCATCACAATACCTATTGAAACATCCCCAAAAGTAATCGACTCATCATTGCATGCCTTAGTGAGAGAGGAAAACTATCTTGAATCACCGGTCATATGTTGGAACAACCTGAATCCACTAGCTACGTGTTCCCATTCCTCATCAGTTGTACCTATACCATAGGAAGCAATGGTGTCACAGTACTAAGGTTAGTTAAATAAGATCTTGGAATCCAGTACTAAGACATATGACATGGAGGAACAACAACAAAATTAGAACCAAGATCACATACATGTTGGTGATCACAACACTGAAAAGAACGTGAATTATTTGAAGTAAATCCCAATCCAGCATGTGAAGTAGATTTAAATTCATGCAAGTGTCCTACAGCAGGTGCAATGAAATTTAACATAACCAGAATTCTTTTGAGATGATGAGCTAGCACTTACAACATTATTCGATGATTTTTGCACAAAATCAGCAGATTTAAATACAGTTTTATGAGGCTCATTTTTTGTTTCAATTAGCCCACTTCCTATGACCTTAACAATCTTAGGTGGATTATTCTTGGCATAATTAGCAGCATTAAATCCTAGACCATTGTTTTTGACACTTAGTTTTGACTTGTCTAAAATCATATTTAAATTTTTCTTGCCAAAAGAAAATCTCTTTAAAGTGTCTTTATTGTACTCATTCTCTTTAGCTAGAGTGAGACAAGTTGTGCATTTAACAAGTTCATTCACAAGAGTCTTAGAAGCATTAGACTGAGTTAATCTTTCTTTTCAACAAAATCATTCAGTTGTTTAGTCAAAGTTTCTATTTCAGTGTTAAGCTTAGGATAGTTGGAACAAGAAGATATCTCATGATAAAGAATATGTTAAATTTATTTTTTGAGATGAATTAAGTCTAACTTTTAGTAATTCACAATTAGAGTAAGTTTTAGATTGAGCATTTGAAATATTTGACTCTAAACATATAAAAGAACAAAACTTGAGTTTTTTAATTTCATCATTTGTAAGTTTTAACTTTTCATCAAAAGAGTCATGTGTCAATCTTAATTCATCAAGTTTAGTAGTTACATCACTAAGTTGAACCAAATTTGATGCATTAGTTGTTCTAGCAGACTTCAACTCAGTATGTAAAACTTGACAAGACTCACAAGATTCAACATCAGGAATAGAAGCTCTAAGTCTATTGATTTCAGAATTTAAGCTCTCAACAACAAAATCATGATTTTTAATTTTTTTTATACTTCTTAAGCTCTTTTGTCAATCTAAGCACAACACGAGATAAATCTGTATAAGACGGTTTTTCCTCATTAGAATCACTGTAGAGATCATCATTGTCAAGCTCTTCACTGTTTGCCACAAAACACATCCCTGTGAAGTCTACCTCCTTTGCCATCTTGCCATTGTCCTCATCATCAGTTACAGAATCAACATCACTCAAATCAATCTCCTCAAGTACTAAAAGTACTTTGTTGATCGCCTACGATAATTACGCTTCTTTCTTGGGTCAATCTTGAATCGAGAGCGACGAGCTGGTGCCTTGTCATCCTTAACCTGATTGCTTCTCTGTTTGGGGCAATTGATCTTGATGTGATTAGCTCACCACATTCATAGCATTTGATTAGACCCTCTCTCTACCTTAATCTAATGTTATTAATTGCCTTGGTTACCTTGTTGGAGAGAAGTACAAGTTGCTCTTCTAGAATCTCCTTTAATTGTTCATCTGAAATAGAGCACAATGCAGACAAAGAAACAATGGAGGAACTAGAAGAATTGTCAGCTTGATTAGTCACTAAAACCAAATAATTAGACTTGCTTATCCTGGCCAAAACATCAATTTCATGTGTTTTCATGTTGGAATAAAGATCATTCAAAGTAAGTATTTCGATGTTAATATAATGATTAATAGCAGTGACTAACACATTCCAAATAGATATATTCAAAGCATTTAAAATTTGATGAGCATTGTCAGAATCAGAATATGTGACATCAATATATTGTAAATCACTAACAATTTTATTGAAGCGATAAAAAGTGTATCTACTGATTCTCCTGGTTTCATCTCAAATTTAGACTACTCCTTTCTAAATTGGTTCTGGCGAACACCTTTAATAGACTTAGAACATTCATGATAATCAGCTAGAGTAGTCTAAATTTTATTTGCAGATTTAACATGAACAATTATGATAAATTCGTTTCTACTTAAACCTTGCAACAAAATATTTCTAGCCTTAGCATTAGCTTCAACATCAGCAGAATTTTTAACAGTAACAACAAGAGGCACTATATGTGAATTTTCAACTTTTTGCCAAATAGCATTACCTTGTGCCTGTAGAAAAACATCCATACATGTTTTCCAATAGAGATAATCTGATCTACCAAAAAATGGTGGCTTACCTGAAAAACGATCTTGACCTGATGCCATTGTAAACTGCTCTGATACAACTTGTAGAATCGTTGATGGCAATCAGAGGGGGGTGAGTGATTGTTATCTATAGCGGAAACTTTCTCTTCAAAATTATTGTCTCCTGATTACTCAACCTATCACACAGTAAAAAATTAGGAAAACAAAAACAAAAAGAGACAAGAAAATAGCAATTTCTCTCTCCTGGACTGTAGCGTTACTGTAGCAATAATGATCGATTACTATAGATATTGTTCATATACTGTAGCTATAGTGCATAAACTATAGCAAAATAATATGAATCAAAGGCTTGCTTTCATACTTTGCCATGCGTGATGGAAATTTTTGTGTTGTTGCTTCTCACCAAAACAACTAGTAGTCCGCCAGCCTTTGCCTCTTGTGCAAAAAGCATGCACGCACTCCCTAAGAAGTCGTCCAATGCATGAAGGAAAAATAGTGACAAGTGGTGGACGATTTTGTGTGCAGCTTGCACGTTGAAATGGTTACACAGGGTGCATGAGAGATAGCAAAGCTGATAGCATGGGGGTGTGTGGCGACCAGGCGTTTGCTTGGTCGGGAGAAGCAACGCTCTGTAATGACGCTCACACACGGAGTGCTCAGGGCGTTGCAACAATCGACATGATGTGCCCAAGAAAAAGACAATGGAGTTAGAGACGAAAATTTTCTTGTATTGTTCAACTTTCAAAAACCGATGCTCTTCACATCGGCCCTAGGTCTTTTTTATATAGCCTTACAAACATGTCTACGAAACATTGTCCAAAATAAAATCTAATTAACCCTAATTAAGCTAGGATAATTACCAACTCTACCAGGCTTTTGTCCTACTACCTTTCAAGGGACCCAAAACCCTTCCATAACACGGGTTTTCACTTTTATCACATGTCGTTGCCTCCGGACCACACCACCGTAGCTCTAACACGTATTGTCCATCTCTGATCTCCATGCACCCCAAGCATGAGCCCAACCATCTCGTGATATCCTTGACCATCTGAAGCTCGGATGTCTCATGCTAGTCCTGGTCCACATCGTCACCGATCATGATCGCCTCCATACTCAACCTGCACATGCAAAGACCAAAGAGCATTTTTCCGGCACAAGTTCGTCCCAACTAGACCAACATCAGTCCACACACACCACAAACCTCGCATAACAATGCTATGTAATATTGTCAATTATTCATCATCATAAATTAACTATTGTCAATTATTCATCACCAAAATATTCTAGACCTAGCCACATGGTCTAACAATGACACTTATGTTACTTTGCATACTACAATTAAAGATTAAGATCTTTTGAGTCATCTTTGCTAGGACAACTAGAAAATACTAGAGCTAAAACTGTAGACATCATGGTTAGTCCATACTCTAGTTGCTTAGGAGCTAGGGACATTTTTAGAGCTAATGCTTTGCCATGCTTGAATAGTGATGAATTGGAAAAAGAAAATTGCCATACACACTGAAAAACTACTCTTATTCGCTCCTGAATTTTCTTGTGCTGATTGTGATTTTAGGGAAGAACAATTGAAAGAATTAACTAACAAGCTTAATGTTGTTAGATCTGAACCTTCTGATACTTGCCCTAATAAAATTCTAAAATTGAAGTTCTCACTAAGATGTTGAAAGAAAAAATGGTAAAGAATCTATTGCTCATGTTCATACTTAAAATGTTGATTCTATTATTCCAATAGCTTGTTCATTTTGTGCTAAGTTGGACAAGATTTGGATGCCATGCATGAGTCTTTTAGAGTTAAATTTGATGAGCACTTGCGTAGAGTCAAGAATGCATCTTGTATTTCTTCATGTCACTACTTTGTACATTCTTAGGTTTGACAAATGGAAGACTTTAGAACCGAGGGGAAGAAGGAGGCCTGGGCCAAATCAATGGAGATGAACAAGGAATAAGAGGTCCAAGAACTTAAAGCCCATGTTTTGGATGAGGTTCCTAAGCCCAATTCAGAATTTCCTCAAGCCGACAGAAATCAAATTCGGAATTAACTCACAACTCAATTCGGAATAACCTAATAGATCTGAAATAAAAAGGCTATAACTTTCACAAATAGAGTCTGATTTGGGTGTTCTTGTGCTTGTTGGAAAGACTATTCCAAGTAATATACAATGTGTAAGGCCTTAGCTTCAGAAACCATTTGGTTGTATCGCAATCACCAAAACAATATGACACTAATTCAACCTGATAGGACCGACTTCAAACATGCATAGAATTCACATCCAGAGTCTGTTTGGAATGGATGAGTACTTGATGGAAAGCTCATCTCGTCCTATTTTTAATGAATCTAGACTCACCTCAAAATTCTTTTTGTGCAGCAAAACAAGTTAGGGTTTTTCTGAATCCGAGTCTGAAGGTGTTGCGCCAACTCCACTTGGGCCCAAGGGCTTTGTAATTTTCTTAGGGTGCGTGTCCAGCCCTAGGTGACCCTTGGCCGCCCCTCTCTCTTCTCTAACTCATATATTCACGTCCTACCCCCTTTCAACTCTTTAGGTTTTGTTTAGATCAGTTTAGCCCCATGGGAAACTCCACGTTGTCTCTTGTGTCGATTAGACCAACAGATCAGTATTACAAAACCTCAACTCTCATTGTGCAACTTTTATATCTAACAATTTTCCAATTACTCTTTATCCTTATTCTTGCTTGTTCTCGATTTCTTGTAGGAATTTATCTTCGTGATCAGGTTAACTGTGTTCTTGGCATGGTTGATAACAACTTAGACCATGGTGTAGCGATTGTTGGTTAGCTTAATCATGTTTTGGTTAAGTAGCCTCGTCATCAACGTTAGTCTCTACCAATCGAATTATTATCCACCAGAAGGTCATGACCTATCCTACATTAGGTAGTGAGTGTAGTTGAGAGTGGAAAGTTTGAGGTTGCCCTCCTGAGTTTACCATGATTTTATTTAAGTCTGTAAGATTTGCCTAGTCCCCTTCTACCATTGTAGGTGCTTCTACTTCAACAATATGACACCTCAAAATGTCAAATACCATTGCACTTTTTGTGAGAAGGGTGGCCACATCGTAGAGTTCTATTTTAGCCAGGTCAAGAAACTACATCGTGATCGTCCTAGAGCCTTAAGGAGCTCTTAGGATCTGTCCCGTCTAGGTAGTATCCATAGAGCTGCTTCTAGACCTCGCTTTACAGATGGGTTCTTTGATTCTTTTGGTGGTTTTAGGGAGCAACATGGTTCTAGGTTTCAGGAGAGTGGGTTTAGGTCTAGAGCAGCCACCAGATAGGATTTCTATCATTTTAGTCCATGCCGAGGATTTGAGAGGGGTTTTGGTAGCTCTAGGTTGCATCCTGTTGCATATCATGCTAACCCATATTTTGGAGCTTTTCCTATTGATCATATCTCTCAGTACTGGATTTCTTGTTCTCATATAACTAACCCTTGTACCAAGGCACATACTTCTTCTATCTCTCTAATGTAGATTTTAAAGGTGAGGGGAGATCATATGGATAATATCAGTCTTTTTGGATCTCTTATATCACTTTTGGGCATCCGGTGATGGCTTTCACTTTTTAGGATGTGGCTTGCTCAACTTCAATTACATCACACTGCTAAGGGATATGTCGAGACCTAAATATGTAAATTTGGACTCTTTGTGTATTCTGTATTTGTATAAGATCACGCTAGTGCACACAATGAAAACATAAAAGAATATCGACCATGATCATGATTTACTAAGAAAATACTCAAATATTAATAGTTATCAGAGTTGTGACCTTATAGTCAAGCTTACAAATAATAGCCTAAAGGGCTTTAGAAACTAATAGTGCAAAACAAAAATAAGTATAGTAGCTATTCGACATGCCAACAGGCAATCGACTAGGGAGCGAAGTCCTAATTCGTGAAGCCATCAAAGAATCCTCCTTCAAATACCTCTGGCTGATGTAGTTTGTAACAAATATGCAATATATAGTGACACAAGCTTACAAAAGAATGGCTGAATAGTTATTTTACAGAAAGCGATAATTTAGAATAAATACAATAAGTAGATTGAATACACAATTTTAGAAAGGACATATATAAATAATTAATAATCAAAGGATGTATGAACCACAAGTGAATTAACCATTCACTTCTCAATTGACTTACTCTCAACCTGACCAAGATTTTTATGAAAAACCTACCCCTCGTGTGAAATTATCCAGCATCGTCCATAACCGAGGACACAACTATTCGAATAGTTTTACACTCTGTAGAGGTTACACAACTTTACCCACATGAGATAATGCACTTATCATGTCGGCCAAGACATGCTTCCTTAGGCATGCGACTAAGTGATTATCACAAAGCCTTTACAATGCCTAATATCAATCTAGTTCTGCCTGCTAAGGTTTCACTAACGAGTAGGTTAACCACCTAGTTGAAATAATCCCCCTCTTGAACCAATGTGGATGCATGGCTATGGCCAAACCACATTCATCTCAATGACGAAACCGAAATTGAAATATCACAAACTAATCAGCCATATTCATCCCATACTAGACATATGGTTGTACGGTAAGGCTCAGATCAATGGCACACAAAGTTAAGTCCTTAGACAATTCCAGGTGAAACATCCACATCCCCCTTTATTGCACGATCATTCGCCCAATGAAAATTATTTTGTATAACCAACACTAATGACACTACCATGTCATGGTACTTAAATTTTATAACTATGGCTGACCACCACGATTCAATATTTTATTAAGTCAAAATTAATTAATTAACATGTGATGATAAGCCCAACAAACTACAGTAAGCATGGCTAAGCATATTAGATGTACAACCCAAGTGCATACTTGTATTGTATCACTAGATAATTACCCATCCTATAGTGATAATGGAATCATGGCATTCAAATTATCAAATGAGGGACTAATAAAATTGGATAATAACAACCATGTACAAAGTTTCTATTAAAATAGCAATGCATCATAATTTTAAAAAATAATAAATAAATAGATTTAAAAACTAGGTTCAACATGATCAAAGGACATAACATGCCTTGGCCATGCTCAGTTACCAATTCTTGATCTTCAATTCTTGCTTCTGCTCCTTCAAAGTTGTTATCTAACGAGAGAGAAAATGGACAAAGCACAAATAAAATCAAATAAAATCCAAATAAACTCTAAAAACTTTAAAACTAGAACCAAAGGTGGAGCTCTATTTTAGATGAATTTAGGAAGAAGAATTGGGTCAAGTGGAGTATGGACAGAGAAGAGCGGGCTCTTAGAAGATTAATTCCAAAGAAAATAGTAGAAATTAGGAAATTATACTATGTTGTGAACCGAGTGCATGGAATAGGAGGTCTATGGTGAATAGTGTACTGGGCGACTCGGTTGCTAACTTGGCTTAACTTGGCTCACGAGTCTGTGGAATAGTGGCTGCTGACATGTGAGACCAACACGTTAGTGGCTCAATGCACCGTGAACGCAATCCATGGAGAGATGAATCGACACGTAGCTCAAGTGCAGGGTGACATCAACCAGTGCATGGTTCGAAGCGATGCTTCATTTAGCAGAAGCGGCGGGCGCAGTTATCAAGGCAGCAACGGCGGGCGGTGGGGCCGCGGTGGCTTGATGATGAGGTCAGCTTTGTAACATCCCAAAACTTTGGAATTTGAAAGTGTGGAGCTTTTAGATTATTTTGCAATGTATTCTCTTGAAAATTTGAGTTTTTTTTGTGTTTCTCTAAATTTTGTTTGAGGTTTCAAAACATTGAAGAAATCTATAATTTTGAATTCGAATCCGAAAAGATGATCCATCATAAGGAGGGAGAAACTTAAATTAAAATATAAAATTTCATTTTGAGAATAGTAGTATAAATGGTAACAAAAGTAAATAAATAAAACACAAACATATATATACATATACATATATGTATACAAATTGTGCATATGCAAATGAGAGCGTAGCAATATAGGAAATAAAAGTATGAAAATTAAGTGAGCATGATAAGCAAAACATAAAAATGTATACACAACAATATACATGAATAAATACATAAGTGATTAAATAGATAAAAAAAAGAAAAGAAAGAAAGAAAGTCAGGCCAGCCGAAACGGCCCGGCCCAACTCCCTCTCCCCGTTTTCTTTCTCTGCCCGAGCCGGCTTTGTTCCCTTTCTTCCTCCCCCCGATCTCCCTCGCTCGCTTCCTCCCAGGGCCGTAGCTCGCCTCGCCTAGCCTCGCCGCCATAGCCCGGCCCGCCTTCGCGCCAACGCCTCGAACCAACGGTCGCCGGTGCCTTCGGACCAACAGTCCCCGGTGCCTCTCCGCACGCGCCAACCGGGCCCCACCACTGTCCCGATAGCCTTATCCCCTACTCCGCTCCGCTCCATCACAGCACGCAGCGTGCGGTGCCAGCTCTTTGCCACTCGACACGCGCGACGCCAGAGTACAAGCCATCATGTTGAATCTCTCCTCCAGATCCTCCGCTGCCTGCAACGCCGCCTGCCTTTGCCGTCTGCCCAACGTGACCGCATGGGCAGAGTCCCGATGTCAGCCCCGCCCGCTCGCCTATAAGAGCCGCCGAAGCCTCCCATGGACCCCCCATACTCCACTCATCCTCTCCTATCGACCGATTGAGCTCTTGTCCTCCACAAGCTCGCCGGCGCGCCTTCTTTCCCACGGCCGGCCACCAAGCTCCCCGGCGACTCGCGCCATACTAGCCTAATTTCGCCCACCCGAACAATCCTCAGAGCTAGGCGAAGACGTCCCCGACCTCACCCGGACTCCTCCTTGCCCGTACCTTGCTGGCGCCGAAGCTCCTTCCCACGCCGCCGACCCAGCTTCGGCGCTCCACGGCCCCCACTGACACCCCCAGCAGCTCCCACGCAATGCCAATGTTCCGTTTTGTCCACCGCCCGCTCCTCTTCGGCCGCCCCTCGCCGTCGACACCGCCGCCTGTACCTGCCCCCTAACTCCTCTGCTCTGAGCTTTTGTCGCTTGACTCATCTACATTCTCTGCCCCTTACTAGATAGGTAACACCCGAGGCTTGACTGGTTTACAATGCTGGCGCTCAGCTCAACCGCCCATGTTCGATTCCCCTGTACCGCAACATTAGGTTTGGTTTTTATTAATTGTTTTGTTAAGTGATATCCATAAAGAAAAATCAGGGGAAAATCAAGGATTAATCAATGAATGATACAAAAATTTAATAGGATATAAGTGAGCTTCTTAAATGTTTAATCATGGCTTAATCATCAAATGCTAGTAAATAACATGACATTAATAGGAATCTCTCACTGACATGTGGGCCATGCCCCTTTCATTAAAATACTAGCTGGTCCCACTTGTCATATACACATTACATAGAAAATAAAAATAAAATAATGAATTAAGAACTGAAAGTGGACCAACCTATCAGGATTTATTATTTTCCAGATTTATTTGAACTAAGAAATTTAAATGGGCACAGCTTATTCATTTTAACTCCAAACTGAATGAAACAAATTTCTAAATTCTTCTAAATTCAAGATCTATCCAATGGAATTGAAACCATGAAATTTAAAGCTCATTTGAATTTTTGGTAATATTTTGTTGGGTTTGCTGATTTTTATCCAAATTTTCGCGCATGTAAAAATAGCGTACGAGGCTCAGGAAGAGGAAGCCAAGGCCGAAGCAAACCCCGACACTCAAGACCAAGACCCCTGTGACCAAAGCGAGTCAATACTTTGATCATGTCGAACCTACATTTTCTGCAAATTACTTTTATTTAAATTATCAAATTGCATGTTGTTATTTTATGTGCAAATATATGTTTGATTTACGATTCTAGATATGCGCCCATTGTTCAACTTGATTAGTAGTACACCTCTTTTGGAATATTTGGATATGTGAGCCTTGTCACCTTAGTGAAAATTTATAATGGTTAGCTTTCGAAAATAAGTCCATAATTATATGCCATGCTTAGCACTGCTTAGATACCTAGGGCTGTAAAATGCCCCAAGCATCACTTTTAATAATGAGAAACTGATTTGGGAAGTCATGGTGGAAATGACTGGTATATTTGATATGATTATTTTATGCTCCCAAAAACCCTAACTTGCTTGAATATCTAGGCGGATGGTTTGGGGGCTGGTATGTGGTGCAAAGGAAGCACAAATTATGGAATGTGGTAGAACCGCCCAGGTAATTCTAAGGACCGAATCTTGTCAGGATATCCTGTGTAAAACCGTACAATCACAAATCTGTAAAATACAACTTGGCTAAGTAAATTTATCGAAACCCCCGGACTCATCTCACCGGTAGTGGATAGGAGTGGATATGTAAGGGCAAGGGGAGGCCTAAAGGGACACCGAGTGGAAAGTGAAGTTTCCCAGTTGTACTAGCATTGTGGGGAGTGGAGCCCGAATAGCGCTAGTAACCGTGGTGAACATCCCGTGCAACGTATGGGACCCACAGCAAGTGGGAGCGGCCCATAGGGTGAGATGACAAAAGGGACTAGATATTTTGAAAAGTCACTGTGATGGTCTACTCAACCACATGACCAAGGAATCATGTGGGGCAACGAGCGGATTGCCTCTTGTGGTGAAAGTATACAAACTCTGCAGAGTTAAAACTATTTGAATAGCCGTGCCCACAGTCAAGGGCGGACATGGGAACTTAACCAGATATAGTTCTATTTCAAAAGCTTTGTGGGTGAAATGGAAAAAGTGGAGGGCAATGGAAAATCCTGATTTGTATTGCCCAGGGTGTCGCCCCAGTGATAATGTAAGCGGTTATAATGCTGAAGGTCTAGCATATGGTGCAGAAACCATGTAACGGTGGATGAAATCTGGATCACTTTTATTATTACTGCATTCTTTTCACACATTATGATTTGTTCAAACTGCTAGGTCTCAGGAGATTTCTATGTATCATACTTCAAAAATAAAAGGCTTCCTTTCCCACAAAATAAAATATAGGGAATAATATATAGAGTCATAGAAAAAGAAGATAGATGTTTGTGGCAAACACGCAAAGATATGGGTGGATTCATGTCGGTCATCAACAGGAAACGATAGTGTGAATTCTGAGGAAATAAATTGGTAGAGCTTAAATGTATAGATTGGCTCGATGGATGAATTAAATGATTTACAGAAATTTAGGGAGTGCAAAAGTAATTGCTGGATTACGACCCAGATAAATAATATAAGTCCTTGGGAGATGCTGATAATAGTAGAATACAGAATATGGTCAATTTCTAGATGGGTCGATTGAATTTTGGGAATTGTAGATATGATAACAACTATTAGAGTATAAACTTGATCGATATTATTCTTGGTGGGTGTTTACTAGTAAAGTAGTTAGAGATAGATAATGAAAATAAGGTTGATCATTGGAAGAGCAAAATTATGGTTTTGAATCAATAACAGAGAGGATTGTTAGGGAGTCCTAATACAAATGATACCGGTGGATTCAAAAGTAATATTGTTGGATAATCATTAGAATTTAGAAGTGAGAGTTGATGAATAGCAACCATGAGATTGGATTATTAGGAGATCAGAATACAAAAGATATTGGTGGATCTAAAATAAAGGAAACTAAGTGTTCATTAGACTGAGGGACTGATCAAAGTAGTAAATAATGAATCTGAGATTGGATCTGTATATTTGTGATGAGAACTTGGATTCATAGGGGAATTGGTAACTCTGATTTGATTAGTGAAATTTCTAGACAATGCAATGGAATCAATTAATTGGTGGATCTAAAGCCAAGACATTGGATTTCCATTAGATTGTAGAGTTATCAGATTGACATTGGGAGTATATAGCCATCTGAGATTGATTTACCAATTTTCGGTGGAAGTTAGGACTTATGGGAAAATCAGATACCATGGCTGGGATGATGAGGTGGTGGGTGATAATGTAGAAAGGGTATGATCGGTGGATTAAATAAAAGATGATACTCGCTATTTGGAGTTATAGGCAGTAGTAATAATACTATGATTAAATAATAATAATAATAATAATAATAATAATAATAATAATAATAATAATAATAATAAGGCAATTTATGGCAAATAAAATAACCTGAGCCTCTCCTTTGATAAGCCATGCATATTATTTATTTGCATCCTGTGTATTGGCTCGCGGAGCACGGTGGTTTGTGCTCACTCTCGCTCTCATAACAAATCCAGAATCAAGAGCAAGATCGCTGTAGCAATACTCGTGGTCATGATGGCGAAGAAGATGAAGATGTTAAGGGCTAGGTCGCGAACCCCCAGTTGGCTGCCTGTGGGCATGTCCTGAGGGTCCCACCTGTGTGCTTCGTTCTTCTGCTGCTGCAATTTAATGATTTCGGCCTGAGCGGCCCATGAGTAAGTCTACTATTATATTTACGCTTCCGCATGATATGAATCTTGATATTCAGAACTGTATCTGTGAGCACTATTTACTGATTCAGGGAATAGTGCGGTGGAATCATAGAGGATTCTAGATGGTAAAATCTGGGTCCGACAGCTTGGTGGTAGTGATGCTCACCGGTGGCAGGTGGGACAGCGGTGATGACCGATGGTGTAGACGAAGATGGTGGTGACGTCCTTGGCAACAACTGATACCACTTTTTATCTAGTGTCTTTCTTAGGCACTTCTCTTTTCTACTAGATTCACTATGGTCTCTTACCCTTTTTAAGTTGAGCTTGATTCTTGTTTCACTAGTTTCTAGTAGTGGGGTGACTATTGTGGTATATTCGCTCCTTAGCAGTGTGCTCCTTGGGTTAGAGACCATGTGGTGTAGAGATTTTCCCCTCTTGCAAGAGTTTTCCTCTTTCTTGCTTTTAGCTCTTGTTTTTCATTTGCGGTAGTTCTTGTAGATAGGGGGAGTTTTAATTCTTGCTTCCTTTTCTACATCATGCATATATGGCATTGTATTGTAAATTATGTATTTAGATATAAATTTTAACTAATACTCAATTGTGATGTAATTTTAACTTGATATTGCTCATTGCCATGTTGTGCCTACTTAGCTAGCTTTGTCAAGCTCTAGTATGTATGATTAAATATTTGTCATGCTAGCTTAACTTGCCAACTTGAACTTAATTTCACAAGTGATGTCAATTTCTGTAATTGGTATCTTTTAAGTTTGTTAGGATGGATCTTTTGACTAGTTATTCTCCAATGATCCTTTTATGATATATGCCATGTCAAAAATACTCTATTGAATCTTAAACCTTATATTGAGTTTTATTTAGTGCTTTGCTAGTTCTTTTAGAAAGCATAACTAGTGCCTAATGTAATAAAAATGATCTCTTTTGTGTGAAAAACTGATCTCACAAATTCTTTTTCATGAGACGGCTTACTATTGCACTGGGCATGAGCTCATGGGGAGTTTTGGATGACCAAGACCACTCTTTTAAGATCCTTACTTGGGATGGTTATAGTAAGGCTTGAGATCTAGCACTTGGCTAAGAAAACAAAATTGTGAAAAATAACTAAAGCTTAGGAGGTAGTTGTGGATGGCTTATAGTCCAGAACTTGTTTTGTTAAGATAAGGCTAAATGATTTCTAATATTTTAAGAATGTCTTTTATTTATTACTTGAGCATAATTGGCTAAAATTGAACTTCTAGCACTTTTAAAGATTTAACTTGAGCTTCTTGGCTTCATTTAGCCTTCTTGATATGGTTTAGCTCATACTTAAATAACTTTAGTTGAACTTACCAATTTTGAAGCTTTGCTTAACTTGAAATAAAATTGAATGCTCTGAATTGTACTATCTTATCTAGATTAGTTATATATGCCTTATTGTGATTTATATAGCTTTGTATGTATTTTATGACTTCAAGTGGTATCTTTTATCTTTAACCTCACTTTGGATAATTTCCAAAGCTCTCTTTTAGGTTATACATTTTCATTGAAACATACATACTCCTTCTTGCTCCCTTATTGTTTCCAATTGTTTTCATACATATTTTGAGGGGGAGTGAGAGTGAGCCTCCATAGCCCCTTGCCCTTGATGACTATTTTGTCAAAAGGGGGATAAAGACCAAGGCAAACTTTGATTGTAGTCAAAAAGGGTGAAAATATTTTGATTGGGGGAGAATGGTTTTCTAAAAGAAAGAATGTGTAGAAAGGTTAAAAATGAGGACAATGAGCTTTGTGAGGTTGCATTAGAGCAAAATAATCCTTTATGTGAGAAAATGCATTTAGGGTCATTCTTGATCTTTTGTTGTCAAGTGGTATTTATTTGTTCCGATTTGCTCTTTATGTGCTTTTATATTGCTATGAAAATGGCGATGATAAACAATTGTTCTTTTATTTGGACCATGAACAAGATTGTGCTAATTGATTACTTTAGGTGTGGATGGAGCTCTTGTTGAAAACTTGCTCTTTCTGGTCTAAACACCATTCTACACCTCGCCATTGTGGTCATGTTCTTGCTTTTTCTTAAATCTATATCACTAGTGGCTCTTGCAACTTATGTACTCTAAAAGTCCAAAATTTAAACTCAAATTCATGCCTTCGGGGTGTGTTGTCAAATTACTTATCAAGGGAGGTATTGTAAAACCATGTGGTGGTACCCCCTATGTGAGTAATGAGTATTTGATATTGGTTATGTCTCACTTTCATTGCTTAAGTTTGATTTTTGCAAACTTGAATTTCAACTATACTGTTCTAGAGTCCTAATCAGACCTGCCAGGCCGGTCTGACAGCTAAGAGCATGTGGTCAGACCGGCCTGTGGTGGTGGTCTGACCAGTGTGGGTCTAGGCGATCTGATCGGTGAGTCATGGCAGTGTCCATGCAGTGTTAGTCACAGCAAGAGTTTGTGCAAGTGTTAGTCATGGGGAGTCCATGCATGTGTGAGTCATGGTGTTTGTTCATGCATATGGTTTACTAATGGGGAGTTAAGTGTATGTCATTTGTATTCGGATCGATTGCTTTGTTCTTTGGTGTGCATGTGCTTCGATGATTGTTGCATCCAGCGGTGAGATCAATGCTATAGAAAGAGTCTTGAGGCCATGGCGTGTTGTGCAAGTCTAGGTGGAGCAAAATCTCAAGCCGAGAAGCATGAAAGAAAGATGGGGATCATGAAGAGGCAATGCTTGCATGTGACGTGCCAACTAGACTTGTGTGTTTCAAGTGGTGACGTTCCTCGGAGCAAGCATACAATCTTGGCGGCAAAGCATTGGACATCACAGACTATGGTGTGATGTTGGTGTGCTATGGGACTTGGGTGTTTTAAGTGGTGATTGCATTGGCAAAGGCGTATGATCTTGGCGATAAGTTATTGGCATCACATCATTGTGAAGACCGGCAAGTGACAATTTGGGAAATTGTCTGAAATCAGGTAGATTGGTGGTTTGCAAAACCGCGGTGCTGACCAAAATGGTTTTAGGTTCTAGGCTTGTGGAGCCTTTGGAAGTTGTGCTTTGAAAAGTGTGCAAGTGTGTGTGAGAGTAAAACCCGTTTATGTGTGGGTTACTGAGTTTCCCCTTATGTAAGTGGTGTGATCCACAAAGCAGTGGCTAGATAGTGTCAGGTGGTAGCCTGCACTATATAAGCCTTGTGTTGAATTGAGTCTTGTAGAAGTAGGGTTTCCTTGTGTTGGAGCCTTTTGCGTATGTGCTCTATGCTTAAAGCTTTGCTATCTTGAGGGATTAACTGTAAAATATTTCTCTTCAAATGAAATGAATATCCAAATATTGTCCAAGTGAGTTGTGTCATGAATCCCCTCATATGTTTTTTATTTTCTTGGCTTTCTTGTTTGGATTTTTCTTCTCTTGAGCTTTTCTAGTGCTAGGGACATATAAGAGGTGGAGATGTCTCCTAGAGACAAGATTCCATCCATCTAGGTATGATCTAGGGGAAGTTCCTGAGTTTGCTCGATTTTTCTCAATAGAGAGGTGATTTTCACGTTTTGCTCTTGTGGGTGTTTTGGGTTGAATTCATGCTATGTTCTAGCTTGCTATAACATATAAGAACCCATTCCAGGTTACCTAAACTATCTAAGGCTCACGAGGAAGAGCAAATCAAAGTTCCCTCTTTTGCCCGATTATGGTGCACCCTTCCTTTGAACAGAAAAAAGTTCAAAACTTTGGCAACGATCTTCTTGATCGTTAATTCGAATTAGTTCCTGGCATCCTAGATATGGTGCATGCAAAGTTTCAAGTCATTGGATCAACCGATTAAAATTTATATGGATTTATAATTTGAAACAACACTAATTTACTATTCATTCACCTGATTTTACTATTCACAGCATGCTGAACACTGTTCATAGTGGTCTGACCACCATAAAGCTTCCAGTCTAATCACCCTCATCCAGAGGTCTGATCATTGAGAATGTTTGGTCTAACCGGTTCTAGCTAGAGGTCTGACTGGTGTGATTTTGACTTTTTGGGTTTTTGCAATTATTGGCTTAGGGCTTTGATAGAGTATGAATTTGGTTTTCTATTGTATGATATGGTCAGTATTTAGGGGAAGATTTTGAGAGTGTCCTTCACCTCCTTCTGACTCGCCATACTTGATCCTAAAAATTGATCTCAGATTGGGGCACCACACATGTCATTGTGGAGACACACACCGACAACTTGGTCTATCTTTGTAATACGAGGCACAACCATCGGGTGGATATTCTTCCTATTTTGATGCAGATCCAAGTACTAAGTAGGGTTTTGTTTTGTTTTATGGTGTTTGCTAGGATGGATGCTTATTTAGTTGCTGATATCTATGCCAAGTATTGTACTTTGCTAAATCAGGTTTCGGATTTTCTTGTAACTTGCATTCAGCACGATTGTAATCCTACTGAGTAATGAAAGTAATGCTCTTGGTCTCCAAAAAAAATTTGAGACCATGTAAAAGGTCTAGTAAATGTTTATTATGAACAATTGGTATTTTGGTTGAGTTGAATTTAAAGTTTGCAATAGTTTTAGAAAATTTAGATTTTAGAGTTGTTGTCTGTCAAGGGTAGTTCGATCAACCGAGGCTGTTTGTTTGACCAGACTGAATGGCGCTCGGATCGCTGGTGTGGTATGATTGGATTCTACTTGGTGGCTAATTTTTCCATGTTAGTGTGCATTGTCCATTAGGATGCCATTGAACCAAAAACCACCACCAAGTCAAAATCAAACCAGTGTGGTTTAATGTGAAGGTTGCTTTTTTTGTATTGGTTTTAATAGTTACAGCGTGAAAAGTGAACGGTTAAAAATCAGAGCGAGGTCATAGTTGAGGGATGTAAAGTGGACCATTGAAGCTAAACCACTACCACTGTAACACCCCAGGACCCACATTACCCTGGGATGCCACTAAACCACTCTACAGCTAGCCAAATTTACAAGATAATTTAAACCGACAACAATTTTCAACCATGACGAACTAAGCGAAAACATAATCAACTAAGGAAGACCAAGATAATAATATCAAATTCAACAACTAAAACATCCTCTAACAGTTTAACCAAAAGAATAGTCCACAAGTTCAACATTATTAAATAAAAATAAACATCCACGAATAGCTAGTCAATTGGCTAGAATCCTCTTGACTTTATTACAGAATGAATTGATGAACCAAGTGCATTATTGTGGTGCTGCTCTACCCATCCCATGTATGCTCAAGAATCACCTGTAGGGGGGGATAACAAGGGTGATATAAAATCTTATCAAGTAAATTGTTTAACAGGTTATCCAAACAACAAACAAGCTACATCAACATTTATGTCATTATATGACCACAACCACATTTTACTTCCTCGATCATTAAACCACAAGGACTACCACGAGTCCTGCCTGATATGGTTTTAAAACCATTGGCATATGAATGCAATTCCTTCTTCCACAATTAAATGCATATGCATGCTATGCTCCACTGCACACTTACCCAACAAGGTAAGCGTGTGCATCGTACTACGGCAATGTACGATGCTGTACCAGTACGGTCGCGATTATAAGCGGCGACATCCACAATGCAAATGTTATGACATGTTATGAATGATATGATAACCATAAACCACAAGATCTCCAACCTCAAAGGGCATCAACATGATTAACATAAATTTAACCTCAAGGAAACATCAACATATTCACCATGAATTTATATCCATGTTCCACATTTGGCACATATAGCAACTATCACATGACTACAAGCAAGTCATCCAAAACATAGCAATCAATTCTTATTTTGCCACTACAACCTCATTTATAAATCAAGCAACCATGGCATATAACTTCAAAATACGAGAATCATGTAGATTGCAAGTAGTAAGAATAACGAATTAAACCGTAGCACAACCGCTACAATTACTTGCCTCTACCAGCGAAGCGAAGAAATCACGCGCGTTCAGGAGCAAAACCACCTATCCAAAAGGTACCTCTCAGCACAATGCTACAGCATAGAAAACGCGACTTAAGAAGTAAAGTTATCGCTAACCCCCAAAACCCCACAACATCCCTCTCCGCTTAACGGTTCTACATTTTACCCACTGCAGCAGTGCTGCTTAACTGTTTTGTATCTTTAAGATTATTAAACCTTTTACAAAGAGAGATATATGTCTAGATTCCTCACTTAAATACCTTCATTTTTCATGTAGATCGCATATTTTTATTTTGTTCCTAGCAAGGTGTAACTTAATGCGCAAAACAGAAGATGTTCTCTGTTCTGGCAATCTGGGCAGCCAGATTCTAATGCATCCCAACCAAAGTGACAGCCTCTAAAAATTGTGATTTTATACAGTAGTTAGATTTCTGAATTCCCTACAGTTTTCTCAATTGTGACCAAAAACATAAAAATCATCTACTACCCCTAATTCACACCTGAACAGCAATCTGCCCCAGTCTGCACCCCTGACGGACAGCGAGGCTCCCGACCCTGCTACGCCAAATCCCACGGCCAACAAATTCTGGAAAAAATATAGTAGATGGGTCTCGACGTCCTCTACAATTTTCCTTTTGGGCAGACCCGCAGGAAAAATCGTTTCGTAGGTCTAAACTGCGCACACAATCACACTACGCGAATTGATCTACAGGCAGACAGCAGGAATTCCCTAATCGGAGAATCTAATTGCTAATCCCCACCAATTCTTAGGCTAAGAACCCTAATTACAGAAAGATCAGAGGGATTTGGGATGAGGGAGAGTTACCTAGGGGATCCCCTTGGGATCACCCTCTTCTTCCTCTTCTTCTCCTTCCTTGCTTTCTTCTCCTTCCTTCCTTGTTTCTCCTTCCTTCTTGTTTTCTCCTAGCACCAAGGGACAGCAATGGAGGAGGGGGAGAAAGTGGCGCGCAAAGGGGGAAGAAAGGGGGTGGCGGCTGTGGGAAAGAGGGAGTAGGGGGGTACGGCCAGGGTAAGGGGGAGGGGCGGCTAGGGTAAGTGGGAGGGGGGTGTGGCCACCCCCTTGGGCCCTTTGGCCCAAGGTGGCAAGCCCTCTCTCCCTAAAATGTTTTTTTAATTATAAACATTTCCATTCATTTATTTTTTAATTTAATTCTATCCCACGATTTATTTATTTTTTTTTGTTCCTTCCCGCACTTTACCAAAACCCCGGGCGACTCCGCGATTATTTTAAAACCCACGCCGAAACGACGTTCAGGATACTACATTCTCCCCACCTAAAAAGGATTCGTCCTCGAATCCAACTCCTCAAACCACAAGCAAGAGAACAGCAAGGAAAGAGCAACCAAAGAAAACCACGAACCACAACCACGAGTACTCACCAGCCTCGAAGAGCTCAGGGTACTTCTTTCTCATTTGATCCTCAAGCTCCCACGTAGGTCTCACGAGATTGACATAGTCTCTCGTAGGTCGAAGCCGCAGTCGATGGCTTTAGTCACCGATCCCACTTTTGGACCTTTTCCGAGTCAACTTGCGGATTCTCTCTTGCTGCTCTCTGTGACATAACTGATGATCAGTTAGAGCAGCTTGCGGATGAGCAGTTAGCCCTCCTAGCTCGGAGATTTTCCCATGCTTATAAGAGGAGGAGGGACGGAAAGAGAGGAGGACCCGTGATTTGCTTCGAGTGTGGTGGCCCCAACCACATTCGAGCAAACTGCCCCAAGCTGGGGAAGGCCAAAGGCGACTACGGCGGTGTGAGCAAGAACGACTACATCGACAAGAACCGCAACAAGAAGCCCCCTGCTCACACCCAAGGCAAGAAGAAGTTCCGCGACCTTGGCAAAACCAAGAAGCTTTTCCACCGTGTCCTCACCGCCTTCGACGACCTCGACCTGAGCGAGGTAGAGGGGTGGAGCGACGATGATGGAACGGACGAGCAAGACCCCAAGGGCGGCGACGACCTCTCCGGCATGTGCTTCATGGCCCTTGAGGGCGAAGTGAGTGACAGTTAGCTGTACTCCGATTCGACGAGGTATCTCCCACCTACGACCAGCTTAATGATGCTTTTCTTAAGCTAGGTAGATTCCATGCTAGATCTAGAGCTAAGTGTAGCGAGTTGGAGAAGGAAGTAGATAGATTGTCACGGAGCTTACTTCACTTATATCTGCTCCCTCCTGTGATGATTGTGATGTTTGTTCTGCTTTGTTGGATGACATGGAGAAACTAAGGACCTTGCATGATAGTGTGTCCTCTGAGCTAGACATGATTAAGGTGGAGAATATTAGTCTACTTGCTGAGCTAGAGATGAGTAGGGTAGCGCCTTCTTCATCTACTACTGTTGAGGCTATTTCTTGCACCTCGTGTGAGGATAAGGACAATGCATTTAGAGGTCTTTATACCATGTTGCTCGATTTGCCCGAGACTTGTGAAAATTGCAATAATCTGAAGATGAACCTAAAACGGGCATATCATAAAATTGTTGAATTACAAGCCTTTCTTCTTGAGCCTGTTGCTTCATGTGTGAATTGTCCCAAGCTTACTGCTGAGCTTGAAGCTGTCTCCAAACAGTTTCAAGAATTAGTTGATGACAACAACAGATTGGCTCAATATGCTTCTAAGGACCCTGTTATCTCACCATGCATTAATTGTAACAAACTAAAATCTGATTTGATTGCATTGGATGAGAAATGTGTGAAGCTGACTAAGGACCTACTAGAGAAGCAACCATCTGATTGTACTGTGTGTGTGGGGAAGAAGCATGAGGGTTTGGTAGAGACGCCTAGCGACGTGAACCACATGGCTAGCGTGCTCAAGCCATTCGTTCCTCTGCTGTTGGTTCTTCTTCTGCTCCCTTACCTCCTGCTGTCTCTTCTTCCCCCTGCTCCTCTTGCGCCTCTCTCTTTCGTGAGTGTCAGTATCTTATGAACACTCTCGAGAGATTTGTAGGCAGCAAGAAGAAGCTTAATCTTATTCTAGACCAGTCCAAGATTTGCAAGTTCAATCAGGGTCTAGGATATGATTTTCTTGAGGATGTGAGGAAGCATCCACCTACCGTGCTTAGACCCATAGCCGCAGGTGTGATCGAGATCAAGCCCAGGACCGAGAAAGTCCAATTCAAGTCAGCGGGCTTTGTCCACGGGATCTCTGACAGCAAGGTGACTCCACCTGTTGCTTCGGCCTCTCAGAAGGCGAAGCCTGATCGTGCTACTTCTACCTCTCAGAAGGTGAAATATCACTGCACCTTCTGTCCAAAGGATGGGCATTTGATCGATCAATGCTTCAGGCGCGCCAAGATCATGCGTAGAGACCGTGTTGAGTCTCTTAGGCGTATTCAGGGTCAGCCCCAGACCTTGAGTGCACCTAAGACCAACACGAGGTCTAGGTTTGCTCCTGTTGATGGGTTTGGGCAGCATCGAGGACTTGGTTTTTTTGAGTTTTCTGGTTTTTGTCCTCATGCTCCTTTTGGTCATGACTTCCGCCGTTCTGAGAGTAGATCTCGTTTTCCTCATCGAGATGGCTATCCGCGGTGTGATTAGCATGTTGCCGGTGTTTTGACTCGCTCTCCCGTAGCAGTCGGACCCAGCAACAGCTTTAGGTCTACACGTAGACCTTCTGCTTCTTTGAGCAACAGAGAGCGTAGGGTAGTTAGAGGTCAGTCGTGCTTGACTACTTCTGTTGCTCGACGTGTTACTCAGTATTGGGTGCCAAAATCACTCTTGATTTACCACAGTACTGAGATTTTACTCTCTGTCCGACTCAGGTTCGCCGGGCAGGGAAGGGAAAAGTTTGGCTCGTAGACTCCGGGTGTTCACGACACATGACCGGAGACTCCCGTTAGTTTTCTTCCCTTGCCTGTGCTCCAGGTGATGAGACGATCACCTTCAGAGATGCTTCATCTGGGCGCGTCATCGCCAAAGGTACAGTGTGTGTTAATGATTCTTTCATTTTGAAAGATGTTGCCTTGGTTAGTAAGCTGCAGTATAATTTGCTTTCAGTCTCTCAGCTTACCGATGACGGTTTCGAGGTGAGCTTTAAGAAAAATAATTGCAAAATTCTTGATTCTTCGGATAGTCTGGTTTGCGGGATTTCTCGTTTTGGGAGGATCTTTCGTGCTGATTTTTCTGAGTCTTCTGGTGATCCTCTCCGGTGTTTAGTTTCTTCGGAGTCCCGTGACCTTTCTTTCTGGCATAGGAGACTTGGTCATATTGGATTTGATCATTTGACCCGAGTCAGCGGCCACGATCTCATTCGTGGTCTGCCGAAACTCAAGATGGTCAAAGATATAGTTTGTGCTTCTTGCCGGCACGCCAAGATGGTTGCAGCTTCTCATCCTCCGGTCACAGTGACCATGACCGATGCACCGGGACAGCTGCTACACATGGACACAGTTGGACCAGCTCGAGTGCAGTCAGCGGGAGGAAAATGGTATGTTCTTATCGTGGTCGATGACTTCTCGAGGTACTCTTGGGTGTTTTTCTTAGCCTCGAAGGATGAGACGTTTACACATTTCTGAGGTCTTTTCAGTAGGCTTTCTGTTGAGCTCCCGGGTGCCTTACGAGCGATCCGCAGTGACAATGGCACGGAATTCAAGAATTCCTACTTTGAGAGGTTTTGTGATGAGACAGGTGTAGAGCACCAGTTCTCTTCTCTGCATGTCCCACAGCAGAATAGCGTCGTGGAGAGGAAGAACCGTACCTTAGTCGAGATAGCCAGGACGATGCTTGATGAGTATTCTACACCTAGGAAGTTTTGGGCTGAGGCTATTGCGACCGCATGCCATATTTCGAATAGAGTATTTCTTCGGGCACACTTGCATCGCACTTCTTATGAGTTGAGATATGAGCGAAAGCCCAGTGTCTCGTATTTTCGTGTGTTTGGTTGCAAGTGTTTCGTTCTGAAGTCCGGGAACCTAGACAAGTTCGAGTCACGTTCTTGTGATGGTATCTTTCTAGGTTACTCAACTTCTTCGCGGGCGTATAGGTTTTGGAACTGCGAGTCTAGTAAATTGGTAGAGACCTGTGAGGTGACCTTCGATGAGGCTAGTCCGGGGACTAGGCCCGATATCTTAGGTTCTTTAGAGCAGTCCGAGCCAATCTTTGTGGATGATGAGGAGGATGGAGATGAGGCTTCTCTACCCAATTCAGTCCCTCGTCCACCCCTTGAGGTGCCGTCTTCCATCGCACCTCGAGGCGATCAGCCCATGCCTTCTGCTTCCTCTGGAGCTAGTGGCTCTGTTCCTACCTATTCAGCTCATGAGGTAGAGGCCACTTCTTCTCATCCAAGACCTCCTAAACATATCCAAAAAGACCATCCTTCTAAGCAGATTATTGGAGACCTTTTTGAGCAAGTCACCCGCTCAAGATCCGGCATGTCTCATTTCTGTCTCCATTCTGCCTTTGTTGCCTCCTTTGAGCCCAAGAATGTTTGTCATGCTCTCTCTGACGAGTCTTGGGTCAATGCCATGCATGAGGAGCTAGAGAATTTCGAGAGAAACAAGGTATGGTCGCTTGTTGAGCCCCCTCGAGGTCACAATGTCATTGGGACTAAGTGGGTGTTCAAGAACAAGCAGAGTGAGGATGGGGTAGTCATTCGAAACAAGGCTAGACTGGTAGCTCAGGGCTTTTCTCAGGTTGAGGGTCTAGATTTCGAGGAGACCTTTGCCCCTGTAGCTAGACTTAAGGCCATTAGAATTCTGCTAGCCTTCGCAGCTTCTAAGGGTTTCAAGCTTTACCAGATGGATGTCAAGAGTGCATTCCTCAATGGCTTTATTGAGGAAGAAGTCTATGTGAGACAGCTTCCAGGTTTCGAGAACCCCAAATATCCAAACCATGCCTTTAAGCTTTCCAAAGCCTTGTATGGACTTAAGCAGGCCCCTAGAGCTTGGTATGAGAGGCTTAAGTCATACCTGTTGAGTCATGGTTTTGAGATGGGTAAGGTGGATAAGACCTTGTTCATTCGCCAGCATGGCGCTGACCTTCTGCTCGTCCAGATCTATGTGGATGACAGTATCTTTGGCGGCTCTTCTCATACTCTTGTTTCACAGTTCTCAGATGTCATGAGCACCGAGTTTGAGATGAGTATGATGGGCGAGTTGAGCTTCTTCCTTAGCTTCCAGATCAAGCAGACTCGGGAGGGTACCTTTTTGCATCAGGGCAAGTACACTCAAGACCTCCTGAAGCACTTTGATATGAGTGATGGCAAGCCGGTGTCCACTCCGATGGCTTCTTCAGCCTCACTCAACCCAGATGAGGACGGCGAGCCAGTTGATCAGAAGGAGTATCGGAGCATGATTGACTCCCTCTTGTACCTCACTGCCTCGAGACTGGACATACACTTTGCTGTGTGTATATATGCTCATTTTCAGGCTTCTCCTCACGTATCTCACCGCCAGGCGGTGAAACGCATCCTTCGGTACCTTCGAGCCACCATTGACTATGGTATCTGGTACTCTTTCTCGTCTTGTCTTTCCTTGAGAGCCTACTTGGACGCAGACTTTGCTGGCTGTAGGATAGATAGGAAGAGCACTTCTGGCACCTGCCAATTCATTGCACTTCTCTTGTTTCCTGGTCCTCGAGGAAGCAGTCTGGTGTTGCACAGTCCATCGCAGAGGCCGAGTACGTTGCTGCAGCCAGTTGATGTAGCCAGGTGCTTTGGATGGTCTCGACCCTACGGGACTTTGGGTTAGTTATCGACAGTGTTCCACTCCTTTGTGATAACACTTCTGCGATTAACATTGCTAAGAACCCAGTGCAGCACTCTCGGACCAAGCATATTGATATTCGATATCACTTCCTTCGAGACCATGTGGAGAAGGGTAACATTGTGCTCCAGTTTGTGGAGAGTGACCACCACATAGCCGATATCTTTACCAAGCCTTTGGATAGCTCTAGGTTTTTAGCTCTACGGGGAGAGCTTGGGTGGTTTGTCCTTATGGACTGTTGTGAGGGGGGAGCTTTGTGCATTACTACTTTATTATATTAATTATGCGCTTACTCCTTTCTGTTGCATTGCATATGGGTGCATTGGGTTAGTCCTCCTAGCATAGATTAGAGTGTTTCTCATGTCTAGTTGTTTAGACTTCTTACTCTTATCTTGTGATTCTAGGATGCTGCTTATTAACTGTTTCTCTTCTCACTAGGTTGAGCTCACTCACTACTTATAGGTTCTAGCGAGGGTTGGGCCACCCTTGGGTAGACAGGGTACGTGTTTGCTCCTTAGTGTGCTAGATGATCAGCTGATAGTCCTAGAGTTATATGGAGTAGATGAGAGTCAGTCTGAGCCATAATATCCTCTATATCTTGTCTATGCTTTAAGGACTGTCTTTTCTGATTTTCTTGCCAGCTTCTCGATTTTATTGCTTTGGTTCAGGGGGAGTTCATTTGGGAGCTTCTAGATCTTAATGTTGACATAACTCAACTTGAACTAAAAGCTGCATCACATGTTGAGGGGGAGCAGGATTTTCTTGCATTTCAGCATTTTGCATTGTAATATAACTGCATGGAGCCTTGATTATTATCCTTTCATGACAAGATTACAATGCATTACACCTTACCATAACTTGTGCTCATTTGCTAGATTGATCATGACTTTATATGTGTAGTCAAGTCTTTGCCATAATATGTTGATTAAAATGCACAACTTGAATTAATTCATGTCATGTTAAATTTTTGAGACTAGTCTACCTTTAGTTATCCACTTATGATTCATGCCATGTCAAATAGGCTGAGTTGAGTCTTGAAGCTTTGTTGAGCTTTAGATTGAGCTATTCCAGTTTCTTGATGACACATAAGTTAGTACAAGTCTTATGTTCATAAGAATGCAAAAAGATCTCTTTTGTGCGAAAAAACTGATTTCACCAATTCTTTCTCATGAGACGGCTTGCCATTACACAAGGCATGAACTCAGGGGGAGTCTTGGATGACCTAGACCATCTTCTTAAGCTTCTTGCTTGGAGTAGTTGTATAAGGCTTGAGATCTAGCACATGACTGCACAAAAATCTGATTGGAAACGATCATGTGATTTCTTAAGTAAAATTATGTCACTTGTGCTCAATTTGCTAAAATTTACAAGTACTTGAACAAATGTCTCATTCTAGAACTTGTAGCACTCTAAGTTGATTCAATACTAGCTTCTTGGTTCCGCTTAGCTTATTGACATGGTTTGTATCATCCTTAGATACCTCTAGCTAGACTATGATCATGAATGACCTGACATGCTAAGGATTTGCACTAAAATTTCAGATTGTGAATTCATTGGTTTAGCTGGCTTATATATATCTTGTCATGATCTAGATAGCATGTTTATATGTTATGGCTTGATGTAATTCTCATATGGTCATTTTGGATAATCTTCACAGCTCTAAATGTTTAAAATAAACAAATTTCAGCCATTTCATCCTTTCTTGTGGTATTATTCTCTCTTTTGCATCCTTGATGTGTTTATTGCCAAAAGAGGGAGAATAGTGGGAGAAAAGGCCATTTTGGGAGCTTTGAGGAAAACTTGCTCTTTCTTTTGCTCCTTGTGTCAACATGGTCATTAGCTTCATTTTTTCTTCCTTTGGATCATGTTTGACTTCCATTTTAAACTCAACTTTGCGCTTTTTCTGGGTTTGTCAATATACTCATCAAGGGGGAGATTGATGGACCATGTGAAGGTGACCACATGTTTATGATGAGTAATTGAAAAGTATGTTGTAAAGATTGAGTTTGGTTTGAGTAATTTGTGCCAGGTCGGCATTTGGCGCAGTCGGGTTGTTTAGACAGTCTTATTGCATATTATGTCTCCCGTTTGGTCGTTTGGGCAATTTCGTGCCTGTGTTTGGTTTATTGATTCTATTTATGCTTACATGTGTCGAGCGGTGCTATTTGATGTGTTTCTTGCTTGCGATGGCTGCAGGACGTCGAGGCGGAGTCGTGGCGAGACACGAGGTGGCCGGACTAGGCGCAGGTGGCGCTGAGGTCAGAACGGACGGGATGTGTGGAAGATGGCGGAGACTCGAGGTGGTTGCGAGGCTTAGACGACAAGAGACGCGGAAGCTTCCCGGAAGGTGCAGGAGGGGCGAATTGGTAATTTTGCGAGGCTGCACAAGCGGGAGCGGGTTCCGTTGGATTTAGCGAGCGTAACGGGTTGGAGACCCGTTAGCCAAAGGCTATATAAGGAGGAGGTGCCTCCTTGTGGCTGCATGCATTCCAGGGGTTTCTAGACTTTAGGGTTTGTGGTTTAGTCAAAATGGGCTTTAGAGGGTTGTTTTGGCTTTAGGCTTTAGTTGGTGAGGAGTTGTTGAGAGAGGCAGAGCTCTGTCCCTCTTGTGTGTTCCTGTGTACGTGAGTTCTTGGTTGTTCTTGAGGGAAGCATGTAGTTTGTGCTCTCAATCCAAGCATGTATGGGGAAGTAGAGAGGGTGTGAGTTGTTTCTCCTATGCAATCATGTATCTCTCTTCCTAAATATCAATCTAAGATGGCTTTGTTTGAGTTTGATTGAGTTCTTGTCTCTCTGTTGCTTATTTTCCTTCGATGCCTTCTATGTGAGATTTTTGACTTTTTGATATTTGAGTTGTTTCTTGCTGGGAAGGCCCAAAATGGGTTGCTCTATGTTTGGATGATGCCTCAAGATCATTTGATCGATTTTTCCCAAGAGCAAATCAAATGAATCAAAGATTCATCATTTTCAGCTTCTCTGTTCTTATTTTACTTTCCTAGGGTTTGAGGTAGTTTTTGTTTCCCTTCATAAGTTGGCCTAAGATTCTCCCTTGCTAGTCCTGAGGATATTGCTAACTTGTTTGCAAAATCTCATGTGCAAAGGACTTGGGAATCTTGAGTAATTTGGATTTTGGCTCAGCCCTTGCAAAAGGTTCAGATTTTTGTCATAATCTGGAATTTTTGCGCTTGGGTTGTTTTCTCTGGGTCCCCTAGGTTCTACATGTTATTTGAGAGGTTTTCTTACAGTTCTGGACTGAATCATTCAGAGAGAAACCTCATATTTTCTTGCAGTATGAAGTTCTTGTGATTTAGTCTGAAAATACTGCTGGCTGTTTGCTATGGAAACCGAGGTGCGGTCAGACCGCCAAATGACCTGCGGTCAGACCGGAGAAGAGCCGGTGGTCAGACCGGCATACATAGGGCGGTCTGACAGGCCCATGACCGGCAGTCAGACCGGCCTATGCTATGCGGTCTTACCGCCCCCTGTGCGTTTTTGTGCTGCCTCTTGTTTTCCTTCTTGGGTGTTCTTCGAGTTTCCTTTTTGTGCTTGCTGTGGTTTTCCAGAGAGCTTGTCTTCTTTCTTTTTCATAGCTTTCTATAGCTATTGGAAAAAGAAATGGAACCTCTTGTGAACTTCTTGGAGAAGGACAAATTTTAAAAGAGTCAACATTCACCCCCCCCCCCTCTGTGGCCATTTCGGTCCAACAGGGGAGGAGGGAGGGGCCAGGGAGGTGGGGAGAGCAGGAGGCGGCTAGGGGAAGTGAGGGAGGAGGGAGGCGACCGGGGGACAGGGAAGGAGGGAGGGGGCTGGGGAGGTGGGGCAAGGAGGGAGGGGCCGGGGAGGTGGTGGAGGAGGCGGCTGGGGGAGGTGGGGGAGGAGGGAGTGGGCCAGGGAGGTGGGGGAGAAGGAGGGAGGGGCCGGGGAGGTGGTGGAGGAGGCGGCTGGGGGAGGTGGGGGGAGGAGGAGGGAGGCGTGCAACCTGGTGGTGGGCGGAGGAGGGAGGAGCATGGCCGAAGGAGGGAGGCGTGTGGCCGGGAGGTGGAGACATGGCTGCGTGGGGCACGTAGCAGGCTGGGGAAGGTGGGGCGGGGGGAGTAGTAGGCAGGTAGCATCTGATCCCTTGAGCTGAGAGTTGATTGACAGAGACAATGGTTGACACAACGTTCAGACTTCAGAAGAAATATTCAGGTGAATCAATGTTCGGAAGCTACAACATTCGGGACTTGAGAGCAACGGCTCATTCCTAATGCATATAAATTCACGAGCTCAGAATTCTTATTTCTTTCTGCAACGTTCAGACTTCTCATTTCTTCACAAGCTAATCAATCTCTCATTTCTTCACAAGCTAATCAATCTCTCATTTCTTCAATATCTCTCTACACTCTCTATTTCTTTAACATCCCTCTAATTCAATTTCAACTAGTTTTTAACGAGGCGGTACGAAAGAAAGGAAGATGGTTGATGTCGCCACCATCGTCACCATCGCCTTCATGTATATAGTTACATTGGGCTAGGCTTCGGCTGGCATGGCATGAACGCCGACACGACAGGCTTTGGGCCATGCTTGGGTCTGACTGGAGGCGAGGCGGACCGGCACAGCACGGCACGACGAGATGACTGAGCTAAGCTGGCGCGACATAAAATGACCCGAAGCACGGTAGGCCTGGGACATAACGGCACGACACTCCCCACTCCGAGCTCTACATGCAACTGTGATCATGCAAGCAGGGATCGAGTTGGCGTGTGTCAGAGATTATGCGCATCTCAATTCTCATGCAAGCGCTAGTTCAGGCCAAAAGCCCAAAGCCAGATTTGGCGCGCATACGTCGGAAGGACGAAAATGCCCCGCTCATTGCTTACTACTCTTCATGGCTTTTATATTTGGTTTTTGATGAATCATTTTAGTACGGGAAAAACATGCGTAATGCTATCTAGGTGTCGACATATATGAAACCAACTTTTGTACTTTCTCAATTTTTTCAGCCTTAGGTTCGATACAATTCTGCCACAAGATCACATGATCTAATTGAAGTTCATAAGATATTAAGACGTGATAGGATCATTCATCCATTTCAATAATTCTCCAGGCCTATGGCAATGTGTTTGCCATGTGTAATTGGCAACATTCAGAAATCTGAAGAGCTCGAAATGGCAAACCTTCTTGCCTTTTCATTCCAAGGTAGTTACTGTAGAAATATGAAACTAGCTGTAACCATCTTTTGTATAGATTTGTTTTAAGATTTTGGATAGAATATGTAATAACCTAAAGGAATAAATCTATTTGGCCCGTAAACTTTTGCGAAAATCTAAGTTTCAATCTCCAACTATAAAATCAGATGTTTTACCCCCTCAATTATCAATACCATTTATTTTACCATCTTAGACCAATTGAAGACGGTTATGTGCTGAGGTGACACCTACTTGGCAACTCCATGGACAAGTGTGCTCACACGTAAGCACCAAATAACCTCCTAGTTAGTTATACAAACATCCTAATGAATAAAAATGCAAAATTTGATGGGCCCATATGTTATCCTCAAAAATGACCTTCTTCCTCTTCTTCTTCCTCCCCTCTCTCTGTATTCATCCAAATCTGGCATCGGTGCCAGCAGTCACCACCTACACTCGACCTTCCTATCCGCCACAACTACATCCCCTTCTACTACGGCCAACATACAAGCGACACGCAAGGCCATTGTGGTGCGTGCGGCCCCTAGCTCCGAGCGTCGCTATTGGCCTTCCCGCATGTGCTTCGAGCTTGGATCCGATGGAGTAGCTCGCAGCCGATGGAGGAGGTGCAGCATGTGAGAGGTGGGTAGCGTGGCTCACAGCCAGGGGAGGCGAGTGGAGTGGCTCGCGACCGAGGGAGGTGTTGCCACATGGGGAGGTGCGTAGCGCAGCTTGAGGGCATGGGAGGCGACGACACAACTTCTGGGCAGAGGCGGCACATGGCCAGGGGAGGAGGGCGATGTGGTTTGCAGTCGGGAGAGGCCGCAGCGTAGCTCCTACCTTGTCCTCGGCCTCCTACTCCTTCCTTACAGGCTGCCATGGAGAGAGAGCGAGAGTGCCATGAAGAGCTCACTGCCGATGCTCAGGAGGAAGAAGAAAAAAATGAGAAAAGAGAAGAAAGAGGAGAGGAAAAGGAAAAGGAAAAGGAAAAAAGAGAAGATTTTTTGCTGACTCAGCTATACATGTGCACGTGACGGAGACGCCATGACAACAAAACTTGTCCATGTAGATGCTACATCAGCAAAATCGGGATGGCTTTGATACAAATGTGGGCAATATTTTAATTCCAAATTTTAATAGGAGACAAACACAATAAACTAGTGATGCAAAGCTTACTACTAACAGCAGGCTACTCATCATATTTCAGAATATACTCAAGAAAATACAGTAACAAAGTCAACGTGCACGCAAACGACTTACTTTTTTCGCCTGATGAAGAACAGGAAGCCGCGCAGGCTTGACGCAGTGCAGAACACAGATGACGCAGTGCAGTGAGCGGTCGCGTAGATGCGCTGCCCAGAAACCTTATTGCCGCCCCGTGCAGGTACTCTCTGCGGCAACGGTTCAGAGATAGCCGCTCTCCCTCCTTCCAGGTGCACACCGGGAAGAAAGGTTGACGAGGTTCAGACGGCACAGCACAACAGCACAAGAGCAGAAAGCAGAGGAAGAATGGAGGTGTAAAATTCTCTCTTTTTTTCCTGGATGTCTCCAGGCCCTTTTAAGGGCACTGCAGTTACTCACTAGTAACTGCGGCGTTTTAAACAGAATTATGCACTGGTAACTGTCACATCAAATCACAAATTAAGCAGTGTAAATTCACTTATAACTGCCTCATTCAAATGTTTGAATCTCATTCAAACAGAGAGAGAGAGAGAGTGGTGCAGAATTCAACAAAATAAAGATAGACTTGGTTTGCCAAGTGGCGCGCCATGTCACGGCATGGTCGCACGTCATAAGCCACAAGTCACGCGATTTTCACGCGAAAATACGCGAATACGTGCGCACGCGTGCGTGCGCACACATGTGACTAGATAGAACCATTCTCATACCATCTCTATCCATATTCAAGGAGTGGTGATGACTCCACCTTATAAATCGGTTTTCCTCACTTTGCCTTAGCAATATGGTACTAAATCATGCATGCTTTGGAATTAAGGAAATATGCCATAATCAAATGGGCCAATTTCTAACAGGCTTTGCTCTCAGAGAGCAAAGTGAACGGGACTAAAAGTTGAAGAGGTGCAATATCCCATTTTCATAGTTTAGGATTGATTTCTAGACTTCCGCAAGAGTTCAGACGGTCAAATAGACTTATTCCTAACCTAAATACCAAAGGATTGGCAAAATATTGCAGCTTGCATTCAATTACTCAAATTAGTATTGATGATAGAGGGAGCATATTATGTGCATATTCCCTCGGCTTGTTTGGATGTGATGGATTGTGCTAGCATTTTATTAAGATTTAAACCGAATCATGCATGTCCGAATCTATTCCATCCAAATTTGTCTTCAAAGTGCAATATTGGCCCTGTTTGGAAGTATTGTAGTTTTTGTCTGATTGCGAGAAACATTAAGGGAGAAGAGATACTCGCGTTAAGAAGTCATTCCGTTCAAAAAACCACGCCATTCAACTTCCGGATTTTAAAATTCAAAAGCCAAAAGCTATTTGAAACAGGGCAATTGTGCAGTTGTAAAAACCCTTCAAAGTAATCTTGTGCAGCTAATATACTCTTTAGGATAGCGTACTGATTTTTTTACTAACTCAATGCTGACAATCAATGTGTCGATAATAATAATAAAAACAAAGAAGCTGTTTTATACTCAGCGAAAAGCCTAAACATAGTTATTTCTGAAAGGAAACTATTATCGTTTAAATCCAAATCTAATCTTTCTCGCCCAAACGTTTGCTTAGGGCAACATAGAAGTCCATCATTTTGATCTAGAAGTTGTCTTCGTCGCCGAAACTAATTCTCACTGCAACAGTAAGAGCAGCTATGACTGCTGCTCTAGCCCGGAATCGCATCGTATGTCTTTGTGCATGGAACGGCAAAGTTTGCCTTAGCCCATCCAAAACGTCCATCAGAGATTCAGAGAACCAATGCCCATTATTGGAGAGCACAACGGCCCCACCATCCATAGCTCAATCGCAGCATCTCTATTGAATAGCCAAGGTGTTTGATATTCCGAGTGAAACAAGGGGATTATCCACAAGAGCCAAGACGAGAACAAGAAAAAATGTCAGAATGGATGAGCGCCAACAACATCGGCGTTCCATGATCTCCAATCATGGATTCCATCCTAAATTTACAGCCAGAGGCGTTGGCGATTGGCCTGTTTGGAACGTCAAAGTGAATCTACTGATTCATTGCTTAGATACATCAGCAAAAGGATTCATTGCTTAGAACAAGAGTCTACTGATTTTCGTTCTGCAATGTAGAGTGAATGAGTCTATTCTCTTAGGCCTTAGCTGATAGATAGTTAGAAAGGCTGACAATACGCTTCCCTTTAAGCTTTTCCCCGCCGCCACACACCTTCGTGTTTTCCCTAACCATTGTACTGTGTACGCTATAATTACATACAGGATATAGCCATGACATATAAGTAACCTACTAGCGTGCCACCGTCTACTTCATCTTAAGATTAGGGTAGTGATCACTTACTAATATAACTTGTTAGAAGAAGAATTGAACCATATTGTTTGCTTTGGTTGGGGTGTGCATGCCAAGACTACAGTTCAGTGTTTTACTGTTGTTTGGGCTTCAATCAGGGGCGGATCTACAGTAGTTCATGGGTGTTCAGCTGAACACCCAAATTTTTTGACAAAAAAATCTAGTATATATGAGGTATAATACATATACATATATTTAGTTGGGTTAAAATCACTAATTTCAGCCTTAGGCCGCCACTTTTCGGCCGGCCGCTCGGCCCGACGCTCACGCCTGCGTGCGGCCCAGCCCATTACACGTGCGGCGTGCCGAGCGCCTAACCCTAGCCGCGCCGGCCCTCCGCTCCGCCCTCCGCTCCGTCCCATTGCAGTTCTGTCTAGCCACCGTGTCCATGTCATTATCGAGCAGCTGGTACATATCGAAGTCACAACCGGTGATGTTCAAATAGGCATAGTCAAGAGTGAAGGATCTCCCAGGAGGTCTCCAGGACATGTTGTACACATCCACACCAGATCTCATGAAAATTGTATGCGATAAGCCGATCTGTATATAATTATAAGCAGCAGAAATGTTACTGGTGACCTCCGTGGTGCCATCGTGCAGGAAGAGCCTGGGGGGCTGCGTGGGGCCATCGTGGTCGTCGTAGATGAGCTCGAAGTCTGGCTGCCGGAAGCAGCCGGCCGATCCGATGCTGTCGGGACCCCGGATTTCCAAACTCGGACTCTCTGTGTATTACTGCACTAGTCCCAGATCAAAGCTAGTACACACAGTCAAACAGAAATAATTCATGACCAACCACGCATTTATTACAATTATAAAGAGTACTGACCGCCAGGTCTCATTATTACATTGGAGGTTCCAAGACCTCACACAACCAGAATACAGCGGAAGCAAGGTAAATTCAAAGTAGACCCATCAATATGCCACAGGCAGTTGACTGGGGAAGCGCGACCTAGTTCTCCGCGAAAAATCCATCACAGCCGCAAGCGAAGCAGTAGTCGTAGTCTCCCTCTTGAGCTTCATATTCCTTTGCTTTTTATGTTTGAGTGTAGCATGTGAGTACATAAAGTACTCCGCAAGTCTTGGGAAAAATGCAATAGATGCAAGGCTTGACAAAGGAAGGCTATATGGTTCTTTTGCACAAAGCAACATTTTCATTCAATTACTTCTAATTATTTTTGAAGGCATCATTTTAATGAAGTAGTTGTTTTTACAGAACTAACATTAACTTTCTAGTGAAGGTTCCAACTACCAACACTAGCTAACCAATTACAATTGGTCAAGTTTAAAACTGCGGGTTCCATCCACCCTCTTTGGCTCCAACTGCCAGGATACCCTTCCGAGAGTTCCCTCCACTCTCGGAATATAAAAACTTTGATTTTAAAACCAAAACCAGAAATCTACCATGTGAATGTATTCCTTGCCCGCCCTTGACCGTAGGCACGGCTATTCGAATAGTTTTACACTCTGCAGAGGCTGTACAACTTTACCCACAAGAGATAAATTATCCTAAAAGTCAACACGCTTCCTTTAGCATGAGACCCAGATAAATATCACAAAGCCTTTACCTTACTCTAATCTAGCTAGATACCACCCGCTGAGGTTTCACCACAGGTAGGCTAACTGCCTGAACCGAAGCCCCCTCTTGCGCCATATGAGTACAGTAAATCCATGTCCCTCACTGTGAATAACCAGTCCATCCCTAGCACCCACTTTCCACTGGTGGCACCTAAACTAGACTATCATAAGTTAGTCGGCTAGGTCGTACCCATATAGACTTGTGGTTGTACGGTTAATGCTCAGTCTGGACAAACACAAGCGTCGGTCCTTAATTGACTAGGGTGGAACATACACTTTACAAGATCTCGTGCTTCCTGCACCAATCCAAACCAACCATCCACCCTAATCTAAACCAATTTCCACATTTTGTTTTATTTTTAAAGGATTAGTGGCAACTCCAATCACCACTAGACTTTAGAAACACAAGGGTATTATAATAATTCATAATTTCCCATTTGCAAGATTTATGAGGTATTCAATAGCATGGCTAAGCATTGTACTACCATTCTAATATTCACAACTGAATATAATAATCTCATTAAAGAGCCAAAGGAAATCCTAAGGAGACAAGGGTACATGGCATTCAATTTCAACTGAGTGCATAACAAAATTGGGGTAACTAATACATTAATATTTGAACTAATCTTGTATGTAAATAGCAATGCACATAATTTAAAATAATTAAAACATTTCAAAATCATAGGTTCAAGATGATCAAAGGAGACTTGTCTTCTTGCAGGTTCTCTGGGTCTTCCTGCTGCGAAGTGGAGAGATCGTCGACAACGTTGGAATCTACGCGGGAAAAGACGAAGCAACGAAACAAATAAATACAAAAAAAATTCAAATAATCTCAAAAACTCAAATAGAGGCCATATTTGGATCGATTATGATTTTAGATGAATTTAGAAGAAAGGTTCAGCGGATTTGGGGTTCACACGAGGGAGAACGACTATCTGGAAGATCGGTTGGGAAAAGAAATTACTGAGACAATATTTGGACCAAGAAAGATAGAATGGATTTTATGGAGATTTTGCAAGATTTGAATTTGAATTTTGAAAGTGCACAGAAAATTTGGAATGGAACTGAGGCTTTGAAATTAAACTAGGTATTGGAATTTGAAATTTAAATATTTGAAATATCAAATAAATTTCAAATATTTAAAAGGATGGAAGAACTGTATAGTTTGGAATTTTTGATGAATTTAGAAATTTGAATGGGCTCAAACGGAGTTACGATGAAGGAGAACGGGCTCCGGTAAGTTTAAAAAGAGAGAAAATGGAAAAGACTGATTTCTAGAATTATTTTTCTACTGAAAAAGGGATTTATGACGTCAGCAGATATTAATGGATTTATTTTTCTGAAAGAAAATCAGACTTATGGCATCAGCCCTGGCCTAGAGGGACTGACAGTGGGCCCCTGGTCCACAGACCGGGTCCACGGCCGATGGGAGGCGCTGCGGTGGCGGGGGTGGAGGTGTGGCGTTGACTGGGCGGGTGGAGCCGAGGTGGCTGAGGCGTGGCGCTGCGTCACCGTCCACGCTGGCACGGGCGAGTGAGGTGGGCGGCCGGTGAGGGAGGAGCTCGGGGACGGCGGGGTCACCGGAGATTGGCGGCGCGGCGACCGACGGTGAGGGGCTGAGGAGAGAGAGGAGACAGGGAGCTCGGGGACGGGCGCGGAGTTTACCAGAGGTGGCCGAAAATGGCCGGCGACGAGCGCAGAGCGGCGGCGGCTCGGGCCCAACGGCGTGGTGGCACTCCGTCGGCGCTCGGACCAGGGGGAGGAGCGCACGGGCACGGAGGTGAGGCGGGAAAGCCGGAGGGGTCGACGGCGAGGCTCGAGGAGGAGCGAGGCGGCGGCAATTGCTCGCCGGAGGAGCTCACCGGCGTACGCACGGGAGAGCTCGGTGCGGGGCTACTCGGCTCACCGGAGAGGGGAGAAGAGAGCGGAGGGAGGATGGGCGGAAGAAGGAGGTGCTCGGGTGGGGTTTAAATAGGGCGGAGGGGCGCAGGGGCGGGGCGGATTTCTCGCCGGAGATGGCGAGGAATTAGGGGGGGACACGGCACGGGGATTGGGGAAGGAGGCGGTGCGCGACTTGCGGGAGAGGAAAGGAGGTGGTGGCGGCGCGCACGGAAAGGGAGGGGTGGGCGCGAGGTGGCCGGGAGACGCGGGAGTGGCCGTTGCGGGCGGCGGCGACGCATGCGGGGAAGAAGGGGCGCGGGGGAAGGGGACGATGCTGACAGGCGGGCCCGGCCTGTCAGCGGGGCTGAGAGGGGGAAGGGCGGGCGGTGGGGATGGCGGCACGTGGCGCCGAGTGAATCGGGCGACCGAGAATGGATGTCGGGCGGACGGGCGGATGGGCCGAGGGTGCGGGGGCGGGGGCATCTGGGCCGAACACGTGTTGGCCAGGGGAGAGGTGGAGGCGGGATCAGGGGCGGCATCTGGCCGTCCACGTAGCGGCCAGAGGGAGGAGAACGAGAAATTATTTTAGAATTTTGATTTTCAGAAAAGGCTAGAAAATTCAAATAAGCTCAGAAAAATATGAAATAAATTCCAACAATTCCAAAAAAATTCACAGAAGTTTCTGGATAAGTTTTGGACTTAATAAAAATACTTCCAACTAATGTTAGTATTTAATTTTCATACTTGAAATACTTTTTATTTTCAAAAATAGGTTTTAAACTCCAGAAAATCCAGGAAACCAAATAAAAGCCAAATAACTCCAAATAATTAATTTGAATTAGGATTTTTATAGAAATTCAAAATATCTTTTTATTTAACAATATTTATAGGTTTTACTTAAAATACTTTTCAAATCCAGCTTTTTCAAAAACAGAAATTCAGGGCAAATCCAAATAAAACTCAAATACTTTAAAATAATTAATTTGAATTTAAATTTTTTAGAAAGCAAATTTTTGGGATGTTACAGATGCTGAAGGGGTACTCGTAGCTCAGTTTGCCGCAACTCTTTGGACAACCGGCAAGCCTGGCGGCGGAGGGAAGAGTCCTGTTCGCCGGTTGGATGGCGGATGCTTGCACCTTTGCAGTCAGCAGCAACAACGGTGCGAGCAGACAGCGGACTGTATCAGCGAGGCTCATATTCCTGAAGATGGCTAGCTGTTGATCTACACACGTTCTGATGACTGTATTGCTGCTTTATCTGGAGTTCTGGGTATAAACCAGGGGGAACCAATCCTCTCCATTGTTTCAATGTCATCGTCTAGAAATAAGGATGAACAAGATACAGATAATGTTCTAACTTCTAACTACGAAGAATAAGCGACTCGCTAAAAAGAATGAGAAGCTTCTTGACAAGCAAGCAGGTTTGGCAGATGGTTCTTAACTTCTGAAAAACTGGATATTCTGCTTTAGATCTTGTGCAGGCAAAGTCTTTTATCTGCTGGTCAGTGCCTGACTCTTGTCGCAAGAACTGGTTGCAGGGGAATGCTAATATCTCAAAGTCCGAATGCTAATATATCGGTTTTGGACAAAGTAACATTGTCATATTATGTGTTGTGTAATTTTTGCATATCAATGGTAGCTTGCTGCCTGCATCAGTTGACAGTTAGATTGATTCTTGTTTCTGTAAAAGTTGTTTATCTAAGTAGTGTAAACTCATGTTTTGTTTATGGCACTGTAAAAAGCATAAGGTAAACTCATGAATTTTGTATTTTATGATTTTGTAGATCTTTGAGCTTTAAAAATGAAGGAGTCCGTAAATTTGAAATCTTTATGGAGAGAAAGCTGGAAAGAGCAAAAACGGGACAGGATCAACAAGGTACGCAACTGTCATTAATATCTATAATTTGCTATTTAATTTATGTCATTATGCTAGCTTTACATCGTCTATTGTCTCATAAGAAATCGTTAATTTCTATATTTTTTGTATTTTTATTACATCTATATACACGTATCCTTTTATCGGTATTTTGATGGAAATGGCGTGTCGCGGTATCGACGTGTCTGAGTAATCTAGATCCGAAGTCCGAACACCCATCTTAAAAATCCTGGGTCCGCCACTGGCTTCAATGCTTTGATCGGGAGGACATGCTAGCTCGACCTGCGACTTGGGCTCCTATGTAAAAGAATGTTTTTTTATTAGACCATGTAGATAGGTCAGAAATATAGTGATGATGAATAATTAATATTTTGGTTATATTAAAATTTGTGTTTGGAAAATTTTCGGTCGATGCACTATTATCAAACAGGAATTGCTGGAATATTTAGGTTAATCGGTCTAACCGCCTTGTATCGGGCGGTCTAACCGGTAGACTTTGACCTCAATCAGTAGTTGGTAGTTGTAGGCTTTGATCCCGATCGGTAGTCAATAGTCATAGAGTTTGACCGCAATAGTTGGTAGATACAGTACCTGATTGATGGTCAATAGCTACAGTGGCTGGTCAATGGTCTAGCTATAGTGCCTGGTTGATGGTCGTAGCTATAGTATCTAGTCGATGTCATAGCTATAGTGCTTAGTCGATGGTCATAGCTACAGTGACTAATCGATGGTCAATAGTCGTAGGCTTCGAGTACTACAATTCTTGTGACTTTTGAATACCCTGAGTACACGTAATCTTCGATTTCTCATGTTGGGCCAGCGGTCTGACCGACCTATGCATGGCGGTCAGACTGACCTTTTTGAGTGGTCTAAGGTTGAGTTTTGGAAAGTGTGGAAATTGAGTTTTTGGTCGGTTTGGCTCGTGCTTATTGTTCATTTGGGGTGTGATATACATGTGTGAACTGATGTTGGTCAAGTTAGAGAGAACTTATGTCGAGAAAATGTTCTTTGGTTTTTGCATGTGCAGGTTAGGTGTGGAGATGGTCATGGTCGATGACGAGAAGGACCGGGACTAGGATGGGAAAATTCGAGGTTCAGACGGTCAAGGATGTCACGAGGTCGTCTGACTCACACTGGAGTATGTGGAGATCAAAGGTGAATGATGTGTAGAGAAGCTAGGGAGGTGCGGTCCTTGAGGCTTCAACACGTGATAAATTGAAAGGTGTCCATAACTAGAAGGTTTAGAGATTTTGGAAAACATGTGTTTGGAAGGGTTTCGGGTTCCTTGATTTTCAGAATTGGATAGAATTTCATGTCTATGTTATTGAGGACATAGTTTGGGGCTCTAGCATATAAAAGCAGGGAGAGGTTAAGTGTTACATGAGCGCTTTTGTGGAGAAAACTTTTGGAATTTTTGTGCTAGGATTTTAGGGGTGCCATGAAGGCACTTTGTAGCTACAAAATATGATCTATAAATAAAAGATCAGATCAATTTCAAGAAAAAATAGTCGGCATCACTAGCATGTTTTTTCTAGGTATTGTCTTCAACTTGTTCTCATTTCAAGCAGTACATGGTGAGATAACATTCCTCCGTTGACTTCACTTTCCATGATCGTGCACCGAGTCATCCACTCGATTGTCGATAACAGCATCAGCGGGCAGAGCAGACACTAGCACAACAACTTTATCCTTCATCTCCCTTCCTTGGCAAGCGTGCCAGCTACAGGTGACGACGTTTTTCGTAAAGAAACCAGTATAAACATTTACCCCTCTGATTGTGGTATTCGATCACTACAAGTGGTATCAAAGTGGGTTGCTATAGCATCAGACAGGTATGAACTATCCCCTATGCTAGATGGTACTGATTTTGCCTTTTGAAAGTACTGTATTCAAGCTTACATTGAGTCAATGTAGTGATGTTTGGAATAAAGTTTCTAGACCTTATAAGGTTCCTAATACAGTTGCTAATCTAAATAAACAGATGTTGATTCAAATGCTCAAGCTTGAAACTTGCTATTTCAAGAGATTTCTCACAAAGAATTTGATTGTGTAACTCACATTGATTATGCCCACTTAATATGAAAAACTATTTATGATTATCATGAAGAAACTACTAAAAATTAAAAAGTGCATACAAATGTTTATCAAAAGGAATATTCTAATTTTGCTATGAGGCCTGGTGATCAATTGATGATCTTTTTGCTTGATTTGAGAAGATATTGAGTAATTTGCATGGTGTTAATGTTATTCCTACTGATAAAGATAATGTAACTAAAATTTTAAGATCTTTAGATTCAGAGTGGTTGATGGTTGTCACAAACATTAATCAAACTGTCGATCTAGATACTTTAACCATTGATGATCTTTATTCTAGACTGAAAACCTATGAGATAGAAGCTTTGCCATCTAAAATTGAAAATCTTCATCTTTAGAACTTGTGACTAACCCTGTGTAGGCTGCTTCGTCGAGTTTGTCTTGTGTTTCTTTGTCTTCCTTTTTAGAGGAATAGTTCGAGTTGCTCCCTAAAAAGGACTTGGTGTTGATCTCCTCATGGACATACAAGGCACTCAAAAACATGAGAGTGAGAAAGCGAGGTGGCGTGTCAAGTTCGATCAGGTGCTACAAGTGTGGTGAGCTAGGCCACAATAAGATGAATTACCACATGCTCAAGGGAGAAATGATCAAGAAAGACAAGAACTATCATCATCAGCCATCCAAGAACAACACCAAGGTGGCAATTTCCATCGCAAATTTGCTGTAAATGTCCTATCGTCTATCGAGTGTCTTGATTTGAGTGATGGGGACTTTGAGAGTTGTGACGACGACATCAACGATGATGATGATTTCAAAGGTAAAAAAAATAACAACGACTTCACGAGTATGTGCTTCATGGCAAGGGATGATGACGACGACAGTGATCCCGATGAGGTAAGACTGTTATATAATGAGTTTGAAGATGGTTTGATTAAACATGCTATTAAATTGAAAAATACCAAGAAGAAATTGAAAGAAAATAATTATGTTGTTGAAAACTTAAATTCTAAAATTAATGGACTTAAAGCTTCTATTCCTAATGATGAATCATGTAAGTCTTGTCAAGTTTTACATTCTGAGTTAGAGGTTGCTAGATCTATTAATGCATCAAACCTAGTTCAACTTAAGGATATAACTGATAAATTTGATGAATTAAGAATGACATATGACTCTCGTGATGGAAAATTAAAACTTGCTAACGATGAAATTGAAAAGCTTAAGTTTAACTCTTCTAAAGCTTGTTCTAATTGTGATTTGCTATAAGCTAGACTTAATTCATCTCAGGAATCTATTCAAAAGATGTTTTCTCATGAAAACCTGTCTTGCTCAAATTGTCCTAAGTTCAATATTGAAAGTGATGCATTAACTATGCAGTTGAATGAGTTTGCTGAAAAATAAAGATTAGCTCAATCTAGTGCTTTCAAGAATCTTGTGATAGAACATGTTAAGTGCACATCTTGTTCCTCATTGGTTAAAGAGAATGAGTATCTTAGGGATACTTTAGAGAGATTTTCTTTTATTAAGAAAAAACTAAATATGATTCTAGATAAATCAAAAATAAGTATGAAAAATCATAATCTAGGATTTAATTGCATGCTAAGAATAATCCCCTTAAAGTTGTTAAGTTACTTGAATATAGAAAATTTAAAATAAAATCAGAAGCAAAACAAACTGCATTTAAATCTGTTGGTATTGCAAAGGATTCCTCTACCAAAATAGGTGATGTGAAGATGATAGATACAACTTCTCACCAAGTCAAGTACCAATGCACTCATTGTGGTAGAGATGGTCATTTGGTTCAATTTTGCTTTTGAAAAGCGAAGAAAGAAAAGAAAGATAGGTTAAGGAAGATTTCTGGTTTTGGATTAGGTTTATGCAAGCTCCTGATCATCACGTTGTCCCTCTAATCAATTTTTTACAAGTTTGGGAGTTTTTATGGCAAGACCGGCTAGGCCGACATTTTTCACACGGTCAGACTGGCCTCAGGCAGTCAAACCGCCATTTGTGGTGCAATCTGACCTGCCAGCAGTTAGAACGACCTTGCCGAGGTGGTCAGACCGGCCTTGCGAAGGTAGCTTGACCACCCGGCAGTTAGACCGGCACTTGAACAGTTGTCTGGCCAAAATCTGACAGATGCTAATTCTTCACTTAAATCTTTATCTTTGCATGTTGTTGCTCCTGTTCATCGTGTATCTCATTAATGGTTGACTAAATCTTTATTTTCTAACCCAGTACTAATATACTAATGATTGTTCATGCTTTGTAAGCTCGTTGTAAGCGGAAGGAGAACATATGGTTCATTGACTCTGATTGCTCTCGCCACATAACTGGAGACTCACGATGGTTCTCCTCCATCACTCATACCCCAGGTGATGAGATGATAACTTTTGGGGGTAACTCTCAAGGATGATTTCTTGCAAGAGGTGACGTGCGCATCAATAACAAATTCATGTTAAAAGACATCACCCTTGTCAGTAAGTTGAGCTATAATTTGCTTTCAGTTTCACAGTTGATAGACAATAATCTTGAGGTGATCTTTAAAAAGCATTGATGTTGCATTTTAGATTCATCTGGCGATCTAGTATGCCAAATTATTCAAGTTGGTCGTTTGTTTAAGGGTCACGTTTCATATTCGTCATCTTCTGATCTTAGGTGTCTTATTTCATCAAATTCTAAGGATTTATTTCACAGGCACCATAGGTTAGGACATATTGATTTTGATCATCTTGCTCATATAAGTAATATGAATCTTGTTAGAGGAATACCTAACCTTAAAATTAAAAAGTCAATGGATTTAGTTTGTTCACCTTGTCAACATGGTAAAATGGTCTCATCATCACATTCTCCACTCACACTTGTTATGACTGATGCTCTGGGTCAATTGTTGCACATGGACACTGTAGGTCCTTCTAGGGTTTAGTCTAGTAGAGGTAAATAGTATGTTCTTGTTATTGTTGATGATTTCTCTAAATACACTTGGGTTTATTTTATGGCATCTAAGGACGAAGCTTTTATCATTTTAGAGAGCTTGCTCTTAGACTTGCTAATGAACTTCTAGAAGCACTTAGAGCAATTAGAAATGATAATGGAACTAAATTCAAGAATACATCTTTTACTTCTTTTGTGCTAAAACAGAACGGTGCTGTAGAACGTAAAAATAGAATCTTGGTTGAGATGGTTAGAACGATGTTAAATGAACATGCTACACTTAAAAAGTATTGGACTAAAGCTATTCCTACTTCTTGCTATATTTATAATAGAGTATTTTTGCGAGCTAAATTGCACAAAACTTCCTATAAACTTCGTTTTAGTCATACTCATAATATTTCTCACTTGAGGGTGTTTGGATGTCGAAGCTTTATACTTAAACATGGTAATCTTGATAAATTTGAATCAAGATCCTCAGATGGCATGTTTTTGGATATGTAGCTCACACTCAAGTTTGTCGTGTACTCAACTAAAAAACTAACAAAATTGTTGAGACCTATGAGGTCACTTTTGATAAGGCTAGTCTTGGTACTAGACCCGATAGTGCAGGTATATAGGTAACTAACGCACCCAAAGACATCTTCTATGACTCTGACAACAATGAAAGGGAGATCCCGAGTCGCACTTTGACATACGTATCTACACCAATGGTTCTACAGCTAGTAGCTCTGCTCCCACCTCTCATGAGGTAGAGGCCACTACTGCTACACCTACGTCACCAATGACTCCACAGGCTCCTCTATATATTCAACAACGTCATCCCCCTCAACAATGATTGGTGAGTTAAGTGAGAGAGTTCTTCGCAACATGTATAACTCTAATGCCTCATATGCTCATTCTATGTTTTTCCTCTTTTGAACCCCAAGATGTAAGTCATGCTTTATCTAATGAGTCTTAGATTAATGTCATGATGAGGAATTAGAAAATTTTAAGCGTAATAAAGTTTGGACTTTAGTTTCACCTCCTCATGGTCATAGTGCTACTGGAATTAAATGGTTTTTAAGAATAAACAAAGTGAGAATGGTGTTGTTGTTCAAAATAAGGTTAGACTTGTGGCGCAAGGACTTACCCAGGAAGAAAGTCTTAATTTTGGTGAAACTTTTGCACATATTGCTCGGTTACAACCATTAGAATTCTTTAGCATTTATTGTATCTAAAGATTTTAGATCTCTACCCCCTCTATAATACACCAAAATTTTCTTTACTAAATCCACCCCCCTCAACCACCCCATAGTCATGCCTAATCTAAGTCCACCCAGATTTGTGTACCAAAGTAATCCAACTTCATACATATGAATGGCCTGGATTTCTCCTCAAGCCTTCTTCTCTTACTCATTGAAGATCCTAAGGCCAAAATCATCCGGATCATGCACATCATTGAACCCAGAACTGCTGGATGGCCTCCTCTTCTGCACCGCCTCCTCTTCCGCCCCTCACGCGCCGGCGCCTCCTCCTTCCCTCTCCACCCGCCGCCGCCGCCTCCTTTCCTCCCCACCCCGCATCTCCTTCTCCCCATCCCGCACCGCCTCCTCTTCCGCCCCCCCACGTGCCGGCGCCTCCTCCTTCCCTCCCCACCCCACATCTCCCTCTCCCCATCCAACACCGCCTCCTCTTCCGCCCCCACGCGCCGGCGCCTCCTCCTTCCCTCCCCACCCCGCATCTCCTTCTCCCCATCCCGCACCGCCTCCTCTTCTGCCCCCCACGCGCCGGCGCCTCCTCCTTCCCTCCCCACCCGCCGCCGCCTCCTTCCCTCCCCACCCCGCAACTCCCTCTCCCCATCCAGCACCGCCTCCTCTTCCGCCCCCACGCGCCGGCGCCTCCTCCTTCCCTCCCCACCCCGCATCTCCTTCTCCCCATCCCACACCGCCTCCTCTTCCGCCCCCCACGCGCCGGCGCCTCCTCTTTCCTCCTTTTCCTTCCCTCCCCACGCGCCGTCTCCTCGTCCTTCCCACCCCACCCCGCATCGCCTCCTCCTCCCCTGCCCTGCCATCCCGCACCGCCGCCTCCTCCTTCCCTCCCCACCCCGCATCGCCTCCTCCTCCCCATCCCTGTCCCGCCGCCGCTTTCACTGGATGAGGAGGTCGCCCCCGCGTCGCTTGCCCCAACCTCCTAGGAATCGGAGACCTCTGAAGAGGGGGAAGAGGAGGAGGGGGGCGAGTCATCGGAGTCCAAGTCTAACAAGGCGCCGTCACCAAAGCCTGATCCAAAGCGTGACTCGTGGGGCCCGTAGATAAAGGGGCTGATTAGGTTGGTGGAGCCGGCTGACGACGAGATCCTACGGACGGACAAGGAGGCCGGCGCCGCTGCGGCGTCGGCGTCGGCGGCGGAGGACACGGTGAGGGCGTCAAGGTTGTTTAAATAAACAAGTTTATTCATTTTATTCTTGCACGTCATGGAAGATTGGTCTTATGCTTCTGCAGTTCTGCTACTATCTTATACCTTGATAGCATTCTACTCTGGATCCCCACGTCATGGAAAATTGTCTCACAAATTTATTCATTTTATTCTTCCTCGTCACGGAATATGATTTTGTGTTGGCTACTAGCTGGACGAAGCATGCTTGCAACAGTGTTTACTTATGGTGGATATTGTTTGGTACATGCGCTCTCTCTCTCTCTCTCTCTGAAATTATAGATTTGATGTGAACTCTTTTGAGTCCTGATTGTGGCAATTGCTTGAATGATTATGGGAGCTTCTCCTCCGTGGGTTGTTAGGAGGGATTGTTTTAATACTATGATGGACACAATATCTATCTGTGATGGAAATTGGGAGGTGGTTTTGGCCTACAGTCTAAAATCTACTACTTTGTTTTACAAGTTTTCTTTATTGGCAATGTCACATGTCTCCATATATATAAAAAAATACAGTCAAGTATGTGCTGTAAGCTGCATTCTATTATGCATCACAATCCCTTCTGAAAGAAATTATAAAGATTGATTTATTTTCTTAAGATTTTCGACCATTTTGCTAATGGCTTGAAATTACGCTAACTATTTGGTCCTTGGTATGCTGTTCTCCAGAGACAACATTGGCATTACTTCGGCATCCATATTGTTGTATCTCAGCTTACTCATCAGTAAGCACACTTTGTCCTTCAATTTATCTGATTTTAAATGTAAAATTTTGTAGATTGGAACTGGTTGCCACTGTTAATTGGTTGGGAAATGCTTCCATGAGTGGACAGGAATTAGATTGGTTCTGGTTTTCCGAACCACAAAATTGGGTTTTTTTAGAGGGACAAAAATGGCTTCTAAACGATGCATTTTAAAGGTAGAAATGTTGATATTTTAATTCAAGGGAAAAAGACAAACCTTTCCATCTCTGTCACTATCAAAGCAATGTATCATCTTAGATATCTCAGAATCTGTCCAGATGAAATCATGTACGTTGGCCATTCTTTCAAGATCCCATGGTGTGATATATCCTTTTCCAACCTCTGTAGATCAAGGTAGTAACCAATTAAGACTGCTTACAAAATAAAAATATAAAGAATAAAAAATAAAACTTGAATCTTTAGAGCACATGCCACAAAAGATATGAGATAAACTATGCCAATCCAAATTTGATGTATCTGCTCTTAATATAACTACATCCATTTGTCTCTAAAGGAATGCCCAAAGGAAGTGCCTTCAAAATAGATAAAATTCAGCCTGGCTTGTTCGATTATGTTAAAAAGTACTATCTATTACTTTCTTCTCTTGACAAGTATTGCAGAATCCATAAATTGTACACCATA